>CM046444.1:18204703-18892203 GCA_025506515.1 Flaveria trinervia
ATGAAGACCAAGCAATCATATTCTTGACATCGTTGCCATCCTCTTATGAGCATTTTATGGATACTTTGATGTATGGTAAGGACACTCTTACCAAGGAAGAAGTGCTGGCAACTCTCAATTTAAAGAAGTTGAAGAAGAGAACTGATTATAAGGAAGATGGTGGAGAAGGCTTAGTAGTTAGGGGAAGATCTGAACAAAGAAACTTCAAGCAGAGAAGTGTCTCAAAGTCCCGGTCCAAGTATAAGAGGAGGTGTTATGTGTGTGGATCTGAAAAGAATTTCAAGAAAGATTGTCCTGACTAGAAAAGGAAGAAGGGTGAATCAAGTGGATCAAAAACTCATTCCAGACACAATGCACAAGATGATTCCTCTTATGGATATGAAAGTGCAGATGTGTTGGCTGTCACAAGCAATGGGAAAGAGGATGAGTGGGTAATGGATTCAGGGTGCTCATATCATATGACACCTATGAAAGATTTCTTTAAAGATCTAAAGGTTGAAGATCTTGGATCAGTAAAGCTAGGGGATGATAGGCCTTGCAAGATTGTGGGTCATGGAACAGTGACTCTGAAAATGAAGAATGGCATGGAAGTGGATCTTCATGATGTAAGGTATATTCCTAGTTTTAAAAGGAGCTTGTTGTCTTTAGGGTTGTTGGAGAGTTCTAGTTACCATGTTAGTCTTAGAGATGGTAAGGCTAAGGTAACTAAGGGGTCAATGGTAGTATTGTCTGGTAGTAGAAGGGATATAATATATATTTACTAGATAGTATTGGTGTAGTAGAACCTCAGGTGGCATCTGCCTCAAGTGATAGTAGTTCTAAGGCTATGTTATGGCATAGGAGGCTTGGTCATATCAGTCATCAGGGGCTGGTAAAGTTGCAGAAGCAACAATTAATGACTGAGTTGAAGAGTTGTGATTTTGGTTTTTGTGAAACTTGTTTTTCTGGTAAGCACAAGAGGGTAAGTTTACAAAAACTAGGCATATCATAAGTGGGGTATTAGACTACATTCATTCTGCCTTATGGGGTCCTGCTAAGGTTGATTCCTTGGATGGTGCTAAATACTTATGACCTTGATGATGACTTTTCTAGGAGAATTTAGGTTGTTTTCTTGAAGAATAAAAGTGATGCTTTTAGGAAATTCAAGGAATGGAAAGTACTGGTGGAAACTTAGACTGAAAGCAAGGTTAAGAAGTTAAGAACAGATAATGGTTGGAGTTTTGCAATCATGAGTTCAATCAGTTTTGTAAAGCTCATGGTATTGCTCGACATAGAACTGTGCCAGGGACTCCTTAGCATAATGGTTTGGCTGAGAGGGTGAATAGAACTTTGCTTGAAAAAGTGAGGTGCATGTTGGCTAGTTCTGGTTTACCCAAGATGTTCTGGGCTGAAGCTGTTTCAACTGCAACTTATTTGGTCAATAGAACTCCATCAACTGCATTAGAAATAAGAACACTATGGAGACATGGTTAGGAAGAAAGAATGACTATGGGGAGCTTAAGGTGTTTGGATCTTTGGCTTATGTTCATGTTAGCCAAGGGAAGTTAGAACCTAGGGCCTGGAAATATGTTTTTCTAGGATACCATGAGGGTGTAAAAGGGTATAGCTTATGGAGGCTAGATGGGGGTAGACCTAGGGTGATAGTGAGCAGAGATGTAATTTTCCAAGAAGATGTTATGTATAAAGACATGGAAAGGAAAGGGAAGTCAGAAATGGAAGATCAGATGGGGTTCAGATTGAGGTGGAGCAGCAGGGTGTGAATGATAAAGGGGTTGATCATGGCACATCTAATAGCCAGGAAGTTGGTGTGGATGATTACCAATTGGCTAGGGATAGACAAAGGAGACAAGTGATACCTCCACTCAGGTATAGAGAGGGGATGAATTTTTCTGCATTAGCCTTTGTTGTTGCGAAAGAAAAACATCTATGAACCATTGTCATACTCTGAGGCAATTTCTGTGAAAGAAAACTCAAAATGGTGTAAGGCCATGGAGGAAGAGATGGAATCTCTGTATAAAAATGACACATGAGAACTGGTTGATAAACCTGATGGTCACAAGCCTGTTTCATGTAAGTGGCTGTTCAAACTGAAAGATGGAATTTCTAAAGGTGAACCTCCTAGGTACAAGGCTAGATTAGTAGCTAAAGGGTTTACTCAAAAGTCAGGGGTGGATTACAATGAGATTTTTTTTGCCTGTGGTGAAGAATTCCTCAATCAGAGTTATGTTGTCATTGACTGCTTCTATGGATATAGAGCTACATCAGTTAGATGTGAAAACTGCATTTTTGTATGGAAAGTTGGATGAAACTATCTATATGAAACAACTTGAGGGGTTTGAGGTTAAGGGGCAGGAAGATAAGGTATTTCTCCTTAAGAAGTCTATGTATGGGCTGAAGCAATCCCCTAGACAGTGGTATAAAAGGTCTGATGAGCATATGGTGATGAATGGGTTTAACAAGATCAGCAATGATAGTTATTTCTATTTTAAGGAATACCATGACAACAAATTTGTGTATTTGTTACTGTATGTTGATGACATGTTGGTGGCTTGTTCTGACTTGGAAGAAGTTAAAGCTACTAAGAAGATGTTGATGTTAAAGTTTGAGATGAAAGATCTAGGTAAAGCAAAGACGATATTAGGCATGGAGATCACAAAAGATAAAGAACACAGGGTGTTAAAGCTTTCTCAAGACTTATTTGGAGAAGGTACTTAGTAACTATAGGATGGATGATGTGAAGCCAGTAACTGTTCCTATAGGTGCTCATATTAAATTGCCAAGCTCTGATTGTCCTAAGTCAGATGCTGAAGTTAGGTATACGGATAAAGTGCCTTATGCCAATGTTGTTGGGAGCTTGATGTACTTGATGGTTTGTACAAGTCCGATATTGGGTATGCTATGAGTTTAGTCAGCAAGTATTTGTCAAATCTGGGTAAAGCTCATTGGGCTGCTGTGAAATGGATCTTGAGGTATCTCAGGGGTACTAAGCATTATGGTTTAGTGTTTGGGCATCATGAACATGAGAAGGTTGACAATGTTGTTGGTTATGTGGATTCAGATTGTGTCAAGGATCTTGATAGAGGAAGATCTATCACAGGATATGCATTTCAAGTACTGGGTAACTTGGTAAGTTGGAAAGCTCAGTTGCAACATGTGGTGGCATTATCTACAACAGAGGCTGAGTACATAGCTTTGACTGAGGGAGTCAAGGAAGCTATGTGGTTGCATGGTTTTATTTCTGAGTTGGGAATAAAAGTTGCAAACTCAGTGGTGTTCTATGATAAACAGGATGCAGTTCAATTGTCAAAGAATAACATGTTTCATGAGAGGACAAAGCACATTAATGTGAAGTTACACTATATAAGGGATGTGGTGAATGCTGGGAAGGTAAAAGTGGAAGGTGTGTCTACTTTGGAGAATCCAGCAGATGTGTTTATAAAGTCTCTACCTGGTATGAAGTTCAAATTTGCTTGGATGCATTAGGAGTTGGTTAAAATCTTGTTTTGGATTTTAAGGTGGAGATTGTGAAGTATTAAAAGCCAAAACAAGTGTTCTTCCGAAGTTAAGTTTCTTCCGAAGCTTAACATAGTTCTTCCGAAGCTTAGTTGATGTCTTCTGAAAGTTATGTTTGCTTCGGAAGGGATTTGAAGTTTACTTTGGATATCTTCCGAAGTATGTATATTTTCCGAAGGGAATCTTCAGAAGGGTTATTTCCGTTCGGAAGATATAATATAGGGTCCTTAGTGTAAATTCTCAACCTTTGTTGAGTGTATCTATTATTGTTCGTTATTCACTATAAATAAGGACTTGATGTAATCAGTGAGGTATACAAATTAATACCATTTCACAATTTTATTCTTTCTTGAATCCTCTTTGTATTGAATTGTTCAAATTCTATGTTCATATTCTCAATTAGTTCAACCAATAAGTAAAAAACTTTAAGGTTACATCATGTTTGACAACTCAACCGTGTAGCGATTCAATGAATGAGTTAGTTCGTCTTCTCATCGCAGTCAATATGATTTGTAGCCTATCTGTGATCGAGTTAAATACCAATTGAGTTGCGGTGGTATGTGGTGACCACGATGGTAGTTGAACATCAAGGTTTCGTTTGCTTTTTCAAGATGACGAGAGTAGTTTATGTGTCGATGAAGGTAGGTGGTCTTAAAGTCAACCGTTCGACTTATTGAAGCAAGTGATGGTGTTCTCATGTCAAACGAATTATAGCATTTAGGTTAAAGGCAATATATCATTAAACTTGGAAATTTCGATGATATATTTTGTGTAAAAAATGGGTAACTATTTACATGATAGGTAATAGGTATAATGTTACGGAACATTCCTGACATAAACTTTTAATCTTTTTACATCACACATCACATATCACAATGTCACTTAGAAACTTTAAAACTTATTCGAAAATATAAAAAAATAGACATTTACATAAGTCGAATATATTGTTTGTTTGTAATCTTCTGTGAATATAAAACAAAAATTGTCTAATTCCTTCTTGTGTTGTCACAATCCTCAACTCTCTTGTCGCCACCTTGAAAATTACACTTCGACGGAGTTAACAATCGTACATTCGTACGTTTTTTTACATTATTACACTTGTGGTTTTACGGTATTCATTAAAGTTCACATAATATTTAATGTAGTGCGTGTTTTGAATGTTGTCCTTGAAGTTAATAATCAAACCGAGCGCCAATGTTTTGAGGTTTTGTTGCAAAGATTTTAATTCAGGTTTTGGACTTCTAGGCACAGGTAAAATATACATTGGCAAAAACATTGGATGATTTAGATATACTCTAAACATGAAGAGCGTAAGTTGAAAACTTATTTTATGTCACCATAACAAAGGAAGATTATATATATTTAAGAAGTAGATAATGCGTTAACATAATTTGAAAAAAAAAGGGATCTAATGTTTTATGTCACCAACTGTATTGCATTGTGTCTCTCCTTAAGAGACTTAAGGTTAAGCGTTCAAGTCGCATCGTAAATGAATGATCAAATATAAAAACAAGATACAACCGTAGTTGTCTTAAAAAATATACATATTAGCAGTTGTTAGTGCTGCGCTAACAATAACAACTATCGTGTTGTTTATGCTACATTGAAAACAAAGTCTTACTCTAACTTCTAATTCAGGGTTAAGCATATTCATGAATATAGTTTTGTAGAAAATGTTGAAGATATCTTTCATATATTTGGTACAAATAAAACATGAAGGATAGGGGCTTACAATGAGAAGAATGGGTAGAAGTAGAGTTGTTGAGGACATGTTTTATAAACAGATTTTCATATGAAAACATATTTATTTCCAAGTTAAAACAACACAAAACAGTTCATTATACTACTAGCTAGACATGACCCCAAGCTTAAATAATTTTAAAAAAAAGTACGCATTTGTTAGTAGAAAAACCTCTTGTGTGGTTATGTGAGAGGTTTCGTGAACGTTCACATTTGTTAGTAGAAAAACATCTTGTGTGGTTATGTGAGAGGTTTCATGAACATTCAAGCCTTTCAATTATTTGTCAACTAATATACAAACCATAGTTTTATTGTAAGAAACCTCCAAAGCGTTTAACTGAATTCAACGTATGAATTAAATTATAAAAAGCATCAATTATATTTATAATATATTAAATAAAAATTATATAAATTAAAGACTCATATATGCTCGCGAGCTGGTTTGAACCCGATATGTGAAGGTTGAACTCAAGCTAATTTAAGCTTATCACGATTCAAGCCTTTTTTGTGCCATGGAGCGACAAAAGGTCTACATATGGATTTCTAACTTTCTAGGTGCTAATATTGTTTCTTGTAGAGCGAAGAAACAAGCTAGTGTCTTTCCTTTTAGTTGCACATATGAATATAGCATTATTGCTAACATTGTTGTTGAAATTGTTTGGTTTATACCTCAAGAACTATATGCACTGCCTTCGAATCATCCAACTAATTTTTATAAAAATCGCAATGCCTTGTTTTTTTACTCAGAGTCTAGTAACTCGCAAAAGAATCAAACACATTGATTTTGATTGTCATTTCATTTGAGTACTTGTTTCTTCAAGCAGATTATATATCAAGTTTGTTCCAACCATAATGCCAAACTTTAAGCTGTGGACATCTTCAACAAAAGTCTTACATGCGCCCAGTATGAGTATTTTCGTGATACGCTTCATCTTGATCAACCACCTCTTCGTTTAACTGGAGAAATTGGAGATAAATTAAAATATAAAAGATTATGTATATCTTTAGCTTGTTATGTAAAATTATATATAACTAGGGTTTGACCACAATGTGTGGTGCGCGCTATAATAACGGGGTAAGTCGACGCCTAGACGAGACACATCGCAATCGGCATAGGACGGCTCAAAACAGGTGTCTAGTTATGGCTGCACATCAAAATGGCTGCCAAGCCAAGACAACCGACATGGGTGTTGGTGTATCATCATAACCGCCTAACAACCAAACGAAAGGCCTCAGATGATTAAATGTCCATCAGCATCGACATCAACAAACAATATTCTTACCCAACACAACCAAATCACCGACACTGTAGAGTATAACATGTAACCCAACGTATCTATCGTCTAAGATGAATAGTGATCATCATTATCGACACTAGTAACAAGTCAATTAACCAACGTCTTAGAGGAGTTAAAGCTCAGTATCAGACAAGAAAGTCTCAGGTAAGCATAAGCTTAGCATCATCGACAGCAACATCTAGGGCAAAAAAGAAAATCAAATCGGATGTAAAAGGGCACGCGCAACCAACGGCATTGTAAACGAACAAAGACATCATATGGTACAACGTCAACCAAAAATGGGAACCGGATTTACAATAGAGCAACCGACTCTGCCAACAATAAAAGCAAATCAAATCTGAGGTCGGGCAACCTCAAATAAAGATCGCACACCGACATGCAACCGACTGGACCGACATCACCACCGGGACCATCAACGTCGACAACGGAAACGAGAGAACCAAATCGAAGCTGAAATCGGGCTAACCTCGTGGACCACCTCCGTAGTGCCGATCAGATCTGAGGTCAAGGCAACCTCAAATAAAGATTACACAACCGACATGCACCCGACCAAAATAACATCACCACTGGGACCACCGCTGAAATATTCGTAAATAATAATAATAATAATAATAATATAGTAATAATAATAATAATAATAATATAATAATAATAATATCTCATATCACCACGTGATCAATTAAACTATATTCAAATTTTAAAGTTCATCTAATATAACTACTATACCGCTAATCTTGTAAATTGGAGCTCGATATTCGCCCTCCTCCACCAATTCTATTGGGTCAATATAAATAATTAATTTCCTGCAAATAAACTTACACAAGCTTCTTGGTTTCTAGGAGTTTACATACGATCATTGTCACAGTCGGGAGCATCTCCTAGTTTAGGCCAATCATTACCACTCTAGTTCAGCGTACGAAAACTATCAGGTTGTTCTAAGTTAAAGTAACATCTCCGGTTCTATTCGTTGCTCCACTTCCTTGTTCACTTAATGATACGGGATTTATAACCTTCTCGATTGTTAACATATAGGTCCGTTAACTTGTTTGACACCAACAAGTAACATCGTCATCATCTATCTAAGCCACCGGCCACTTTATACAGGCAACATTCTTCTCCTGTCCAAGCTAATCGCACCGGCATCATCATCATCAATAAGGTACCCACCGAATAGTTCCTTGTTATCGCGTACGTTTAGTTATTTCCGACTGTCAATTATATCTTGGATGATGGTCAATTATTTTGGAGAGTTGGTACTTCTCTTAGGAATCGCTCGATAGAAAAGAATCGCATAATTTAAGTAACAAATCAATGGGTCGAGCCTTCGCATTGATCGGTTCCATTATTCTAGATCCCGGTAACGTCATCAACCCGTTTAGTTGTTTTTATTTCTCTTGTAGTTCCATATTTCTTAAAATCATCCTTGTGATTGGAATTCTTTTTGTTGATCGAAACAATACTAAGCGCATTAATGACAATCTAAACACTGATGTGTTGGTAATACTCACGTACATCGGCAGGAATCTAAATAACATAATACTTGGAGTTACAATAGAAACAAAATACATTATAATTAATTTTTGCAACTGAGGAATAATTTATTTATGCAAATGTAAGTAAAATAGATTATATGCATGTGGTTGCATGGTATCCCACGCATACATGCATGGTTTATTCAATTATTATTACAAACAACTTTAATCAAAGTATATTATTATTGTTATTAAAATTTATAGTAACTTGATATAATTAAATAAGTACTTTACTGTTATAATTATTAAATAAATGAATTTTGTAGTACAAGTATTTCCCTCTATAAAATGATTGTTTCTTTTAGAAACTTATAAGAACCCACAATATATTTTATGTTTGAAGCGTTCACCTAAATAAATACAAAGTATATAAGATATATTTAAAGGACTACAAACACTAAATTAAAAATATTAGAAAACATACACTTAATTGAATTTTAACAATCTAACTGTGAAATGTTGTTAATTATGTAGATTTTATAAGAACGTCGTAGAGTTTTGTGCTAACTTCGTAGAAGCTAAGCTAAGGTACGGATTCCGACCCTTCCTCTCTCGTAGCATGAATACCTCTTTTTCGTGTTCTCTATCTTTGAAATCGTGATGTAATTGTTGAAATATATATTGTTGTTACAAGTGTTGAATCGTATACTTGGCATTGTTTGCATGCGATAAGATTAAATTGCTTTGTACTCATCGTCGCATGCTCCCAATATTATTGATTATTAGTTATGGTTAGTGATAATTCGCAAGGGTTATGAACCTTAGCATAACTTATTGTGTTATATTGGTTCGATTGTATCGTATTTTACCTCCATACCCGAGCACATCCACCTATGGGGACATAGGGCGTCATTGTGGCACAAGTGACGTGCTCTATCTGTGGCAGAGCGATTAGACCACGACGTCTCTACATTATAGTTATGTGCTAAGTTGTTGCACTTATTGATTAGTGTTAAAGGAGACGTATGGATCGATCCTAGAATATCATTGTTATTGTTATTGGTGAGATGGTTAGGTGTGTGTGCCCATATTCCTATCTTACATATTGGTGCATTAGAACTGCAGCTAATGTACATATTGTTAATTGTTTATTTTTATCGGCTCATATGGGTACTCCTTTCTAGATGATCATTATTATTTGATTTCTACTTGATTATCTTACTGTTATCGTTATTGATCGTTGTATTGCTATTGTTTACTTCTGTCACTGAGCATTCTTTGGCTCAGCCGTGTTTTCTTTTGTTGGTTCCTCTTATGTTTATAACAGGTGCTCAAGGGGCTCAAGGGAACGAGTGAAGAGAGTTAACTCAAGAGTTAGAATGAGAACTTTTGAATTAATTAGACTTATTAGTGTTTTAATCTTAAGACTTTATTTGATTTGTTTGGACCTTTGTAAGGATTTAGATGTTGCTTAGTACTTAAATTTTATCATTCATGAAACTCTGATTACTGATTGTGTGACACGTCAATCCTACTCGGGTTGGGGTGTTACAACCGCCGTCGACAACAGAAACGAGGAGACTTAAGTTGGAGCAAAATCGTGGAAACCTCATCGAGCACGTCTAAAGCGGCGACACACAACGGCCATGGGAAGTGAACGGACCACCGCCACTCGTCGGAGAAGGGTTTCTCATCTGCAAAGATAGAGATGAAGCCCACTCGCCTTTTTAAAACATCGTCGCACATCACCAACTAGCACATTAAGCGTAAGAAGTCGTACGTCAATTGGAGACGGGAAACAACGGCTAGGCCGAAGCGGCCACCACCTCAGGTGCCACCAAAGAAGTCAATCGGTTCCCAAATCAGAAAACTTAAATGGGGTTTGTCTGCCTTTAAACATGATGGAGGGGACAAATTGCAAAAAAAGAAAAAAAAGAAAATCAATAGGCCAAATCGCATAACAAGAAAACCTAACTATTCCTCACATTGGTTTTTCATATTAAATAATCTCTTTTACGGAAGAAAATATACTCACTATGTAATGAGATTCTACATGTTCAAAACTACTTCAGATGAAATACAGTCGTGATTAATACTAAACTAAACACATATGTCAGAAGATAAATCCAAATGCACCTAAAGCTATTCCATCAATTTCATTACTTTATCTCATATTCTCACTAACATCATTGTTTCTTTCCTTCCTCCATTGTTGACTTGTATAAACAAGACCTTGTTAAAATTCACAAATTTTAAACTTGGATGAAAGGCTTCATAGTTTGTTATATATCATAGATAGAATATTTATTGGCTATATATCAATATAATGGTAAGAGTTAAAACACTTATTAAAAAGATACCATCATTTTGACATAAAAAAATTAGATTGAAAATTAATGAAAGTTAGAAGTATTTGTATAACTTAGGGCGGGGATAATCATGTCATGAACTCTTCGTATCATTAAACCCACAAATAAAGATATTATGTTATATCAAACCATATCACACTACATCACACACTTACATATAAAATAAAGGGGTAATTTTGTAAAATAGTAACCAACTTTCAAAAGTATTCCAATCAAGTAACTCAAGTTATAAAAGTGTTTCAATCAGATCACTCATTTTTATATTTTATACAAATTAAAAGTCATAACATATTTTTTAGTATGTTATACTTTTGGATTCACTTAAAAAATATTTTTTTCTATCTTTTGATGCTGATATAGATAGTTGACGTAAATTTTAGGCATTTTTTTATTTTTTTCATAATAACATGTTTTTTTAATATAATTTTATATATTAAAATTTCTAACTCTTATGTCTTTTCCATCGTTACTTTCTTGTCATAATAAAATTTGGTAATGACTCGATTTAATCGTTTGGAGGCCCAATTCAAAAAAATATACATGAATGACTAAATTAAAACACTTTTGAAAATTGATTACTATTATATGACATTTTCCCTAAAATAAACCCTTATGCCGTACCATTACACACTACACACTAAACCCGCACTACACTACTCAGTCAGATTTAAAAGGTGTTGAGTGGTGAGAACTCGGCGATTATATATACCATGCACCGCAAAGAGGTGACCAGTGATAATGTCACGGCGTGAGCAGCCCCTCCCCTTATCCTTTTATAATAGATGAAAAAAATTATTTATGAATAAACTACACGTACACGTGTCTATATCCACGATTAACGAACATGAACCACGAACGTGACAATAAATTAAAATAAATATGAATTATTTATCTTTTGTTTTCTTGCTATTTGCGAATGATAATATTATTATTTTACTCACTTGCAACATTCCATTGTCTCCCCCCTTCATAAACCTTCATCTTCCCTTCACACACACAGCAGAGGCATGGGCTACACCCCCACACCCACACCCACCCCCACCCCCACCCCATGGCACTCAACCACCACATTCATCATCTTCCTCCTCACCACCACCACCACCGCCACTCCGATCACACAACCACTACCACCTCCGCCACAACCACCACCACCGCCACCACCACCACCACCGCACAACTACGCCCTCAAGCCCAGCATGACGATCATCGTCGGAGCCCTAACCACCGTCTTCTCCATCACCTTCCTCCTCCTCCTCTACGCGAAACACTGCCGGCGGTCGCACCACCAGCACCCACCGGAATCCAACCTCAGCACCGTCCGATCACTCACCCGAGACAACTCCGGCATCGACCGCACCATCATCGAATCGCTCCCCGTGTTCCGATTCGGGGCTCTAAGCGGACACACGAAAGGCCTCGAGTGTGCAGTCTGCTTATCCCCATTCACACCACCGAGGTCCTCCGGTTGCTACCCAAATGCAAACACGCGTTCCACGTCGAGTGCGTCGACACATGGCTCGACTCGCACTCCACCTGCCCGCTTTGCCGCTACCGGGTCGACCCGGAAGACATCTTCTTAATCTCCCCGAAGTCGAAGCTTCCAGAGGCTTCGAGATCGAGGAGGAGAAAGAACTAGCCATCCGACGTGTCTCCGGCCGGCATTCCTCCGCCGAGAGAAGCGGTTGCAGATCTCGGTTGACACGTTACCGCCGGCGACGGATCGCCGGAGATCGTTAGACAGCTGGAACGGTAAGAGAAGGAGTCTGAAGAAGACGAAGAGGAAAGAGGACCGTCGCCGGAAGGACGAGCTATTACTGCAGTCGCCGGCGGAGGCGGTGGCGGTGACGGTGGCGGAGGAGGAGCGACGGCGACGGCAGCGGCAGCGGTTAGAGCATAGGATAGTAGTGGGGCCTGGAGGTGGGGGCGAGAGGTGGAGCGACGTACAGCCGTCGGATCTGTTGTATTTGCGATCAGAGATGATAGTGAGTGACGTCCGTAGATTGAGAAGATCGAGACCGTCAGTTTTGCATGAAGGGAATAATGGTTGGTGGCAGAGTGGCAGTGGCAGTGGCAGTGGCAGAGGGGTAATTAATTCGAGAAGTGTGTCGGAATTGACAGGGTTGAGTAGGTTCGGGAGTAGTGAGGAGGCTGGTGTGGTGTCCAGGTTGTTGGCTCGGTTGTCCGAACCTAGGTCCCGACGTGACTCGGGTTCGGCTCCTTCCAATGTATAGATTTACACACTTCCAATTTATTGTTATTTGTTAGGCCATTCATTGATATTGTTTTGGGGGCAGAAGTCGTACTTTTTATATACTTGTGCACACTACTTTACGACATGGGAATATGATATCTTTTATTTATGGATATCTAGTTGGAAACTCTTGACATGATTCATGAGCTACGTGATATTATGTGATAATATATTGTGCCAACTTGTTAAAACTAACAAACCCAGATGTGATAAGTTAATATGAATTTATTAAAGCTCTTTTAAAGAAAATATAGTTATTTTAAAGTCAAGATTGTTAAAGTGGATGTGTTTCAAAGGCAACAATCTTTTACGGTCGTTAAGGGTTTGATGATGGGCCTTTTTGGAGCCCTCGATTTTAAGAGAAGATTGTGACAGTAAATGAATGAAAGCAGAATTTAAATTTAAAATTTCTGGTAAAGAAGAGTTATACGATTGCTTATCATTGACAATTCCTATTTAGAGGAATGAAATTGTGACAATGAGCTTCACATGTTGAATAGACTTATTAAAGCAAATTAGGAGAGTGCATAATAGATGGGAGGTTAGTTAGTGAGGGTGGTAATCCTAACATAAAGGTCATTGGGTTAATTTTGAGAGCTTTACCGGTTATAATATCAATCAATTACCTATGACATGTGCTTGTGGTCTGTCTGACTTTATTATAATGTTTGGAGGCAACATTCCTTACTTCTTAAATGACAATTATATAACTTAGAGCATTCACAACCCGTTTGGTATATGTATGTAAGTGTAATGTTTAAATTATACGGAATGATTATGGATAGTTGTTAGTGGTTGTGAGTGAAGAAGAAAGAAATGTTACTGTTTAATCTGTAAATTTAAAGAATTACTGTTCAACCCTTATAATTTTTTTAATATTTTAAAAGTTGTTGTGAGTGTAAGAGAGAGAAAATGTAATGATAAAAGTATAAAATAATATAATTTAATTAAAAGAATGAGAAAAAAAGTTGTATTTTAAGTGTAATTATATAAATAAAGATAAGAAATAATTTATGAATGCTCTTATGTGTTGATATACATGAGCATCAAATCCCACCAACATGCCTCGATAAGGATTTGGACCTTGTCAATGGTAAGTTGAAATGTTGGTGACGTAGCTTCTCATCTGATGATAAGTTAAAAAAATATACACATTGTTTTAACAATATATTAGCTATCGAAGTTAAAAAATTTATTACTTTATCGTCTTAGTAAGTTATTAGATTTAGTTTTACTCTCTAACTTATCTAATCTTTTATTAAATATCGTAATTCTAATAACACAATTAAAAGAAACTAAGTTTGAAGAAAAAACAAATGTAACTATTGGTTTGGGCAACACCAACTACATGAGAGACTACGATAATAGCATTATTATGTATCTAAAACTAACTTTTGTATAAACATACAAACAAATACCACAAGAATACCTTACCTACTATTTTGTTGAGGCACACCATTTGCAGCTTAATAGTTTAGGAGACTACTGTTTCTTCTATATCTTTCGCAATAACATATAGTATGTAAAAACTTGTGGATCAAAGTTGGTCAATAATTAAGTACCTAACATATCTTTCCCACATAAATACCATTACGGTATATGTGGAACAAGCTATATCAAAATTTCAAACATGCAACCTCTTAAAAACCTATGTATTTATATTCTCGTAACGAAACAAGTAGCTACAAAATAAGTTATATTATTTATCAATATCAACATCTCACCATACTTTGAATGTGCTATAAGCAAACCAAACAAATGCTAATAAATCTCATCGAACTAGCAACTATCGTTACATATTGGTAGAACCATCTAACACATTGCACACCCTTGTCTTATGATGTGTTATTATCAAAATTATGACATCTGCATAATTAACAATCTACATTGTTACGCCCCATCGTGAACAAAACATACAAATGATTGATTGAGACACACTTAGCAAAGTATACTTTCATTTCAAACTAATTAATCGTCATCACGACCAAACTATGAAATTACAAACAAATCTACGAACACAATTCTTAAAATCATTTCCTATCGAGTAGCTTAGATTTGTTTTATTTATTGGCTCCTTGTAGATTACCTGAGTTACATGTGTAAAAACACATGTTAGCTTGAATTGCTTGAAAGTTGATACCTTGATCCTTGTCAAACATTCTCAGTCTTTCTTGAATATATGTGAACACATTTAAAATATTTGCACTTCATGCATGACCATGTCTAGATTTTACGTTTCATAGATTGCTAAATCTTCGTATCTTAGACTGTTGTCAACGTTATAACTCATTCTTCCCACAAACAGTCCTAATCATCATGTCACATCAGTTTTCCATTCACTTTCACTCATCCTTCCCACAAACACTTTTTACCCCAAACACTATTCTTCTCACAAACACTTTTATTTTTTCACATCATATTTTATTTATTAATTTACTTTAAATAAAGATATTTAAATTATTGTAAATATATTTAGTTAAAATAAAATAAAAACAACAGCGTAAAACAATAAAATAAAAACGACGATACAAAATTAATAGATAGAAACAATAATAAAAGTACTCTCTAATCCCCCTATTTGCCCAGAGATGTTCTATTAGATCGTTCCGCAATACATGGTGTGCGTCTTGGTTACGTAAGCTTCTAAATCTCTGTAGGTGTGTTTGAAATGATGGTGGTGTCCCGTTATAGTAACTTTCTGGCTCTGGTTCTTGCTCTTCACGCGACCAATTAGTTATGGAACCTCCTTCATTTTTTACAATCATATTATGTAATATAATACATGCATGCATTATATCACCTAATACTGGTAAGTTCGAGGATCTTGCTGGAGATCGTATCATTCCCCACCTAGCTTGAAGAACACCAAATGCTCTTTCTACATCCTTTCTTGCAGACTCTTGATGCCTTTTGTATCACTTCATTTTCAAATTATTTTCCGGTGGATATAAAACAAAAAAACTAGCCGTTATGAATAAAACAAAAAAACTAGCCGTAATAAAATAAAACAAAAAACTAGCCGTTATGAAATAAAACAAAAAAACTAGCCGTTATGAAATATAACAAAAAAATTTACCATTATGAAAAATAAAGTAGTCGTTATGAATGTAAAAAAGTATTTAAAATATTATACTTAAATGCTAAAAAAAATTAAAATATTATACTCAAATTATTATTTAATTAACTCATTTTAAATTATTATTTAATTAACTCTAACTAATTACTTTAATAGTAGAAATGTACAAAAAATTAATATATATTTTTATTTAATTAACTCATTTTAATTAAAATTTTATATTTAAATTATTATATTTATTAAAAGATTTTTAAATATTTTAATTAAAAACATTTTAATTTAATTATTTATATTTTAATTAATGTTAAAGAGGTGGGGCCCACCACCACCATTTTTGAGCAACCCTTGGAGACGGATGGATGCCCTCCCGGTCACCTCCCCCATCGTTGCCCTTGCGACGGGCGGAGTCCACGTCGGCCACGGGTTGGCCACGGGCGCCGCGATGGGGACCGTCTTACAACTGCTAAGACCTCTCCCTTAGTCTTATACATAACTACAGACATCCCTAGGGCACTCATGGGCGGACCTATTAAGAGCCAAGGGGTAGCCTCCGCTACCCCTCAACTTTTTACTGGTAGCGTAAAGAGAAAATTTTACAGTTTTATGTAAAATAAAAATAAAATTTACGGTTTTACGTTACCCCTAAGAAAATATTACGTTATCCTTAATTTTTTTTAAACTCAACACTTCATAAAAAGTTTTAAAGTTTATAAAAACTAATCTTTTTTTATAAATAAACATTACATTTTATAAAAACATAAATAACTAATAAGTCCAAAATACCCAACAGTACGATAATAATTAACAAGTTCAAAATGAATATAAATCCAAAAAACATTAAGCAACTTAAAAAATAAACCTAACTAATTAATCTAAATAAACATAACCCAATCAAACACCATCAATCACCACATGCCCCCATCGACCCTTTGTCTCTTCCCATAGGCCACAACCAGTCAGTCACCATCCACCCACACCGTCGATCACCCCACATCCTCACTGTCGTCCGTCCAGTCGACCACCAATGAATTGCCGCCTGCTCGGCCCTTTCCATCGGCCACATGTGATCTTTAATCAATTCACCGTCCACTTCAAGTTAATATTTTTAGTTTCTTTTTTATTACACTATGAAATTAAGGATTTAGGGTTTATGTTTAATTTATAATATTTAAGTGTCACTTGTTATAAAAATTAATAGTTATTTGGTTCAATTTTTAACATTTATGGTTTATGCAATTACGTATATGAAGTAGGGATTTGAAAGATGAATCGAAGGTTTGATATTAAAATTAGGTATTTGAATTGTGCTATTTTGTAAATACAATTTGTAATCTTATTATGCTATTTGTTATAAAATTAGAGATTTGAAAGACCGATTTTAAATGTCGAATATGTAAAACATACTTAAAAAATGACCGATTTTAAATCATTTGTATCTCGATAACATTAGCTCACCTTTATAGGGTTTCCAAGCTCTCCTGCACCTTGTGTCTATAATCCTTGTATAATTATAAGTACCTATATATTCTTTAAAGTTATCAACACCTTAATCATGTAAACTGGATTAAGTCTTAAGGGTTGTTTGGCAACTTCTGAATTATTAGATGTTAAACCAATAAAAGGTCTGAACTATTAAGTGCTGAACCATTAAAATGTCTAAACCATTAAGAGGTAGTATGTCGTTTAACAATTTAAAGGTAAATGTCTGATCAATTTAGATAATATGTTTTAACCATTCAGCATTAGATCTTTTAATCATTTAATATCATTATAATGCTTAACCATTCAAAGGTAAATGTTTTAACCATTCAGCCATGTGCTGGCGAAACAAACAGTCTGAACCATTAAATACAGAACTATTCAGACATCTGAATCATTAAAAACTGATTAAGAGTCTGCCAAACAGTCCCTTAGTTATGACCATCATCCATAGTTCTATACTTGGATCTTATAAAACATATGATAAGTTATATTTTTTAAACATGCATTTCTCTTTGAATTGATCAGTTATATAGATAGGTGTTATTAATTGTACCGTTTCAAAAATGTTTGTAAAAAGGGCCGGTGCATGGGTTGCTAGACAATAATCAAAAATCAAGAATATAAATAAAACTAAATGTATTTCTCAATGTGATCGATGTCATCCTTAAAATTTTGTTTAGTTACGATTTCAAGATAAAGTGATAAATTTAGCGGAAGAGATGCAAGAAAGAAAATGAGGATCTCAAATTAAAATTATCTGTTGATTAGAAATTTTAGTAAAGAAAATGTCATTTCCTTTGTAAATAATCCAGTTAAATAAAATTATTTTAAATAAATCTTGGTCAAAAGCAAGAACATTATTAGATCATAATACCTACAAAACTACAACTGTTGCTTGAAACACAACCATTAAGCCCCCATCACAATCAGACCTAATCATGAACCATACTTTAAATCTTCTCATCAAATCATGAATAATTGTGTTTTCTTCACCGAATAATGTTTGTATTGATTGTTAGCGGTCTTATAATCATAATCTTTATGAACATGTAATCATTCAAGAATATTATGTTTAATTTACAATAAACATTAGTATTAATTTTCTTTTTGTGATTTGTTCTCATATGTTTAATTTAGTTTTCTTTTTCTAAAACGGTTGTTCATCTATTTATATTAATCAAATCTGTACTTGATCTTACAAAATTTAGTTAGTTTAATGAGTTGTCCAAATCATCCAACTAGAAATAAAAGGGCTCAAGGTGTTTGTTTGTTTCAAACCTCATCCATTTTAGTACTTTCACTTTTTTTTACATCAATTTTTTGTCCTAAATACATTTAGTCTTACACTTCGTAATGATTTAAAATAACATAATTTTTATAAGGATTAATGGATTTAAATACTCTCAACTATTGGAAATTGGTCGTTGTCATCTCCAAGTATCATTTTGGCAATATAACTCCTAATCCATTGTTGGATTATAATATGTCGTTTTTGTAAAATAATGAATTTGGCTAAATGGAACCAAAGTGGTGATTCAATGAATTAAGATCCACAATTGATAAATTATGATTTGTTATGGTATTTAATGATCCTTCTCTAATGTGTTTAGATTGTAAATTACATATGAGAAGTGATTAATTGACCCAAACCAATATGTTGAAGTCAATATGACTAAATCAATCAATAAGTAAAATTGTTATGTCTTAACCGTATCTTATTAGTTTGCTAAAGTCTGTGGCCATATGCCATCGACAAACACTAGTAATAGCTTTGATTTCTCTTAGTAAGGGTTTGTTTTTGTGCTTGTGCTCAATGCAACCATGTTCGATCCTTTAAGTTTTTTGCTTTTGTTTTGTTTATTTTAATTTGGTTTATTTCTTTTCATATAAGTTAATGAATGAATTGTATTAGTTTTATATGGTAATCTTCTATGTATTGCCAATTTTTAGTATTTATTTATTTAATAAAGAGTGGAGTTTTAGTTATTTAAAGAAGAGTGGAGTTAAATGGTCTATTTTTTTGGTTGAGTGGTGTAGAATATAGTGAATTTGAGTGTGATTTGGCTCTCACATTACAAAGAGTTAAAGTGAAATTTTTCTTGAATTTATGGATATAACACAAGAACGTACTCTTTATTATCTATGTTTTGATCTTCGAAACTGAGTCATTACAATCTCATATGCTTCTTCTATGTACTTAATCATGTTAATATTAACGCCGCGACCCATAAACGTTAGAAATTATCATTGTATGGTATAGAAGTATGCAAACACGCCAAAGTCTAAATCACTAGTTATAAATAAAGAAGCACACTATTGGGTCGGTTGACTTCGTAGGTAGTCAACCGTGCTTGGATAGCAATTGACCATTACAAAGCCACATAATAAAGATGAGTACATGTTGCTTACGAATGCATATTAAACTGTCAACTTAAGGATAGAGTACAGAAAGCCAAATATACTTGATATTACCAAAATGTTTTATGCAAATTTGGTATGATTGACTTTTGTGTGTCTATCTAGATATGCATGACATGTGTAGGAACCAAGATGACAATGTAACGAATTACAATCTTGCCAAACCATATTTTCACTTTAGTCCTTTAACTTTAGTAGACCCATGCATAGTTGCAGTGTACCATTTAAGTCCTTGATAATTGTTGAGACTTTGAGATTCGTTGGTCTCTTCTAGGTTGTAAGACCAAGCTAGTTGTTTTGAAAAGCAGATTGGACCGGAACCGGACTCCAATCCTTCCGGTTCAGTGCTTAAAACCATTTTGACGTTGAACCGGTGGTTTGAGCGGTTGAATGGGTTGAACTGGCGGTCGGACTGGAAATCAGACCGATTGAATGGGGATCAAACTGGTTGAACCGGTTATATATATGTATATATTAATTTTTGGTATTTTTTACATATATTTATTAAAAAATATAATTTTATCCCGTTTTTATATCCGGTCCAACCAGCGGACCGGTAAGACGTCCGTTTTACTATTGAGTCTAGGCATGCACAAATCGGGTTTGGGCCGGACCCGGAACCGGGTTCAAACCGGGTTCGGTCCAGTCGGGTTTTTTTGTACCCGGGTATTGGTGAACCCGGGTACAGGTCCGGGTCGGGTTTACTTGCGGGAAAACCCTACCCGCCATACCCGGGTAGGGGTCGGGTCGGGTCCGGGTCGGGTCCAATACCGGGTTTGGTTTGTTTTTTCTAATTTTTTTTCTTTTTTTTATGTCCAATACCGGGTTCACTTCGGGTTTAGGCCGGGTAGGGTCGGGTTTTAGAAATTCAAAAAAATCCCAAACCGGGTTGAAACTGCCGGTTTATTCCGGGTACACCCCAGTACGGACCCGGGTCCGGGTCGGGTACACCGGGTCGGGTCCGTACCCGGTTTTTTTGTGCAAGTCTAATTGAGTCTAGTTCTAAAAACATTGCAAGCTACCTCAATACGAAATAAAACTTGTTAGAAGAGTTAAAACAATAAACATAGTAAATAAAAGCCATTGCCTTTGAACCAAAGTATGGACACTTGGAATTGTATCTTGAAAGACCATGAAAAGCATACAACCTTACAAGTTATAATGGATGTAGCATAAAGAGGAAACAACAGACATCAAGCTTATTAATTTATATTCTACATCTCTTATAACTTATTGATCCTATACAACATTTTATTACTTATACAACATGATAATGCATGTGAGATAAAGAACAAAAGAAAATCAGCTGATAGTTGTCATACTGACCATTGTTGTGATGTTGTCTCGTATGAATTGTTAGTAAAGGGGGTTGGCTTTGTACCCTTGAAAACATGAAATTAACGGCATCCTTTATGTCTTTAGTGTGAAAAGAATGAAATATCACTGATTTAACAAGTTGATAAAGGGTGCAATAAGTAAAAATAAAAAGATAGATATGTTTTGCACAACGCTAAATAAAAATTACCTTTTTATCCATTTAAGTTCATACTCACAAATTACTGAAGAATCAAGATAGGAAAACATTTTGAATGATTAATCTAATATAATTACGTGTTTGATATAACATCTCAAATAATTGTTATTCATATCATATATAAAACATATATAGAATAAAAGTAACAAGACCGTACAACAAAATAAGTGATTATCTAAAGGTGACATCAAGTGTCAAATTTGAACAAAATTCACACTTTTAGTTTATACAGACATGGCATTCTTCTTTCTACTAGATTCATCTATTGCTTTACAAGCTAATACCCATTTTGTGGGTATGGTACAATGAAGAATAATAAAAAGGATAAAAATACCTTTTTCAAGGGCGGAATCATGAAAGAGTGAATCTGTTGACCCTCAGTCGTTAGAACTCGTTGGTTTTTTATATATAAAACTAATTTTTTTAACACGAGTTTGAGCTCTTAATTAGTTTCGGTAAAGAGAACTACTATAGTTTCATTAAGAAGTTTTGTTCTGCCAATGCGGCCTTTTCGTAAATCAAAAGAAAATGAACAAGGTTCACCACTTCACCCAGAGTTCCTCAAATAATCAAAAGTTTAGGATAATCCACTAGAACTATCACACTTGCATATTGTTTAATAAACCTTTGATGACTAAACCAACAATTTTAAACAACAATTTCACCTTTGACATCATATTCCCGCGAATTTGGAGGTTGGGTGAGTGAAGGGGATTCGGTTTCCAGAGGAGAAGGAAAGTCATTAGAAATGGTCTCCCATGACACATTTTCATCATTTGTCCGTCTTCTACGGTCCAAAAAGGTCGGTTTTATTGGTGACTTTACCATCTCAACCTTCCAAGTTAGCATCGCCACGATTTCTGACATGGCTGGCCTCATGTCTGGAAGAGGCTGAAGGCATAATAAAGCCACATGAATTGTTTTCATAACATCCTTCACTGAAAAACCATCTTTCTGCATTCTTGGATCTATGAGATCAATCAATTTCGATTTCTCATATAGCTTCCACGCCTTGCATCATGAAATATGTAAACTATTCATTCAAGATTGTTTTTGCATACTAAACGTTCTTTAAAAACTGATGAATTGTTTCTAATGTCCAAAAGAATGATCATCAAGACCAGAGCCAAATACATGATTGTCACCTTTTAAATCAAATGAATAATAATTAAATTCTCATATAAAAAAGTCTACAATATATGTACTTTTTTTTCAAAACTGAGCTTTCTTTGGGTTTGATTTTTATCCTACCCAAAAGTTTTGATAAGTAGGTTTCTAATATCTTCTTGCTGCTTTATAGCTTGTATTAGCATTATATTGCTAGATAAAGTAAATGTTGATATTACTAACATTAAATGGCTTACATATTCTGGGAGATATTGCATTTCTGATGATAATGTAAGATCGGTATTTTTCCTGCAGCTAATGATCTCAAGAACCACAACTCCAAAACTGTATATGTCAGCCTTTTCAGACAACTCGCCCCTGATGGCATATTCAGGGGCTGTATAACCTCTACATACGACAAAAGCACGAACAAATATCATGAAATTGTAATCGAAAACTCAAAAACTCAATACTTCATTTGTTTTTTTAATGATAAACACTTACAATGTTCCAGCGAATGTGGTGCTAAGATAAGCTTGATCCTCCGGAAAGAACCTGGCCAGACCAAAATCTCCTATTTTTGGTTGAAAGTTTCCATCAAGTAAAATGTTGCTGGCTTTAATATCTCTATGTACAATCCTGAGGTGTGATTCTTCGTGTAAGTACTGTAAACCCCGAGCAATACCCAAAATAATTTGGAACCGAATCTTCCAGTTTAGATACTGGTTGCTTTTGCCTATATATAGAGTCAACACAATGATCAAAAAACAAACACAAATCTATTTTAAGATATTAGAAATAGATTTTAAGGTGTATACCATAAACAATACGGTCTAAACTTCTGTTCTTCATGTATTCGTATACAAGTATCCTTTGGGGTCCCTCACAACAACAACCAAGAAGGCGAACAAGGTTCTTGTGTTGTATGCTTGTGATCATCCTCACCTCTGCAAGAAACTCTGGCTCTCCTTGACGTGATTTCTCAAAAGATAGTTTCTTTATAGCTACCAGCCTCCCATCTTGTAATTTACCCTATGAAAAGCACATTAATTCATGATACCATTAGCTTCACAACCTATGTGTCAAATGATTCATTAAATCAACTACAAGTTGGTATTAATCAACTACGATTTAGAGGTAACATACTCGATAAACAGGCCCAAATCCACCTTTCCCGAGAAGATTACAGTCGTGGAAGTTCTTAGATGCTACCTTTAATGTTCGAAAGCTAAAATAGCTAATCGTGTCAAGTTTCCCATTAAAATAATCTTTCGCCGCTGCAATTCGTAAGAGAGTTTTAATCAAATAATATGAAGTTGTCATCACAGGGTCCACCTTAAGCTTATCAAAGAGTAGTTTACACAAACTATAATGAGATATAGCCAATAACCTTTACAACTGTCTTCTCGCTTAACACACTGTCCTAGCTGTGCTGGTCTGATAAATTTTCGAAAGGCCAAAATAAGAATTAGCAAAACTAGGAACAAGATTAAGCCTCCTAACAAAAAGAATAAGCGCGCTTTGTGGGGCTTCGTATATGAGCTTTGTTGATCAAGTAACACAGGTTCTTCTGCACAAGAAAATTATGGTGTTGTTAACAATTAACAATCTTTTATACATATACACAAATGGGCATTGTTTCTTAACATTCTAACATGCTCATATTATTTCTATCACTAACATGATATACACTTAATATTTGTAAACTATATATAATTTTTAGCAAACAAGTAAAAATATTAACTGATAAATTACAAGTATACTAGAATATGATCTGTACGGTCTCACTACTTTAAAATAAATACCAAAAACCAAAGGTACACAAGATCATGTTTGATCAGTTCCATTGATTTAAGACCCTTGAAAACCTAGTGAAATAAATTGGTATTCTATATATCATCCATGCACACCAGGTGTTTGTTGAAATTCCTTAATGAAAAACTTAAAAAAACACAATCCCACATTCAAGTAGGAATATATAACCAAAATCACGATAAATACCTTGAAGTAGACGACACATTTCTTCTTATTCCGATGTTTACACCCTCTGTTTCCCCCAATCACTCATTAGCAGATATAAATGACGGGTAATTTGAGAAATCGCCTTCTGCAACCTCAAGAACTTTAATTTTTTGTTTGTCATGGAATATTGAGAACAAAAGAGCAAAAGGGGAAGTGAAAAGACAAAAGGGAGATGATTGAAAAAGACATGACCGATTATCGGAGATTACAAAGTGTAATAAGTCCAAGAATGGTGGATGGAGATGAGACGAAATTGACAAAGAAAAAGTGTCATTTTGTTGAAGACGGCAGATAAAGAAATGGGTGAGGATCGAGGAAGAAGGATATTGCGAATAGAGTAATAAGTGGAAAATGAAAGATTTTGGAATTTTGGCGACAGAGTATCAGTGGGAGGCAGTGAGAAACTGTTTTGAATCTGAAAACATGTGTCTCGTTCAACGCTTACATTTCTTTCTTTTTAAGGTGTAAAAGAGTTGATCCCGCTCACAAGTAATTGAAACAAAAAAAACACTCAAATCGAAAAGAGCTTAAACAAAATCAAACTCATATTATGACTTGTTTACTCGATGTGCCTGACCCGAGCTTGAGTCGGTTTACGAGTCTAAACGAGCTTTTTGTTTATATATATTACTAGTGTTTTCTCCTGCGCTACGCGTGCAGGAGTTTGGTTGTTTTCTCTGTCTCACGCGACGTGACGTTGTTTGTTATCGGCTCGGCTCATCGAAAACCACAAAAGAAAATATCGACACCAGTATTGATAATACATTTTATCGACAACGATGATGTTCACTCATAAGTGGTTTGATTCGTCGTAGGACTGTAAAAGTAACTTACAATACAAAAAATTCACCAATGTTAGATGCCAAAGAAAATCATGGT
Organism: Flaveria trinervia; assembly: GCA_025506515.1. Lineage (NCBI taxonomy): Eukaryota > Viridiplantae > Streptophyta > Magnoliopsida > Asterales > Asteraceae > Flaveria > Flaveria trinervia. The sequence goes on from CM046444.1 coordinate 18,229,865, forward strand.
CGAAAAGAAAAGGCATAAAATTTTGTTCTAACATCTCACTTACATCAAAAAAATTTCAATTCATCAATGTTGATACAAAAAGCACAAAAAATAAACTTTTGTGGTCAAAAAACAAAAATACAAAACTTTATTGTATCACCTCACTTGCTTTCATCACAAAAAAACAAACCTCAATTGTAGCATGTGTTAGGACCGTTTAGGTACGGAGTACTAACTGATTCTGCGCGTATACCAACTCAAATAGTGCGGAATCCTATTTGATTGACGATCCAATCAGGGAGAACATAGTTAAGATCAATCTAACGATTAATGAAACGTTATGAATGATTAGTACACGATCAACTATGAACTATGAAGTTGGAACAGTTTTTCTTGAGTCTCTGGACGGCTAGGGTACGGTTACGTGCGTAGGTATTCAAATTGTTAAGTTTTCCACGAATTAGGTGGTATTTATAGGTTAAGGTTTTCCATTCGTACGACTGAACCATCAGCATGGTTCAATCGTGCGATTAAAGCATGCGATTGATCCATCCGCATGACTGTAGGTCCAGTCATGCGACTGAGTCAATCTTATGTCTCAATCGTGCGACTGATCCAGTCTTCTGGTTCAGTCGTGCGATTGGTCCATTAGAATGAAGTATTCATGCGTATGGTCCATTAGCATGGTCCATTCGCATGATAACTTCACACGATTAAGTTTGAACATGTTTCTCAATCATTATTGACTAAGAATTATATAAACAACCACAAACCTAGTTCAATATGCGTTATCACACAATAAACAATGAAATATTAAACATTATATGCATCAACCACACATTGCGTTTCATTCATACCCATTCAATTACATATATGTAAGACATGAAAGACATTTTACATTAAACTCTTAAACTAGGTACACATGTATTAACAAACTCCCCTTGGACCTAGTTTACATCATTGTCTAACATTCTTCATCAGCTCTTCAAACTTCTTTTACTGTCATCTCTTATAGCTCCGACATGTATCTCAAATGCAAAACAGAGCCTTATAAATTTTGAAACTGGAGGGCTTGTACAATGTCTTACGAATCATAGAATAGTGGCCACTTGTATAAAGTATAAACATCATCAGCAGACAAGTTGGTCAGCCACATAGGATCAAATAGCCGGATAGTATCCATTTCGCTCACCTTTTGTAAGACTATGACCGCTTCACCTGTTCTCCAATCGTAGTTCACCACTTGAAGTGTGGAGTGAAGTCTTGTGACATATCCCTTAGAGGGATTCTTGACATTGTGCGCGAAGGACTCCACTTCAGCACTATCTTAGGCTTTCTAGTAATAGGATCAACTTCAGACGTATGATGAGTACCTCGTCAGTTGTTAAGGTCTGAAGTTAACCCACCTAGTGTGGTACTCTTTCCTCAATGCAGCCTCAAACCAACCTGACATTTTCTTTGGATTAGCATATAGCAGCTTTAGGCGTGCCAACTTGTTGAGCTCAAAACCAGGGAGAGTCTTTAGATCGTGTGGGAATCTAAAGTACTCTATGCCCTTTAATCTGTTCACGGCATACATTTAAGATCCTCAAAATAAGCCCATGCGATGATCTTGCCTGACACCTTTAAGTGTTTCTTGACTTTGTACAACTTGGTGTAGACATTTGGCTTTTGTGCAGTGCACATGGCTCGGATCTCATCAAAACAAGCCGCCCATTCAGCCTTTTTGATGTTGACATCGGCGTCTGAGGCTTGGGCTTAATCCTCATTATCCTCGGACTCTTTCTCCATCTGATCCAGTTTTTCAAATGTATCACTGACGAGAGTATCACCCAGATTGGGGACTACATTTCCCTCTATGACGAGAGCTAAAGGGGTGGTTTAGTACGAGTGCCACGTAGGCATTCTGGATTTGGTCAGAGAGGTCATCGAATCCACCCCTCCTCGATGCAACGCACTTGAGAATGACGTGTGCTAAGTACTTAAGCTGGGGACATAGGTTGCTTTTGTTCAGCACCCTTGCATTGATGTCCCTATAGTACTTCATCCTGAGAAAGCATCCCCGAACAGTCAAGGGGTGTAACTTGGTTGGGTGAGCAACATCATCACCCAAGTCCTGAACTCATCTGAGGTCTGCTGCTGTTACCTCTATCTCATGCCCAAAAATGTTGTTGCATATACAGTAAGGCTCTGTGGATCTGTCGACTGATGCACCTTCCCAGAAGGTCTGCTGTATAGACTGGTAAGGTGGCATGGTGCAGATATATCTCCTCAGAAATGCAATGATGTCAGCAAAATCTGCAGCATTCCTGGTAGTGGCATCCAGATGAGCACAAATGTTGTGCTTGGTGTTAATGATCCACTTTCTGCCATTTTCTGTAACACAAGACACATAAACATTAGATTTGTCCATAACATAAACTGTTGAACCGTAAACTGTATTGAAATCACTCTAGTTCAATCGTGTGATTGAACCATACGACTGAGTTCAGTCGGGAGACTGAGTATGCGACTGACGTCAATCGGACGACTGAGTATGCGACTGACTTCAGTCGGGCGACTAAGCCTGCGTCCGAGTTCAATCGGGCGACTGAGCATTCGGCTGAGTTCAATCGGGTGATTGTGCTCATACGTCTAGTTCATTCGGCCGATTGTGTCATTCGCCCAATTCAATCGTGCGATTGAAGTTCAATCGGAGTGACCAATCGTATAGATCTTTGTTCGACACTTTAATCCTGAATCTAGGTACAAACTGGAAACTAAACGTTGCGATTAGGTTCTTTAGACTCGCAGAACCCTAATTGTCGCATTAAGTTTTTCAATTTAACCAATTTGCACGTTATATGTTCTGTTAGTTTATTATGACTAATTTCTTGATTTTAACCAGTTTAGGCCTGTTAGGGTTTGATTTCACGATGCATTTTGTGCGAGATGGATCGTTTATTACCTGCAGAAGATGTAACAACTCGTTAGTATCACAATGGTGAAGGGAAATCGATCTATCAAATTTGGCAGAGTTTCGCTACTATCGGGAGATTTTAGGGCGAATGAGGTGCAATGAAAATATGCGACCGACTTAGCTCTATTATACTGAGTTTGGCTTCAATCGGGCGACTGGATCCATTCACACTCTTCATTCGTGCGATTGGAGCTTAGTCGTGTGATTGGCTCCGTTGGTCACCTTCAGTCACCCGCCTAGGTTTCAATCGTGCGACTGACTCATTCAGTCACCTCCATTCGCGCGATTGGTTCATTCTGATGAACCAATCGTACGGATTGACCCATGCTGATGGTCCAATCGTATGACTGGTCCATACTCGTGATCCAGTTGTGCGAATGGTTCATACTTATGAGTTTGACCTTATGACCATTCATACACTTGCTCTTTTACTTATTGATAAGACATTTTGACCATTTATCATCTTAGACATAACCATTTTAATTTAGAAAACTGTTGATCACCTCAGACGTGATCTGTTTAATAACAAAACAGTTTGTCACCTCAGATGTGACCCTTTTTATCATTTGAAAACCCCATTGGTCACCTCAGACGTGACCTTTTAGTGAGTGATTCCCAGATTGACTTCCGATGCGTAGTCCGACATTTAACGACTAAGTTAACTGAAATTAACTGAGTTAAACAACTAGAAATAAAACAATACTGGAAACATAATTTTGTATTTTTGTGTGAGGTTGAAATCCTAATATAAGTATCTACCAGATTTTTTCTTGGACAATATAGCGTCTAGTTACTTTGATCATAACTGGAACGATTCATTATGGAAGCATATAGGTTTATCAAATCATTTGGAACAGTTTACCAAAACCTTTTGATGCTAGATTCTTGTATTCATCGAGAGTCATTAGCAAGTTTAGGAAATCATACTGGTGTCGCAAGATGCACACAGTGGTTTTGACTTTCAAGAGTTGCATCTCACGATGATTGTTAGTATACTTGTCCTCTTAAATCCATACACAGATTTTTGACACACATTGGTGATGACTTAAGGTTTAATTATTTCAACAAGCATTTGTGGATCCCATGCTTATATGGTAATCAACGTTCCTCAGGAGATTTTTGAGCGGTCTACGGGTAGTATTCAAGAAGAAACTATTCTGGAGCTTTCAATGAGATGCTAAGCCTCAGGTCAGCGTCACCGCACAGCAGAGAGGCGCAAACAACAATGAATTCTAGAATATTTAGGTTATGCTTATCCTCAGGTCAGTGCCACCGCATAGCAAAGAGGCACAAACCTATCTTCGTGTTTGAATAATTATATTCTTTTTGCATAGATCGCACCAACAACATAGGTTATTAGCTTGATTGCTTTTTGCATTTTTCATGTGCTTTGCTCATTTTATGGTCATCCGCACACATTTATGGCGTTTATTTTGCTCGTCACCCCTTATTGGTACTTCGTTGATTGTGTTAACCAGGGATAAGATGATAACCCATAGCTTGTTGAACAACTTAGTTTGAACTTGAAATCACCAACGAGGTCTACTTATCTATTGTGTTGAATCTACCGACACATCATCTAATGGTCTAGCAATCTCTAGGTCTACTTTCTCCGTGTTACCTTAGTAGCAACAAGTTTTACTATCATTTTCCTTTTATGTTGCTTAGACTTCTTAGACTTATACTTCGATTTTGCATTTTAAACAATTTCATTCTTTTAAAGTCCCAAACTCTTTGTTTCTGTGTACTATCATTTTCCATAGATATTGAATCAGTATCACAGATACGATCTCATTTCTATTAGCTAGACTGTCCTCCTCCGCCCCCTTTTTTTTAGTACTAAAACTAAAGCAACTAATTTAATATTAATTTAACCTATTCTCCCCCTAAAATTTTAAAACCGAAAATGTTTTTGCGTTTAGAATTTTAATAGGCGAAGAAATAAAATAAAATAAAATAAAATAAAATAGAAAATAAAATAAAAATTAAGTCTACTTGTCGGACTAAGTACTGTCATCGTCTGAAATCACTTCACTTTTTTTTAATGCCGTTGACCTCTAACAGATATAAAAAATAAGGTTTATCAAAAGCTTTTGTGTAGAGGTCAGGGTGTTGAAAATTCGTATTAATTTTAACAACATCGATTAAATTCTTTTCAAAACAATCACGTATAAAGTGATATTTAATGCCGATGTGTTTGGTCTTAGGATGTTGGATCAGATTTTTAGTTACAGCTATAGCAACAGAATTATCAACAAATATAGGAGTGTTAGAGAATTTCAAACCGTAGTTCTGCATTTGCTGTTGAATCCAGATGATTTGTGAACAGCAGCTTGCAATAGCAACGTATTCAGCTTCACAAGTTGATAGAGCAACTAATGTCTGCTTCTTACACTGCCACATGACTAATCTTCTTCCAAAAAATTGACATCCTACTAAAGTTGACTTGTAGTTCATTTTGCAGCTGCCATAATCTAAGTCACTGTATGCTATATGCTTAAAGTCATCGTCATGAGGATACCACAATCCAAGTGTTAGATTACCCTTCAGATCATGAAATATCCTTTTGACGCCTATGAGATGGTTGACTTTTGGTTTTGCTGATATCTGGAGCAGAGACACGTTGCATACATGATATCAGGTCTTGAGGCAGTGAGGTACATGAGGGATTCGATCATTCCTCGGTACATAGTGGCATCCACCAGATCACCATTTTCGTCAGGTGCTACATCATGGTTTGTAGCAAGTGGAGTCCTAGCTGCGGAAGCATTCTTCATATCAAACTGACTTAGAATATCACCTACATACTTGGTCTGATGTAGAAATATGCTCTTTGGTGTCTAATCCACCTGTAACCCGAGAAAGAACTTTATCTCTCCCATGGCACTCATCTTAAACTCAGCTTTCATTACTACTTCAAATTCTTACATAGTTCTTTGTTTTGGAACTGAGGATTATGTCGTCAACATAAATTTGAACAAGCAGTAAGTCACCATCCTTTTCATTGATGAACAGTGTACAATCAATCACTCATCTGCGAAATCCGTGTTTGACAAGATGAGTCGAGAGCTTTTCATACCATGCTCTTGGGGCTTGATGGAGTCCGTAAAGAGCCTTGTCTAGGTTCTAAACTCTGTCCTGATGATACGGATCCTCAAATCCTTCGGGTTGACTGATATACACTGTCTCCCAGATTTCACCATGATGAAACACACTCTTTACATCCAGTTGATATACTTTAATCTTCATGTAAGATGCATAGGCTAGGAAGATACGGATTGCTTCCATTCTCGCAATAGGTGCAAAGACTTCATTGTAATCAATCCCCTCGACTTGTCGAAATCCTTGAACTACAAGTCGAGCCTTATTTCTGATTATGACCCCTTGGTCATCTTTCTTGCATTTCAAGACCCATTTGGTGCCAATGACCTTAGCGCCTTTAGGTCTATCCACCGGTGTCCATACACCTAACTTCTTGAATTGAAGAAGTTCTTCTTTCTTGGCACTCACCTATGCCTTGTCATTTAGGGCTTCACTAACATATTTCAGCTCAAATTGAGACACAAAACATCGATACGCACCATCGTGAAGATACCCCTTTTCCATCACTGAGGCATAATCAGCTGAGTATAGCTAATTTCTTGTCCTGATCTTACATCCCCAATGACATTGTCCAGAGGATGATAAACATTTAAGTGTGATCCAGGACTGGTGGGAACCACTACTCATTATCCAGATTGTGAACAACAGGTTCGGTATCTGAGACAGTGGGAGTGTAAGGTTCCGAAATGTCAGAGGCATCAACATCAGATGCTTGTGTACTTGCAGTAGTAGGAACCTGTTCCTCCTGATCCACCTGATCATTCTCTACGTCTTCATCATCAGAGGAAGAGTCACTTACTTCCAGTGCTCCCCCTGAATGATTGGAAGACTCACCTTGTGAACCTAATGTTGTTGAGTCTTGTGACGGTGTGTTTAAGACATCATACATCATTTTGGTTGCTAACTCATCTTCAGGAGGGGAGAGAAGGATGTTGAAGGACTTAAAGAATCCATCATAATCAAAGAAGAATAAGGGTCCTTTGCCAGCAGGGGGTGGTGTATCTCTGAACATCGACGTTGCACCATACTTCTACTTGACCCGTTGAGTTGTTGTAAACTCTCTTATTCAGTATGTTGTATCCTAGAAAGATTCCTTCATCAGCCTTCTCGCTGAACTTCCTGACTGAGTTTTCTTCAAAAGAGTACATGGTGCTCCAAATGGTTCGAGGTACTCTAGATTAGGTTTACGTCATTGCAGTAACTCGTAACACGTTTTACCATGACGCTTGACCACGAGGACTCGATTTACAGTGTAACATGCATTGGCCACTACCTCATTCCAGAATTGAATGGGCAGTTTCGAGTCTGCTAGCATCGTCCAGGATGTCTCTATCAAGCTGTGATTCTTTTCTCAGCAACTCCGTTCCTTTGAGGAGTGTAGGCTGATGTGAACTACTGTATAATTCCTTTTTCTTTGCAGAATGCCTCCATCCCTTGGTTCTTGAACTCGATACCTTTGTCTGAGCGAACTTGCCGTACCTTCAGCTTGTAGAGTGACTCCAGTGTAGTTACCAGCTCTTTGAATGATTCAAATATCTCTGATTTGAATTTCAGAAACATCACCCAAGAGAATCTTGAGTAATCATCCGCAAGATAGCAGTACAAGTTGCCAGCAATGCTCCTCGTACTGACTGGACCAAATAGATCCATGTGTAGAAGCTCAAGAGGCAACTCAATGGAATTAACTTTCTTAGCCTTATGAGCCTTTTTGGTCTATTTTCCTTTCTTACAAGCAACATAGAAATCCAGTAGTTGGAGGTTCTTAACATTTACTCCATGCACTAGATCATTCTAGATCAAGTGGTTCATATTCCGGAGATTTATGTGTCCCATTCTCCTATGCCAGGAGATGGAGTCTTTCTCTGTTGCCTTTGACAAGAAGCATTGTACTTGATGATCAGTGTGGAGGCCTTTGATAGATCCAAGACATATAAATGATTATATCTTGAAGCTGACATTAAGACTTGGTCCTCCGGGATTACATAATCCTTCTTCAACACATAACACTTCTTGTTGTCAAAGACTACCTTAAAGCCTTTGTCACAGATTTGGGATACAGAAAGTAAGTTATTTTGAAGTTGTTGAACATAGTTTACCTTATCAAACTTCATTTTCTGGTTTCCCACTTCTCCTTGAGCTGTGATGTAGCCTCCTTTATTTCCAGCAAACGAAATATGTCCTCCTTTAATTTGTTTGACGTTTGAAAGTAGAGACAAGTTCCCAGTCATGTGCCTTGATGCTCCGCTATCAACAATCCATGTATTTGTAGAAGCACTATAGCAGACACCCTGCACATATGAAGGAAATAATTAGTTTAGGTTAGGGACCCAAGCCTTAATTGGCTTGGGTGACCCAAAGGCATCACACATCATAAATTCTACCCATTGTCCATTTAAGGGTGAGGGTAGATCTATTTTCTTCTTGTTTTCATTATCAGAAACTGTACTAGATTTTTCCTTCCATAAGCCAGTTTTGTGTAAGGCCTGTTTGTGATAGACAGACGACTGGCTTACAGTTTGAACTTTATGTTCACTAATCCTTTTTGGTGGAGTAATAGAGCTATGTTTCGAAGAACTTTGTTTAGTGTCATGAAGTTCAACTTTCTTCCTTGGTGTCTGATAGTAAGGACAATGAGAAGCGATGTGTCCATACTTTCCACAGTTATAACATGATCTACTTTCTATACGTTAGTGGAACTGTTGTTGTGGGGAAGTGTATGACACATTTGTAACTCTAGTATGTTTGGGTTTTGACACTTCTTGTTTAGATGTTTTAGCTTCTTTAACAAAATTCATTGTTTGAATATTTTGAACATCTTTATCCTTTTGTTTATTTGGACTAAGAGATTGTGCACGTGGTTGGTTAACTTGTTTGGTCTTTTTGGGTTCAGAATTAGACATATTAGAACCTGACTTTACTTTAACCTTTTCAAATTGCTCATCCAAATTAATGATAGGCATCTTACCTTTAGATTTTAAGGTCGCTTCCTTCTGTTTAGTGGCAGATTCCTCTGATTTACTTGTGGAATCTGGATCATTAACTAGAGGAGTGGACACCACATGATCCTTGATAGGGTTGTTATTTACTGGTCTACATTTAGCATTTAACACTGTCTCATCTGGTGGTGGAACCACTTTGTATCCCAAACCCTCCCTATTGTTTCGTTCTCTCACTAAGTGTTGTACTATATGAGAAGAACTTGTCCAACTGTGCAGTTTTTGTTTTAATGAGTTTACTTCGACTTCCAAAACTGCTTTTTCTTTCTGAGTTATTTCTAGGGAGTTTAAATAGAACTTTACATCATTTGCTTGGTTAAAAGCAACAACTTCGGTTTCCCTTAGTTGTTTGTTTAAAAGCTCTATTTTCTCTTTATAACTATGCTCATTTTGTTTTAAAATCCTGTTAGCCTCTGTGCACAGTTGCAAGTCATTTACTAAGCTATCATTATGATCTAATAACCTAGCAAATTTTGAATCTATGCTGACTCTAAATTTATTACATTCTGTATAGGCATGATTATCAAAAAGTTGGTCTGTGGTACTTACCTGAGAAGGTTCGGTTGAATCAGCCATCATCGCAGAGTTTGACCGTTCGAGTGCTGGTGATTCTGAACATGTTGTTTTGGGACCTTCTTCATTCAGTTGAGTGACCACAGTAGCAGTATCTTCATGATCTGACATTACTAGTTCAACTGCTATATCACCTTCGCTTGTAGTGTCATCATCCAAAACTTCAACATTTTCAATGTTGGACTCACCCGAGGATACAAAACGTAAGGTCCAATCTTGACCTCGTCATCTTGTGCAGTCAAAGCTTTAGGATCTTTGCTTGATGATGCAGCTTCACTTGTGGGTTTGTCTTTACGATTTTATGATGAGAAAGGATTACCGTTACCTGTCTTCTTGGGCTTCACACATTCACGTTTGAAGTGCCTCTTTTCTCCATAGTTGAAACAGGTAACTTTGGTTTTGTCGAAACCAAAAGTTGTATCCTTTGTAGCTATCAAGTTCTGTTCAGTCTTCTTAACAAACTTCTTGGCTCTATGAACAACATTTGCTAACACCCACATAATGTCCATTCTTTCCAATTCATTCTCATCCACCTACTCATAATCCTCATCAGCCAGGTGGCAATTTCCGATCTTTCCTGCAATAAGACCATCATAAGAATGAACAACTGCAGCTAAGAGGTCCATATGCTCCTTTGCAACCTCCATAGTGATATTCTCGAGATTCTCGGTCTTCAACTTCATAGCGTTTGATTTAGGTACTATATATTAGGTGCTAGATGACCCTGACGTTTCTGACCCTGAAGTAGAGGCTAGGGGAGGAGCTGCTAAACTTGACACGAATGCAGTTTGAAGTGGTGCTCCTGAGCTTTTTGAGGTGGAAGTTGAATTATACAGTGATGGGTTCTGATCATAAGATCTTTTCTGAGACCTATACTTCATCCTTAGTCCTCCTCCCTCAGTTTCAGGATGAAGTCATTTATGTCTAATTTACCCAGTAAATTGTTCTGTCTCAAATAGACACAAACGAGTCTCACTTCTCTGGCAGACCATCGACAAAGCTTGATACCTTATCTTCCATTGACGTTGTAACCCCATGAGTATGCAACTCACTCATTAAATGGTAGAATCGGTCTATGACATCATCCAAGCTCTCCTTACCCATCGATGAGAAATTCCCGAACTCCTTCTTCAAAGCTTTAGCCTTTAGAGCTTTTAACGATGCATTCCCGTCGTATCGTTTTTCCAGAGCCTCCCATAATTTCTTTGCCTGTTTATTCTCAGAACATTGGTGGAATATATCCTTAGGAATTGATTGAGTCAACAGAGCATACACCTTTTTCTCAAAATTATACTTCACCTTCTGGCTATCAGTCATGCCACCTATAGTAAGTTTGACACCATCAACACCTACCGGCAGACTATTACCAGTCTCGATTGATTCCCACAGATTGGGATCAACACCATTTAGATAAATTTCAAATCTTTGCTTTCATTGTGGGTAATCGTCTAATGTGACAAGCTTAAGCGGCTTGTTGTGATTCCCAATCTCATTTCCCAGAAGCAACAGGTTTTGGATACGCAAGTCCCTACCTGCAGTAAATGCCGAGTACTGATCTTCCATTTCTTTATACTTTGAGAGTTTGAACGAAACTGTTTCAATGGTGCGAATGGAGACGTGTGATTGGGTCAATCGTGCCGAGGACTAGTGCAGATGAATCAATCATGTGACTGAATCAATGCGGATGAGTCACTCGTGCGATTGAGCAAGTGCGGATGAACAATGCGAATGGGGTGTTTAGTCGTACGAATGGATGGGCGACTGAGTTCAATCGTGCGTATGGGAGGTGCGATTGAGCCAATCGTGCGACTGAGGCTGCTGGATTTTAAAATTCAAAGATTTTTGGTACTTTGACGCCAAAATACGATTTTTCACAAACCCTAATCTGCCGTAAGCCGAAAAACGTGAACTTTTTGATCTGGAGACACTGAAAACACTGTTTTACTCAAAAAGATGGTGTGTTTTGAATGAAAAACGTGAGATTTACACCGAAAACGATTGAATCACACACAAAATCAAGAGCCAAAGCTCTGATACCACTTGTTAGGACCGTTTAGGTATGGAGTACTAACTGATTCTGCGCGTATACTAACTCAAATAGTGCGGAATCCTATTTGATTGGCGATCCAATCAGGGAGAACACAGTTAAGATCAATCTAACGATTATGAAACGTTATGAATGATTAGTACATGATCAACTGTGATCTATGAAGTTGGAACAGGTTTTCTTGAGTCTCTGGACGGCTAGGGTATGATTATGTGCGTAGGTATTCAAATTGTTAAGTTTTTCCACAAATTAGGTGGTATTTATAGGTTATGGTTTTCCATTTGTATGACTGAACCATTAGCATGGTTTAGTCGTGCGACTGAAGCATGCGATTGATCCATCCGCATGACTGTAGGTCCAGTCATGCGACTGAGTCAATCTTATGTCTCAATTGTGCGACTTATCCAGTCTCTTGGTTTAGTCGTGTGACTGGTCCATTAGAATGAAGTAGTCATGCGTATGGTCCATTCGCATGATAACTTAACACGATTAAGTTTGAACATGTTTCTCAATCATTATTGACTAAGAATTATGTAAACAACCACAACCTATATAGTTTGTTCAATATGCGTTATCACACAATAAACAATGAAATATTAAACATTATATACATCAACCACACATCGTATTTCATTCATACACATTCAGTTATATATATGTAAAACATGAAAGACATTTTACATTAAGCTTTTAAACTAGGTACACATGTATCAACAGCATGGACAAATAACCAAAAGAATAATCCTAACTAGGTTTAAATACCAATTTGTTGAAAAAATGGTGGTTAATATATCAAGAAACAAACTTCATTGTAACAGTGAAGTTGCCTTTTAATATGTATTTAATTAATTTATATAAATAATATTGCAGGATCGTTGAAGGGTGTAAGTTACAACAATATAACACAAAGAGGAGATTAACTAAACTTTAATCAAGCAGTAAACTGGATTAACAAGTTAAGATACTAAGAACACAAGTAATGCAAGAGACAAAACACAAAGAACACAAGTGTATGGTTTTCAAGAATACAGTATATTGCTTTCTCTATGTTCTATTACAAGTGTTACAAAGCATATTCGAAAGATACAGGAATATGAGATACTTATACTACATCCTACAGCCGGCTATACTTTGAAAGCCAGCTGGATACAATTGACTAGACACAAAAAAAATCAATTGTAGAGTCAAAAGGCTGATTGCCTTTTGACTTGTGACTATGACATGCCATAGCTCACATCCTTATCTATTACAAAAAGGATAAAGTACATGAAGTAGAAAGTTACAGACTGAAGACCTCAATATACAGTTACCAAAAGCATGGACCTTTTCACCAGATCATGTAAGCTGGTAACATTATAGAGGTGCAGAGGAAAGGTGTCCAGCTTTATGGAAAAGTACATTAGATAAAGCATGTATTAAAAGTCTTCGGAAGAAATCTGTCTTCATGAGTTGAAGCTTCGGAAGACTTTGTCTCTGAGGCTTCGGAAGACTTCATCTTTGGCTTCGGAAGAGTTTACACTTAGAGTATTTTTCTGTTGCATGTGTAAAAATTCCTAAGCATTCTTCTTCAATGCACTTGTGCAGCATGCAGGAAAGACATTGGGTGTTTAGGTTGCATCAGCCTCTTCATTAATCTCTACAAACTCCTCCTAGGCTGATGCTACCAAAACAGTTAGTAGACGTCAGATATCAACAGTCCTCATTAGGATGATCACCAATCCTTTCTTCATAAGGTGATCAGGATCCTTCAGACTATCAAAGTGTCTTCTCATATCAAAGAGGTCGTGCAGAGGCAACTGAAACATATCTTGCCATGTGTAATGTCTTCAGTGCCTTGATCTCTAATAACATGCCATCTTTTTGGATTTGTGGTGTATGTCCAAGACAAGATGGGTCTTCCTGATGCTAGAGGAGCTGGTTGAATTAGAGTTGATGTAGCATCCTCAAGATGTTCTGACTCATCCTGGGGTGTAGAAGAGGGTGCAGTTTTCTTCTTCTTTGGCTTTGTCTTAGAAGCCATCCTCTTCTTTCTCTTAACAGGTTTTAACTGAGAAGACTGGCCTGCAATACCAGATTAATCTTCACTGTCTTTCTCAGTTGGGACTTCCTCTCTCTCAGGCTCAAAAGGAGAGGGAGGTTGACCCTACTATGGATCAGAAGATGAAGCTTGCTGAGTTTCAGCAGGAGGTCCAGGTTGTGTTGTCTCTGGTTGTTCAACCTTAACCTCCACTTCAGGTGGGGCTTGACTTGGAGTGGAGTGTAAGTCAATGAACTCTCCACTTTGATCTTCTGCTTGATCACCCTAATATGCTCATCCATTATGGATAGAGACATGGGGCCCAGTCTCCTTCCGGAGAATCCATATAGCTTCAAGAAGCTCATCGTCCTCTACCTATTAGCAGACTTCTTCATGCTCTTTTGGATGATGGCTCTTGATTTTGCAGCTTCTTCCCTTAGCTTCTTCTTAGTTGTCTTTCTGTCCTTGACTAACTCAAGCTCAAGTTGTTTTAAGTACTCAAACTCAACATAGTCATAGGACAAGGGAATGAGTGCATCTTCCTGATAGAAGCCTGTGGCACTCAGGTAGTTGATCATCTTAATCCTTTCTTCTTCTTTGTCTACCTGAGGTTCTTGGTGAACCACATCTACTTGTGCAGGACTTTCCTGAACTAGGGAGAGGGTAGGCATATCCTTGTACAATCTTTTTCTTCTTCTCTCTTCTTTGACTTGTACTAGAAGCTCTGCATCTTCTGCCTCCTTCTTCTCCTTTGACCTTTCCAGATCAACCAATTCATTCAACTCTTCTAAGGGGAGAGAGATGAAAATGTCTATGTCATAGTTCCTTGTCTGCATGTAATTTATCCTGACTGCCCTTAACTCATCATTTTGAGTATCTGGTCTGGGGGCAGCCCTGATAGCAGACTCCATGAGTCTTGAAGACTCAACAGAAGAACTTTCTCCCTTCAGCCTCCTTTTCCTCTCTCTCTCCTCCTCCTCAATCTCCTCAGATGTCATATTTCTTTTCCCTTTGTCACTCACAGACCTTTGTGACTCAGGGTGGAGAGAGCTTTGGCCTTCATTGCTTGTTGCAGCATCTAAGCTCTGGCCAGAGAGAGGTTGAGAAGCACCTTCACCAGCACGTGTCTCAATAGGAGTGTGGATCTCTGCAGCAGTTGATGATGATGAGACAGGGATCTTAGGTTCTGCCACTGGGTCTTTAGTCAATGTTTCCCCTATGAAACTAATCTTAGGGTCTGCCTCAACATCCAGTTGACCGATGGCATTGCCTGATTTCCTAAGTCTCCTTTTTAAGCTGAACTCTGCAGTGATCCTGTCTTGGATTCTTTGAGCCAGTCTGTCAGCTTGTCTTGATTTTCTTGGGTTGACAAGTGGCATGTTGACTAAATCCAGACCTTCATAGTAGTTCAAAGTCTGAAAATTGAAGACTTCTTGCTGTCTTTGAACTCTTATGAAGATTAGGGCTTTCCTGATGTTGTCATACCTCCACCCAATGATGTGATTGGAAGATGGTGAAGATGACATAGCCCTTGGTATCCCATCCTCAAATAGACTCTTTATGAAGGAGTCAGTGTAGTCCACATCAATGTGAACTTGAGGAGGTTGCTAAGAATGCACAGTTGCAAGTGAGGATGGTGAGTCCTCAATGTCCACTCTCTCTTAAGAACTCCCAGGTTCTGTAGCTGTAATAACTTTCTCCCCCTTTTTGGTAGCATCACCCACTTGCATAGGTGAGTTGGAAGATAGGTCAATCACATCCACAGGTTCTTGTGTTCCTGGTTGAGCACTTCTTAAGGGTCTCCCAGCTAGTTTTTCTTTAAGATATGAAATCTCAAGTTGCTATCATTGATCCTGTTGTGTAAGGTAGTCACCTGAGATTCAAGGTGACTAACCTTTGAGACTAAATAGGTGCATGTTTTAGTCAGTTTGTGCACCTTTAGTCTCAGATTCCCCTCATCTTCATCAAAAGACTCATTGGGGGATGAGATGATTGGACCAAAGTCCTCTCTCTCACCACCAGCTCAGGTTCTTGGCTGTTGGTTTTCCTCTGCTCACTGGCAATCTCAGTTGAGATGTCAGTGGGCTGAGTTGCCATGGTTGAGGTCTTAATGATGTAATCACTTTCAGAAGTGAGAGCCTCTTCCATATGGACATCTGAACAGGTTCAGAAGTGTCCACCTTAGTTGTAGGTGACTGATGTGGGATAGATGTAGGAGACTCAGGAGCATTCATCTCTCTTTGAGTGGGGGTAAAGAAGAGAGACTCATTATACTCACTGAAACCTAGATCTTCATCAGTATAGAAGTCAAGGTGGGGAATTGGTTGGTTGAGATCTATAGGTGGGGATGGTAACTGTCTCCTGAAGGTTGATCACTTGAGTGTTGAGACTCAGAGTGATGGCTTAAGGCAGTTGGGCTAATGAGCTCATCAGGCTGAGCATGAGGAACCTCAACACTGATTCTTGAAGAGATGGGAGTGGTCTGCTCCTCAGGAGAAGTGGGAGCTCCAATGTCCACTTCTTCCTATATAGGTGAGTATATGGGGGCCTCCATAGACTGAATAGCCTGAGCAGGGGTTCATTTGAATTTTCTTTGGTAAGTGATGGTGATTTGAGGCTATGTGGGTGATTAGGAGGTAGCAGGTGTGGGCTCAACACTAGCTTGTGCTGCTAGGTTGTCACCTTAAACAATGAGCTCTAACATTTTTGAGACAAGGGCTGTTTCTACCCCAGAGAAGCCAACAGTGGGCTTCCTTAATATTTTAAAGATGTCGGGCTTCATCTGTTCCAATTTAAGAATGTTACCTATTTCCCTCAACTGTGAGCCCAGTTTATAGTTAAGAATGTACTGGACATATCTAGGAAACATGTAATACTCTAAGGAGTCTAAATTAGAAAGTAAATTTGTATAAACAAACTGAGAATACTTGAATTTGACCCCTTGAACCATTCCATGGATTATGAAGGAGAGATCCTCAGGAATCTGGTCCCATCCACCATGCTTGTTTGACAAGCTGTGGATGACCACATGGAGCAGGAATCTCCATTGGGATGAGACCCTCCCTTTCCTAAATGTCTTTACAGATAAATCTCCCTCATATCCCATCTGCTCAAAGGAATGATTAACACTTCCTTTGGGAAGAACACCTCACCTTCTTCATCATCAGCTGAAGATGCCTATTATGATGGCCGGAATGATGAAGATTGTTCTCCCCTTCACTATGGCAGATAGTGTCTTCTCCCTGTCCATAATGACCTCTTGGCAGGTCTTCTAGAATTCAAGCATTGATCCTCATAGAGTGGATGATCAATGGTTAGGGAGGTGAAGTAGTTAGACAGAGCTAAGAAACGACAAACCTCTGAGAAATGAGGATCTTTCTCAGAGCTTAACAGAGCAACCTGATTGTGTTGTCTGTGTAGCTGCATGGTAAAGTTAGGATCATTTATGTGAGCAAGGTTGGCCATTTTGAGGTAGCTTCATGATGAAAAAGAAGGAAGAAAGAAATTTCAGAGAGAAATTTGGGATTTTAGGTTTGAAGGAAGAACAGATGATAGAAAGAGGGGGAAACCGTTGGGTTTATATGTCAGAAGGATTTCAGATAAAGTTTAATGAAAGAGGATAAACTTTGAAATCTAGATGTCGGTCCCACCTCTGAAAAAGTAGTTTACTTTTGCTCAAAAGGTAGTTTTCTTGGAAGTCAAAAAGCTTCCGAAGATTAATTATCTTCGAAATTTTAATTAAAAAGCTTCTGAAGCTAAAATGACTTCGGAAGAATTTCGTGAGAGATTTGAGAATTTTGCTTCGGAAGAGAAATTAAAACTTGAATGCTTTGTATGTAAAACAACAAAGCTTCCGAGAGTTAATTTTGCTTCGGAAGTAAATGGTCCTTGAAAATAAGTAAATGTCTGAGGCAAGTATTTAAGCTTCGGAAAATAAATTTAAAAGCTCTTTCGAAGGTAAATTTCTTAGACAGTTATTTATCTTGAAGGCATGATTTACTTCCGAAGTTAAAAGCATAACTTCCGAAGTATCAGAAATTTTCAAAAGTCTAAGGAAAGTCTTTAAAAAGAAATTTTGATTAAAGAAAACATGAGCATATGAAAGTGATGAACTAGACAACTTAGGACACACATAATTTTTAAGAAATAATAAGAATTAGTTTTAAGAAAAGCTTACTCAAAGTTTATCATCTCAATAACTGATATTAGATATTTAAATCTCTGTTCATCAAAAGCCTTTGTAAACAGATCAGTATTAAATCTCTGTTCATCAAAATCAGATCTGTGTGAACTTTGACTAGTTTAATTAATCCCTTTTCATAGTTATCTCTTATTAAATGATACCTGATATTGATGTGCTTTGTCCTTGAGTGCTGCACAAGGTTCTCTGTGATTGAGATAGCACTGTTGTTGTCTATGTGAATGGGAGTCTCCTTGAAGTTTAACCCATAGTCCAGCATCTGATTTTGAATCCAAAGTACTTGAGCATAGCAGCTTGCCGCAGCAATGTATTCAGCTTCAGCAGTTGATGCATAGACACAGGATTGTTTCTTACATTACCAGGTGACAACCCTTCCACCAGGAATTGACATCCCCCAGATGTAGACTTTGCAGTCATGTTGCAACCACCATAATCACTATCTGTATAAGCATACAGATTGAAGTTAGGATTCTTAGGGTACTATAAACCAAGTGTTGAAGCACCTTTGAGGTATCTTAGAATCCTCTTGACAGTGATGAGGTGAGACATCTTAGGGTTGGCTTGATATCTTGCACAGATGAATGTAGCAAACATAATATCAGGCCTGCTAGCAGTAAGATACATAAGAGACCCAATCATAGCTTTGTATAAGTGCTCATCTACACACTCCCCCTCAAGATCAATCCAAGGAGTGTTCCTAGCTATGGGTGTCTTAGAATCTTACAGTCAGTCATGTTGAACCTCTTAAGTATGTCCTAAACGTACTTTGACTGACTTATGAAGATGCCATCTTCAACTTGCCTCACTTGAAATCCCGAAAGAAATTGAGTTCCCCCATGGCACTCATTTCAAATCCGTTTTTCATCTGCTTCTCAAAGTCTTTGCAGAGCTTTAGATTAATTGAACCAAAGATGATGTCACCCACATACACTTGAACTAGCAGTATGTCATTTCCCTGTCCTTTGATGAAGAGAGTTCCATCTATAGTACCTCTCCTGTATTCATGTTTACAAAGATACTCAGATAGTGTCTCATACCATTTCCTAGGTGCCTGATGCAGCCCATAGAGAGCTTTGTCAAGCTTGCAGACATAATCAGGATGATCAGGGTCTACAAAACCAGGTGGCTGTTTGACATAAACCTCTTCATCTATCACTCCATATAAAAAGGCACACTTCACATCAAGTTGAAAGACCTTGAAGTTCTTGGATGCAGCAATTGCCAGGAATATCCTAACAACTTCTAATCTAGCCACTGGAGCAAAGACATCAGTGTAGTCAATCCCTTCTTCTTGTGTGTATCCTTGAACAACCAGTCTAGCTTTGTTCTTGATGATGATGCCTTTATCATTTTTCTTCTTCCTAAACACCTATTTGGTTCCAATGGTAGTCTTCCCAGAAGGAAGAGGACAAAGGTTCCAAACTTTCTCCCTTTTGAATTTTAGCAGCTCTTGTTGCATAGCTTCAACCCAACTTCCATCCTTTAAAGCCTCATCAACTTTCTTTGGCTCTATCTGGGATAAGAAACAAGAGTGAAGACAAACATTTGCTTCATGGGTTTGTCCTCTTGTCCTTACCCCTAATACAACATCTCCAATGATGTTTGTGGTGGGGTGAGACTTGTGGATCCTAAGCTGAGGGATCACAACAAGTTGCTGAGAGAGATCTAAATTAGAGAAATTTAGATCTGGCATGGATGTTTCTCCCACCACATCAGCACACTTATCAAGAGGGACTTGATCCAAGCAGTGTGTGACATCATTGATGTTCTCATTTATGGTGTGGTTAGTGGTATCAAGAAATTATTGGTCAATGTCACCACCACCATTGATGTCTTCCACAATTGAGGTGTTCTTATCTGGTAGTAGATCCTCTGAGCTGGAATTGAAGGCATACCAGATGTATCAGCTGATTGTGCTGATAGAAACCTCATTTGCAGAAGTAGTTCCAACTGGAGCTGAAGATGTATGACTTGAAGGTCTTCCTAGCTCAAATCTTGGATCAGGATCACCTGTATTTGAATTTTCTACAGATCCTGAAACATTCTCACAAGATTTGTTAAAACAGTGGTAACTAAATCAAGATCAAATAACCAATCCGGACCAGAACCAGCATCACAGGGCGTGTGTTCATTGAAAGTCACATGGCTGACTCCTTAACAATTCTAGTTATAAGATTGTATACTCTATAAGCCTTAGCTTGAGAAGAGTATCCAATAAAGTGTCCATCATCTGATTTTTCAGCAAACTTGGCAATTTGATCTTTGGTATTCAAGATGGTGCAAGGACATCCAAATGACCTGAGAAAACCAATGAAAGGTTTCCTCTTATGCCAAAGTTCATAAGAAGTCTTGCCATGAGTCTTAACTACTAAAACTCTGTTCTGCACATAACAGGTAGTGTTGACTGCCTCTGCCCAGAAGGTGATGGGCAGCTTAGAGCCAGACCGCATGGTTCTTGCAGCTTCAATCAGTGTCCTGTTTCTCCTCTTAGCAACACCATTTTGCTAGGAGTCCTGGGAGCACTGTATTGTCTTGTTATACCCTTTTCATCACAAAATGTATCAAGGATTTGGTTCTTAAATTCAGTTCCTTGATCACATCTTATGATCTTGACCTTGTGATCAGATTGATTCTCAATCTTTAAGATGAAATTCTTCAGAATCTAAGGAGTCTCATCCTTAGATCTAAGGAAGAAGAACCAAGTGAATCTTGTAAAGTCATCTGTGATCACTATACAGTATAAGGTCCTTCCTAAACTCATACACTGGTGGGGCCAAAGAGATCCATATGTAACAAGTGTAGGGGTGTAGTGATGGAGTTCCTTTCTTAGGCTTGTGAGATACCTTATGTTGCTTCCCTTTCAGGCATGCAACACAATGGTCATCACTTGTAAACTCTTTCTTTGGTATTCCAGTTACCAAATCATGCTTAATCAATTTGTTCATGTTCTTAAAGTTTACATGACACATTCTTTTATGCCATAGGAAAGACTCATCACTATTAGCTTTAGACAGAAAGCATAAAACTTCTCCAGAGGAAGAGTTTCTTGCAAATCCATCTTGTACATGTTTCATTTCCTGGGGGCTCTAAGCAGGATATGCTCATGAGGAATGGCCACACTAGGCTTAAGAACAATGCATGTTATGACTCTGATCACAAAATTGAGATACACTCAGAAGATTGTATCCAAGCTCCTTGACAAAGTTTACCTTTTCTATGCTGAGCTTACCATTTGTGACCTTGCCCCTTCCAGAAATGTAACCACCTTCATCTCCTCCAAAAGCAACTGGTCCTCCATCAATCCTTTCAAAGTTCTGGAGTAGTGACCTATTGCCTGTCATGTGCCTGGAACAGCCACTATCAATGATCCAAACATTTTTGTTAGTCTTCAGCTATCCCTGCACAAAGAAAATGATTAGTTACATTTGGAAACCCAAGCCTTGCTTGTCTTGGGCTCATTGACAGAAGGTAATTCAACGATAATAGATCCTATGGTTGTACTAAGAGGATCTTGAGTTGTTGTTGATGGAGAATTCTCAGTCACTTGGTCTTTCTTAGACTTCCATACCACCTTTGGAGTCTTGGACTTGACCTTCAAAACTTTGGAAGCTTTTGGAACTTTGGAAGTTTTGATGACTGATCCTTCGGAAGATTCTACAGACACTGCAGCAGACTTTAGTGCTTCGGAAAAACTCCTTTCTTCCGAGACCAACTTCTCTTCTGAAGGTAATTTCCACTTGCTTCTTCTTAGATTTGGAGCTTTTGAGGGAAACAAATTTTCCTTCTTAAGCTTGAATCTTCTGAGACCCTTTGAAGTCTTTGTATTGGTCATATGGACAGTACCTTTAGGATTGTATGGACAATCCTTTGCAATGTGAGTGGTGCTGTCACACATGACACAGTTCATCTTCTTCTTCACAAGAGCCTTTTCCTGAGAACAAGACTATCTTTGGTCACATCCCTTCTCCACCTTCATCTTTGCAGATGCTGAGACAGTCCTCTTGGGCTAAGGACTGTGCTTGGAGTTTGATGGTCTAGGCTATGCAGTAGTGATACACAGCAGATCAGTCTTCTTCTTGCTACTGAGATGAGTTGAACAAGGACCAGAACTCTTAGCAGAAGAGTTTTGGTTGATGTCTTCAGTCCCTACCACTTTAAACCCTGCAGAGATAAAAACTTGTTTCTGCTTAGAATCAAAGGTAGCCTTGATCTCTTGAGCCTTCCTTGCCTTTCTTTTGCTCTTTCTGATCAAGTTCTTTCTCATGGACTTGGTCATCACAATCTTCTTTTTCTCCTCAGAAGGATAGTGACCCTTCTTGGAATCCTCCTCTTCACTCTTCTTAGAGGAATTCTTCACTATCTCTTCTTCATCCTCTTCACTCATAGGATCTATGAGAGGAAGCTCATATTCACAAGTTCCACACCTAGGAGATCTTACAGACAAGATTGTGTGTGGAGGAGCTATCTCATTGGATCCTAGTTCCTACCTGTTTTGATAGCATACTTTGTTATGCAGGGATGAGGATATCATGTTCTTGAAGGTCTCTTCTTCAAGAACACTCTTTTTTGCCCTGGCTTTGCTGATCACAAGCTCAGCCTGGCACTCAGTTAACTTGGTTATGAGATCTTTGATTTGAGTCCTAAAATCTATGTGTTCATGTTTTAGAACTGAAATTGTTTTCTCAAGGTCCTCTATCTTCAGTTTATAATCATTTTCAGACTTTCTAAAATCAGATTTCAAAATGTTTAAGGACTCAAGGTCAGATCTCATCTCCTGGTTATAGGACCTGTATCTATTAAATTTAGCAATGCATTCAGGAGTACAGAGATGTTCTAATACCTTGGCTTTATCATGATCTGCCATCAATGCTTGGTTAGGAGAAGCATCTTCCACCTGAAAGCTCCAGTCAAAGCCTCCTTCTTCAACAGCAATAGCAGCCTACTGCTTTGACTTCTCATTCTGGAGAGCTTTGTCAGTGTAGTTTGGTTAGGACTGTGTTTGGCCATCATTTGCTTTAGGTGCCTTACACTCTCTGGCAAAATGGCCCATCAAGTTACAGTTGTAACACTTGACTTTGCCTTTGTCCAGGCCAAACTTTCCACTGGTTGCATTGCTTGGGAACTTCCTTCTAGTCCTCTTGTAGAACTTCTTGGCTTTGTGAGTGAGAAGAGCAATCTGCTGGACTATTTCCATGTATTCCAGATCATCTGGGTGAATACAGTCCAGGTCTTCAAGAGTGAAAAGAGAGTTGCCATATCTTTCATCAGAAGACACAAAAGCTTAAGAAGAGCTTGTCTCTTGGAATGGGCTTCCTTGAGTGTAGTTCTCCCTTGGTGTCTCTAGGAAGGTGATGAAAGGACCCTTTGGTGAATTGTCAGGGTAGCATAAGAGATGATGTTTGGGTTCTATCCTATCCCTTTCAACCATATGTAGGGCTGAACCCATTTGATTGTTGGAGTTGCCAGATGAACCTTGCATATTCATCTCCATTTAGTAGCCACTGAGAATCCCATAAAACTCTGTCAGAGTAAGAGTTTTGAGATTTTAGTTCTCTTGATCACCACACAGTAGTGTGTCCATTGCCTATGAAGTGAGGACATGAACTTCCTTACATGCCTCTATTTTCAAGAGAAACTCCTCCATCCACTAGGGTATCCACAATCTCAACTACCTAAATACTGCTGAGTCATGGTTTCACCTGTTTTGAAGGTGAAGTTTTCAAACTGCTACTTCAGGAGATCCTTCTTGTTCTCCTTGGCTTCAGAGGAACCCTCATATCAGTTTCAGTGCATCCCACAACTGCTTGGCTTTTGCACTTCTTGAAACCTCTGTACACAGAGTTTGGAAGGGCAGTTTGAAGGACTGTCATGGCTTTTCTATCTATCTTACTCTCTTCCTATCTTCATCAGAGTAGTTAGCCATATCTTTGGGGATCATACCAGCACCAGTAGCAGAAGGGGTGCTGGGTATGAAAGGTCCATTCCCAATAGACTCTCGCATTCTTGAATCAAGAGACCTGATGAAACCTTCCATTCTCAAACACCAAGTATAAACTCATCAAGAATGATCAGTGGGGACTTGTTCATGGTTCCAGTTTCCATATCAGTCTTGGAAATGGCTGCCATTTGAAAAGTTTAGTATTTGTGTGTGTGAGGGATCTTAAGATGGTGAGATCTTATATCAAGAGCCTGAAATGCTCTGATACCAAATGCAGATCGTTGAAGGGTGTAAGTTACAACACAACAACACAAGAGGAGATTAACTAAACTTTAATCAAGCAGTAAACTGGATTAACCAAGTTGAGATACTAAGAACACAAGTAATGCAAGAGACAGAACACAAGTGTATGGTTTTCAAGAATGCAGTATATTGCTTTCTCTATGTTCTATTACAAGTGTTACAAAGCATATTCGAAAGATACAAGAACATGAGATACTTATACTACATCCTACAGCCGGCTATACTTGAAAGCCAGCTGGATACAATTGACTAGACACAAAACAAAATCAATTGTAGAGTCAAAAGGCAGATTGCCTTTTGACTTGTGACTATGACATGCCATAGCTCACATCCTTACCTATTACAAAAAGGATAAAGTACATGAAGTAGAAAGTTACAGACTCAAGACCTCAATATACAGTTACCAAAAGCATGAACCTTTTCACCAAATCATGTAAGCTGGTGACATTACAGAGGTGCAGCGGAAAGGTGTCCAGCTTTATGGAAAAGTACATCAGATAAAACATGTATTAAAAGTTTTCAGAAGAAATCTGTCTTCATGAGTTGAAGCTTCGGAAGACTTTGTCTCTGAGGCTTCGGAAGACTTCATATTTGGTTTCGGAAGATATTGGTCTTGGCTTCGGAAGATTTTACACTTAGAGTATTTTCTGGTGCATGTGTAAAACTTCCTAAGCATTCTTCTTCAATGCACTTGTGTAGCATGCAAGAAAACATTGGGTGTTTAGGTTGCATCAGCCTCTTCATTAATCTCTACAAATGTTGTTACATATAAAATTATGATAAAATTAACTAAATAAAATATATATTTTGTTATATTTAATAATATGATTATAAATAATATATAAGTATTTATATAAAAATTAGAGTTTAATATTTTAATGATAAATGAGTCGAACTTGAGTTCTTTTAAAGATAAAAGGAGCC
The DNA here is from genome assembly GCA_025506515.1 of Flaveria trinervia. Classification (NCBI taxonomy): domain Eukaryota; kingdom Viridiplantae; phylum Streptophyta; class Magnoliopsida; order Asterales; family Asteraceae; genus Flaveria; species Flaveria trinervia. The sequence goes on from CM046444.1 coordinate 18,254,904, forward strand.
GAACTCAAGTCTTAACGAGCTTGGGCTCGGCTCGGCTCGGCTCGTTCGGCTCGGCTTGTTCGGCTCGGCTCGACTCGTTTCGGCTCGGCTCGTTTCGGCTCGGCTCGTTTCGACTCGGCTCGTTTCGGCTCGGCTCGTTTACACCTTACTTTATGTTAATTTCTTTAACAATGCAAATGGTTCATGTTTAAATCTGACTCAAAAGTGGTTTATCCAACAATGATGTGTATTCTTTATTGTGTTTGGTAGGGAGTTAGATCTAAAGTTTAAAAAATAGTATGCACAATGGATATGTTGTCTAATAAAGACTCTCTCGAGTATACAACCGTACAAAAAAATAAGAAAACTTTTACGACATTAACTTAATCTTACTATAATTAAATTTAAATATATGCTATGACAGACGAGAGATATATACCTTTACTACTAGACTAGTCTTTCTATTAAATAAAGTGTTATTATTCAACTTTTACGTTTTTTCTACGACGATGGAAGCTCATATATATGAAAAGGAAAAGCATTCCACTCATACTAACGTAACGTAACGTCGCGTCATAACATAACGTGACGTAGCGTGACGTAGCGTAGTGTAACGTGACGTAGCGTAGTGTAACGTAACGTAACATAGCGTAACGTAATATAATATAATTAGTACACAAGATATAATTAGTACACAAGATATAATTAGTACCTTGTATACCAATATTTGATACATTATTATACAACTTCTCTGGTTGATATATAGATGTTAATCATGTTATCTATACATGGTTTTTGAAAAGGTTTGAGAAATATATTTGCAAGTTGGAAATTCTTGTGTGATAGAAGAATAATTTAAGCACATGCTATTCGATTCTTTAGATGACAACCAGCCTTTATATATTCGTTCTCTCATAAATTACTTGATTATGGCCATATATACAGCTCATTGACTTTCATAGTATAGTCACATCAAGTTCTCAAAAATAACCTTGAGTTTGTTGAGAAGATGACGAATACAAGATTTCCTTCGACAAACACATAATCTGTAACAACCCTTCCATTGAACCAGATGAATGCATAATTGGTGATAGTGGAAGCAATAAACTAATGATTTTATTACCAAAATATTGTTTTACAAGCTTGAATACAAAACCGTATTTATAAATTCTAGAGCTTCCAAGGTGTTTTGAGGATAGTTATCCTGAATAACTCTTAACTTGCGCACCTCTAAATGTTTATGAAAGTATACTTAAAATAATGTCAGTCAATACTAGTGAACTCTTGGGACTCAATTACTAAGTACACAATTTATTATGATAACAGTATAGATTAAAACTTTATCTAGAGGCCTCATGCCTTCCATGGATCTTTTACAACCAGCGCATTGGACCAGGTCCCTATTTGTTGTTGCATGGGTATAGGAATATGTTTGTTAATGGGTTCTAAACCCTGGTTGCGTGGTCTTTCCACTCCCCGACATCCTATTAAGCACATAAAAATCCAGATATACACTTACTAATATGTAGCATTCTCGTTTATTACCGATTTTACCAACAAGTATATTGTTTGTAGTAAAACAGTCATGATAACTCACCCGAGTTATTGGATTGAACTTAGTTGTGTTATCTCTAGACTTCATTTCTGTAAATCCGCCCATTTTCAAACTATAACCCAACCCCGAACCCATTTGAGTTATCTTGTAAACCAAATTCATTATTTAGTCATTTTATTTATTTTATGTTTCAAAAACAATAAATGTGTCACTTAATCAATTTAACTTAAATTCTATAATATATAAAATAAATTTTATAAATGTTAAAAGGTTATTAATATCTATAAGATTTTAAAATATTCAACTTAAATAAATAATCAAATTACAAGTTCTTGTGAGATTTATAAAGTCTATAAAGATTTAATAAAAAAGAAGTTGTTAAATTAAAATTAGAGTCTTAATAAATTTAGAGTTTAAGTTGTAATTATTTTTTATTTATTAAATTATTTAATATTATATTTATTTCAATATCTAATCCTAACCCCATTTTGAAAGACTTATAACTCATCATTAATCTCATTCATAACCTCATCCTAACCTAACTATAAAAACAAAATTTAAGCATCACTTTTCATTTGCTCATTCTCTAAAAATCTTACTCATATATCTTTCTTTCATCCATTAGTCTTGATCAATTTCAAGAATTTTTCTTTACAAAATATTTCAAGAATTTTCTAATACTAAAGTAATCTCATATTGTTTTTATATTATGTATTTATATATTGTTTCAAACATTCTAACATCCAATTGTTCTTATCACTTTATGTTATTACTTTTATTCTTCTTCTACTAAATCTATTTTAATTTTAATCATTATCATTTGATCATTAACCTTATAACATTCACTAACTTATAACAATCACTAACATTCCTAAATCAAGCTAAGAACACGTTAACGTAAACAAAGAATCCCGTTTGCATATAGACGGCCATGCCGCCGCATTCGGTTATTACACACGATTATTTCTCTAAATGATAGCTATGCCAAAGTCTTGGAATATTTTTTATAACTCAAAAAAGTATAATATACCATATATCGACTTAATAAATTTGTTCTAACCTATTTAATGCTTTTTGCAAATTTAAAAGTGCATATAATTGTCTTATTATATATTTGGCAGAATATAGTCTGACTTCTACTAAACATAACTTCGTCATAAAAAATTAAATTGAGTAAAATTAGACTCCAAATTTAAGTTTATTGAATTACCTTTTAATAATAGTTTATACGTCTTCAAACTCAATCGGACGACTCAACAATACTTTTCACAAAATAAGTGCGGGTTTCAACACCTTCTGTCTTGTGTTGATATTTTGACCAATTTACGAATCTTTTCATAAAAATATTTCTAAACGAAAGTTATCTAGAAGACTCTGATCTAGTCAACTATAAACTTTTATAATTTTATGAAACTGTTTTTATTTTAAAACATGTTCAAACACGTACCAAATATTCGGTTTGAAATCTAAAATTGGTGCAATAATCATTTTTTTCAATCTACCTTTCGCTTTTTGGCATTCTCTAAACGTTCTAACTTCTTGTAATAAATTTCATCTCAAGTTATTATTTCTTTTTATACTTTAGGATATCACCTTTGACTCTTGAACATCCAAGCTTTCTTATGTACTCTACAACCATCATTATACAATATGAGTTTTTCATACTCCGTTTTTCATTTTTATTTCACATATTTGTTGTGAAGCATATTAACCGTATAAATACACACTTGTAAAATATCTTAGTACTTGTAATGCACACAATACAGTTTATAAACTTTTTCATGGTTATTTGAGATAATAATGAGCATTATATTATAGTCATCTTGTAAATAAATCGTTAACTATTGCTAGCCTAGCGACGTCATAGATCTATGGACTTGACAAGACTATTTGGTGCTAAAGCCAGGGTTATTGCCGGCTCCTGATGATGTATTCTTGTTCATCATGGGAACCAAGTATACTTAGCTAATCGTATATCTTATTGTGGCCATTCTTTTGTTAAGGTTTGATTGTATCATTATGCTATCTATATATTCTTGCATTATTTATTAACCTATGACTTGAATTGCCTCTTAAAAATTGTTTAAATATGTATGTACAAATTCATGGAAACTCACCAACATCATGTCGACCGTATTTTTAACATGTTTCAAGATGCAATTTAGAGGACTTCTTCATGCTTATATAGGACTTGGATCAATATTAAAAAAGATTTTATTATGTTGTTTGAATCTTTATTGCATTGTAATAAAATATTCGTTTACTATTATTTAATAAAAATAACATTTAATAATATTTCAACGTATTTACTACCATGAACTATGAGCAATCGATTCACATTTGGTCCGCTATGATGATTCCACCGTCGATCGAGGTGTGACAATTTTTATAGATTATTAAAATGTGCTTAATAGTTTGAATAGGAACATGATTGAAAAGGGATAATCATCATCAAGGTTAGCTTTGGGTGAATAGTCATAGTTTAGGCATAGTTGATTAGGGTATGCATAACCTAGGACCGTGTTACCACCATAGAACCTAATTATGAATTCTAAACCCTGTTCTTTGTAACATCTCGTACTGTTCGTTAAATTAAAAGTTAACGTCGTTATAATTCTCATAAGGACCATTATTGCCTAAATCGAAACTCATTGGGTGCTTATGCTTATTGCTGTAATTTGTCCTAAATTCTTTAATTGAAAATTTATAATGTAAATTATTACATAATAACAATCATAATAATAATAATACTAATAATAAATGATAATAATAATAATGGTTACAATATTAAAAATGGAAATAATAACCATAAATTATAACAATAACTATAAGAACTAAGATTACTACTACTACTACTACTACTACTACTACTATACTACTACTACTACTACTATACTACTACTACTACTACTAATAATAATAATAATAATAATAATAATAATAATAATAATAATAATAATATTGTTACAAATAGTAATAATTTGGAAAATTTAATAAACTCAAAGTTATTTAAGTCCAAGGGGTTTTTATGTGAATTTGAAACTTTAATATAAAGGTTTGTGCATAAAATAATAAGGACAAAACTGTAGGGACTAATTGTGTAATAAACTAAAACCCAAAACTTTTTTTCTTTCTTTCCCCCGTAATTCCGGTGGTGCTCTCCGGCCACCTCCGGCCAACCTCCGGCAAGGCCTCAAAACCCGTTAATCCTTCGAATTAATTAACCCAAACCGTTGCAATCGATTCGCGAAACTGATTCGAACATGATTATGAGCTTTAATTGGGTTCGAATGGTGGTTATGAGGTCGATTAGTGTCGAGTAACCGATTACTCTCAAACGCCAATCATTCGACAATTAAAATCTCATAATGACCTAATTAATCGAACCGAATTGACCGTTAAACCATTCTAAACTTTTGATAAACAAAATTTCATCTGAAACTCACATATACACCACATTTCATCATCATCTCCTTCGCGAACCAACCACTCATTCGAACTCCGCCAACTGGTCATCATAAACGAAAATTGGAAGAGGGCTTTTGATCTCAGAGATCATTAGAAGCTTCCTGCACAAACAATTGGATTATTATTGGCATTTGCACATCGAACAGAATCAAGTTATGGCCGGGACCTGTTCTTCATCCATTCTTGTGCTCCACACTACGATCCGGGTAATTGAAAATATGAACTTACTCGATTCCAGTTAGGGAATGAAAGCCCTAACATTAATTTGATTAGAAACAACGATGTGAGGCTCAATTTGATTCGGTTAAGGCTAGGGTTCATACGATTGGGGTTTTTCTTTAATGTTTGTGTTTATAACAAATGGAAACCAGCATAAACCAAGGTCGTAGCCCTGGTTCATTGGTTAAGGCATTGTCCCCCTAACATGAGGTCCCGGGTTGGAACCCGGGCATCCTTATGTTTACTTTTTAAGGCTTTTAGGCCTAACAACCAATTTCAGAAAATTTTTAATAAATATAAAAATTATTATTATAAACTTCAAGTATTTTTAAAGGACACCAAATATTTTCTGCAATTTTTTTTATATATACCTTGTTAATAAAACATTTTAACAAGGTTTGTTTTTAAATTCTTAAATGGATTACATAAAAATTAATAATTATTATTGGTCCCAAATGTTTTTTTCAATATTAAATCACTTGAATCGTAATTATTTCTTTTAGCTATAAAACTTTAGCCAAACTTTATATAAGGATCTTTTAAATTATTAAAAATGTTTCTTTTTACATTTTTGTATAAAATATAAATATATATTTTTAAGAAAATATGAATGAATTTCAATTGTTAAATTTAATTATTTGACAAGTCCTAAAATTCACTTAAAACTCTAATTCTCGTTTAACCATTAAACTTATTATAACTAAACTTAAAATCTTGTAAATATTTATATATTCTTAGGTGCATTGTGAAGGATTTTGCGTTGGAACGCCTATTTAATATTTTCTTATTAATCGTCGTCCTATACTTATTTGATCATGTGAGTATTTCTATACCCCTTTTTCATATTTTCACACTTTAGGGTGAAACATGTTACCTTATAATCGTTACACTTGTAAAACGTTTGATTCTTGTAAACTTATGGCAATTCACTTGTATGTTGTGGTTAGTTGATCTTTGTAGCTACCATATAATGTCGAATATATGTACAATCATTAACTATTGCTAGCCTAGCGAAGTCATAGATCTATGGCCAGACAAGCCTGCTTGGTTGATCCAAGTACACTTAGCTAATCGTATATACTTGTAAGCGTTTGAGACTTGTAAAACTTTGTCGAGGTTTGATTGTGCATTTTGTCTTACATCCCTAGTTACTTTGTTCTCTAACTCATAATATGAATTGCCATCTTTTATATACTTATGTATTGCAAACTATGGAAACCTCACCAACATTATTGTTGACATTTTATTTTTAACATGTTTCAGGGAATACTCAAGCTTGATCGCCATTTTTGAAGTTGTTCACACCTAGGAATGGACCTAGTTAATTTAATGAATGAGTTTGTTATATTTCTTATTATGTTTTCTTATTTGAGACTTATGCTTGTAATGTACCTTTCAAACTTATGAATAACATATTCGGATTTAATAATAGCGTTATGTGGCTGTGAACGATCTTAACTCTCACTCCTCGACGTTTCCGCCGTCAAGGTTAGGGTGTGACATTCTTGAACTGACCTTGATAAGAAAATCGAACCTAAAGCATACTTGAAGTTACTAGAGAAAACCGGGGGACTTGTATCTTGACTATTACCTTATTGGCAGCTTGCTATCAAGAGTGATGGAAGAGAATGGATGCTTTTGGCAAGAACTCACCCTTCCTATTTATAAGTTGACCTCGTAACGAATCGTTATGGGTCATGTTTGTAGCCATTTATCGACCCTGGGTTTAAGAGTCAACAGCCCCTCAACAACATTTGATTAATCTTATTCACATCAACTGCAAAGAGATCGCCAACAACTGTGTGGCGGTCCGTTATTAGGTTTAGTCATCAGACACGTGTTGAAACTTGATGATTCACCACATGATACTTGTCAACACCATAGAGGTTGCTTAACTAAGTCCATCATGGACTGTCATGAGGATTGGTAGCGATCCACTACTAATCTTGTTTTTGGTTTTCTAAATATGGTGTTATAGTGAACTGTTATGTTCCTGGGTGGCAAATCACCAACACCCCATTTCATAGAATCACTATTTTTTATGATAGATTTTTCACTATAGAACTTGTTTTACACAAAAAAAATTCACGCTAACCTAAACCCTTGTATCCCACCAAGGGTTACAACCTCTTGAACCCCACTACCAAGGGCAATGCTCTCTGTCCCCTGTTTGCTAATGAGGTCAATCTTTTAAAGTTTGGGGTTTTGCAACATCTACATATAAGAATACCGATATTAGTTCATCTCCATTTTCTGTCAGAGTGCCCATATGACAATGATAGAATACAAGATCCTTAAACTTGTTGTGGTTTGAGATACCTCAATACGTGTATAGTGGTATCCTAGTGTCTAAGGTATCGTGTGACCATAAAGTACCCTAACACTTATATCAAATGAAATTTCTGGTCAAGTAACTGTTAGATAGTTAAGTCTCTCAACCAACCGCTTATATCGTTCAGAATCCTTCATTCAGCACCCTCCTTTATAAGAACTTTTAATAGGGGAAGCATTAGAAGCTCTTAGAGTGAAATGGACACAATGCAAAGCGAATCAAACATTATGAGTTGTGAAACGAGAAATTCTATAGATAAAGATGCATTCCTAAATCTAAACATGCACTTCATAGAGCAAAACAAGTATGTCGTTGGATAAAACAAACAACTCATGGGAAGAACATGCATTCAATATGAAAAAATGCATCTTGTAGGGCGAGCATGAATCTCATAGAATAATATGGCATTATGTTAGGGCAAACATGCATTCTGTAGGACGATTGACACATTATGTTGGAGGTGCATACATCTTGTAGGATGAACATACTTCCTGTAGGACAAACAAGAACCTTTGTAGGACAAATAGTACCTCGTAGGACGAGTAGGCATCCCAAAGAAACAAATATACACATCACTTGCTTAACATATTTCGTGAAATATTTCATAACAAGTACTTCGTAAGGCGAAATTAGCACTCTCTTGAACAAAAAACATATATCTCGTATGACAAAAATGCATTTTGTAAGACGAACATGCATATTATAGAATGAACACACTATCTTGTAGGACAAGCATGAGTCTCGTAGGACAAATATGTATTCCGTAGGATCAGCATTCATCCCGATGAAAGAACACACATCCCATACAAGGAAAATCACATTACTTGCATAACACAATTCACGAAATATTTCTTAATAGACACCCATTTTAAAAAGGTTCAAGTATGCACCCATAAACAAAAGTGGAGAAAGCTAGGTCCATAAAAAGGTACCGAAGTTATGTGTAACTAATAGCTGAATGTAGTGACCGAGGTAAATTCTATAATTTCATTGATAGTCAGGTTAAGTACATATCTTAAATAAAGTTAATTATATGTTTTTAAGTTTTATTTAATGTCTACGTGGTTCCTTTATAGAGTTAAAAGGATTTAGGAGGCTATCAATTCAAAGGATATATTTTGACTAAACTAAAGATAAATGAACGGTTTAATTATTTAACTTTATAATAAATTTGAAAAACATAATACATAAAAAATAAATATAAATAAAAGCAACATAAACTGAATTTGAATTGAATGTTTAAAATCATAATACTAAAGTATGAATAACTTGTTTAGTTGTTGTTAAATACAGATTACGTGCGTAAGTGATGGAGGATCAACAATCTAAAGCTAGTTCGTGATCAAAATTTAAAGGCTTATCAACATATGAAGATAAAGTATTAATGTTGAAGCGAATTCCATAATGAAGTTAACAATTAGATATGAGACTCACAATGTCGGATTATAACTTACTAGCTTTAGTAAACCTGTGTGTATGCGGGTTGAGTAAAAAATATTAATATAATAAATTTTGTTAATTATTAAATGATATATTAAGATATGATATGACTAAATTATGTACGATAAATGACTATAAGCAATTAAACACTTATATCAACTTTTTAAAAATTATTTTTAAATTTTTTTCAAAAAAGTAAACATTTTGTTTTAAAACAAACCGTATATAAATGTTATTTTTAATATTTTATTACAACTCCCAAATTTACTTATTTTGGTTTTAAAAATTAACTTTTAAAAATACCAATTTTAAAACATTTTATATTTTTAAAAAAGTTATATGCTTTAGAAAATTATTATTTTATAAAATTTATTTATTGAGAAATAACATTAATAAGTAGATCTTTTTCTTAATTATTAAATTTAAAAAAATGTTAATAAAAAATTAGTAATTTAGGTATTATTTAATAAGAGAGAGATGCGGAAAATTTTTAATAAGGATGAAAAAGTTTTATACTTTACCTGTAAACTTTTCTGAACATAATTATGTTGAAACGTAGTAAAACTCAAAACGTACGTAAAAACATGTGTAGTTGCGTCAAAACATGTGTAGTTGCGCCAAAACATGTGTAGTTGCGCCAAAACATGTGTAGTTGCGCCGTATATGGCATGATGAAGTTAATTAGTTTGTCTAGTATGAATCCCTTTTGTAAAGTAATAACCAAGTCATGTCTATGTTATTTTCCAACTCGCGTAATTAGGTTAAGTGTATGCATTTCACGTAAAGCCTGAACCTTAGGGGTGATCAGCTTGTTATTAATTTTTAAATGACAATAACTCAATCAACTTTCAAGTTTACTTTTTTTAGTTAGCTTGTTTGATTAGCAGTGGTGGCCGGGTGGGCGGACCGCCCAGGGCCGTTCCGCTCAGGGGCCTGAAATTTTTTAAAAAAGGTATATTATATATATACGTATTTGTATTTCTTAAATAAAAAACTATAATCTGTTAATTAATTTATTAACAAACCCAATAAAATTATGATTATTTTAGCTCATTAAACTTTATCTAATAGGCCATCAACATTTTAACTAATTTAGCCAAATAAAGAATCACCGGATTAACGATAATAACTATTGGAAGCGATGTATCGGAAAACATGAATTATGAAGACTTGATCGAAAACTTTGCCTCCAAAAATACTAAAAGAGCCTCCTCATTCGCTTAAACAAGTAAATAAAATAAATTTGCTACCATACTTTGGTTTCATTTATTATCATAAAATTATCGTCCTAATTTTTTTAAACAAGTGATTCAGTATAGAATTTTTTTTATATGTCATAGTATAGGAGCCGTTTTTTGCTCTCACCCCGAGTCCAAAGTCACGGGACTGGCCGTGTTATCAATTGTTATTTGCACCAACTACAGACTTGATGTAGTTTAACACGCTACTTACCCTATCTAGTAAGGTGAATAGGAAACAATTCTCTTCTTATTTGATCAGTACTTCGACGTCCATCACTGATCAAGAGTCATGGAAACCTTGGTAAACAATCAACGATGATTCACTTTAAGTGTGGTTATGTGACCAAATTGATGGCGAGAGGGACACTTATTTCAAAAATTAAGAGAAAAATGCAACCTTGAGTTCTCATGTTGTTGTTTCGTCGTGGTTGTAGAAACTAAAAAGATGGGCAGATGCTGAGGTTCTCAATGGTGGAAATCAATAAAAGATAAAGAACACGAGAGGGGTTTGAGGTCAAACGATTCCTTCATATGATTTAAAAATGATATGAATGTTAAACATATTCCATATTTGATTATAATATTGAATTTAATTAAAGAATATTTATCACGTTTACTACTAGATGGAAAAGATTGGTGACTTTAGCTGATGAGACATGAAGTTTACATATTACGAAGAACAAAGGTACAAAAAAGAAGTGTTCAGTGATTCACTTCAGTTGCTATGGGTTAATTCTTATCAAAAAGTTTAAACAAGGATTCAATCATAAATTAAAACTTAAATTGTTTAACTTCAAGGTTAATCAAAACAGGTAAAAAAACTTTTACGTACGAGAATATAAGATTGTCAAAGAGTAAAAGGGTCATCGGAGAGAGGTCGCTGTGCTTTAGGTCGGTGGGAGTTTTTAATGGTTGGGATATGAGCTGCAGATCAAGCTTTCATTTTTGGGGGTTAAATGGCATCACTAGATGCTGCAGACTATTTTTACCCTATCTGAGGGATTATAGTGGGGACATGTCATCGTTAATGTCTTGACATGTCATCACTATAGCCATGCAAAACGCAAAACGATATCGTTCAATTAAAGTGTAAAGAAAACAAATAAAAAAGAATAAACTCTATAGTGATGACACGTCCCCACTAATGTCAACGCTATACGTTTTATTAAATTTATTTTTCTCTATTAAGAGATAAAAAAGAAAATTAAACAAGTCGCTAAAATGTTTCGGGGAGTGGGTGGCTTTCCTCCACTGCACCAAACTATACGACAACAAATCAAAGCAAAAACAAAAAAAATGTCAACAAAATTCAAATACCTATAGAGACGTACTATAATGACAACACGTGTCTTCTCTATAGATGTCGTTTTTATAGGTTTTGTTTCTTGAAGTGTTGTCACATCAGTTTTATTCATGCATAAAAGGATCTGGTGGGTTAAAATTGGAATGGTCTATGGCTTTTTTTTAGTTCTTGCACGTTTATTACGCGCAAATTTTTTAATGCAATATTATTATTATTATTTTAGAAATCATACAATAAAATCAACCATTTATTTCCTTAAATTTGAATATAAAAACACATTCTTTATTAATATTGCTACATCTAAAAATAATAAAATTTTATCTATACTATATATAAAACATATTTTAAAATATCATAAAATTAAAAACAAATACTTCATTATATGCATAATATACAACCACTTTTGAGGGTAAAATAATATTTTTAACATTATTAACAGATTAACCCTTACAATTAGTTATATAATAATCTTAATTTATTGTAACTTACATAGAAGTTTACATTATCTACCCATAAACAAAAAAAAATTTAATTTGTTTAAGATATCATGTTTAAAAACTTATTGAAACTACAAAAAAAAAAAACTTAATTTGGTTTAAGATTTTAGCTATTTTTTAATCTCTCATGTTTAAAAATTTTTTGATAGTACAATTGTAACCTGTGTTTTTTAACATTTTGGTGTAAAATTTTTACTAAACCGATCTGTAGTTTATGAGATACAATAAATTAATGCGTAAATGTACAAGTCATCATATAAAACTTATATTTTTGGTGTTTTAAATTTTAGCTTAGAAAAAATATATTATACTTTTGTAAATGTATTACAAGAATAACAAAAATTAAAAACACTTATCAGATCTAATGCCATTCCCGTCGCATTGTATGAACACTCATCTAATATATAAAAATATCACTATACTATGTGTATAATGTTTGTTATTATGTGTGTGCGACTATGAAAGTGGTTGTGTAATTACTATATAAGTTATCTAATTATTTATATAAGTTGTGTAATTTTGTATGCGTAATTAACATAAGTGCATAATTATTAGGGGACACAAATGAGCCTCGCCTCATAGCACGTGTATATTATTGTAATTTTTTACGCTTCAGATGTTAAATAGAATTTGTGCAAGAACTACATCCTATATATTATATCAAATCAAATGAAAGTGGATACTTTCATGGTTTTTGTGTCTATAATTATGTGATTTAAATCAAGATCATAAAATTCACAAATGTGTAGAGCGAACTCAATCTTTTTAGGTGTTTAAGGGGTTGTTTGGTAATTTTTAAATGATTAAGTGCTAACCAATAAGAGGTCCGAACCATTAAAAGTTAGTATATCGTTTAACTATTCAAATACAAATGTCTGACCAATTCAGATAAGAGATCTTAACCATTCAGCATTAGACATTTTAACCATTCAACACTAGTATGATGCTTAGCCATTCAGAGACAAATGTCCTAACTATTCAGACATCTGTTCGGGAAACAAACAGTCTGAATCATTAAGTGTTGAACTATTCAGACGCAATAGTATGGCTGACCATTATGGGTGTAATGGTAGATGCTGAATCATTAAGAGGCTGCCAAACCTTCTAAATCAGATTCTAAACCGGAGATCTTTTCTTATATATATATGGAGAAAGTGAATATGGGGCTGTTACGCATGTAACCTTACATGCGAAACACTCCAAAAATACGTTGTTTTGTATAATTAAACATCAAAACTATGTAGTTTTGATTCATTGACTTAAACTTTGCTATAAAACTTACTTCTCTAAAGAATGCTTCATAAAAAATAAATACCAATATAATGTATAGAAAATTACTAATGTTGGAGGTTGATATCACGATATATGCTTCATAAGTATTAAAAATGATCTTTTTAGAAAGACAATTTACATATTCCGTTGAAGCCATGATTGTTTATTTTCATTCAAATATAAAATTAATATATAAACTCATGGTGGAAATCGAGAAGTGATTCTTAAGAAATGAAATTAACATACGGTTGACGTATAGGAAGCGAGCAAATAAATCAATTCAAAGATCATGTGTGATATTTAAATTTATTAGTGGAGTAATTTTAGGAAAGTAAGTTCAAAATATATGAATCAATACTATGTAGTTTTGATGTTAATTATACGAAACGACGTAGTTTTGAAGTGTTTCACATGTAAGGTTATATGTGTGACAACCCAAAAAATATTCAATATATATGTATATATATATATGTATATGTATATTGCTTAAGATATTAACATATGGGAATATGATAAAATATATGTTCATAACTGTTTTTTTAAACACACACAATACACACTAAGTAGAGTCAGAGTGAGTTTTAATGAAATATATAATTTAAATATATTGATTTTTTGCTCTTTTTGTCAAAACTAAAACATGTACGAGACCCATGAATAACCTATTGATATAATTTATAAAATGAAAAGCACAACGATAAGTGATAAAAGAAGTCTTTAACCAAACACATACTTATATATTGACAAGACAAGGTTGTGGAGCCATATTCAAATAATTGAATAATGACGTACAGTTTTGTAGATACATGTATAGCTAGTTTAGGAGCTTAAATGTAAAATGTTTTTCATGTCTTACATATATGTAACAGAATGGGTATGAATGAAATATAATGTGTTTGTGATGCTTGTAATGTTTAATATTTCATTGATTATTGTGTGTCAACGCATATTGAACTAACTATATAGGTTGTGGTTGTTTACATAGTTCTTAGTCAATAATGATTGAGAAACGTGCTTAAACTTAATTGTGTGAAGTTATCATGTGAATGGACCATGCTAATGGAATATACGCATGAATACTTTATGCTAATGAACCAGTCGCACGACTGAACCAGGAGACTGGATCAGTCGCATGACTGTAACATGAGATTGACTCAGTCGCACGACTGAATCTTCAGTCATGCGGATGGATCAACCGCATGTTTCAATCGCACGACTGAACCATGCAAATGGTTCAGTCGCACGAATGGAAAATCCTAACCTATAAATACCACTTAATTCATGGAAAAATGGAACAATTCGAATCGTATCCTAGCCGTCTAGAGACCCAAGAACACCTGTTCCAAGTTCATAGATCACAGTTAATCATTCTACCATCGTTCTTAACGTTTAGATTCATTCTTTGATTGATTATACTTGCGTTCTCACCGATTGGATTGCCAATCAAATAGGATTCCGCACTATTTGGTTTGGTACACACATAAATCAGTTAGTACTCCATACCGAAAACGGTCCTAACAAGTGGTATCAGAGCTTTGGCTCTTGATTTGCGTGTGATTCAATCGATTTTGATATAAAAATCGCATTTTTCACTCAAAAACGTAATATTTTTGTGTCAAACAGTGTTTTCGACGTCTCCAGGTAAAAAAGTTAACGTTTTTCCGGCATACGACAATTAGGGTTAGTGACAAATTTGTGTTTTTGTGTTAAAGTATTCAAAACCTTCATTTAGCCTCTAGTCGAACGATTGACTCAATCGCACGACTGAACCCATTCGCACCACTCATACGCACGATTGGCTCAGTCGTCCATCTATTCCTACGACTGAAGATCTTTGTTCCTATTGTTCATCCGCACCTGTCCAGTCGCACGATTGAACCATCCGCATTGTTCAATCGCACGAATAGCCTAATCGCACTCTTTCATTCGCACAAGTACAACCGTTTGTTCTAAAATCAAAAGTAAATAGCAATGGAAGATCAGTATTCAGCATTCATCGCAGGTAGAGATTCACGGATCCAGAATCTATTGCTTCTGGAAAATGAAGTGGGGAATCACAATAAGCCTCCTAAGCTGATAACGTTAAATGATTACCCACAATGGAAGCAAAGGTTCGAGATCTACCTATATAGAGTAGACCCTAATCTGTGGGAATCAATAGAGACATGGTATAGCATGCCGGTTGGAGCCGATGGAGTTAAACTTACCTTAGGGGGCATGACTGATGGGCAAAAGGTAAAGTACAATGCAGAGAAGAAGGTGTACGCTCTATTAACTCAGTCCATTCCTAAGGATATATTCCATCAGTTCTCTGAGAACAAGCAAGCAAAGAAGTTATGGGATGCTCTGGAAAAGCAGTATGACGGGAATGCATCGCTAAAAGCTCTTAAGGCTAAGGCTTTGAAGAAGGAGTTTGATAACTTCTCGTCAATAGGTAAGGAGAGTCTGGATGATGTTATCGACCGCTTCTACCACTTAATGAGTGAGTTGCACACTCATGGGGTTGTTACGTCCATGGAAGACAAGGTGTCGAATTTCGCAGATGGATTGCCAGAAAAGTGGGTTTCTTTTGTGTCAAACCTCAGACAGAATGATATGCTGGTGAAGTTGGATATCAACGATTTCATTCTGAAGCTGAGAGAGGAAGAGTTGAGGATGAAGTACAGGTCTCAAAAGGCGTCATATGATCAGAACCCGTCACTTTACAACTCAACTCCTCAAGCAAAAACGTCTGGAGCACCACTCCAAATGGCGTTTGTGTCAAGTTCAGTCGCTCCATCTCAAGCAACTACTTTAGGATCTGACACGTCAGGGTCGTCTTGCACCCAATACTTAGCACCTAAAGCCAATGCTACAAAATTGAAGACCGAGAATCTCGGTAACATGACTGTAAAGGTAGAAAAGGAGCATATGGATCTCTTAGCAGCTGTCGTTCACTCCTATGACAGACTAGTTGCATGGAAGATTAGAAACTGCCATTTGGCAGATGAAGACTACGAGCAAGTAGACGAGACTGAGTTGGAGAGACTGGATATCATGTGGGCATTGGCGAGTGCTGTCCGGAGGGCAAAGAAGTTTGTTATGAAGACAGGACAGAATTTGATTGCCACAAAGGATACAACCTTTGGTTTTGACAAAACCAAAGTTACCTGTTTTAATTGTGGAGAAAAGGAGCACTTCAAACGTGAATGTGTTAAGCCCAAAAAGACAGGTAATGGAAATCCATTCTCATCCTTCAATTCGTCAGGATAAACCCACAAGTAGTTCTACATCCTCAAGCAAGGATCCTAAGGCCTTGACTGCTCAAGATGACGAAGGCCAAGATTGGACCTTTCGATTCGTATCTCCGGGAGAATCCAACATTGCATGTGTGGAGGGTTTGGATGACGACTCTGCAAGCGAAGGAGATTTAGCAGTTGAACTCGCGATGTCAAATAATGAAGAAACTGCAAATGTGGTTAGTCACCTGAATGAAGAGGGTTCAAGCAACAAATGTTCAGAATCACCAACACAAGAAGAGTCAGACTCTGCTATGATGGCTGATTCAACCGAATATGCTCAGGTATGTACCAAAGACCAATTGTTTGATAGTCATGCTTGTATTGATTGTAATAAATTTAGAGAAAGCATAGACTTAATATTTGCTAGGTTATTAGATCACAATGATAACTTAGTAAATGATTTACAACTGTGCACAGAAGCAAACAGGATTTTAAAACAAAATGAGCATAGTTACAAAGAGAAAATAGAACTGTAAAATAAATAACTAAGGGAAACTGAAGTTGTGGCTTTTAACCAAGCTAATGATATTAAGTTATATTTAAACTCACTTAAAGAAACTAAGAAACAAAAAGCAGTTTTGGAAGTGGAAGTAAACTCATTAAAACAGAAACTGCACAGTTGGACTAGTTCTTCTCACATAGTCCAACACTTAGTGAGTGAACAAAACAACAGGGAGGGTTTGGGTTACAAAGTGATACCACCACCACATGAGACCTTGTTGAATGCTAAATGCAAACCAATTAATAACAACTCAATCAAGGATCATGTGGTGTCCACTCCTCTTGTAAGTGATCCAGATTCCACAAGTAAACCAATTAAATCTATCACTAAGCAAAAGGAGACCACTTTAAAGTCAAAAGGTAAAATGCCTATTGTTAATCTGGATGAACAAATTGAGAAGGTTAAGGTAAAGTCTGGTTCAAATACGTCTACTTTAGAACCCAAAGAGACTAAACAAGTTAACCAAACACGTGCATCATGTCTAAGTCCGAATAAACAAAAGAGTAAATATGTTAAGAAGGTTCAAACAATTAATTGTGTTAAACAAGATAAAACATCTAAACAAGAAGTGTCAAAACCCAACCAAGTGAAAGTCACACGAGTGACACACTTCTCCATAGAAACAACTATACCAGCATGTCGAAAGTAGATCTTGCTACAACTGTGGAAAGTATGGACACATCGCGTCAAACTGTCCTTACTATCAGACACCTAGGAACAAAGTTGAACTTCATGATCCTAAACCCAGCTTGTCTAAAAGGAGTTCTATGACCCCACCAAGAAGAGTTAGTGAACTTCAAGTTCAAACCATAAGCCAATCGTCTATTTATCACAAATAGGCCTTACACAAAACTAGCTTATGGAAAGAAAAATATAGTTCAATGTTTGATAATGAGAACAAGAAGATGAATGATCTTCCCTCACCCTCAAATGGACAATGGTTGGAATTTATGATGTGTGATGCCTCTGGGACACCCAATCCGGTTAAGGCTTGGGTCCCTAACCTTAACTAATGATTTCCTTTGAATGTTTAGGGTGTTTGCTACAGCGCTGCCACAAATACCTGAATCGTAGATAGTGGAGCATCTAGGCACATGACTGGGAACCTGGCACTCCTGTCAAACGTCAAACAAATAAAAGGAGGTCATGTTTCATTTGCTGGAAACAAAGGAGGTTACATCACAGCTCAAGGGGAAGTGGGGAATCAAAAAGTGAAGTTTGACAAGGTAAATTATGTTCAACAACTTCAAAATAATTTGCCTTCTGTCTCCCAAATCTGTGACAAACGATTTAAAGTAGTATTCGACAACAAGAAATGCTATGTTCTGAAAAAAGACTATGTGATCCCGGAGGACCAAGTCTTAATGTCAGCCTCAAGATATAACGATCTTTATGTCTTGGATCTATTAAAGGCCTCCACAATGGATCATCAAGTTCAGTGCTTCTTGTCCAAGGCTACAGAGAAGGATTCGATCTCCTGGCATAGGAGAATGGGATACATCAATCCATGGAAGATAAACCACTTGATCCAGAATGATCTAGTGCGAGGAGTAAACGTCAAAAACATCCAACTACCGGATTTTTGTGTCACCTGCAAGAAAGGCAAACAAACTAAGAAGTCTCATAAGGCAAAGAAAGTTCATTCCATAGAACTGCCTCTTGAGCTTCTTCACATGGATCTGTTTGGTCCAGTCAGTACAAGGAGCATCGCCAGTGACTTGTACTGTTATGTAGTTACAGATGACTACTCAAGATTCTCTTGGGTAATGTTTCTGAAATCCAAATCTGAAACATTTGAGTCATTCAAAGAGTTAGTAACTACTTTAGAGTCTCTCTACAAGCTGAAGGTAAGACAAGTACGCTCAGACAATGGTATCGAGTTCAAGAATCAGTGGATGAAGGCATTTTGCAAAGTAAAGGGAACTGTACATTAGTTCACATCTACCTACACTCCACAGATGAATGGAGTTGCTGAACGGAAGAACATAAGCTTGATAGAGACAGCCATAACGATGCTAGCAAACTCGAAACTACCCATCAATTTTGGAATGAGGCAGTTGCCAATGCATGTTACACTTTAAATCGAGTCCTGGTGGTAAAACATCATGGTAAGACGTGTGACGAGTTACTTCAACGGCGTAAACCTAATCTAGAGTACCTCAAACCGTTGGGCGCACCTTGCACCCTTTTGAAGAGAACTCAGGAAGGCAAGTTCAGCGAGAAGGCTGAAGAAGGAATTTTCCTAGGATACAACATACCGAATAAGAGAGTTTACAACAACTCAACGGGTCAAGTAGAAGTGTGGTGTAATGTGGACGTTCAGAGATACACCACCCCCCGCAACTGGAAAAGGGCCCGTATTCTTTTTCGGTTATGATGGATTCTTTAAGTCCTTCAACATCCCTCTCTTTGCTTCTGAAGATGAGTTAGCAACCAAGATGATGTATGATGTCTTAAACACACCACCCCTAGACACAACAACATCCGGCTCTCAAGGCCAGTCTTTTGGTAACTCAGGGAGAGCACTAGAATTAAGTGACTCCTCTTCTGACGACGAAGAAATGGAAAATGTTCATGTGGATAAGGAGGAACAGGTTCTAACTACTACAAGTACACACGCATCAGATGTTGATGCCTCTAACACTTCGGAACCCCATACTCCCATTGCCTTAGATACTGAACCTATGGTTCACAATCTGGATAATGAGGTAGTTGTACCCACCCCTCCTGGATCTCGTCTAAATGTTTATCATCCTCTGGACAATGTCATAGGGGATGTACAATCAGGAGTACAGACAAGAAATCAGCTATATTCAGCTGATTATGCCTCAGTCATGGAAAAAGGCTACCTTCATGACGGTGCTTATCGATGTTTTGTGTCTCAATTTGAGCCAAAATATGTAAGTGATGCCTTAAACGATAAGGCTTGGGTGAGTGCCATGCAAGAAGAATTACTTCAATTCAAGAAGTTAGGTGTATGGACTCTGGTGGACAGACCTAAAGGTGCTAAGGTCATTGGCACTAAATGGGTTTTAAAATTCAAGAAGTTAGGTGTACAGGCTTCATCAAGCCCCCAGAGCCTGGTATGAGAAACTCTCGACTCATCTTGTGAAACACGGGTTTCGAATAGGAGTGATTGATTGTACATTGTTTATCAAAGAGAAGGACGGTGACTTACTGCTGGTACAGATCTATGTTGATGACATAATCTTCGGTTCCAAGAATGAAGACTTATGTAAAGAATTTGAAGCAGTAATGAAGGCTGAATTTGAGATGAGTGCCATGGGAGAGATGAAATTCTTTCTCGGGTTACAGGTGGATGAGACACCACATGGGATATTTCTACATCAGACAAAGTATGTAGGCAATATTCTCAGTCGGTTTGATATGGAGAATGCTTCCGTAGCTGGGACTCCACTTGCTACAAACCATGATATAGCGCCCGACGAGAATGGTGATCTAGTGGATGCTACCATGTACCGAGGCATGATTGGATCTCTCATGTATCTCACTACCTCACGATCTGGCATCATGTACGCAACGTGTCTCTACTCAAGATATCAGGCGAAACTGAAAGTCAACCATCTAACTGGAGTCAAACGAGTATTTCGTTATCTGAAGGGTACCCTAACACTCGGGTTGTGGTATCCTCATGATGGTGATTTCGAGCTTACAGCGTATAGTGACTCGGATTACGGCGGTTGCAAAATGAACTACAAATCAACATCAGTAGGATGTCAATTCTTTGGGAGAAGATTAGCCACGTGGCAGTGTAAGAAGCAGACATCAGTTGCACTGTCAACTTGTGAAGTTGAATATGTTGCTGCGGCAAGCTGCTGTTCTCAAATAATCTGGATTCAACAGCAAATGCGGGACTACAGTTTGAAGTTCTCTAACACTCCTATATTTGTTGATAATTCTGTTGCTATAGCCATAACTAAAAATCCGGTCCAACATCCTAAGACTAAACACATCGGCATTAAATATCACTTTATACGTGATTGTTTTAAAAAGAATTTAATCGATGTTGTTAAAATTAATACGGATTTTCAACGCACTGAACTCTACACAAAAACCTTTGATAAACCATGTTTTCTATATCTGTTAGAGTCAACGGCGTTAAAAAGAAAAGTGATGTGATTTCCGACGATGACAGTACTTAGTCCGACAAGTACATTTCATTTTACTTTTAATTTTTATTTTATTTTATTTTTATTTCTTCGCCTACTAAAATCCTAAAATGCAAATCTCTTACGGTTTTAGAATTTTAGGGGGACAATAGGTTAAGTTGTTAGTATTTAATTTCAGTCCATAAAAAATAAAAAAAACGAGGGAGGAGGACAGGCAAGCTAAGAGAAATGAGATCGTATGTGTGATACTAATTCAATAACTATGGAAAATGATAGTACACAGGAACAAATAGTTTGAGACTTTAAAAGAAGAAATTGTTTAAATTGCAAAATTCGAAGTATAAGTCTGAGAAGTCTAAGCAACAATAAAAGGAAAAATGATAGTAAAACTAGCTACTACTAAGGTAACACAGAAAAAGTAGACCTAGAGGTTGCTAGACCATTTGATGATGTGTCGGTAGATTCAACACAATAGATAAGTAGACCTCTTTGGTGATGTCAAGCTCAAACTAAGTTGTTCAACAAGCTGTGGGTTATCATCTTATCTCTGGTTAACACAATTAACAAAGTTCCGATAAGGGGTGACGAGCAAAATAAACGCCACAAATGTGTGCGGATGACCATAAAATGAGCAAAGCACATGATGAAAAATGCAAAAAGCAATCAAACTAACAACCTATGTGGTTGTTGCGATCTGTGCAAAAAGAATAAAATTGCTCAAACAAGAAGATAGGTTGTGTGCGTCTCTGCTGTGCGGTGGCACTAACCTGGAAATAAGCATAACCTAAATATTCTAGAATTCATTGGTGTTTGCGCCTCTCTGCTGTGCGATGGCACTGACCTGAGGCTTTGCAACTCTTTAAAAGCTCTAGAATAGTTTCTTCTTGAATACTACCCGTAGCCCGCTAAAAAATCTCCCGAGGAATATTGATTACCATATAAGCGTGGGATCCACAAATGCTTGTTGAAATAATTAAACCATATACCATCACCAATCTATGTCAAAAGTCTGTGTATAGATTTAAGAGGACAAGTATACTGACAATCGTTGTGGCTGCAACTCTTGAAAGTCAACACCACTTGTGCATATTGTGGTACTAGTATGATTTCCTAGACTTGCTAATGACTCTCGATGAAAACAAAAATCGAGCATCAAAAGGTTTTGATAACATGTCCCGAATAATTTGACTTACCTATATGATTTCATAATGAATCGTTCCACTTATGGTCAAAATAACTTGAAGTTGCCTGTTCTAGAAATAAATCTGTTAGATATCTATATTAGGATTTCCACCTCACACAAAATTTACAAAAATATGTTTTATTTCTGTTTTTCAGTTCTAGTAGTTTCATTTGTTTAATTTTGTTAGTTTAGTTGTTAAAAGTCGAACTACGTATTGGAATTCTGTCTGGGATCTAATCACTAAAAAGGGTCACATCTGAGGTGACCAAACGGGTTTTCTAATGTTAAAAGGATCACGCCTGAGGTGATCAAAAGTTTTCAAAGTTGAAATTGTCATGTTTGTGATTATAGAATGCTCAACATGTTTTATCTGTAGTTTAAAGGGTTAAGTGTCAAATGATCATAAATTCAAAATCATAAGTATAAGGCCATCCATACAACTGGACCATGAGTATGGACCAACCGTACGATTGGACCACCCGTATGAGCCCATTCACATGACTGAACCATGAGTATGGACCAACCGTACGATTGGACCATCCGTATTAGTCCAATTGCACGACTAATCCACATATATGGCCAAACCGTGCGATTGGACCATCAGCATGAGTAATCTCACACGATTGGGTCACCAAATGAACCAATCGCATGAATGGAGGTGACCGAATGACACAGTCGCACGACTAACATCTAGTCGCACGACTGAAGGTGACGACTGTGCCAGTCACACGACTGATCCTCAGTCGCACGAATTAAGTATGCGACTAGACTCAGTCGCACGACTGAAGAAAACCCTACTATAAAAGGAGAGGGAGTCGGTCGCAGTCGCTCATCGCTCCCAAATCACCTCCAAATCGCATGACTCTATCGTTACTCTGCCCGATTTTCATTTGACCTTTCTAGACTACAAATTGTTGTGTTCTGATGATTGCCAGTGATTATACAGGTACAGTGCGGTGCAATCTACTCAAATGTCAATCGATTTGTGCCCTAAATGACTGAATTTAGCCCTAAATAGAACTGAGACTTAGTTGACTAATAAACTAATAAAACTAAGTATATTGTGAAATTAAAAGTTATTAGATGTTATATTGGTCACCTGCGAGACTAATGAGCCAAACCATGACGTCTAACATTAAGTTTTGCTCAAAATTTGAATTTGAATTGAACAGACAGTCTGTCATGCGAATGGACACCCTGATGAACTTCAATCGCACGACTGAGCTAGGCGAATGGCTCAATCGCACGATTGTACCATGCGTATGAGTTCAGTCGCATGACTAGTGTAACCGCATGAGATAGCATATGACTGATCCAAGTCGCATGCCTAGTCGTGCGTAAGAGCTCAATCGCATGACTAACTCTCAGTCGCATATCTCATTCGCACGACAGAACATAAAACTTCAAGTTCAAATGAATGAAATTGTTACACATCAACACACACTAACGTTTATCTGCATTGTGTAACAGATGGCTAGTCATTGGACCATGAGCACGGAGCACAACATCTGTACTCATCTGGATCTAACATCCAGGAACGTAGCTGACTTCTCAGGCATTATTACTTTCCTACGGAGATCGAGGATCTTCCAAGCCATATCGACTCCTTGCACACCATACCGGTCAGTCCAACAGGCTTTCTGGGAAGGCGCGGTTGTTGACAGGACCTCAGAGCCCCACTGTATCAGTAGCTCTATCTTTGGTGAGGCCATTGAGATCACTGAGGACGATCTCAAGACCGTATTAGAGTTCGGGGACGATGCTGACTGCCCAAACCAATTACACCCACTGACAGTACGAGGCTGTTTTCTGCGGGCCAAGTACTCGGGGGATATCACCGTAGGGTGCTCAACAAGAGAAACTATGCCCCCAATTCAAGTACTTGGCCAACGTGCTGCTCAAGTGCATTGCCTCCAAGAAGGGAGGCTTCGATGAGCTTTCAGATCATATTCAGAACACCTACATGGTGTTGGTGCTGAACCATCCGTTCAGCTTCTCCAGGATGATCTTCACCTATCTGGTGGAGAACATCGAGGCGATGGGGAAGGAGGGATTTTGCATGTACCCTCGCTTCATATAGATGATTATAAACCAAAAGCTCCCTTCACTGCCAAAGGAGAAGGAGGACGCAGTGGTGCTCGAGGTGATGGACGATACCACCTTGGGTAGGATGAAGGTGTACAAGGGAAAGCAGGTGAACCCCCTGTCAGGAGGCTGTTCAGGCATTTGGCCCGTGAGGACTATGTGGTGCCGTCACGAAGGAAGTGGCGCCACGACGACAGTGACTTAGATACGGAGCAGATTGTGCTCCCCACTGATGAGTCAGATGATGATGACAGTGGTGATGGTGGATACTCTGGCCCCGCTTCATCTAGGGCCACCACTACACATGTTACACCTCCACCACCCACTCATGGAGATGCTACCATTGCTGGTTTCCATCAGGATTTCTGTCCTCCTGAGAAGGAGGAGAATGAGGAGCCACTGACTCTGATGATGGGCAGTAAGGTTGTTGCCACCGAAAGAGGGATTCAGGCGGTTGGTGGACGCCTGGGCGAGTCTGGGGAGACTATGACTGATCCTACCTACACCCCAGCTCAGTCCAACATCCCAGGGGGAGCATCCTTCTCGAGGGGTTCGAGGAAAAAGAGGATGGCTTAGTCCCACCAGATGAGGCCCAAGAGACAGAGGTACACAATGATCACAGCCTCATCCCCTACTGCCACCACTGCTACCACCACCACCGCTACCTCACCCACCACCACTACTACTACCCCACCCATCTTTACTACCACACCTCCACCTACCACTACCACACCCACCACCATTACTACCACTCCACCCACT
Source organism: Flaveria trinervia (assembly GCA_025506515.1). Taxonomy (NCBI): domain Eukaryota; kingdom Viridiplantae; phylum Streptophyta; class Magnoliopsida; order Asterales; family Asteraceae; genus Flaveria; species Flaveria trinervia. Next base: position 18,280,153 of record CM046444.1, read on the forward strand.
CACATACCACCACCTATATTCACCACATCCACCACTACCACCACTAGCCATCAAACAGGACCATCATTTCACCCATCATTCCTCTCAAGATCATCTCTACCTCCTAGTGGGGTAGAGGAACAACTGTTAGCACTAAATCGTATGGTGCTGAAGCTATTGGCTGCCAATGATGAGAAGAATGCTCAGCTATGACAGCTAATGGAGCTAATTGCTGCTCAATCACAGCAGATCTCTCAGCAGACTCAGGAAATTGCCCAACTCAAGGAGCATAAAGCCCAATCAACAAAGAAGATTGAGGAGTTGGAGACATCTAACAGGTCTATCATGCTCAAGCTTACGGGATCAAAAGAAAAGCCTCTGAAGATCAGAGAAGATGATGATGATGATGGTGAGGATGAGGATGAAGAGGATGATGATGAGGATGAGATAGACGATGGAGGTGATAAAGGAAGGGATGAGGATGATAAGGATGATGATGAGGAAGGAGGGGATGCAGGTGCTTCAGAGGCCACACATGCTAGAGATAGGCGCACCAAGAAGACTCAGGACCAGGGTGCCTCGACCTCAGCCCCGCCTGAAGCAAAGCACATGATTCAAGATAAAAGTAATATTTAGACGTTAAATTAAATCGTGTGTAATTGAATCATGTATTAAACTTATGTACTTAATGTTTATGTATATACTTGCTATTTAACTGTCTTGATTATTGACAAATGATTGATGTGTTAAATGTTTAAATCAAGCAAATCATCCATCTCAGCAAGACCAGTACGATGTTGCTCCCTTACAGCAAATCAAGTCTCAATTCACTATGATACTTGATTTGCAAGGGATTGTTAGGATATCTGTGAGTTATACTCCTGAAGAAGGAGAAATAATTCACGATCTTACTGATGAGCAACTGGCGGAGATGTTCCGGCTGAATCCGGATGAACTAGTCAAAGATGCTCCTACTGTGGACGTGGCTAGTGACGAAGAGCTTACTGATGTGGACGAGATAGAGATTGAGGACGTCACAGCCCAACACTATCCAGAGTATGCTGATAAAGAGGGTAATGTTATCCCCAATTTGGGTGACACTCTTGTCAGTGATACATTCGAGAAACTGGATCAGATGGAACAAGATTTAGAGAAGAATCCGGATCAAGCCCAAGCCTCGGACGCCGATGTCAACATCAAAAAGGTTGAATGGGCTGCATGTTTTACGGAAATCCGAGCCCAACGCACTGCTCCAAAGCCGAGTGCCTACACCAAGCTCTACAAAGTGAAGAAGCATCACAAGGTGTCAGGAAAGATTATCGCGTGGCCCTATTTTGAAGATCTAAATGTATATGCTGTCAATAGGGGAAGGGAATTGAGTACTTCAGATTCCCACATGATCTGAAGACTCTCCCCAGTTTTAAGCTCAACCAGTTGGCAAAACTGAAGCTGTTATATACTGACCCAAGAAAGATGGCAGGCTGGTTTGAGGCTGCATTACAGAAAGAGTACCACACCAGGTGGGTCAACTTCAAACCCCAACAACCGACGAGGTATATCAGACAGTTTGAAATTGATGCCATTACTAGAAAGCCAAAAATAGTGCTGAAGTGGAGCCCTCCGCGCACGATGTCAAGAATCCCTCTAATGGAAATGCCATAGGACTTCACTCCACACTTCAAGTGGTGGTACTATGACTGGAGAACAGGTAGGGCGATCATAGTTCTGAACAGAGATGGAAATATGGAAACTATCAGGGTATTTGACCCAATGTGGCTAACTAACTTGTATTCTGACGATGTCTACAATTTATACAAGTGGCCACTGTTCTATGACGCGCAAGACATTGTACAAGCCCTCCAGTTTCAAAACGTGATAAGACTCTGCTTTGTATTTGAAATACATGCAGGAGTTACAAGGGAGGAGAAGTACAAGAAGTATGAAGAGTTGATGAACAATGGTAGACAATAGAGTAAACTAGGTCCAAGGGGGAGTTTGTAGATACATGTGTACCTAGTTTAGGAGCTCAAATGTAAAATGTCTTTCATGTCTTACATATATGTAAGAGAATGGGTATGAATGAAATATAATGTGTTTGTGATGCTTATAATGTTTAATATTTCATTGATTATTGTGTGTTAACACATATTAAACTAACTATATAGGTTGTGTTTGTTTACATAGTTCTTAGTCAATCATGATTGAGAAACGTGCTTAAACTTAATCGTGTGAAGTTCTCATGCGAATGGACCATGCTAATGGACTATACGCATGAATACTTTATGCTAATGAACTAGTCGCACGACTGAACCAGGATACTGGATCAGTCGCACGATTGTAACATGAGATTGACTCAGTCGCACGACTGAATCTTCAGTCATGCGGATGGATCAACCGCATGCTTCAATCGGACGACTGAACCATGCAAATGATTCAGTCGCATGAATGGAAAATCCTAATCTATAAATACCATTTAATTCGTGGAAAAATGGAATAATTCGGATCCATACGCACTAAATCGTACCCTAGCCGTCCAGAGACCCAAGAACACCTGTTCCAAGTTCATAGATCGCAGTAAATCATCCTTCCATCATTCTTAACATTTAGTTTCATTCTTGGATTGATTATACATGCGTTCTCACCGATTGGATCGCCAATCAAATAGGATTCCGCACTATTTGGTTTGGTACACACGTATATCAGTTAGTACTCCGTACCAAAAACGGTCCTAACAAGTTTAGTATTATATAAAAAAAATACGACTTCATTGTAATACGGGGCCATGAGCTAAAACTTATCTTTTTATGTAACATCTTGTATTTCCTTGCTTATTAAAAGTTAGAATCCTTAATCTTGTAAGGACTATTGTTGTCTAAGATGAGACTCGTGGGTTACTTATGCTTATTGCTTTAATTGGTGTAAGGCCCCGTCCCCGGGACGTTACAACTGGTAAATCGTTGCACATAAACACACGTTTTAATTTATCTTATATAAATATTGCAGTGGAAACATTCAAAAATAACATCTCATTTCATTATAAAAACCTTTGCAAAATAATACATCGTTAATCAGTTACAAAATACATTGTTGCATTACATCACAAAAGCATTATATAAATGGATGCCATCCCAAAAGAGCTAAGTAGCCACCTCGTGCCATCCTCAACAATCATTACCTACCAACTGGAAACACATCAAAGTCAGCGTTGCTGAGTGAGTTTTAGTTTTATAAAATAAAACATACTATTCTTTCGTTAAAACCGTTCTTTACATTCATGTGATCATACATCATACATACACATAGATAATACCATCATTATCTTCATTAATCTTTCATGCTTTCATTCTTTCATTCGTATGTTCATTAACTTCACATTCTTTAATCATTACATCTTTTCTTTACTTCAACCATAAACTTTACCCTGCTATTCCTGGTACTTGACCTAGGTCTATCATAGACCAGCTATAACGGTGCATCGCACCTCTGGTCATAGTACCTAGGGTAGAGTTTAGGTCTACCACAACTATGTGAAATACCCAGTTATTCCTGGTACTGGACTTAGGCCTATCATAGACCAGCTATAACGGTGCATCGCACTCTGGTCGCAGTACCTAGGGTATGAAGCAATGGGGCTATACAAATGGTCAATCACAAAGAAAGACCCCAATATGCATCCCCCCGGGGTAGCGAACCTGCACATCGTTGGGCTAACACCTTTAATGGCGTGTCTCGACATGCTATGCTTGCAAGACTTTCTTTACTTTCATCATTCATTAATGCATGCATTCTTACTTCTTGTTCCTCTTTCATTATCTTTCGCTTTACGTTACATACTACTTTCATTTCATTCATTAACATAACACGTAAAGCCACAGGAAAAGATAAACATACATCATAATAAAGAACATAACATACACAGTCATCATCATCATACAGGGCAACATCATACATACATAACATGCATAATCATGCAACATCATCATCATCATGCCCAACATACTCTCTAAGGTCTCAACATTCATCTTACATGAACTTACGAGAACTATCATGTCAAAACTTACATCTGCACTTTCCTCCGAAAGTCAGTACATAAACTACACTTTCCTCGGGTTCACTAGCCCTACTTGGGAGTATGGGCACCCTTCAGTCGCATGGTTTTCAGGCGACTGAACATCATGCGATTGAACCAATATGGAGGAACACCTATGCGAATGAACACCCAATCGTGCGAATGAAACTAATGCGAATGGACTCCATGCGGATGAGTCCCATGCGAATGGACCTAATGCGGATGGAACTAATGCGGATGAGCATTTATCCGACTAGGCTCTCAGTCGTGCGAATGAACTCTCAGTCGTGCGAATGAACCCCCAATCGTGCGAATAAACTCTCAGTCGTGCGAATGAACCCCCATTCGTGCGAATGAACACCTCAATCGGCCGTATGGCCTCCATTCGGTCGCATAGCCTTAGCTGGTGCAGAATGCAGTTCATCCCGAACCCAATCTGCCATTTTCTACCTCCAAGCTCATCTAAACCCATTCTAAGCGCAAATCAACCATCCTAAACCTTAGGAATACATCCCACAACACCATTCAAGCACACACAAGCTCAAAAGCAAGACCCAAACAAATCATACACATACCCACACATACACAAACGGGTCAAACACCCACACACACCAAAAACCCGATTTTCAGATGTGTTCCAACCCCAAATCATTCAAAAACGTGTAAAAGAGGGGTCCTAGAACTCATACAAACGACCACAACGAGAAGAGCTTCGATTGGACCTGCTACTCGACGATTTTGCTCTCTTGAACCAACCCGAACCAACTTTTCTCCCTTTTTCTCTCTTTTTTCTCCCTTCTTTGGCTGATTTGTGGGTTTGGGGAGAGGGTAAGGGCTGCCCTCTCCCTTAAATACTCCCACTCACCCAACTTTCTCTCGTTGGCGAGTTTGGTCCCTCGACTTTGAACTTTATTTCTTTTTCTTCCTTTGTCGGCTTCAAAATAAATAAATAACCGGGTGTTACAAGTCCACCCCTCTTAAATAGGTTTCGTCCCCGAAACCTGTTATTCCTCGAACAAACGTGGGTAATGCTGTCTCATTTCTTCCTTAGTCTTCCACGTCGACTGAGATCCCTTCTTGTGCTTCCACTGTACACGCACAAGGGGAACCGCTTTATTTCTCGGTCTTTTCTCTTTTCTCTCGATGATTGCCACTGGTTGCTCCACATAATTGAGCCGTTCGTCTACTTCGATATCCTCTGGTGGAAGAATCATGTCTTCATCCGCCAAGCACTTCCTTAGCTGAGATACGTGGAATGTCGGGTGAATTCCACTTAACTTATCTGGTAACTCCAATCTATAGGCCACCTCTCCTACTGAGCAATGATTCGGAAAGGGCGTATATACCTCAGGCTCAACTTGCCCCGCTTTCTGAATCGAATAATACCCTTCCAAGGTGAGACCTTCAACATAACCCGATCACCCACCTGGAACTCAATAGGTCTGCGTCGTTTATCAGCATACGACTTCTGTCTATCTTTGGCTGCTTTCATGAAGGCCTTGATCTTTTCGAGCTTTTCAGTCGTAGCCTCAATCACCTCGACGCACCCTAGTTCTTTTTGACCAATATCACCCCAACAGACGGGTGTTCTGCATCTCCTACCGTATAGCATCTCATAAGGTGGCATACCAATAATGGCATGTTAATTGTTGTTGTATGAGAATTCAGCTAACGGTAAGTGGTCATCCAACTTCCCCCAAAATCAATAACACATGCCCGAAGCATGTCTCCAATGTATGAATGGTCCTCTCTTACTGACCATCAGTCTGGGGATGATAAGCCGTGCTGATATGTAACGTCCCCATAGCGTCGTGGAATTTCTTCCAGAATTTAGATGTAAACCGGGTGTCACGATCCGACACAATAGACACCAGCACCCCGTGACGAGCTAAAATTTCCTTGATGAAAAGATCCGCTAACCTCTCAGATGAATATGTCTCGTGAATCAGTAGGAAGTGAGAACTCTTCGTCAAACGATCAACAATCACCCATATAGCATCATACCCTTTCGGCGTACACAGCAGCTTCGTAATAAAATCCATGGTGATGTGCTCCCACTTCCATTCCGGTATATCCAAAGGTTGGATATTTCCATACGGCTTCTGATGCTCGGCCTTCACCTGTAGACAAGTAAGGCATTTACTCACATACTCCACCATGTCACGTTTCATACCCGGCCACCAATAATCCTTCTTCATGTCTTGATACATCTTTGTGGCACCTGGATGAATGGAGTATCGAGTCTTGTGAGCTTCATCCAAAATCTTCACCCGTAGATCCCCAAAACGAGGAATCCACACCCATCCAAATCGGGTTTTAACACCAAGTGTGTTTTCACCCAATTCCCCAACCAGACCTCTCATTCTTTCTGAGTTATGATGATCTTCCTTCAAGGCTTCATCTTGAAACTCTTTGACTTGCTTCATCACGTCAGAGGTCATGATCAACTTATATGCTTTCACCCAAATCGGATCGGGCCTCTCTTTTCGGCTAAGCTTTGCCCGGATGGTAATGGATCTTGCAATCATAGTCCTTTATAAGCTCCAACCATCGTCTCTGCCTCATGTTCAGATCTTTCTGCTCAAAGAAGTACTTCAAGCTCTTGTGGTCAGTGAAAATGGTGCACTTCGTTTTGTAAAGATAGTGCCTCCAAATATTTAGCGTAAAGACCACGACTGCTAGCTCCAAGTCATGAGTAGGATAATTGACCTCATGAACCTTCAACTGTCGGGATGCATAAGCTATAACCTTTCCTCTCTGCATTAACACACACCCCAACCCCGAGTAGGAAGCATCAGAATAGATCACCAGATCTTCACTTCCATCGGGTAATGACAGAACAAGAGCTTGAGTCAACCTCGCTTTCAATTCCTCGAATGCCTTCTCTTGAGCTTGACCCCATACAAACTTCACATCCTTCCGGTTCAACTTAGTTAGTGGAAAGGCAATCTTAGAGAAGTCTTGGATAAACCTTCTGTAGTAGCCCACCAAACCCAAGAAGCTACGAATCTCGAATGGCGTCTTTGGAGATTTCCATTGCATCACTGCCTCCACCTTTGCCGGGTCCACCATAATCCCGTCGGGATTTACCACATGACCCAAGAACTAAACTTCGTGCAACCAGAACGCACACTTAGAGAACTTAGCGTATAGCTTCTCCTTCCTTAGCGTCTCCAGAACCTCTGAATGTGACCGGCATGCTCTATCTCGCTCTTTGAATAAATCAGAATATCATCAATAAATACGATCACTGATTTATCCAACATCGGCCGACACACTCGATTCATCAGATCCATAAAAGCAGCTGGCGCGTTGGTCAAACCAAATGACATAATGAGGAACTCGTACTGACCATAACGCGTGCAGAAAGCTATTTTAGGGATATCCTGCTCCTTCACTTTCAACTGACCATAACCAGATCGAAGGTCTATCCTTGAAAACCAACTGGCACCCTGGAGCTGATCAAACAAATCATCTATTCTCAGTAAGGGGTATCGATTCTTCACCGTCAACTTGTTCAGCTCGTGGTAGTCAATACACATCCTCATACTACCGTCTTTCTTCTTTACGAATAAGACCGGAGCACCCCAAGGAGAGATACTCGGTCGAATGAACCCCTTATCTAGCAGATCTTGCAACTGCTCCATCAACTCATTCATCTCGGTCCCAACCGATACGGTGCCTTGGCAACAGGTTAGGCACCGGTGTCAGATCACTCTGGAACTTGATCTCCTTGTCAGGTGGCACTCTTGGTAGGTCTTCTGGGAACACATCTGGAAAGTCACACACAACCGGTACATCAGACAGTTGTGGTGTTGGCGTATCCACATCCTTTACATAAGCCAAGTAGGTGCTACATCCATGCCTCATACACTTTCCCGCCACCGCCATTGAAATTACTTTCGGGATCGTCGTGACCCGATCTCCATAAACAGTTACCAAACTCCCGTCAGGCGCTGTCAAATGAATCATCTTCTTGTGACACATAATGTTCGCCTTGGAGTCCGCCAATCAATCCATCCCAACAACCAAATCTAAACCACCTAAGGTCATAACGAACGGTCTAACAAGAAATTTTTGACCTTCTAGCTCCACATCACAGTTCTCTATCATCTCATAAATCCTGGTAGACTTACCTATGGTAGTTTCTACATCAAAGGGTGCATCGACACGTCTACTACTAACAGGCAGCTTAGCACAGAAAGCAGCAGAAATAAAACTTTTACTGGCAGCCGAATCAAATAACACAGAAGCTAAAGTTTGGTTTACTAGAAACGTACCAGACACAACATCAGGGTCCGTCCTAGCTTCCTCCTGTGTCATAGTGAATGCCCTAGCGCTAGCCCTTGGCCCTTCACTCCCCGTCTTCTTCGCCCCGGAACCCTCAGCCCTGGCTTCTTGCAATATCTACTTATGTGACCTTCTTCACCATAGTTAAAGCACCGAACCGTACGACAGTCCTTGGCTATATGCCCCGTCTTCCCACATTTGAAGCACCCGTTAAATCCCAACCTACATTCTCCCACATGCTCCCTTCCATACTTGCCACACCTTTTTGACCCCGCACTCGATGTGGCCACGCGACGGTCATCCACCCGTGCCTTCTTGTTACCCGTCGAGGCATCACCCCGACCAAACCTCTTCCCATGCTAGTTCCGAACACCACCACTCTTCTTGCCACCTTCAGCCACCACCACCACAGCCCTCTCATCATATAATCTCCCTGCCAAGTCCACCGCCGACCTAAACATGCTCGGTCGGGCAGTAATCATGTGCCTGCGAATATCCGCTGGCAAACCCTGAATATACCTCTTGATCTCTCGAGACAGAGGTGTCACCTGATCCGGCACCAGACGTGCCATCTCATTGAACTTCATGGTACCCTGCTGATGTGTCATGGTTCCCACCTCCAGTTGCAGGAACTCCCTCTCGACCTTGTCCATCTCCCGATGAAGATAGAACTCCTCAATCACCAACTTTTTCAGTTTAGACCATCTCATTCTCCCAACGGCCCTGCTACCCTCAGCTTGGACTATATTGTCCCACCAGCACAGAGCCGAGTCTACAACAGAATGGGCAACAAACTTTACCTTCTGGTCCTCCCGGCACTCGCTGATATTTAAGACGGCTTCTATTTCTCTCACCCACTGGTGAGCAGCAGCAGTGCCATTTCCATCAAAAGTAAGGGGCTTGCATTATTGAAACGCCCCATAGTTACAACCTCATACCGCCTCCGGTACAGGCTCCTCTTCTTCCTCTTTATCATCAGATAGAACCGTTTCAGGCTCTGGTTGCTCCCGTCCTTCCAAGGACCTAATCCCCTATTTCCTTTCCCCTTCCCGTACAGACTTGATGACTTCGGTCACCACCGATGGTAAGATTGTCGGCATGACCTGATGAACTTCTTCAACAACAACCTCATTTACTGAGGCTCTCAGATTGGCGCTCTCGTCGCCACCTTCCGGATGAGGAGTCTCAGGTTCTTCAGGAACCACCTTCTCAACTCTGGGTCTCCCTCTCTTCGGTCGCGGTTCAGCACCATGACCTCCACCATGTGAAGCCTTCGAAGATCTACCACCGGCCATTCACATGCACACTGAAAGATTCAAACACCAACACGGTCATTCAAGGGAACAGCTCAGTTTATGTCAAGTATAGTAAGTCCCTAATTACAGTGGCCAGTTGTGATTAGCCACTTGCTTTACTCTTCACACCCTGAGCATTACCTCTCATGACTACATCAGTATTTAAATCTACAAACAACACATAACACATAACATGCGCACATAATGCCGCTTAACTTAACGAAAATACCTAATGGCACGCAACTACTTAGATTGGCATCCCTTCCCTTTCCGTCCCATTCTCAGTTTAAGTTAATGTTTATTTTGAAAATTTACCTAATTCACTTAAACTTTAGCTCTGATACCAACTTATAAGGCCCCATCCCCGGGACGCTTATAGCTGGTAAATCATTGCACATAAAACACACGTTTTCATTTATCTTACATAAATATTACAGCGGAAACATTGAAAAATGACATCTCATTTCATTATAAAAACCTTTGCAAAATAATACATCATTAATTAGTTACAAATACATTATTGCATTACATAACAAAAGCATTATATAAACGGATGCCATCCCAGAAGAGCTGAGTAGCCACCTCGTGCCATCCTCAAAAATCATTACCTACCAACTGGAAACACATCAAAGTTAGCGTTACTAAGTGAGTTCTAGTTTTATAAAATAAAACATACTATTCTTTCGTTAAAACCGTTCTTTACATTCACGCAATCATACATCATACGTACACATACATAATATCATTATTATCTTCATTAATCTTTCATGCTTTCATTCTTTCATTCGTACGTTCATTAACTTCGCATTCTTTGATCATTACATCTTTTCTTTCCTTCAACCATAAACTTTACCCTGCTATTCCTGGTACTGGACCTAGGTCTATCATAGACCAGCTATAACGGTGCATCGCACCTCTGGTCACAGTACCTAGGGTAGAGTTTAGGTGTACCACTGCTATGTGCAATGCCCAGCTATTCCTGATACTGGACCTAGGCCTATCATAGACCAGCTATAACGGTGCATCGCACCTCTGTTCGCAATACCTAGGGTATGCGGCAATGGGGCTATACAAATGGTCAATCACAAAGAAATACCCCAATGTGCATCCTCCCGGGGTAGCGTACCCGCACACCGTTGGGCTAATACCTTTTAATGGCGTGTCCCGACATACTATGCTTGCAAGACTTTCTTTACTTTCATCATTCATTAATGCATGCATTCTTACTTCTTGTTCCTCTTTCATTATCTTTCGCTTTACGTTACATACTACTTTCATTTCATTCATTAACATGACACGTAAAGCCACAGGAAAAGATAAACATACATCATAATAAGGAACATAACATACACAGTCATCATCATCATACAGGGCAACATCATACATACATAACATGCATAATCAGGCAACATCATCATCATCATGCCCAACATACTCTCTAAGGCCTCAACATTCATCTTACATAAACTTACGGGAACTATCACGTCAAAACTTACATCCGCGCTTTCCTCCGAAAGTCAGTACATAAACTACACTTTCCTTGGGTTCACCAGTCCTACTTGGGCGTATGGGCAGCCTTCAGTCGCATGGCCTACAGACGACTGAACACCTATGCGAATGAACACCCAATCGTGCGAATAAAACTACTACGAATGGACTCCATGCGGATGAGTCCCATGCGAATGGACCTAATGCGGATGGAACTAATGTAGATGAGCATTTATGTGACTGGGCTCTCAGTCGTGCAAATGCACCCGTAGTCGTGCGAATGAACCTCAATCGCACCTCAATCGGCCGTATGGCCTCCATTCGGTCGCATAGCCCTAGCTGGTGCAGAATGTAGTTCATCCCGAACCCAATCTTCCATTTTCGACCTCCAAGCTCATCTAAACCCATTCTAAGCCCAAATCAACCATCCTAAACATTAGGAATGCATACCACAACACCATTCAAGCACACACAAGCTCAAAAGCAAGACCCAAACGAATCATACACATACCCACACATACATAAACGGGTCAAAGACCCACACACACCAAAAACCTGATTTTCAGATGTGTTCCGACCCCAAATCATTCAAAAACGTGTAAAAGAGGGGTCCTAGAACTCACACAAACGACCACAATGAGAAGAGCTTCGATTGGACCCGCTACTTGACGATTTTGCTCTCTTGAACCAACCCGAACCAACTTTTCTCCCTTTTTCTCTCTTCTTTCTCCCTTCTTTGGCTGATTTGTGGGTGTGAGGAGAGGGTAAAGGCTGTCCTCTCCCTTAAATACTCCCACTCACCCAACTTTCTTTCGTTGGCGAGTTGGTCCCTCGACTTTGGACTTTATTTCTTTTTCTTCCTTCGTCGGCTTCAAAATAAATAAATAACCGGGTGTTACAATTGGTCTTTTAATCTTTGAATTTGTAAGATTATAATGATAATTATTATATTATAAATAATAATAATAATAATAATAATAATAATAATCATAATAATACTAATAATAATAATAATAATCATAATAATACTAATATAATAATAATGGTTACAATATTAATAATGGAAATAATAACCAAAAAATTATAACAATAACAATAAAAACTAATAATAATAATAATATAATAATAATAATAATAATATAATAATAATAATAATAATAATAAAAATAATAATAATGTTGTTACAAATAATAATAATTTAGAAAATTTAATAAACTTAAAGTTTAATTAAGTCTAGGGGTTGTTATGTTAATTTTGAAACTTTAAATAAAAAGTTTAGAGCATGAATTAATAAAAACACAAACTACAGGGACCAAAGTTGTAATTAATTGAAACTTGTCCCCTTTTTCCTCCTTAGGCCCATTTTTCCGGCCGCCGGCCGGCATAACTCCGACACGGCGCCAGCAAGGCCAAAAACACATTTTGTTCACAAGTTCGACTTAAATTAACACCATACGACTCGGGAAAATGTTTCGAACTCGAACCCACAATTAATTGCACTGTTTCATTCGGTATTTAAGGGGATTGAACCGAAAATAATAACCCAACCGATTCATAACCGCTCAACGTATAGTTTGTGTTGGATAATCGAATTAAATGGTTAGAAACATTCGGGTAATCATTTACAAACTCAATACAACGTTCATATTGAGTTAAACAATCGATTAAGTATGCGATTGTAACCGAAATTTGTGAATGGAAACCAAAGCTCAATCGACATCTTAACGTAGAAATTGTACCTATATAACAGAGGGAGATCATCACCTTCAATCCCTAACTCTCAGTAAACTCAATTTCGTGAAACATTCACTAAATCGACGTTCCCTAACACCTTGTTCATCGCGACAGTATCGAGACTAAGCCGAGTGTAAACACGTCAATATTTTATTAATCAAGTAAGTATGTTATACCATTCAACTTGATTACATCTAGGGAACAAAAGCCCTAAGATTAATCGAGTTGAACATCTGAATTAAGCTTCAATTTAGGGATTGAACGAATTAGGGTTCATGCGTTTTGGGGGTGTTTGGTACCAAATGGTTTTTAAGTTTTTAGAACCAACTTATCTCGCGGCTGAGGCCATTGGTTTGCTGGTAACACTCGTGACTTCTAAACAAGAGATCCCCTGTAACACCCGGTTATTTTTAGAAGGCTTAAACAAAAGAATAAAGAGAAAAAAAGAAAGAAAAGACATAAAGCCCAAGTAGAGGGACTAAAGGTGTAAAAAGGTACAAAATTTATTTATTTTTGTACAAAAGTAGCATGGCCGCCCATGCCATGCCACTTTTCACCTTTTGAAGATTGGATTTTAGAGAGAGAAAGAAGCAGAGAGAAAGCATTCGGGTTTTTCTGAAGAGCAGAAGGAAGAAGTCGAATTCAAGGTATGAATTCATGGTTTTTAAGTGTTCTTAACTGGTAGGTATGTATGTTCGATTGTGTGTGTTTTAGTAGGTTTCTAGGCGGTTGAACTCAAATGCAAACGGGTTGTGAAGAAGTCATAACCAAAGGCTACAAAGGTGAGTTCTAGAACCCCCTTTTTACTGGTTTTAAACTGCTTTGGGGCTGGAAATGTATGTATGAACGTTTTTACAAAAGTTGGGTTTATACCCATATGCATGTATGTGTGTATGTTATGGGTGGGGGATTTATCTTGGGCTATGTATATTTTCATGTTATTATGATATGTTTCTAAGGCTTATAATGCATGATTTAAGCTTAGAATAAGTTTGGGAATGATTGGAGACTGAATTATGATGTTTAAGTGTGAAATAGGCTGCTCATGCGCCCAAATAGGGTTCGTGCGCCCAAATAGGGTTCATGCGCCTAGTATGGAAATCTGCCTAAGTGTCCCCATACGCCCGAAACCTCATGCGCCCAAATAGTACTCATGCGCCTAGAAATAGGCTGAAATTGACTAAGTGTTCATACGCCCAGATAGCTCATGCGCCTAGGCACTCATGCGCCTGCATAGTGCTCATGCGCCTAGAATTGCCTAGAATAGACTAAGTGTTGTTCATGCGCCCAAATAGTGCTAATGCGCCTGAAAGTTTCTCATGCGCCTAAGTGTTCCTCATGCGTCTGAAGGGTCATGCGCCTGCATAGTGCTCATGCACCTACATAGTGCTCATGCGCCTAAAGACTTAGAATATTTTCTGACTTTTTAGGGAAAAAGTGAAATGTATGCTTTGACTTGGGATGTTCCCAGGGGCATAGTAAGTTGACTTTTTGAAGTCAATGGTAATGTGATGTGCATGAATGATAGATGATGAATGACGTATGATGAATGATTGATGTATGATGATGTATGTTTGATGCTTATGCATGATGGTATGTATGATGTATGTTATGTATGTATGTATGTATGTATGATGCTTTGTATGATGATGTTGACTGTGTATGTTGATGTTCCTTACATTGTATGTTTATTTTCCATGGCTTTACGTGACTGTTAATGAATGAAATGAAAGTATTATGTAACGTAAAGTGGAAGATAATGAAAAGAGGAACATGATGAATGAATGCATGCATTAATGAACGAATGAAAGTAAAGTAAGTCTTGCAAGCCTTGTATGTGGAAACACGCCCAATGAAGGGTGTTAGTTCAACGGTGTGTGGGTTAGCTACCCCAGAAGAATGCACACCGGGTCTTTCTTTGTGATTGACCATTTGTATAGAACCTTTGTCGCTTGCCCTAAATACTGTGGCCAGGTTGCGGTGCGCCAAGACGGGGGGTCTATGATAGACCTCGGCCCAGTACCCACTTTATGCATGATGGTGGGTATAGCACATGAAAATGGTACACCTGAATTTACCCTAAATATTGTGGCTAGGCTGCTATGTGCCATGACGAGGGGTCTATGATAGACCCCGGCCCAATACCCGCTTTATGCATGATGGTGGGGTAAAGTTCATGGTTTTTGATGGAATGAAAAGAAATAATGAGGAACGTATGAATGATTTTAAGAAAGCATGAATGAATGGAAGTTAATGAATGAATGATGAAGATAATAATGATATTATCTATGTGTACGTATGATGTGTGATCACATGTAAAAGTAAAGAATGGTTATAATGAAAGTAAAGTATGTTTTACTTAAAACTAGAACTCACTCAGCAACGGTGACTTTTTATGCATTTTCCAGTTAGCAGGTGAGGTTGCTGAGGATGACACGGGGCGGCTACTTGGCTCTTTTGGATGGCATTCTTTTGTAT
Source organism: Flaveria trinervia (assembly GCA_025506515.1). NCBI lineage: Eukaryota > Viridiplantae > Streptophyta > Magnoliopsida > Asterales > Asteraceae > Flaveria > Flaveria trinervia. The sequence continues at coordinate 18,295,486 of CM046444.1, forward strand.
AATGTTTTTGCATTGTAATGCGAATGAATGATGTTTCGAAATAAATGATTGTATTAACTTCCAAAAGCATTTATAATGAAATGAAAAGTTATTTTAATGTTCCGTTACGATGTTTTATGAAAGTTAAATGTAATTATATGTTTTATGTGTAATGATTGACTAGCTGTGAGCGTCCCGAGAACGGGGCCTTACATCCCCGGTTTGAATCTGGGGAACCTCCTGTTTTATTTTTGGGGCCTTTTGGCCTTCAACACTATTTTTATATTTTTTTCTAAAATTATAAAAATTCATTTTATAAAATCTGATAATTTTTAAGATCACTTCAATTATTTTCTGTAAATTTATTTTATTCATATAAAACATTTTTAACATTTTATTATAAAAACTATAACTAAGTACGGTTATAAAAATGATTTACATAATAATTTAAATTGTTAAGTTATTATTGAATGTTATGTTTTCTTTGATTGGAGATTTATCATGATAATTATAGTATTCAACTATATGTTATAATACACAAGTTATTAACAATGGATATAATTCCTTTAAAATTTTATAATGTTACTTCTTTATTGAACAAAATATAAATAAGAGTTCACTAAATTTATTTATAAAAATCCTCAAATCCTAATACCCTAGTTCACATGAAATCGTTAATCTTATTATTGAACTTAAATCTTGTAAATATATATACTTAGGCATCTTGTGTAGAACTACATTGGAACGTTGCTTATTATATTTCTTATTAATCGCCAATTATATACTTATTTGATCATGTGAGTATTTCTATACCCCTTTTTCATATTTTTACACTTTGGGGTGAAACATGTTACATTATAACCATTGCACTTGTAAAATGTTTGGTTCTTGTAAACTTATGGCAATTCACTTGTATGTTGTGGTTAGTTGATCTTAGTAATTACCATGTATGGACGATTATATGTACAATCATTAACTATTGCTAGCATCGCGACGTCATAGATCTATGGGCCTGACAAGCCTGCTTGGTTAATCTAAGTACACTTAGCTAATCGTATAAACTTGCAAACATTAAGACTTGTAAACTGTCAAGGTTTGATTGTGCATCTGTCTTACATCCCTAGTTACTTTGCTCTCTAACTTATGACATGAATTGCCATATTTTATATACTTATGTATTGAAAACTATAGAAATCTCACCAACATTATGTTGACCCTTTTATTTTTAACATGTTTCAGGAAATGCGCAAGTATGATAGGCATCTTTGAAGCTTTTTCACATCTAGGAATGGACCTAGTTAAATAAATGAATGGACTTGAGTTATTTCCTATTATGCATTGTTGATGTCCTTATTTGAGACTTATATTTGTAATGTTACATTTAAAACTTATGATTATTATATTTGGGTTTATTAATAGCGTTATGTGGCTGTGAACGATCTTAACCCTCACATCTTGATGTTTCCGCCGTCAAGGTTGGGGTGTGGCATTTTATACATGGTATCAATTCTCTTTCTACCTTTATTGAGTTAAGTAACAAAAAGATGTCTGACAACCTTGTATTTAGACATTAATAGCCCCGAATAAGAGTTAGCCTCTAAATATATTAACATATTTTTAAAATGTGCCATTATATTAAGGGGCTCTATGAATGATTAAAGATGTATTATAAGTAAACCAAGTACACTCTACCTTTGATTATTCTCTGAAGTATCCTATTATTGAAATTATTAATACACTATCAAACTGTTAGAACTCAAGCAGCACAGTGAAACCAACACACGAACACGCACAAACGATTATCACGCGAAGACAGAAAATAAACGACACAAGGATTTAACGTGGTTCGATCGGTGTGATCTACGACTACGGGCTGCAACTAGGGTTACTTTATTTTCTTAGTACAAAGATTACAAATGCATGGCATGGTATATATAGAGACTAATTAGGGTTAACAACTTAATGAACAAGAAAACTAAAAGCCCAAAGCCTTCACAAACCTAACAATCTCGCACTTGAAGTACAAAGCAACCCAGTCGTCCAGTAACTTTTGTAATCATTAAACAAGTCTTCTAAGCCTCCAGTTCCCAAAGAACAAGATAAGACTCCATCACATCTCCTAGTTGCAGCAACCCTTCATCATCAAGTACCAGAAGGGCCAGTTGAAGCTCCCCCAAGCTCGAACTCAGTCGTGACTAGTCCCGCCAACGACTCATCCTTCATCTTAACCGGCTTGGGCATTCCACAGGATTCAAAGACACATTGAGGATCACCATTACTCTCCAAATTTATCAAACAATCACCAGGAGAGAAATTTTCAGTCGCAGTCTTTAAAACCCAGCGGTTCTTTATAACTGTACCGACAGCACGTCCCATGCTCTCACTGTCATCGAATCCCCTAAATGGTTTAAAATTTCGAATTTTTTCACCTAAAATCTTTGCTCCAAACTTTACGTTTGCAAAGTAAACGCTCTTAGCACCAGATTTAGCGAACCGGATTTTATCGTGCTTAACTGGGACAATCATACATTCCTCAGCAGGTACCTCAACCAAATACAATGACCCACGCTTCATACCACAAGCAATAACCATATTACCATTGATCACCCTCTATTTACCACCACCAAAGCTCACTTCCAATCCTTGTTCATCCAGTTGACCAACAGAAATCAATTCTTTTTCAGCCCTAGAATCACCTTGACATTCTTTAGGTTCCATGTAGTACCCAATGAAGTAACTATATCAATACCCTGCATGCCATTACCTTAAGTATCTTGTCATTAGCTAATTGTATCTTTCCATATCACCATGTTTTAGATTCGCCATCGTTTCATCATTGTCCATAGCATGAAACAAAGCCCCTGAATCCTTGACCTAAGAGTCCATACTGTTTTTCCACACAAGTATCAATGCATCATCATCAAAAACATCCGCAGTAGCAGTGTTCAATTCTTTCTTTTTCTAACATTGACTCTTAACATGTCCCACCTCATTGCACTCCAACACTTCACATTCTTTATAGGTTTAGATGAACTCCTTCCCCGACTCCCACTGGCCTATAATTACCCCGACCACTACCAACATTTAGTAGTTCACTATTAGATGATTCATCCGCGTTTCTTATTCTGACTTCTTCACTCATAATTAGATCTCGAATACGTTAAGAGTGAAACCCTTACTCCCCACAGAACTTAAAATTGCAATCATAGTTCTAGACCAACTATTAGGCGGAGACGACAACAAAAATAGAGCCTGAACTTCATCATCAAACTTAATTCTAACATATACAAGTCTTGTTGAGATTGAATTTAGATTGTTAAGATGAGCTACCACTAAGCTGCCTTCTTTTATCATTGTGTTCACCAGCTCCTGAATCAAGAACACCTTATTCACCGTAGATAGTTTCTAATACATATTTGACAAAGCAATCATCATACCACGAGTCGTGGTTTCCTTAATGACGTTAAAAGCAATATTTTTCGTCAAAGCCAATGTAATAACTGCGCATGAGACGTTTTGTCCTTTGATTCCCAATCAACTTGTTCTATTTTCATAGGTTTTTCTTCAAATAAGATCAAACCTGAGAAGCAGTTTTATCTTGACAACACAAATGAAGTAAAGAATCCTGTTGACTTCTAATGTAGAAATTAAATTCATAAGGCATTAGAGAGCCCATGTATCTGAGCCTGATGATCATTTCACTTCTTTGTGGCGCTCACATTGGGTTTAGGGATAACTAGTACCATATCCAAGTCCTTTTGACATAATAGTGCTTCTATTTGTATTTTCCATCAACTAAAATCAGAAACGTTAAATTTCAAATCACAACCTTCCCGTCTTCAACCATCTCAAACAACAAACAAGAAGAAAATAGAAACAATGAGCAGACACTGCAATGACATGGTTCTAAACTTGATGGTTGTTCTACTAAACATTGTCAATTGAACGATTTGGTCCTACAATAAACTTGTAGACAAATCTAAACCCGAACGTGCTTTTCTTTCACTAAACACTGTTACCAAAACACTTGATAATAATTAATACCCGTCAATAAATAGAAACTTGAAAACACAAAACTCTGACCTTTACCCGACAAATCCAAAAGTTTTTCACCAAACCCTAATCGACGGCTTCAAAGAGTTTTAAATTGGTACTTAATTTCATCACAATCCATTGAACAATTACCACCTTTTTTGTTTATTTTTTTTCGAAGATTGTCATCACCAAACCCTTTAGTCTCAAAACAAAGTAAAAATATATATAATACGTGTGCTGACTTTGCTAGAAAACATGTAATTATAAATGACAAAAAATAATCTATAGTCTTGTGTCTATTGATATCGATGGTTTTCCTGACAAAAATAATATGACTAATGACAAAATTTTAGTTTATTTAACTGAACCTCGACAACAATGAAATAGCATAATCATAAAGGTGTATGCTTCTCACGTAAAAAGTGTTGAGTTCAAGTGTAAAACGTGAAATGAATTTATGTGTGGAGTAGAATAAGATTAGATTAAAAAAAGAATAATATTAAGGGTTGTTAAAATATATTATTTTTTGTGAGAAATAGATGTCTTCTAGCAGCCTTTACATTAAGGGGTGGTCATTGGCTTACTTTGTAGGATTGAAGGTAGTCGTAGATTTGGGCCTGTAGGGGTAGAACATGTCCTTAGTGGTAAAGGCACCTTTATTTCCTATCTACACATTTGGTTAGGCACCCATAGTTGTACTTATATTTACTTTAGTTATCTTGGCTTAAAGATTTCCATTGTGTTTATTTCTTGTTGAATTTAGTTAAACTGTTTTTACGACTTTACTTGTCTTTTGCTACCACTAACTTGATATTTTATGTGCTTTTTCTAAATATAAGCCTTTTTGCTGGCGAATGTCTCACTATGTGCGGTTTCTCTATGAAGTAAAGATAACAGTAGCCATAATCTTATCATCTCCAAACCTCACTATTTGAGTGAGACTTTATTGGGCATATTTGTTTCTTTTTTGGTTATTTTTAAGTTCCCTCACTTCAAGAAAACTAAAAAAATCACAAAAAACCCGCTGATATAATTTATAATTGTTTTATTTTTAAAATGTTAAAAGGGATTTAAGTATATCTATTACATATATAGTGCACATATACATGGGAATAAAGAGTTTTATATGTACGTAACACTATATGTATCTGTAGAGATTAATGAAGAGGGTGATGCAACTCAAACATCCAAAGTCTATCCAGCATGCTGTATAAGTGCATTGAAGAAGAATGCTTAGGAAGTTTCACACATGCAACTGAAATATTCTAAGTGTGAAATCTTCTGAAGCCAAGACCAATATCTTCCGAAGCCAAAGATGAAGTCTTCCGAAGCCTCAGAGACAAAGTCTTCCGAAGCTTCAACTCATGAAGACATATTTCTTCCGAAGAGTTTTGACACATGCTTTATCTGATGTAATTTTCCATAAAGCTGGACACCTTTCCGCTGTATTTCTGTAATGTCACCAACTTACATGAGTTGGTGAAAAGGTTCATGCTTTTGGTAACTGTACATTGAGGTCTTGAGTCTGTAACTTTCTACTTCATGTACTTTATCCTTTTTGTAATAGATAAGGATGTGAGCTATGACATGTCATAGTCACTAGTCAACATGCAATCTACCTTTTGACTCTACAATTGATTTTGTTTGTGTCTAGTCAATTGTATCCAGCTGGCTTTCAAAGTATAGTCGGCTGTAGGATGTAGTATAAGTATCTAATGTTATTGTATCTTTCGAATATGCTTTGTAACACTTGTAATAGAACATAGAGAAAGCAATATACTACATTCTTGAAAACCAACACTAGTGTTCTATTGTTCTGTCTCTTATATTACTTGTGTTCTTAGTGTCTCATTTGTGGTTAATCTAGTTTACTGTTTGATTAAGTTTGGTTAATCTCCTCTTTGTTGTGTTGTGTTATAAGTGACCCCCTTCACCGGTCCTGCATTTGGTATAAGAGCTTTCCAGGCTCTTGATATAAGATCTTACCATCTTAAGATCCCTCACATACAAAAATACTCAACTTTTCAAATGGCAGCCATTTCTAAGACTGATATGGAAACTGGAACCATGAACAAGTCCCCACTGATCACTCTTGATGAGTTTGATACCTGGTGTTTGAGAATGGAAGGTTTCATCAGGTCTCTGGATTCAAGAATATGGGAGTCTATTGAAAATGGACCTTTCATACCTAGCACCCCCTCTGCTACTGGTGCTGGTATGATCCCCAAGGATGTGGCTAACTACTCTGATGAAGATAGGAAGAGAGTACAGATTGACAGAAAAGCTATGACAGCCCTTCAAACTGCCCTTCCAAACTCTGTGTACAGAGGTTTCAAGAAGTGCAAAACAGCTAAGCAGTTGTGGGATGCACTGAAACTGATGTATGAGGGTTACTCTGAAGCCAATGAGAACAAGAAGGATCTCCTGAAGCAGCAGTTTGAAAACTTCACCTTCAAAACAGGTAAAACCATGACTCAGCAATACTTCAGGTATGTTGAGATTGTGGATACCCTTGTGGATGGAGGAGTTTCTCTTAAGAACAGAGACATTGTAAGGAAGTTCATGTCCTCACTTCCTAGGCAGTGGACACACTACTATGTGGTGATCAAGAGGATTAAAAATCTCAAAACTCTTACTCTGACAGAGTTATATGGGATTCTCAGTGGCAACCAGATGGAGATGAACATGCAAGGTTCATCTGGAAACTCCAACAATCAAATGGGTTCAACCCAACACGTGGTTGAAAGGGATAGCATAAAACCCAAACATCATCTCATATGCTATCCTGACAACTCACCAAAGGGTCATTTCATCATCTTCCTAGAGACACCAAGGGAGAACTACACTCAAGGAAGCCCATTCCAAGAGACAAGCTCTTCTAAAGCTGTTGTGTCTTCTAATGAAAGTTGTTACAACTCTCTTTTCACTCTTGAAGACCTGGACTGTATTAATCCAGATGATCTGGAATACATGGAAATAGTCCAGCAGATGGATCTTCTCACTCACAGAGCCAAGAAGTTCTACAAGAGGACTGGAAGGAAGTTTCCAAGCAACGCAACCAGTGGAAAGTTTGGCCTGGACAAAGGCAAAGTCAAGTGTTACAACTGTAACTTGATGGGCCACCTTGCCAGAGAGTGTAAGGCACCTAAAACAAGTGGTGGCCAAACACAGTCCAGACCTAACTACACTGACAAAGCTCTCCAGAATGAGAAGTCAAAGCAGCAGGCTGTTGTTGCTGTTGAAGAAGGAGGCTTTGACTAGAGCTTTCAGGTTGAAGATGCTTCTCCAAACCAAGCATTGATGGCAGATTGTGATGAAGCCAAGGTATTGGAACATCTCTGTACTCCTGAATGCATTGCTAAAGTCAATAGATACAAGTCCTTTAACTTGGAGATGAGATCTAATCTTGAGTCCTTAAACATTTTAAAATCTAATTTTAGAAAGTCTGAAAATGATTATAAACTGAAGATAGAGGACCTAGAGAAAACCATTTCAGTTCTAAAACATGAACACACAGATTTTAGGACTCAAATCAATGATCGCATAACCAAGTTGACTAAGTGCAGACTGAGCTTGTGATCAGCAAAGCCAGGGTAGAAAAGAGTTTTCTTGAAGAAGAGACCTTCAAGAACATGATATCCTTATCCCTGCACAACAAGGTGTGCTATCAAAACAGGCAGGGATTGGGATCAAATGAGATAGCTCCTCCACACACAATCTTGTCTGTAAGACCTCCTAGGTGTGGAACTTGTGAAGATGAGCTTTCTCTCATAGATCCTATGAGTGAAGAGGATGAAGAAGAGATAGTGAAGAATTCCTCTGAGAAGAGTGAAGAGGAGGATTCTAAGAAGGGCCACTATCCTTTTGAGGAGAAGAAGAAGACTGTGATGACTAAGTCCATGAGAAAGAACTTGATCAGAAAGAGCAAAAGAAAAGCAAGGAAGGCTCAAGTGATCAAGGCTACTTTTGACTCTAAGCAGGAACAAATTTTCATCACTACAGGATTTGAAGTAGTAAGGACTGAAGACATCAACCAAAACTCTTTTGCTAAGAGTTCTAGTTCTTGTTCAAATCATCTCAGTAGCAAGAAGAAGACTGATCTGCTGTGTACCACTGTTGCATAGCCTAGACCATCAAACTCCAAGAACAGTTCCCCAGCCAAAAGGACTATCTCAGCATCTGTAAAGATAAAGGTGGAGAAGGGATGTGACCAAATATAGTCTTGTTCCCAGTAGAAGACTCTTGTGAATAAAAAAAATAGTGTGTGTCATGTGTGAAAGCACCACTCATATTGCTAAGGATTGTCCATACAATCCGAAACGTACTGTCCATATGACCAAGACAAAGACTTCAAAGAGTTCCATGAAGATTCAAGCTTGGGAAGGAAAATCTGTGTCCTTCAGAAGCTCCAAATCTAAGAAGAAGGCAAGTGGAACATTACCCTTGGAAGAGAAGTTGGTCTCGGAAGAAAGGAGTTCTTCCGAAGCACTGAAGTTTGCTGCAGTGTTTGCAGAATCTTTTGAAGGTTCAGTCATCAAAACTTCCAAAGTTCCAAAAGCTTCAGAAGTTTTGAAGGTCAAGTCCAAGACTCCAAAGGTGGTGTGGAAGTCTAAGAAAGACCAAGTGATTGAGAATTCTCCATCAACAACAGCTAAAGATCCTCTCAGCACAACCATAGGATCTATTACTGTTGCATTACCTTATGTTTCTGAGCTGAAGACAAGCAAGGATTAGGTTTCCAAATGTAACTAATCCTTTTCTTTGTGTAGGGACAGCTCAAGACAAACAAAAATGTCTGGATCATTGATAGTGGCTGTTCCAGGCACATGATAGGTAATAGGTCACTACTTCAGAACTTTGAGAGGATTAATGGAGGACCAGTTGCTTTTGGAGGAGATGAAGGTGGTTACATTTTAGGAAGGGGCATGGTCACAAATGGTAAGCTCAGCATTGAAAAGGTAAACTTTGTCAAAGAGCTTGGGTACAATCTTTTGAGTGTATCCCAATTTTGTGATCAAAGTCATAACATGCTCTTTACTAAGCATGAGTGCATTGTTCTCAAGCCTGGTGTGGTCATTCCTCATGAACATATCTTGCTTAGAGCCCCAAGGAAAGGGAACATGTACAAGATGGATTTGCAAGAAACATCTCCCTCTGGAGAAGTTTTATGCTTTTTGTCTAAAGCCAATAGTGATGAGTCTTTCCTATTGTTAGGATCAGTGATCTATGTTTGATTGATTAGAGAGTATAGCAGCGGAAATCGAACAATGAATTAGCCAATTCACAAGAACGAAACGATATTCAATGAAGAACAAAGACGGTTATAGAGAGAGAATTTCTGCAAATATATTTCATTCAATATTCACTTTCGTGGTAACAGAATGTCACGCTTACAATTAGGTCGACACCTCTTATATAAGAGATGTGACGTCTGCTGATGTCACTTGATAGTGACATCTAACAGATTTATTACAACTGAAACACAACTACTGAAGATGTCAAAACAGCTGACATCTCCTTACAAAAATGCTAAGTGTTATCAGTTTTTATAACTACTGAAAAACATAAAACTACTGAAACTACAACGACTGAAGAACAAGCTCTTTAGTCGTTTTACAAAACTACTGAAAGTAAAAATATAAAACTACTGATATCACAACTACTGAAGAAGTACTCTTCAGCTGTTGTGACAAACTACTGAAACTTCAGTACTTGATCTTCAGACTTGAACTTCAGATGTTTCATCAGCTGATGACTTCAGTAGATATCATCAGCTGATGTCTTCAGTCTTTGTCTTCAGACATTGTACATCAGTTGTTGATCTTCAGCACTTGTAAACTCTTCAGCTGTTGTACTTCAGTACTTTGAACTTCAGCTTCAGCACTTGTGTTCTTCAGCTGTTCAGCTTCAGTACTTGTGTTCTTCAGCTGTTGTACTTCAGCACTTTAGTTCTTCAGCTGTTGAAGTCTTCAGCATTTGATCTTCAGCTGTTAAAGTCTTCAGTACTTGTCAAACTGCTGATGAAGCTTTCAGCAGTTGTTGTGATACCATGTGGGACTTAGAGGTTTTCTGATCTTGGCTTATTGGTTCTTTTGGTCCAACACCTATGGCATAAAATAATGTGCCATGTAAACTTTAAGAACATGAATAAATTAATTAAGAATGATTTGGTAACTGGAATACCAAAGAAAGAGTTTACAAGTGATGACCATTGTGTTGCATGCCTGAAAGGGAAGCAACATAAGGTATCTCACAAGCCTAAGGAAAGAAACTCCATCACTACACCCCTACACTTGATACATATGGATCTCTTTGGCCCCACCAGTGTATTGAGTCTAGGAAGGACTTCTTATTGTTTAGTGATCACAGATGACTTTACAAGATTCACTTGGGTCTTCTTCCTTAGAACTAAGGATGAGACTCCTGAGATTTTGAAGAATTTTATCTTAAAGATTGAGTCAAGAAACTGAATTTAAGAACCAAATCCTTGATACATTTTATGATGAAAAGGGTATTACAAGACAATACAGTGCTCCCAGGACTCCTCAGCAGAATGGTGTTGCTGAGAGGAGAAACATGACACTGATTGAATCTGCAAGAACCATGTTGTCTGACTCTAAGCTGCCCATCACCTTCTGGGCAGAGGTAGTCAACATTGCCTGCTATGTATAGAACAGAGTTTTAGTGGTCAAGACTCATGGCAAGACTCCTTATGAACTTTGGCATAAGAGGAAACCTTTCATTGGTTTTCTCAGGTCATTTGGATGTCCTTGAACCATCTTGAATACCAAAGATCAAATTTCCAAATTTTCTAAGAAATCAGATGATGGACACTTTATTGGATACTCTTCTCAAGCTAAGGCTTATAGAGTATATAGTTTCAAAACTAAAACTGTTGAGGAGTCAGCCAATGTGACTTTCAATGAACACACAACCTGTGTGGTTGGTTCTGGTCCTGATTGGCTATTTGATCTTGATTTAGTTACCAACTATTTTAACAAATCTTGTGAGAATGTTTCAGGATCTGTAGAAAATCTATATACATGTGATCCTGATCCAAGATTTGAGCTGAGAAGATCTTCAAGTCACACATCTTCAGCTCCAGTTGGAACTACTTCTGCAAATGAGGTCTCTATCAGCACTACAATGACAATCTCAGCTAATGCATCTGGGTGCCTTACAATTCCAGCTCAGGGGCTCGATAACCAGATAAGAACACCTCAATTGTGGAAGACAACAATGGTGGTGGTGATAGTGATCAAGAATTTCTTGATGCTACTAACCACACCATAGATGACAACATCAATGATGTCACACACTACTTGGATCAAGTTTTCTTGATAAGTGTGCTGATGTGGTGGGAGAAACATCCATGCCAGATCTAAATTTCTCTAATTTAGATCTTTCTCAGAAACTTATTATGATCCCTCAGCTTAGGATCCACAAGTCTCACCCCACCACAAACATCATTGGAGATGTTGTCACAGGAGTAAGAACAAGAGGACAAACCCATGAAGCAAATGTTTGTCTTCACTCTTGTTTCTTATCCCAGATAGAGCCAAAGAAAGTTGATGAGGCTCTAAAGGATGGAAATTAGGTTGAGGCTATGCAGCAAGAGCTGCTTCAATTCAAAAGGCATAAAGTTTGGAATCTTATCCTCTTCCTCATGGGAAGACTACCATTGGAACCAAATAGGTGTTTAGGAATAAGAAAGATGATAGAGGCATTATCATCAAGAACAAAGCTAGACTAGTTGTTCAAGGGTACACATAAGAAGAAGGGATTGACTACACTGATGTCTTTGTTCCAGTAGCAAGACTGGAAGCTGTTAGGATATTCCTGGCATTTGCTGCATCCAAGAACTTCAAGGTCTTTTAGCTTGACATAAAATGTGCCTTTCTGTATGGAGTGATTGATGAAGAGGTATATGTCAAACAACCACCTGGTTTTCTAGATCCTGATCATCCTGATTATGTCTGCAAGCTTGACAAAGCTCTTTATGGGCTGTATCAGGCACCCAGGAAGTGGTATGAGACATTGTCTGAGTATCTTTGCAAACATGGATACAGGATAGGTACCATAGATGGAACTCTCTTCATCAAAGGACAAGCAAATGACATTCTGCTAGTTCAAGTGTATGTGGATGACATCATATTTGGTTCAACTAATCCAAAGCTCTGCAAAGACTTTAAGAAGCTGATGAAAGACAGATTTGAAATGAGTGCCATGGGGGAACTCAATTTCTTTCTGGGAATTCAAGTGAAGCAAGTTGAAGATGGCATCTTCATAAGTCAGTCAAATTATGTTCAGGACATACTCAAGAGATTCAACATGACTGATTGTAAGATTGCTAAGACACCCATAGCCAGAAACCACTCCCTTGGACCTGATCTTGAGGGGGAGTGTGTAGATGAACACTTATACAGGGCTATGATTGGGTCTCTTATATATGTTACTGCTAGCAGACCTGATATTATGTTTGCTACATGAATTTGTGCAAGATATCAAGCCAACCCTAAGATGTCTCACCTCATCACTGTCAAGAGGATTCTTAGATACCTCAAAGGTGCCTCAACACTTGGTTTATGGTACCCAAAGAATCCTGACTTCAATTTGTATGCTTATACAGATAGTGATTATGGTGGTTGTAACATGACTGCAAAGTCTACATCTAGGGGATGTTAGTTCCTTGGTGGAAGGGTTGTCTCATGGTAATGCAAGAAACAATCATGTGTCTCTGCATCAACTGCTGAAGCTGAATACATTGCTGCTGCAAGCTGTTGTGCTCAAGTGCTATGGATTCAGAATTAGATGCTGGACTATGGGTTAAACTTCAAGGAGACTCCCATTCACATAGATAACAACAGTGCTATTTCAATCACAGAGAATCTTGTGCAGCACTCAAGGACCAAACACATCAATATCAGGGATCATTTAATAAGAGATAACCATGAAAAGGGATTAATTAAACTAGTCAAAGTTCACACAGATGAACAATATGCTGATCTGTTTACAAAGGCTTTTGATGAACAGAGATTTAAATATCTAATATCAGCTATTGGGATGATCAATTTGAGTAGGTTTTTTTTAAAACTAATTCTTATTATTTCTTAAAATATGTGTGTCCTAAGTTATCTAGTTCATCACTTTCATAAGCTCATGTTTTCTCTGGATAAAATTATCTTTTTGAAGACTTTCCTTAGATTTTTGACAATTTTTGATCCTTCGGAAGTTAGGCTTTTAATTTTGGAAGCAAATCATGCCTTCAAAATAAATAACTGTCTAAGAAATTTACCTTTGGAAGAGGTTTTTAATCTATCTTCCGAAGCTTAAATACTTGTCTCAGACACTTATTTATTTTTAGGACTATTTTCTTCCGAAGCAAAATTAACTATCGAAAGCTTTGTGTTTTATATACAAAGCAATCAAGTTTTAATTTCTCTTCCGAAGAAAACTTTTCAAAATTCTCAGGAAATTCTTCCGAAGTCATTCTAGCTTCGGAAGCTTTTTAATTAAAACTTCCGAAAATAATTTACTGTCGGAAGCATTTTGATTTCCAAGAAAACTATTTTTTGAGCAAAAGTGAACTACTTTTTCTGAGGTGGGACCGACATTCAAATTTCAAAGTTCATCCTCTTTCATTAAACTTTATCTGAAATCCCTCTCACATATAAACCCAACGGTTTCCCCCTCTTTCTATCATCTGTTCTTCCTCCAAACCTAAAACCCAAATTCTCTCTGAATTTTCTTTCTTCTTTCTTTCTTCATCTTTAAGCTACCTCACAATGGCCAATATCGCCATAGAAATGATCCCAACTTTACCATGCAGCTACACAGGCAGCATAATCAGGTTGCTTTGTTAAGCTTTGAGAAAGATCCCCATTTCTCAGAGGTTGGTCGATTCTTAGCTTTGTCAAATTACTTCACCTCCCTAACCATTGATCCTCCACTCTGTGAGGACCATCTACTTGATTTCTGGAAGACCTGCCAAGAGGTCATAATGGATGGGGAGAAGGAACTGTCTGCCATAGTGCAGGGGCGAACAGTCTTCCCCACTCCGGCTATCATCAACAAGCATCTTCAGTTGGATAATGAAGAAGGTGAGGTCTTCTTCCTAATGGAAGTTGTTAATCATTTCTTTGAGCAGGTGGGATATGAGGGAGATTTCTCTATAAAGACCTTTAGGAAAGGGAAGGTCTCATCCCAGTGGAGATTCCTGCTCCATGTGGTCATCCACAGCTTGTCAAACAAGCATGGTGGATGGGACCAGATTCCTGAGGATCTCTCCTTCATCATCCATGGAATGGTTCAAGGGGTCAAGTTCAGGTATTCTCAGTTTGTTTATGTTGGAGCATATATAGTCATATATAGTGTGTCCGTAGCTTGTCGAATAGTCTAGGCTTAATGTTATACACCTGATATGTTGTAAACACATGAAACTGGGTCATTCGTAGGAGCATATGCGAATGAGACTCAGTCGTACGACTGAGCCATGCTAATGGACCAGTCGTGCGACTGAGAGATACGATTGGGGCATTCGTAAGACTGAACCATAAGAATGGTCCAGTCGCACAATTGAACCATACGCATAGTCCAGTCATACGATTGAACCATACGCATGGTCCAATCGCACGAATGGGCCCAATCGCATCTAATATGGGCTGAGGCCTATATATATACCAGTTTCAATGTGTAGAGAGATTAAGGTTTTTGAGAGGAAGTCTGCTCGGAGCCTAGGGCTGCCGGATGAGAGGGGAGATCATGCTCAATCTTCCCCTTGCCAAGAGTCTTGATTCTTATGTTGTAATGAGCTTGTAATCGTTAGGTTTTATCAATGAAACCATTCAATTATAGTTCTTATTATTGTTTGACTTTTTGGTTTGTGCTGTTATTTATCCTTCCATCAAGAACATGCTCGGATGTTTATCGATCTAAACCGACTCCACAGTCTATTTCAAACATCTATTAATAAATCACTAAACAAAACTAGGCTTTGACCTCCTTGTATCGTCTATTGGGAAGAGATTGACTCCTATGATAGCTTCCATAAGGTAGTTTTGCTCTATTCGTCTTATTTTTTCCGGAGCAGTTGATGTATTCAGGATTTGTGAATAACTCATCAATGAGCCGAACCCATGCATCCGGATGCATCGATCTTGGTGGGTTTCTCTTTGCCTCTTCAACATCTTTCAAACCTCCATGTTTATCAAAATGATTTTTTAATTTTGACTTTCTATCTTTATAACGATTTGCCCAGTCTATTTGGATCCCTATCTTGATTCCTTCCCATTGATCGGAGTTTTGAAAACTTTTAAAATCAAAATAATGCTACAAAAAAATTATTATAAAATAACTACAAGTTATGATATTAAAAGATAACACTGAATCGTATACTTACAGAAACCATGGTAAGTATGGATCTTTTGTACTCAATAGGAACATTCTTCCAACTAGAATAGTAGAAAGAAACATGCCTATCAACCTCATTGGATATGACCCTCACATACATATGATAATTTTCTCCCACGGCCCTAAACTGCCCATTTGTTGTATCATATTCTAGGCTAAGTGGTTTATTACCATTTTTTTTGAAATTCTTCAAATAAATTAAGATTTCTTCCATATGAGCGGGTTTTCTTGGGTTTAGCTATATTAACACATGAAACTGAAAAGTTAGAAACTTTAAAAGGTGTTTAAGATTAAGACATATATTTAACTAGAACGAGTAATTAACTTACACGACTGGCAATGTGTAGGGATCCTATTAGGAGCATGAGGTGGGTCATTCCCTCCATCTCCACCATGTGAACTAGCAACATCTATCCAGGAAATATGATGATGATGATGTATTTGCTTTTTATCTAAACCATGATGAAAATTCAGTTTTCATATCACGTCCAGAAAATTCAGATTCAAATTTACTGTATAAAAGTATAAAAGTTTAAATTAGTTTATCATATAGCTAAAATAAAAATAAAAATTTCTAAAACTTTCAATTTGTAGTCTATAATTTCATCGCAATTGTCAAGTACAAACCATTCCAATGATTTTCTAGCCTCTTCACAAAGTGATATAATTTTGTTCTTTGAAATTGGTCGACATTGTGATGAAAATATGTTCAACTGCCTTTAAGGAATATCATCATCTACATTTCTATCTAGACGGTTGAATTTTGTTTCTAAACCCTCAAGATACATTGAGCAAAATTACAGGATCGTTGAAGGGCTATAGTTACAACACAACAACACAAAGAGGAGATTAACTAAACTTTAATCAAACAGTAAACTGGATTAAACAAGATAAGATGCTAAGTACACAAGTAATGCAAGAGACAGAACACAAAGAACACAAGTATTTAGTTTTCAAGAATGCAGTATATTGCCTTCTCTATGTTCTATTACAAGTGTTACAAAGCATATTCGAAAGATACAAGAACATGAGATACTTATACTACATCCTATAGCCGGCTATACTTTGAAAGCTAGCTGGATACAATTGACTAGACACAAACAAAATCAATTGTAGAGTCAAAAGGCAGATTTCCTTTTGACTTGTGGCTATGACATGCCATAGCTCACATCCTTATCTATTACAAAAAGGATAAAGTACATAAAGTAGAAAGTTACAAACTCAAGACCTCAATGTACAGTTACCAAAAGCATTGACCTTTTCACCAACTCATGTAAGTTGGTGACTTGCAGAGGTGCAGCGGAAAGATGTCCAACTTTATGGAACAGTACATCAGATAAAGCATGTTACTAAAAGTCTTCGGAAGAAATCTGTCTTCATGAGTTGAAGCTTCGGAAGACTTTGTCTCTGAGGCTTCGGAAGACTTCATGTTTGGCTTCAGAAGATATTGGTCTTGGCTTCGGAAGATTTCACACTTAGAGTATTTTTCTGTTTCATGTGTGAAACTTCCTAAGCTTCTTCTTTAATGCACTTGTGCAGCATGCAGGAAAGACTAAAGATGCTTAGGTTGCATCAGCCTCTTCATTAATCTCTACAAACTCCCCCTAGGCTGATGCTACCAAAACACTTTGAAAACTTCAGATATTAACAGTCCTCATTAGGATAATCACCATTCCTTTCTTCATAAGATGATCAGGATCCTTCAGGCTGTCAAAGTGTCTTCTCATGTCAAAGAGGTCATCCAGAGGCAATTGAAACATATCTTGCTAGCTTCCATTGCTAGAAGAGCTAATTGAATTGGAGTTGGTGTAGCTTTCTCTGGCTGCACATCCTCAGGCTGTTCTGATTCATCCTGAGGTTTAGAAGGGGATGCAGGCTTCTTATTCTTCTTAGGCTTTGGTCTAGAAGCCATCCTCTTCTTTCTCTTTTCAAATTTTAACTGAGAAGACTGGCCTGCAGCACCAGATTGATCTTCATTGTCTTTCTTAGTTGGGACTTCCTCTCTCTCAGGTTCAGATGGAGAGGGAGGTTGACCCTGCTGTGGATTAGAAGATAAAGCTTGCTGAGCATTAGCAGGAGGTTCGGGTTGTGTTGTCTCTGGTTGTTCAACCTTAACCTCCACTTAGGTGGAGCCTGACTTGGAGTGGAGTGTAAGTCAGTGAGCTCTCCACTCTTAATCTTCTGCTTGATTACCCTGATATGCTCATCCATAGTGGATAGAGACATGGGTCCAAGTCTCCTTCCGGAGAATCCATACAGCTTCAAGAAGCTCATCATCCTCTGCCTATCAGTAGATTTCTTCATACTCTTTTGGATGATGGCTCTTGATTTTGTAGCTTCTTCCTTTAGCTTCTTCTTTGTTGTCTTTCTTTCCTTGACTAACTCAAGCTCAAGTTGTTTTAAGTACTCAAACTCAATATAGTCATAAGGCAAGGGAAGGAGTGCATCTGCCTGATAGAAGCCTTTAACACTCAGGTAGTTAATCATCTTGATTCTATCTTCTTCTTTCTACCTGAGGTTCTTGTTGAACCACATCCTCTTGTTCAGGACTTTCTTGAACTGGGGAGAGAGTAGGCATACCTTTGTACAGTCTTTTTCTTCTTCTCTCTTCTTTGACTTGTACTAGGAGTTCTGCATCTTCTGCCTCCTTCTTCTCTCTTGACCTTTCCAGGTCAACCAGTTCATTCAACTCATCCAAGGGAAGAGAAATGACACTATCTATGTCATAGTTCCTAGTCTGCAGATAGTTAATCCTCACTGCCCTTAACTCATCATTCTGAGTATCTGGTCTGGGGGCAACCCTGATTGCAGACTCCATGAGTCTTAGAGACTCAGCAGAGGAACTTTCTCCCCTTAGCCTCCTTTTCCTCTCTCTCTCCTCCTCCTCAATCTCCTCAGATGTCATCTTTCTTTTCCCTTTGTCACTCACAGACCTTTGTGACTTAGGGTGGAGAGAGCTTTGGCCTTCATTGCTTGTTGCAGCATCTGAGCTCAGGCCAGAGAGAGGTTGAGAAGCACCTTCACCAGCAGGTGTCTCAGAAGGAATATGGATCTCTGTAGCAGTTGGAGATGATGAGACAGGGCTCTCAGGTTCTGTCACTGGGCCTTCAGTCAAGGTTTCCCCTATGAAGCTAATCTTAGGGTCTGCCTCAACATCCAGTTGACCGATGACATTGCCTGATTGCCTAAGTCTCCTTCTTAGCTGAACTCTGTAGTGATCCTGTCTTGGATTCTTTTAGCCAGTCTGTCAGCTTGTCTTGATTGGCTTGGGTTGACAGGTGGCATATTGACTAGATCCAAACCTTCATAGTAGTCCAAGGTCTGAAAATTGAAGACTTCTTGCTGTCCTTGAACTCTTATGATGATTAGGTCCTTCCTGTTGTTGTCATACCTTCACCCAATGATGTGATTGAAAGATGGTGAAGGTGACATAGCCCTTGGTATCCCATCCTCAAACAGACTCTGTATGAAGGAGTTTGTGTAGTCCACATCAATGTGAACTAGAGGAGGTTGCTGAGAATGCACAGTTGCAAGTGAGGATGGTGAGTCCTCAATGTCCATTCTCTCTAAAGAACTCCCAGGTTCTGTGACTGTAATGACTTTCTCCCCCTTTTTGGTAGCATCACCCACTTGCATAGGTGAACTAGAAGATAGGTCAATCACATCCACAGGTTCTTGTGTTCCTGGTTGAGCTCTCCTTAAGGGTCTCCCAACTAGTTTTTCCTTAAGATATGGAATCTCAAGTTGCTGATCATTGATCCTGTTATGTAAGGTGGTCACTTGAGATTCAAGGTGACCGACCTTTGAGACTAAATAAGTTCATGTTTTAGACAATTTTTGCACCAGTAGTCTCAAATTCCCCTCATCTTCATCAGAAGATTCATTGGGGGATGAGATGATTGGACCAGAGTCCTCTCTCTCACCATCAGCTTGAGGTTCTTGGCTGCTGGTTTTCCTCTGCTCACTGGCAGTCTCAGCTGAGATGTCAGTGGGCTGAGTTGCCATGGTTGAGGTCTTAATGATGTAATCACTTTCAGAAGTGAGAGCCTCTTCCATATGAACATCCTGAATAGGTTCAAGAGTGTCCACCTCAGTTGTAGGTGACTGATGTGGATAGATGTAGGAGACTCAGGAGTACTCATCTCTCCTTGAATAGGGGGAAAGAAGAGAGATTCATTATACTCACTGAAACCTATATCTTCATCAGTATAGAAATCAAGGTTGGGAATTGGTTGGTTGAGATCTATAGGCTGGGGATGGTAACTGTCCCCTGAAGGTTGATCACTTGAGTGTTGAGACTCAGAGTGATGGCTTAAGGCAGTTGGGCTAGTGAGCTTATCAGGCTGAGCATGAGGAACCTCAGCACTGATTCTTGAAGAGATGGGAGTGGTCTGCTCCACAGGAGAAGTGGGAGCTCTAGTGTCCACTTCTTCCTGTATGGGTGAGTATATAGGGGCCTCCACAGACTGGATAGCCTGAGCAGGGGTTCGTTTGGATTTTCTTTGGTAAGTGATGGTGATTTGAGGTTGTGAGAGTGGTTGGGAAAAAGCAGGTGTGGGTTCAACACTAGCTTGTGCTGCTAGGTTGTCACCTTGAGCAATGAGCTCTAACATTTTTGGGACTAGGCCTGTTTCTACCCCAGAGAATCCAACGGTGGACTTTCTCAGTATGTTAAAGATGTCGGGCTTCATCTGTCCGAATTTAAGAATGTACCTGTTTCCCTTAACTGTGAGCCTAGTTCACAGTTAAGAATGTACTGGACATATCTAGGAAACATGTAATATTCTAAGGAGTCTAAATTAGCAAGTAACTTTTTGTAAACAAACTAAGAATACCTGAATTTGACCCCCTGAACCATTCCATGGATTAGGAAGGAGAGATCCTCAGGAATCTGGTCCCATCCACCATGCTTGTTTGATAAGCTGTGGATGACCGCATAGAGCAGGAATCTCCATTGGGATGAGACCTTCCCTTTCCTAAAGGTCTTTACAAAGAAATCTCCCTCATATCCTATCTGCTCAAAAGAATGATTGACAACTTCCTTTGGAAAAAACACCTCACCTTCTTCATCATCCAGTTGAAGATGTCTGTTGATGATGGCCGGAGTGATGAAGATTGTTCTTCCCGGCACTGTGGCAGACAGTGCCTTCTCCCCATCCATAATGACCTCTTGGCAGGTCTTCCAGAATTCAAGCAACTGATTCTCATAGAGTGGAGGATCAATGGTTAGGGAGGTGAAGTAGTTTGATAAAGTTAGGAAACGGCAAACCTCTGAGAAATGAGGATCTTTCTCAGAGCTTAACAGAGCAACCTGATTGTGTTGTCTGTGTAGCTGCATGGTAAAGTTGAGATCATTTCTGTGAGCAAGGTTGGCCATTTTGAAGTAGGTTAAGGATGAAGAAAGAAGAAAGAAAGAAATTTTAGAGAGAAATTTGGGGTTTTAGGTTTGGAGGAAGAACAGATGATAGAAAGAGGGGAGAAACCGTTGAGTTTATATGTGAGAAGGATTTCAGATAAAGTTTAATGAAAGAGGATAAACTTTGAAATCCGGATGTCGGTCCCACCTCTGAAAAAGTAGTTTACTTTTGCTCAAAAAGTAGTTTTCTTGGAAGTCAAAAAGCTTCCGAAGGTTAATTATCTTCGGAAGTTTTAATTAAAAAGCTTCCGAAGCTAAAATGACTTCGGAAGAATTTCCTGAGAGTTTTGAGAATTTTGCTTTAGAAGAAAAATTAAAACTTGAGTGCTTTGTATATAAACTAACAAAGCTTCCGAGAGTTAATTTTTCTTCGGAAGTAAATGGTCCTTGAAAATAAGTACGTGTCCGAGACAAGTATTTAAGCTTCGGAAGACAAATTTGAAGACACTTCCGAAGGTAAATTTCTTAGACAGTTGTTTATTTAGAAGAGATGATTTACTTCCGAAGTTAAAAGCATAACTTCCGAAGTATCAGAAATTTTAAAAAGTCTAAGGAAAGTCTTTAAAAAGAAATTTTCATCCAAGAGAAAACATGAGCTTATGAAAGTGATGAACTAGACAACTTAGGACACATATAAATTTTAAGAAATAATAAGAATTAGTTTTAAGAAAAGCTTACTCAAAGTTTATCATCCCAATAGCTGTTATTAGATATTTAAAATCTCTGTTCATCAAAAGGCTTTGTAAATAGATCAGCATATTGTTCATCTGTGTGAACTTTGACAGTTTAATTAATCCCTTTTCATAGTTATCTCTTATTAAATGATACCTGATATTGATGTGCTTTGTCCTTGAGTGCTGCACAGGGTTCTCTGTGATTGAGATAGCACTGTTGTTGTCTATGTGAATGGGAGTCTCCTTGAAGTTTAACCCATAGTCCAGCATCTGATTTTGAATCC
Organism: Flaveria trinervia; assembly: GCA_025506515.1. NCBI lineage: Eukaryota > Viridiplantae > Streptophyta > Magnoliopsida > Asterales > Asteraceae > Flaveria > Flaveria trinervia. The sequence continues at coordinate 18,317,283 of CM046444.1, forward strand.
AAAGTACTTGGGCACACAGCAGCTTGCAGAGCAGTAATTATCAGCTTCAGCAGTTGATGCAGAGACACAGGATTGTTTCTTGCATTGCCATGAGACAACCCTTCCACAAGAAATTGGCATCCCCCAGATGTAGACTTTACAGTCATATTGCAACCACCATAATCACTATCTGTATAGGCATACAGATTGAAGTCAGAATTCTTGGGATACCAGGCAAGTAGTGTTGATGCACCTTTGAGGTATCTTAGAATCCTCTTGACAGTGATAAGGTGAGACATCTTAGGGTTGGCTTGATATCTTGCACAAATACATGTAGCAACCATGATATCAGGCCTGCTAGCAGTAAGATACATAAGAGACCTAAACATAGCCCTATATAGTGCTCATCTACACACTCCCCCTCAAGATTAGGACCAAGAGAGTGGTTTCTAGCTATGGGTGTCTTAGAAATCTTACAGTCAGTCATGTTGAACCTCTTGAGTATGTCCTGAACATACTTTGACTGACTTATGAAGATGCCATCTTCAACTTGCTTCACTTGAATTCCCAGAAAGAAATTGAGTTCCCCCATGGCACTCATTTCAAATCTGTCTTTCATTAGCTTCTCAAAGTCTTTGCAGAGCTTTGGATTAGTTGAACCAAAGATGATGTCATCCACATATACCTGAACTAGTAATATGTCTTTTCCTTGTTCTTTGATGAAGAGAGTTCCATCTATAGTACCTCTCCTGTATCCATGTTTACAAAGATACCCAGATAGTGTCTCATACCATTTCCTGGGTGCCTTATGCAGCCCATAGAGAGCTTTGTCAAGCTTGTAGACATAATCAGGATGATCAGGATCTACAACACCAGTAAACCTCTTCATCTATCACTCCATACAAAAGACACACTTCACATCAAGTTGAAAGACCTTGAAGTTCTTGGATGCAGCAAATGCCAGGAATATCCTAAAAGCTTCTAATCTTGCCACTGGAGCAAAGACATCACTGTAGTCAATCCCTTCTTCTTGTGTGTATCCTTGAACAACCAGTCTAGCTTTGTTCTTGATGATGATGCCTCTATCATCCTTCTTGTTCCTAAACACCCATTTGGTTCCAATTGTAGTCTTCCCAGAAGGAAGAGGACAAAGGTTCCAAACTTTCTGCCTTTTGAATTGAAGCAGCTCTTGTTGCATAGCTTCAACCCAACTTCCATCCTTTAGAGCTTCATCAACTTTCTTTGGCTCTATCTGGGATAGAAAACAAGAGTGAAGACAAACATTTGCTTCATGGGTTTGTCCTCTTGTCTTTACCACTGAGACAACATCTCCATGATGTTTGTGGTAGGGTGAGACTGTGGATCCTAAGCTGAGGGATTACAACAAGTTGTTGAGAAAGATCTAAATTAGAGAATTTAGATCTGGCATGGATGTTTCACCCACACATCAGCACACTTTTCAAGTGAATCTTGATCCAAGCAGTGTGTGACATCATTGATGTTCTCAACAATGGCGTGGTTAGTGGCATCAAGAAAATCTTAGTTACTGTCACCACCACCATTGTTGTCTTCCACAGTTGAGGTGTTCTTATCTGGTTGTAGAGCCTCTGAGCTAGAATTTGAAGGCATACCAGATGTATCAACTGAGTTTGTCATTGTTGTGCTGACACAGAAACCTCATTTGCAGAAGTGGTTCCAACTAGAGCTGAAGATGTATGACTTGAGGATCTTCCTAGCTCAAATCTTGGATCAGGATCATCTATATTTAAATTTGCTGCAGATCTTGAAACATTCTCACAAGATTTGTTAAAACAGTTGGTAACCAAATCAAGATTAAACAACCAATCCGGACCAAAACCAGCAAAAGGGGGTGTGTGTTCATTGAAAGTCACATTGGCTGACTCCTCAACAATTCTAGTTCTGAGATTGTACACTCTATAAGCCTTAGCTTGGGAAGAGTATCCAATAAAGTGTCCATCATTTGGTTTTTCAACAAACTTGGAAATTTGATCTTTGGTATTCAAGATGGTGCAAGGACATCCAAATGACCTGAGAAAACCAATGAAAGTTTTCCTCTTGTGCCAAAGTTCATAAGGAGTCTTACCATGAGTCTTAACTACTAAAACTCTGTTCTGCATATAGCAGGCAGTGTTGACTGCCTCTGCCCAGAAGGTGATGGGCAGTTTAGAGTCAGACAGCATGGTTCTTGCAGCTTCAATCAATGTCCTGTTTCTCCTCTCAGCAACACCATTTTGCTGAGGAGTCCTGGGAGCACTGAACTGTCTTGTAATACCCTTTTCATCACAAAATGTATCAAGGTTTGGTTCTTAAATTCAGTTCCTTGATCACATATTATGATCTTGACCTTGTGATCAGACTGATTCTCAATCTTTAAGATGAAATTCTTCAGAATCTCAAGAGTTTCATCCTTAGTTCTAAGGAAGAAAACCCAAGTGAATCTTGTAAAGTCATCTGTAATCACTAGACAGTATAAGGTCCTTCCAAAACTCATTACACTGGTGGGGACAAAGAGATCCATGTGTGTGTAGGGGTGTAGTGATGGAGTTATTTTCCTTAGGCTTGTGAGATACCTTATGTTGCTTCCCTTTCAGGCATGCAACACAGTGGTCATCACTTGTAAACTCTTTCTTTGGCATTCCAGTTACCAAATCTTGCTTAATTAATTTATTCATGTTCTTAAAGTTTACATGGCACATTCTTTTATGCCATAGGAAAGACTCATCACTATTGGCTTTAGACAGAAAGCATGAAACTTCTCCAAGGGAGAGGTTTCTTGCAAATCCATCTTGTACATGTTTCCTTTCCTGGGGGCTTTAAGCAGGATATGCTCATGAGGAATGACCACACTAGGCTTAAGAACAATGCACTCATGCTAAGTAAAGAGCATGTTATGACTCTGATCACAAAATTGAGATACACTCAGAAGATTGTATCCTAGCTCTTTAACAAAGTTTACCTTTTCTATGCTGAGCTTACCATTTGTGACCTTGCCCCTTCCAAAAATGTAGCCACCTTCATCTCCTCCAAAAGCAACTGGTCCTCCATCAATCCTTTCAAAGTTCTGGAGTAGTGACCTATTGCCTATCATGTGCTTAGAACAACCAGTGTCTATGATCCAGACATTTTTGTCTATCTTCAGCTGTCCCTGCACAAAGAGAATGATTAGTTACATTTGGAAACCCAAGCCTTGCTTGTCTTGGGCTCATATGCAGAAGGTAATTCTACAGTAATAGATCCTATGGTTGTACTAAGAGGATCTTGAGCTGTTGTTGATGGAGAAATCTCAGTCACTTGGTCTTTCTTAAACATCCACACCACCTTTGAAGTCTTGGACTTGACCTTCAAAACTTTAGAAGCTTTTGGAACTTCAGAAGTTTTGATGACTGAACCTTCGGAAGATTCTACAGACATTGTAACAGACTTCAGTGCTTCGGAAGAATTCCTTTCTTCCGAGACCAAATATTCTTCCGAAGGGAATTTTCCACTTCCCTTCTTGTTAGATTTTGAGCTTCCGAAAGAAACAGGTTTCCTCCGAAGCTTGAATCTTCTTAGAACTCTTTGAAGCCTTTGTTTTGGTCATATGGATAGTACTTTAGGATTGAAGGGACAATCCTTGGCAATGTGAGTGGTACTTTCACACATGACACAATTCATTTTCTTCTTCACAAGAGCCTTTTCTTTGGAATAGGACTGTCTTTGGTCACATCCCTTCTCCACCTTCATTTTTGCAGATGATGAGACAATCCTCTTGGGCTGAGGACTGTGCTTGGAGTTTGATGGTCCAGGCTGTGCAGCAAGGGTACACAGCAGATCAGTCTTCTTCTTGCTGCTGAGATGAGTTGAACAAGAACCAAAACTCTTAGCAGAAGAGTTTTGGTTGATGTCTTCAGTCCTTACCACTTTAAACCCTGTAGAGATAAAAACTTATTTCTGCTTAGAGTCAAAAGTAGTCTTGATCTCTTGAGCCTTCCTTGCCTTTCTTCTTTCTGATCAAGTTCTTTCTCATGGACTTGGTCATCACAGTCTTCACTTTCTCCTCAGAAGGATAGTGGCCCTTCTTGGAATCCTCTTCTTCACTTTTTTCTGAGGAATTCTTCACTATCTCTTCTTCATCCTCTTCACTCATAGGATCTATGAGAGGAAGCTTATCTTCACAAGTTCCACACCTAGGAGATCTTTCTGACAAGATTGTGTGTGGATGAGCTATCTCATTGGATCCCAGTCCCTGCCTATTTTGATAGCACACTTTGTTATGCAGGGATGAGGATATCATGTTCTTGAAGATCTCCTCTTCAAGAACACTCTTTTCTGCCCTGGCTTTGCTGATCACAAGCTCATCCTGGCACTCAGTTAACTTGGTTATGAGATCTTTGATTTGAGTCCTAAAATCTATGTGTTCATGTTTTAGAACTGAAATGGTTTTCTCTAAGTCCTCTATTTTCAGCTTATAATCATTTTCAGACTTTCTAAAATCAGATTTTAAAATGTTTAAGGACTCAAGGTCAGATCTTAGTTCCAAGTTGTAGGACCTGTAACTGTTAACTTTAGCAATGCATTCAGGAGTATAGAGATGTTCTAATACCTTGGCTTCATCATGATCAGCCATTAGTGCTTGGTTTGGAGAAGCATCTCCACTTGAAAGCTCCAGTCAAAGCCTCCTTCTTCAACAGCAATAGTAGCTTGCTGCTTTGACTTCTCATCATGGAGAGCTTTGTCAGTGTAGTTTGGTCTGGATTGTGTTGGCCACCAATTTGTTCTAGGTGCCTTACAATCTCTGGCTAAGTGTCCTATCAAGTTACAGTGTAACACTTGACTTTGCCTTTGTCAGTCCAACTTTCCACTGGTTGCATTGCTTGGAAACTTCTTCTAGTCCTCTTGTAGAACTTCTTGGCTTGTGAGTGAGAAGAGCCATCTGCTAGACTATTTCCATATATTCCAGATCATCTGGATGGATACAGTCCAGGTCTTCAAGAGTGAAAAAAGAGTTGCCACAGTTCATCAGAAGACACAAAAGCTTGAGAAGAGCTGTCTCTTGGAATGGGCTTCTTGAGTGTAGTTTTCCTTTGGTGTCTCTAGGAAGGTGATGAAAGGACCCTTTGGTGAGTGTCAGGGTAGCATAAGAGATGATGTTTAGGTTCTATGCTATCCCTTTCAATCACATGTAGGGCTGAACCCATCTGATTGTTGGAGTTGCCAGATGATCCTTGCATGTTCATCTCCATCTGGTAGCCACTAAGAATCCCATATAACTCTGTCAGAGTAAGAATTTCGAGATTTTCAGTTCTCTTGATCACCACACAGTAGTGTGTCCATTGCCTAGGAAGTGAGGACATGAACTTCCTTACAATGTCTCTGTTTTCAAGAGAAACTCCTCCATCCACTAGGGTATCCACAATCTCAACATACCTGAAATACTGCTGAGTCATGGTTTCACCTGTTTTGAAGGTGAAGTTTTCAAACTGCTGCTTTAGGAGATCCTTCTTGTTCTCCTTGGCTTCAGAAGAACCCTCATACATCCGTTCATGCATCCCATAGCTGCTTGGCTGTTTTGCACTTGTTGAAACCTCTATATACAGAGTTTGGAATGGTAGTTTGAAGAGCTGTCATGACTTTTCTGTCTATCTCTACTCTCTCCCTATCTTCATCAGAGTAGTTAGCCACATCTTTGGGAATCATACCAGCACCAGTAGCAGAAGGGGTGCTGGGTATGAAAGTTCATTCTCAATAGACTCCCACATTCTTGAATCAAGAGACCTGATGAAACCTTCCATTCTTAAACACCAGGTATCAAACTTATCAAGAGTGATCAGTGGGGACTTGTTCATGGTTCCAGTTTCCATATTAGTTTTGGAAATGGCGGCCATTTAAAAAGTTTAGTATTTGTGTGTGTGAGGGATCTTAAGATGGTGAGATCTTATATCAGGAGCCTGAAATGCTCTGATACCAAATGCAGGATCGTTGAAGGGCTATAGTTACAACACAACAACACAAAGAGGAGATTAACTAAACTTTAATCAAACAGTAAACTAGATTAACCAAGATAAGATACTAAGTACACAAGTAATGCAAGAGACATAACACAAAGAACACAAGTATTTGGTTTTCAAGAATGCAGTATATTGCCTTCTCTATGTTCTATTACAAGTGTTACAAAGCATATTCGAAAGAGAACATGAGATACTTATACTACATCCTACAGCCGGCTATACTTTGAAAGCCAGCTGGATACAATTGACTAGACACAAACAAAATCAATTGTAGAGTCAAAAGGCAGATTGCCTTTTGACTTGTGACTATGACATGCCATAGCTCACATCCTTATCTATTACAAAAAGGATAAAGTACATAAAGTAGAAAGTTACAGACTCAAGACCTCAATGTACAGTTACCAAAAGCATGGACCTTTTCACCAACTCATGTAAGTTGGTGACTTGCAGAGGTGCAGCGGAAAAGTGTCCAGCTTTATGGAACAGTACATCAGATAAAGCATGTTATTAAAAGTCTTCGGAAGAAATCTTTCTTAATGAGTTGAAGCTTTGGAAGACTTTGTCTCTGAGGCTTCGGAAGACTTCATGTTTGGCTTCGGAAGATATTGGTCTTGGCTTCGGAAGATTTACCACTTAGAGTATTTTTCTGTTTCATGTGTGAAACTTCCTAAGCTTCTTCTTTAATGCACTTGTGCAGCATGCAGGAAAGACTAAAGATGTTTAGGTTGCATCAGCCTCTTTATTAATCTCTACAAAAATGTTAATCCCTCATCTGTAATATAGCCTTCTGCTATCGATCATTCAGGCCTAGCTTTATTTCTGACATAGTTTTTAGCTTTTCCATGTATCTTTCAAAAGGATACATCCATCTCATACATACAGGTCCACCAAGCATAGCTTCTTCTGGTAAATAAACAACTAGATGAACCATTATGTCGAAAAATGATGGAGGATATATCAATTCCAATTTGCATAATATTTTGACCATTCCTTACTTTCCTTTTTCATGTCTTTCAAATCTAAAGATCGTGCACAAATTTTTTGAAAAAGCGTGCAAAGATCAATGATTGATGTTGAAACATCTGCGGGAAGGCATGCTTGGACCCCTACTGGTAGCAATCGTTGCATGAGAACGTGATAATCATGATACTTTAGGCCGACTATATTTGCATCATTAGAAAACACCTTATTTTTAAAGATTCGAAAACCATCAAGTAGTCTCACTCCTCTAATGAACTTACAAAAACATCTCGATCACTAGGTGTGAAATAGCAAGGAGCGTGGGTTGATAGACCTTGTTGAAGTTCTTTGTTAGCCATATATTTTGTCGAATACCCATCTTTTCCAGGTCTTGTCTTGGTTTGGGTGTCTTTTGATTTTTCATTCATAAGCAAAGTATTTAACAAGCTCTCACATACATTTTTCTCCACATGCATAACATCAAGATTATGTTTTAAAAGAAAAGAAGACCAATAATCTAGCTCAAAAAAGATACTGCATTTGGTCCACTTCAACTCTGACTCAGCACGCTTTCTTTTCACACCTCCATGACTTGGATGTTTACCTAGAACACGAATAGGAAGACTTTGTAGTTGCTTTGCTATTTATGCATTAGTCAATGATTTAGGAGGTGCCCTGGCCTCTTTTTTGCCATTAAATAACAAATCATCCTCCACTTATGATTTTTAGCCAAAAATCGCCAGTGACCAACATAAGCTATCTTATTAGTTATAGGGCATAAAGGGTGTCTGTGTTACAAGAAGAGCATGCTTTATAACCTTGACCACTCCAATCCAGACAAGCTGTTGTGAGCAGGATAATCATTTATAGTCCATAAAAGTACCACACACATCTTAAACACAGTTTCAGTTGATGCATCTCTCACTTGGATGCCCTCAACCCATAACATTTTCAATTCTTCCACCAAAGGCCTTAAGAAAACATCTATATCCTTTCCAGGTAATTTAGGGCCAGGAATTAGCAAAGATAACATAAAAGACACTCTTTCATACATAACCATGATAGTGTACTGTATGTTGTTAACACCACTTGCCACATACTATAAGTCTGACTCATGTTACCAAATGGATTAAAACCATCAACCGCCAAACCCAAGTGGCATTCCTAGGTTCTTTGGCAAAATTGGGATGCCTTTTGTTGAATTCTTGCCATGCCTTTCCGTTAACCGGATGACGCATCTTACCATCCGTTGAGGGTCCAGTATTATGCCAGATCATATCTTTTGCTGTGAATCTATAACTATACTTTCGTCGAAGCCGGGAACTTAAAGGAAGTAACGTAACACTTTTTGTGGTACTTTATTTCCTTTTGTGTTTTTGTCAACCCATCTACTCTCCTTAATAACAGAGCAATTTTGCATCAAGGCATTCTCTTTCCAAAATAAAGCACAGTCATTAATACAAGCATGAATAGATTCATATCCTAACCCAATCTTTCTTAACTTCTTTTTAGCTTCATAGTACGAGGTTGGAATATGATTTTCTTTAGGTAATGCAACTTTTAGAAATCTAAAAGTTGGTTAAATGAACTATCCTTCAATTTGTTAATGACTTTAATATGCATAATTTTTCTAAGAAGTTTAGAGAAGACATCCAAGTAGAACCAGGATAGAACTCTATACTGAGCTCTTTAAACAAAGTATCAAATTCTAAATCTAGCATGTTTTCATTATCATTATCTCCATTATATTTTCTTCAATTGTATTTTGTTCTGCCATAACATCATAAGCATATCAAACATCTCATTATTTATTGCTGGAGTACGTGTTGGAGCAATATAGTCATATATAGTGTGTCCGTCGCTTGTCGAATAGTCTAGGCTTAATGTTATACACCTGATATGTTGTAAACACATGAAACTAGGTCATTCACAGGATCATATGCAAATGAGACTCAGTCGTACGACTGAGCCATGCTAATGGACCAGTTGTGCGATTGAGAGATGCGATTGGGACATTCGTAAGACTGAACCATAAGTATGGTCCAGTCGTACGATTGAACCATACGCATGGTCCAGTCGTACGATTGAACAATACGCATGGTCCAATCGCACGAATGGGCCCAGTCGCATCTAATATAGGCCGAGGCCTATATATACCAGTTTCAATGTGTAGAGAGATTAAGGATTTGAGAAAGGTTTTTGAGAGGAAGTCTGCCCGGAGCCTAGGGTTGTCGGATGAGAGGGGAGATCATGCTCGATCTTCCCCTTGCCAAGAGTCTTGATTCTTATGTTGTAACAAACTTGTAATCGTTAGGTTTTATCAATGAAACCATTCAATTATAGTTCGTATTATCGATTGACTTTTGGTTTGTGTTGTTGTTTATCCTTCCGTCAAGAACATGCTCGGATGTTTATCGATCCGAAAACCGACTTCAAAATTGGTATCAGAGCCAGGTTACTACTAGAATGATCTAACAATCATTCTAGCAACCCGAGCTCTTGATTTATGGATCAAAGTTCAGATCTTGACGTTAACCCACTTCGTGTTCTTCGTGTATCTTGTTACGTGTTGATAAACACAAAAATTGTGTTGTGCGCTCAATTTACTTATACTTGAACTCAAAGAGATCCTAACTAGTGGTATCAGAGCTTTGGCTCTTGATTACGTGTTGATTCAATAGTTTTGACACAAAAATTGTTTTTGCATCAAAATGCAATCCTTTTGTGTCTAACGGAGTCTTAGACGTTTCCTGATCGAAAAGTGTAGTCTTTCCGCATACGGCTATTAGGGTTTGGTAAAATTCAAGTTTTTACGGCCAAAACAAGTTAACCTACGAATATCAAACTTCAGCAAGTTCAGTCGCACGATTGGCTCAATCGCACAACTGAGTTCATTCGCATTCTTCAACCGCACGATTGGACTCATTCGTACCCTCATTCGTACGACTGAGATCTTCATTCGGACTGCTCAACCGCATTAGTTCATTCGGACGACTGACTCATCCGCATTGTTTAATCACACGATTAAACCATCCGCACGTGTTCAATCGCCCGAATAAGCCAATCGCATACCTTCATTCGCATTCATCAGCAGTTTGTTAAACCGTAAAGTTAAGTGAAATGGAGGATCAGTTTTCAGTATACACAACTAGTAGAGATACTCGTATCCAGAATCTACTGTTGTTGGAGAACAAAGTGGGAATTCACAATAAACCCCCGAAGCTTATCACGTTAGACGACTACCCACAATGGAAGCAACGTTTCGAAATCTACTTAAATGGAGTGGATACAAATTTGTGGGAGGCAATAGAGTCGGGGCACAGCATTCCAGTAGGAGCTGACGGAGTAAAACTTACTCTAAGTGGCATGGCGGATGCACAGAAGGTAAAACAAAACGCTGAGAAGAAAGTCTACGCTTTGCTTACTCAGTCTATTTCAAAGGATATTTTCATCAGTATTCGGAGTATACTCAAGCAAAGAAACTTTGGGATGCGTTGGAGAAGAGAAGAGGAAATGGAAATGCCTCTCTGAAGGCCATCAAGGCAAAAGCCTTGAAGAAGGAGTTTGGCAACTTCTCTTCTATGGGAAAAGAAAGCCTTGATGATGTGATTGATAGATTCTACCACTTGATGAGTGAGATGCACACTCATGGAGTGGTTACTTCGATGGAGGATAAGGTATCCAACTTTGCTGATGGATTACCAGTAAAATGGGCTACGTTTGTTTCAAATCTCAGACAGAATGGAATCCTCGAAGTTAGATATAAATGACTTCATTCTGAAACTGAGAGAGAGGAGCTTAGGATGAAGTATCGAGCCCAAAAGGCTAACTACGATCAGAATCCTGCACTCTATAATGCTACTCCTTCAGTCAAGACATCTAGAGCACCACTGCAAACCGCCTTCATCTCAAGCACAGCAGTTCCAGCACAAACCTCTCAACTTCAGGATCCGAAATGTCAGGGTCGTCTAGCACCCAATATATGATACCTGAAGCTAATGCAGCAAAGCTTAAACCGACAACCTCGGGAATGTAACTGTGGAGTTGCTAGAGAACATATGGACCTTTTAGCTGCGGTGGTTCAATCCTACGATGGATTATTGCTGGAAGATAGGTAACTGCCACCTGGCAGATGAAGATTATGAGCAGGTAAATGAAATGGAGTTGGAACGTATGGACATAATGTGGGCTCTGGCAAGTGCTATCCGAAGAGCTAAAAAGTTTGTCAAAAAGACCGGACAGAACTTGGTTGCAACAACAGACATAACCTTGGGTTTGATAAGTCAAAGGTTACCTGTTTCAACTGCGGTGAGAAGGGACACTTCAAGAGGGAGTGTATAAAACCAAAGAAGACAGGTAATGGCAATCCCTTCTCGTCATATAATCGTCAGGACAAGGCCACATCTAGTAGTACTAACTCATCAAGTAAGGACCAAAAGCCTTAACTACTAATGAGGATGAAGGACAGGATTGGAGCTTCCGGTTCGTCTCACCAGGAGAGTCCAATATAGGTAGTGTGGAGGATATTGATGACGATTCTGCAAGTGAGGGAGATATAGTAGTAGAGCTCGTGATGTCAAATTCTGAAGACACTACAAATATGGTCAACCACCTGCCTGAAGAAGAAAAATCTGTATCATCATCTGAATCACCAGAACCAGAGACAACCGAGTCAGCACTCATGGCTGATTCGTCTTCAACATCTCAGGTAAGTACTATTGACCAACTATTTAATAATCATGCTTGCTTAGAATGTAATAAATTCAGAGAAGTTATAGATTCAAAATTTGCAAGGCTATTAGATCCTAATGATAGCTTAGTAAAGGATCTGGAACTATGCACAGAAGCAAATAGAGTGTTGAAACAAAACGAGCACAGTTACAAGGAAAAGATAGACCTTTTAAATAAACAGCTTAGGGAAATTGAGGTAGTTGCTTTTAACCAAGAAAATGACATTAGGTACTATCTGAACTCTCTAGAGGACACTAAGAAGCAAAAAGCAGTGTTAGAAGTAGAAGTCAACTCATTAAAACAAAAACTGCATAGTTGGACAAGCTCATCACACATTGTCCAACACATAGTAAGAAAGAGAAATAATGGGGAGGGACTGGGATACAAAGTGGTTCCACCACCACCTGAGACCTTGATGAACACCAAAAGTAAACCAATTAACAATAACCCCATCAAGGATCACGTGGTGTCTACTCCTCTTGTTAATGATCCAGATTCCATAAGTAATCAAGTGAATCCGACTCTAAACAAAAGGAGGCCACTTCAAAGGCAATAGGAAAGATGACTTGTGTTAACCTGGAAAAAGAATTTGAAAAGGTTAGTTTAAAGTCAGAGTCAAACAAAGTCAAACAAGAACCTAAAAGGACTATAAAAACTAATCAATTATGTGCATCATGTCACAGTCCAGGTAAACAAGAAATCAAAGATGTAAAACCAGGTAAAGCAATTAAGTTTGTAAAAACCAACTCATACATCTAACAAAGAAGTGTCTCAGTTCAAACATAATAAGGTCAACCGTGTGACATCTCCATCTCCACCAAAACATTTAAATCGTAAAGTTGAAAGCAGATCCTGCTATAATTGTGGAGAGTATGGTCACATAGTGTCTCATTGTCCTATTACCAGACACCAAGGAGGAAAGTTGAACTTTCTGCATCCACATCTAGATCCTTTAAGAGGAACTCAGTGACGCCTCCAAAAGGGGATAGTGAATCCAAAGTTCAACCCATTATACAGTTGTCTGTTATCACAAACAGACCTTACACAAATCTGGAGTATGGAAAGAAAAAACCTCCTCAGTGCCTGAAAATGAGAACAACCAGAATTTTGATCAACCCTTAACCTCAAAGGGCCAATGGGTTGAGTTTATGATATGTGATGCCTCAGGGAAACCCAAGCCAGTTAAGGCTTGGGTTCCTAACATGAACTAATGTTTTCATGAATGTGCAGGGTGTTCGCTATAGTGCTAAGACTAACACGTGGATTGTAGATAGCGGAGCATCCATGCACATGACAGGGAACAGAGCTCTCTATCAAATGTCAGACAAATTAAAGGAGGGCATGTTTCATTTGCTGGAAACAAAGGTGGGTATATCACAGCCCAAGGAGAAGTGGGAAATGAGAAGGTTAAGTTTGATAAGGTAAACTATGTCCAACAATTACAAAATAACCTGCTTTCTGTCTCTCAAATCTGTGATAAAGGATTCAAGGTAGTTTTTGACAACCAAAAGTGTTACGTACTAAAGAAGGAATACATGATCCCGGAGGACCAGATCCTGATGTCAGCTTCAAGATATAATGATCTTTATGTCTTAGATCTCTCAAAGGCATCCACAACAGATCATGAAGTCCAATGCTTCCTGTCCAAAGCTAATGAGAAGGACTCCATCTCCTGGCATAGGAGAATGGGACACATAAATCCTAGAAAGATGAATCACTTGATCCAAAATGATCTTGTGAGAGGAGTAAATGTCAAAAACTTTCAACTCCCGGTTTTTGTGTTGCATGCAAAAAGGGCAAACAGACGAGAAATCTCATAAGGAAAAGAAAGTTCATTCTATAGAACTTCCTCTTGAGCTTCTTCACATGGATCTGTTGGGTCCAGTAAGTACAACAGCATCGCAGGCTACTTGTATTGCTATGTAGTTACTGATGACTACTTAAGGTTCTCTTGGGTAATGTTTCTGAAATCCAAATTAGAAACATTTGAATCCTTCAAGGAATTGGTAACTACATTGGAATCTCTATACAAGCTGAAGGTAACACAGTGTGCTCAGACAACGGAACCGAGTTCAAGAATCAGAGGATGGAGGAATATTGCAAGGAAAAGGGAATTGTGCATCAATTTACCTTGGCTTATACCCCTCAGATGAACGGTGTTGCTGAACGGAAGAACCGCAGCTTGATAGAGACGGCACGGACAATGCTGGCAGACTCGACACTACCTGTCCAATTTTGGAATGAAGCAATGGCAAATGCATGTTATACTCTTAATCGAGTTCTGGTATTAAGACGCCATGGAAAAACATGCTACGAGTTATTACAGCGACGTAAACCTAACTTGGAATATCTCGAGCCGTTTGGCACCCTGTGCACCCTGCTGACAAAGACTCAGGAGGGAAAATTCAGTGAGAAGGTTGATGAAGGGATCTTCTTAGGATACAACATACAGAACAAGAGAGTTTACAATAACTCAACGGTCAAGTAGAGGTGTGGTGTAATGTTGATGTTAGAGATATATCACACCGCCTCCTGGAAAAGGGTCTGCTTACTTCTTCGACTATGATGGATTCTTCAAGTCCTTCAACTTACCTCTTTCTTCTTCAGAATACGAGTTGGCAAACAAGATGATGTACGATGTCTTGAAAACATCGTCTCAAGATTCAACAAGTCATGTTCCTACCAACTCAGGGGGAGCAGTTGATGTGAGTGACTCCTCCTCTAATGAAGAAAATGAAGAAAATGATCAGATCAACCAGGATGTACAAGTTCCGACTACCACAAGTTCACAAGCATCGGCTAGTGAGACTTCTAAACCTTCAGAACCTCAGACTCCTATTGCCTCAGATCCAGAACCAATAGTCATAATCTTGACTCTGAGGTGGTTGTTTGACAACCCCTGGCTCACGTCTAAACGTCTATCATCCATTAGATAATATTATAGGAGATGTGAGATCAGGGGTTCAGACTAGAAATCAGCTGTACTCAGCTGATTATGCCTCTGTGATGGAAAAAGTATACCTTCACGACGGTGCATACCATTGCTTTGTGTCTCAGTTTGATCCAAAGTATGTGAGTGAAGCACTAAATGATGAGGCTTGGGTTAGCGCCATGCAGGAAGAGCTCCTTCAGTTTAAGAAGTTAGATGTATGGACACTAGTGATAGACTAAAGGTGCTAAAGTCATTGACACCAAAGGGTCTTGAAATGTAAGAAAGATGATCAAGGAATGATCATTAGAAACAAGGCTCAGCTTGTTGTTCAGGTTTTCGACAAGTTGAGGGTATCGACTACAATGAAGTATTTGCACCAGTGGCAAGGATGGAAGCCATTCGTATCTTCCTTGCCTATGCATCTTATATGAAAATCAAAGTTTATCAACTTGATATGAAGAGTGTATTCCTTCATGGTGAGATCAGCGAAACAGTGTATGTCAGTCAACCCGAGGGATTTAAGGATCCATATCATCGAGATAGAGTCAACAAACTCGACAAGGCTCTATACGGACATCATCAAGCTCCACGGGCTTGGTATGAGAACTCTTAACTCATCTTGTGAAACACGGATTTCGCAGGGGAGTCATTGACTGCACGTTGTTTATCAAAGAAAAAGATGGAGACTTGCTGCTAGTACAGATCTATGTAGATGACATAATCTTCGGTTCAAAGAACGAAGAATTACGCAAAGAATTCGAAGCAGTAATGAAGGCGGAGTTTGAGATGAGTGCCATGGGGGAGATGAAGTTCTTTCTCGGGTTATAGGTGGATCAGACACCAAAAGGAATCTTCCTACATCAGACCAAGTATGTAGGAGATATTCTCAGTCGTTTGATATGGAGAATGCTTCCAAGCTGGCACTCCATTGGCTACAAACCATGATGTAGCACCCGACGAGAACGGTGATCTGGTAGATGCCACTATGTACCGAGGATGATTGGATCTCTCATGTATCTCACAGCCTCAAGACCTGATATCATGTATGCTACATGTTTATGCTCACGATATCAGGCAAAGCCTAAGGTGAACCATTTAATTGGAGTCAAGAGGATATTTCGTTATCTGAAGGGCACACCCACACTTGGTTTGTGGTATCCTCATGATGATGACTTTGAACTTACAGCGTATAGTGACTAGGATTACGGTGGCTGCAAGATGAACTACAAGTCTACATCAGCAGGGTGTCAGTTCTTTGGGAGAAGATTAGTAACCTGACAGTGTAAGAAGCAGACCTCGGTTTCTCTGTCAACCTGTGAAGCCGAATACGTTGCTGCTGCAAGCTGCTGTTCCCAAATCATATGGATTCAATAGCAAATGCAGGATTACAGTTTGCATTTCACTTCCACTCCTATCTTTGTTGATAACTCTGCTACGATTGCAGTCACTAAAAACCCGGTCCAACATCCTAAGACCAAACACATCGGAATCAAATATCACTTCATACGTGATTGCTTTGAAAAGAATTTAATCGATATGATAAAAATAAACACTGATTTTCAACGCGCTGAGCTCTATACAAAGGCTTTTAACAAACCACGTTTTCTATATCTGTTAGAGGTCAATGGCGTTAAAAAGAAAAGTGAGGTCATTCCTGAAGATGACCATGTATAGTCCGATGCGTCGAGTCTAGTTTCTTTAATTTTCTAATTTTTAATTTCTCTTTTAGTTTATTCTCGTGTTTTTGTTTAATGTTATTTCGTTAAATACAATTAGGTTTTTCCTTGCCCATTAAAATCCTAAAACGCAAATACATAGTGGTTTTAGAATTTTAGGGAGAGAATAAGTTCTAAAAACGAGGGAAAAGGAGAGGCGAGCTGATAATAAATAAGATCGTATGTGTGATACCGATTTAATGTTTGGAATATGATAGTACACAGGTACAAACCATTTGGGACTTTAAAAATCAAAATTGAAAAACATACAAAGTTCAAGTATAAGTCTGTGTAGTCTGAGCAATATAAAAGGAAATAATAGTTAAGCTAGCTACTACTAAGGTAACACAAAGAAAGTAGACCTAGAGGTTGCTAGACCACAGTTGATATGTCGGTAGATTCAACACAATAGATGACTAGACCTTTTTGGTGATTTCAAGATTAAACTAAAATGTTTGACTAGCTGTGGGTAACGCCTTATCCCTGGTTAACACAATCAACAAGATTCCAATAAGGGGTGACAAGCAAAATAAACGCCACAAAAGTGTGCGTATGACCAAAGCATGAGCAAAAGCACATGAAAGTTGCAAATACAATCAAACTGATAACCTATGGTGTTGGTGAGATCTGTGCAAAAAAAGAAAAATTGCTCAACCAAGAAGATAGATTATGTGCCTCTCTATTGTGCGGTGGCACTGACCTGAGGATAAGCATAACCTATATATTCTAGAACTTATTGTTGTTTGCCGCCTCTCTGCTGTGCGATGGCACTGACCTGAGGACTGGCTTCTCTTTGAAAATTCTATGAATAGTCTCTTCTTGAATTATACCCTAAGACCGCTCAAAAATCTCCTGAGGAATGTTGATTACCATATAAGTGTGGGATCCACAAATGCTTGTTGAAATAAACAAACCTTAAGATGATCACCCAACTGTGTTGAAAGTCAGTGTATGGATTTAAGATGATAAGTATACTGACAATCACTCTGGCTACAGTTCTTGAAAGTTCAAATCAGTGTGGGGACCTAATAGTACTAGTATGATTTCCTAAATTTACTAAAGGACTCTAGATGAAATACAAGGAAAGAGCATCAAAGGTTTTAGCTAACTTGTCCCAAATAATTTGAATATCCTGTATGATTCTAGCTAGAATTGGTCCATGTATGGTTTAAAAGATTGAAGCTGCCCTCTCAGAAAAATTATTCCTTAGAGTTACATCTTAGGAATTAACCCTCACAAAACACAAAAACATGTCTTAGTATAATTTTCAGTGTTAATTCTTTTATGTAAGTACAATGTTAGTCTATTTCAGTTTTGTGTAGTATCGGACTATGTCATGGAAGTTGATAAGGGACCTTATCATCTAAAAGGTCACGTCTGAAGTGACCACATGTTCTTTCAAGTAAAAACTTGGGTCACATCTGAGTGACAGAATGTCTTAAAAGGATCACGTCTGAGGTGATCAAAAGTTTTAAGTTGAAATGATCATGTCTGATATGAAAGTGTTCATAATGTTAAATCAACAGTTTAAATGGGTCTAAAAGTCAAATGATCATAAAGTTAGAAAAATTAAAGAGTATGACCTATTCGCACGACTGGACCATGAGTATGGACCAATCAGGCGAATGGACCATACTCACGCATCAAACAGCTGAATGGACGCGAGTATGAGCCATTCACTCGAATGGGTTATCAGAATGAGCCATTCGTTCGATTAGGAGTGTGCGACTAAGTCAGTCGACCGACTGAGCTTCAGTCGGCCGACTGAGCTTCAGTCGGCCGACTGAGCTTCAGTCGACCGACTGAAGGTGATCGACTGAGTCAATCGCCCGACTAAGTTTCATTCGCCCGAATGAACTGAGCGAATGAGTCCAGTCAGCCGATTGAACTCCGATTCAGTATATAAAGGGCCATAGTCGATCGCATTCTTCTCACCACTCCCAATCGCCCTTAAATCGTACACCATACCGTTACTCTGCCCAAATTTCTTTAGACATCAATTACTCTTCCTTCTTGACATTCTAAAGTGTGTCTGCTTTCTTATAGGTAAAATGTGATGACATCTCATCGAAATCAGAAGAAATTATGCCCTAATTAGTGATTCGCGATTAAAACAAGAACCAAACCACTCAATGGACTAATAACCTACTAAAACCATGGAAAATGTTAAAAAATAATGTTATTAGGTTATTAGTTAAGGGGTTGCGAGTCTAAAGAACCTTTACACAACATTTAATTTCATGAATTGGTCAAAACTCGATCCTAAGTCAACCAAACAGTAGGCCATGTGACTGGTCGGATGGATGAACTCCATTCGCACGATTGAGCCGGACGAATAGCTCAATCGGCCGAATGAGACTTGCGAATGAGCTCAGTCGGCCGACTGAATCAATCGCAGGCTCAGCCAACCGATTGAACAAAGTTGCATGTTCATTCACCCGAATGAGTCCAGTCGCATGATAGAACAGCCGACTGAACACAGTCGCATGATTGATTGCATGAATGAATCAGAATGAATCTTATCAGGTTACCTAAACTGGTATGTGTATGAGAGTATCTAATGATTATGTGTCTTATGTTTCAGATTGATGGCTGCTAGATGGTCTATCAACCCTAAGCACAATATATGTACTCATCTAGACCATACAACTCGGAATGGTGCCGAGTTTACAGAGATCATCGCGTTTCTTAGACGATCAAGGATCCACAAGGCCATTTCTACTCCATGCACTCCCTACAAGTCTTTACACCAGGCCATTTGGGATAATGCTTCTGTTGATCGATCACGAGAGCCGTATAGCATACGAAGCTCTATCTGTGGGATGGCTATTGAGATCACTGCTGCCAATATTCAGAGAGTACTTGAGCTGGGGGACGATACTGATCACCCCACCAAGCTACACCCGCTGACAGTAAGAGGTTGCTTTCTGAGGATTAAGTACGCTGGGGACATCAACTCAAGTGTGCTCAACAAGAGCAACCTGTGTCCCCAATACAAGTACTTGGCACATGTTATATTGAAGTGCATCGCTTCCAGAAGAGGTGGGTTTGATGATCTTTCAGATCAGATCTAGAATGCCTATGTGGCACTGGTGCTGAACTACCCCTTTAGCTTCTTGAGCATGATCTTCTCTTACCTTGTGGAGAATCTGGAGACAAAGGGTAAGGAGGGTTTTTGTATGTACCCTAGATTCTTGCAGCTGATTTTCAATGAGAAGCTGCCATCACTTCCAAAGGAAAGCCACGATGATGTGGTATTAGAGATAATGGACGATACGACCTTGGGTCGTATGAGAGTCTACCGGGGTAAGCAAGTAAAGCCCCAGGTGAAGAGACTGATAGGCCATCTGGCCAATGAGAGTTATGTGGCGCCTGGCAGATGTAAGTGGCGTCACACAGACGGCGACTCCGACGATGAGCAACTACAGCTCCCAGAGCATGACTCTGATGATGACAATAGCGGGGATGCAGAGATACATTGCCCACTCGACAAAGTGAACCCACTACTGATATTGCATCTCCAGCATCTGCCCCCACTGGAGATATCGCTAAGAATTCCACCAGGGTTTCATGCCTGGTGAGGATGAGGAGGAGTCAGATGAGGAGCCTCTGACTCGGACTATGGGAAGTAAAGTTGTTCCCACAAAACAAGGGCTCCAGGCGGTTGGTGAACGCCCAGGCGGATTGAGGGAGAATACTGATGATCCTACATATACTCCTAATCTGCCAGGCCGTGTTCTAGGGGAGCATCCTCCTCGATTGGATCGAGGAAGAAGAGGATGGCTCAGCCCCACGGCTTGAAAAAGAAGAAGCGCGAATCACTTTCATCACCACCACAGCCACCACCACTACCACCACCATTCTACCACCACCACTACCACCTCATACACCACTTCCACACCTACTCCACCAGTTACACACTTCCCATCCACCCCCACTACAGCTCATCCACAGCCATCCACATCTATACCACCCCCAATCTTCTATACATCCACTACCACCACCACGGGCCATGGAGTTGGGACTTCCTCACAGGTCCCACCAGTTTTTGGATCCTCTTACCCATCTATCGGGTTGGAGGAGCAGTGAGCTAACCTTAACCGGTTAGTGCTGAAGCTGCTGGCGACGGATGAACAGCGAGCCTCTCAGCTTAATCAGCTGATGGAGCTTAATGCCTCCTAAGCCCAAAGGTTAGAGGCTCAGAGTCAAGAGATCACGGAGCTGAGAGAGATGCATACATCCTTAGTACAGAGGATACAAGATTTGGAGGCCCAGAACAAG
This sequence comes from Flaveria trinervia, assembly GCA_025506515.1. Taxonomy (NCBI): domain Eukaryota; kingdom Viridiplantae; phylum Streptophyta; class Magnoliopsida; order Asterales; family Asteraceae; genus Flaveria; species Flaveria trinervia. The sequence continues at coordinate 18,337,889 of CM046444.1, forward strand.
AAGCTTGCTGAGACTGAAGGATCTGAAGATATGCCTCTAAAGATCCGAGAAGGAGATGGAGATGATGGTGATGATGATGACAGAGTGATGATGATGATGATGATGATGATGATTGTGATGATCAAGGGGATGACACTGATCCAGGTGATAATGTCGATGATGATGATGATGATGAGGAGATGCAGCTGCATCTACATCAGCTCAAGGTCAAGAGGGCGCACAAAGAAATTCAAGACCAAGGAGCCCCATCATCGTCTGCTGATCCTACTACACACCACTATTCAAGACAGAGTAATGCATATTTTTTTATGTTATTTAAATCATGTGTATCTGAATATTGTATCAAATAAATGTAATTAATGTTTATGGATATTATTGATGTTTACTGCTTTGATTGTTGACTAATGCTTGATGTGTTACATGTTTTAAATCAAGCAGATCCGAATTTTCAAGGAAATGAATATGATGTTGCTCCCCTCCAACAGATCAAGACTCAACTCACAATGATTCTTGATCTGCAGGGGATTGTCAGGAGATCGGTGAATTACACTCCGGAAGAATGAGAGATAATTCATGATCTCACCGACGAGCAACTGGCTGAAATGTTCCGACTCAATCCTGATGAGATTGTGAAAGATGCTCCAACTGTGCAAAAGGAGAGTGACGATGAGCTTCAGGATGTCGATGAGATCGAGATTGAAGATGTCACTGCACAACACTATCCAGAGTACACTGACAATGAAGGAAATGTCATTCCAAATCTGGGAGAAACTCTTGTCAGTGACACTTTTGGACTCCGGATAAAGTGGAGAAAGCGTCAGAAAAATATAAAGAGAAGGCCCAAGCCTCAGACGCCGAAGTCAACATAAAAAATGTTGAATGGGCAGCATGTTTTGAAGAGATAAGAGCCCAACACAGCGCTCCAATGTCAACTGTCTACACCAAACTGTATCAGGTCAAGAAACATCAAAAGGTGGCTGGAAGGATCATAGCATGGGCACATTTGCAGACCTCAACGTTTACGTGGTTAAACGTGAGAAGGGAATTGAGTAATTCAGATTTCCACACGATCTGAAGACTCTTCCAGGTTTTAAGCTCAACCAGTTAGCAAAGTTAAACTTGCTATATGTTGACCCTCATAAGATGTCAGGTTGGTTTAAGCTACTCTAAAGAGGAAGTACCACACCAGATGGGTCAACTTCAAACCTCACAACCAACGAGGTACATCAGAAGATCTAAGGTTGATGCCATAACTGGCAAACCTAGAGTAGTGCTGAAGTGGAGTCCACCACGTACAATGTTAAGATCCCACTACGTGAGATGCCTCATGACTTCACTCCACACTTCAAATGGTGGTACTACGATTAGAGAACGGGAGAGGTCGTGATAGTCTTGAACAGGAATGGCACAATGGAAACCATAAGGGTGTTTGACCCGATGTGGCTCACCAACTTGTCAGCACAAGAATTTTATACTTTATACAAGTGGCCACTGTTCTATGACCCACAGGATATTGTACAGCTTTACAGTTCCAGAAAGTGATAAGACTCTGTTTTGCTTTTGAGATAAACACAGGAGTCACCAAAGAAGCTAAGTACAAGAAGTTTGAGGAAATCATGAAAGATGTTAGACAATAGATAATCCAGGTCCAGGGGGAGTTTGTTGATACATATATTACCTAGATCTTGATCTGAATGTGATATGTCTTCATTGTCTTGCGCTTATTTAATCGTTGGGTACTTAATGAAATACAAATGTTTGGTTGTGTTTATAATGTTTATATTTCATTAATGAGTTGGTTAATGCACATTGACTTGATTATATAGGTTTGTGATTGTTTGAATTGTTATGCATAATGTACAATATTGAATACATTCAAACTTGGTGAAGTAAAGTTCTCATGCGTCCGACTGGACCATGCGCCCCAACAGTGGTCATGCGTCCGAATGGCCATGTGACTGGGTGTCCATGCGCCTAAATAGTTCATACGCCTGAACAACCTCATATGTCTGACTCAGTCGCATGACTGAATACTCAGTATGCGAATGGATCAACCGCATGGCTCAATCGCACGAATGAACCATGCTAATGGTTCAGTCGCCCGAATGAGCAATCCTAACCTATAAATACCACCTAATTCGTGGAAAAACGTAAGCATTCAATCCACTTCGACTCCAGACGTACCCTAGCCGTCCAGAAGCCTCTAAGTTCATACTCCAAGTTCATAGAATGCTGAAGATCGATTCCTAATCGATTCTTTACGTTAGATTCAATACGTTATTGTTTCTATGTGCGTTCTCACTGATTGGATCGCCAATCAAATAGGATTCCGCACTATTTGGTTTGGTTTAACATGTTAATCAGTTGGTGTTTAGTTCAAATACCAGATCCTATCAAGCGTATCAAAGCCAGGTTACTGCTGGAATGATCTAACAATCATCTAGCAACCCGAGCTCTTGATTTCTGGATCAAAGTTCAGATCTTGACGTTAAACCCACTTCGTGTTCTTCGTGTTTTGCTCAGATCTTGTTACGTGGTTTGCTTCCATGTTAAAATCGAATTCGAACCCACGTTCTTATCACCCTTTCGAATCTGATGATGCCTACTTTGTTTCAGTTCATGTTAAATTCGTCAGATTAGGTTTTGGGCAGCCCTGGCGGCTGCAGATGAAAATCTGTGTGCGGACCTGTTCATGCGACTGGGCCGTGCGATTGGAGCATTCGTACGACTGGACCATGCGAATGGACCATTCGTACGACTGGACCAGTTGTATGTTCAGTCGTGCGACTGAACTAGTCGTATGTTCAATCGCACGAATGAGCCATCTGCATTGCCTCATCCGCATTTGTTCCAGACCAAAAAAAAAGAGTCTGGAACAGCTTCTTGCACAGATTTGAGGATGAACAAAGCATATTCACCCTGAGGTTCTTTGTCAAATAAGTTTGATGTGTACCCCATGATTCGTCGGACTTCCAGAATAAGTGAATGTAATTGGAACACGAAAGAGAGAAGAGAAGATGTCAGTAGTTGGTGCTGATTTTGTGGGGTATTCAGGAGCATCTGACTACTTATGGGCAAATCAAGTTATATTTATCAGCACAGAAAGGATTCTGCTTCTTAGGGGGAATCCACGTATAAAGAAAGTGAAGACGCAATCAGAAAGTGATGATGTGAACCGGTTTCCGATGATGAATCTTCGTGCATGCTGATTTGGTTGATATTGTCAGCTGTGGATTGGAACCTTCAACCTTTTACCCAATACACCGTGTGAAGACGCAAGGAAAGAGCAATGTCTATATATTAGGATATGCTGAATGTGAGGGGGAATTTCTGCAGGTGTTAATGTTAATCACGTTAGCTGTGTGAAGATTAAAGCAATGGAAACTGTTCATGTCATTATCTGGAAAAATCAATCATATGGGGAATCTTGCTGCTATGATGGTGTTCTACAAAGTAAACGAAAGCTGTTGTGCCTAAATTCATTTTTAGGGATGTGTGTAACCTGACGGATCGGCAACGTTGGCTAATATGGTTTTTTGTTTGATTCTATTGGCAACCAGAGCAAAGATTGACTGAAGATTGTAAGAGGTGGGTCTACTATTCGCAAGCAACGTCCAAGGGGGAATTTGTTGGAGATATATAGTCATATATAGTGTGTTCGTCGCTTGTCGAATAGTCTAGGCTTAATGTTATACACCTGATATGTTGTAAACACATGAAACTGGGTCATTCGCAAGAGCATATGCGAATGAGACTCAGTCATACGACTGAGCCATGCTAATGGACTAGTCGTGCGACTGAGAGATGCGATTGGGACATTCATAAGACTGAACCATAAGTATGGTCCAGTCGTACGATTGAACCATACGCATGGTCCAGTCGTACGATTGAACCATACGCATGGTCCAATCGCACGAATGGGCCCAATCGCATCTAATATGGGCCAAGGCCTATATATACCAGTTTCAATGTGTAGAGAGATTAAGGATTTGAGAAAGGTTTTTGAGAGGAAGTCTGCCCGGAGCCTAGGGCTACCGATGAGAGGGGAGATCATGCCGATCTTCCCCTTGCCAAGAGTTTTGATCTTATGTTGTAACGAACTTGTAATCGTTAGGTTTTATCAATGAAACCATTCAATTATAGTTCGTATTATCGATTGACTTTTGGTTTGTGCTGTTGTTTATCCTTCCGTCAAGAACATGCTCGGATGTTTATTGATCCGAAAACCGACTTCAAAAGTACGTGTCTCTGGATCCCAAAGGGCTTCTATCTCAGATGCATTAGGATATTTCTCACCATGACAGACCCATGCATTATATGATTGTAGAAATCCACAATCATGTATGTGGGCATAAATAGTAGTCAATTTTTGAAGCAACTGATTCGAATTGGCACAACTTTTACACAGACAATATGCTTTGCCTTCACTATTCACATGATTTTTGGCAATCTCCATAAAGCTGTGAAGACCATTTAAGAACTCTGGACATCTTCGATTTCGTAACATAATCCAACTTTTATCAAATGTCATAACTGTTGCGTTAATAAGATTTAGACTAATAATCCAATCTGGAAAGCTCTAAAACATCTTTTATTTGTAAATTATACACAAGCATGTACAAGACTACCAAATCAATTAATCAACTGATGGTAAAGTGTTATGCACCATAATAATCAAATAAGAGATAAAATTTTCATATACTACATCAATTCATCATTAGATTCTATGGTACATTAACCACCATAATAATCAAATAAGAGATAAAATTTGCATATACTACATCAATTAATCAATGGATGATAAAGTCTTTTGCATACATTACAAACCTACAAATATGATTCTTATTAGTAAAATGTATCTTGTTATGTCTACCACACAAATCAAGTATTGATGAAGTAAAGAGCTCAAATCAGTTGCTATATGAACAAAATTCAACACTTGATTGCCATTACAAACCTACAAATATGAGTCTTATTAGTAAAGTATATGTTGTACATTAATAAACTAAAAAACAATAAATCAAGATAAAACAAACACCTCAATAAGTATATTTTGGCAGATCATGTAAAATAAAAAAATAAAAAACCACAGATAGTATTTTTGGCAGATACCTTTGGCCGTGAAGGGATTGCCATAAGAAGAACCGATTCAACATGTGGCCAGCGGTGAAAGAACTGCAGCCTTGAAGGGGTTGTCGTACAAGGGTGGCCGCCAGTGAAGGAGGTGCTGGCGGTGAAGGAACTGCAGCGGTGATAGGGGTCGCCTGGTGAGGGGCGTCGACGGTGATGGGTGCCGATTGAAGGGGTCGGTTGGTGAGGGGCACCGACGATGAGAGGGATGGCAATTGAAGAGGTCGCCGGTGGTGAGGGGGCGCCGACAGTGATAGGGGCATCGCTAGTGATGGGGGTCGACGGTGAGAGGGATGGCGATTGAAGAGGGCGGACAGCGCGTGGTGTCGATTGAAGGTCGCCGGCGCCGATGGGGCGCCGGCGTGAGAGGAATGGTGATTGAAGAGGGCGGACGGCGGTGGTGTCGATTGAAGGTCGCCGACGCCGATGGGGCGCTGGTGGTGATGGGGCGGTGGGTCGATGGTTTGGGGGTTTGGGGAAGGAACTTGTAGTATTAAATATCATTCTTAACCTATAAAGACTAAAAATTGTCTCTATTCGGTTTTTATTAAAAAAATTTATTTTATATTTTTTGTTTATCTAAACATATGGTGTATATAAAGAGAAAAGAAATTAATTTTCACCTATAGAGACTAAATATAGTCCCTATTTGTTTTTATTAAAATTGTTTTATTTTTTATTTTTATTTATCTGAAAATTTGTTATATAAAAAAAGAAAAAAAATTAATTTTAACCTATCGAGACTAAACATCGTCGCTATACATTTTTCACTACCGCCAACCATTCTCTCCACTTTGCCAAAACTTGTAGCGACTAAACTTAGTCTAGAAAAGATCCTAAAAAACAAAAAAATATGGAAAAATTGTTGCGACTACATTTAGTCGCTATAGTTTGATCTGTAGAGATGAAATAATTTCGTCTCTAAAAATCTAGTCGTAATAAATCAATTTTCTTGTAGTGCGTATATGTATTTTATGTGTGATGTATATGTAATTTATGTGTGACGTATATGTAATTTATGTGTGACGTATATGTAAAGATATGTTACGGTTTTACGTGCATTTGAAGCAAATATATATAAATTATGTGATTGCTTTTATTGGTTTTATCCGATTTTCACTTAACTATGGTTTTTTTAATAAACACTCCACTACTTTATCAGACTACATCATTTTTTAAAAAAATATACCATTGAATCTAGCATTTTATTTTTTAGGAAAATTTCAGCTCTACCTTAGGATAAAGAACATGAGCAGGAATCATTGGTGTAAATTAACTATTAATTGACTATTATTTTTTTTCCGGAAGGCATTAATTGACTATTGTATTCAAGTCTTTCTAGCGTGTTATTTTCATTTAATGGCTGTAAAAAAGAGAAACAAAAGTAAAAATAAAAAGGTCTGCTTGTTTATAATTAAAAAAACACATACTTACCAATGACTAGCTTCAGTGTATTTTACAAGACTGGTCGAACCTCGTCATTTCTTCATCATTATGGACCCATATTCAAATATTTAACCCTAATTTTGTTGGATGGCTAATGACAACATAATCATAAGTAATTGATTAGTTAGGGTTTGCCTAACATCCTAAAGCAACCCTAACTATTTATGACAATCATCAAAGCCGTTGTATTTTAACCCTACAATAATTTAGCAGTTGTATGTAGCATTCCTTTAATTACTATCATCATGCATTCGGTCCACGCTTCCACCATTAACGAAGGTGAAGGTTTTCTTATCTTCACCGAATCTTCCAGTCTTATCACCCGAAATATACATCGTTGCAGTGGTGGGATACCTCATGAAGAAAGGTGTTGGTTGATGATGATGATCAAACTTTAATGAGCAACGTATTTCTTGCAACTCTTTCTTCAGTCTGCGATTTTCGTCGTTTAGGGTTTCACAACATTTCTTTAACAACTCGCATTCCTTTTCAATCTGCTTCAACTTTGTCCTATCCCCATATGGCCATATGATCATTAATCATAAATCCATGCTAATTATTTTATAAATCATAAATCCATGCAAATTATTTTAAAAATTATCAGGAAATAGTATTACCGTATACAATTCGATGAATAACAATGTAAGTTATGATATGAGTATGCAACTTTGAATTTTGATCATGAGAACCCAAAAGGGATATGTTATAAAGTCCAAAGGAATTAAGCTCTAAAAGATTAAATGTTATGCTTATGCAGAAACCGATTATATTTAAAGAACATATTTATGTTTGGGTCTAATATATTGCAACGAATAACATCGGATGAGCAATAGGGTATGTTAACCCCTGGTCATTGGAATTTGTCGATTTTTCATATATACAAATAATTTTCTTTAGGAAAACATGGCTTGACTTAGTTGTTAATTGAACTTATGATCTCGTCTAAAAATCTTTGGTCGTGTCACAACAAGGCATCACAAGTTTTATATATTGTAATGGTTACACGCCAAATAAATATGTTCAATTTGAGTTTGCTTTATAAATAGTGTATCTAGTTCAACTAATGTGTGCATATGTGTATGGGTGGGCATGCTAAAGTAAAAAAAAAAAGTAAACCTCGCTCTTCTATTTTGAAACCAAACTTCGATTTGCCGAGGAAGAAGATTCAACTTCGTTGCTAGTTCTTGTTTCTGGCCCTGCAATCAACCATGAAACTTGATCATACTTCATATCACGCAATTTTACTCAAAGAAAAAGTATTATGTTTAACATATAAATGTGAAACATATTGTCATAAATATAAATAGGTCATAGGCAAGTGTATACCGTATTAAGGGTGCTATGGACTTTAAAGCTATCTTCAAGCAACATAGTTTGTGCGGTTGTGAGTTTTAGCTTCTTTCTTGATCCATCACCGTTGTTATTACAATTATTTATCCTTCGTTCTTCGTCTTCTTGATCATCAATAGTTTTAGAACTAGAAGAATCACGATCATCTTTCTCTTTATGATTCTTATAATCATGATCACTCGCTTCAATCTTCGGATGAAGAGGCAATGAAAGATCCAACCAAAATTTCCTCTTGATCTTGTTCTTTGATTGCTTTCCCTTTTGATCCCTACAAACCCAATCCCTAGACCAAGTGTCGTATTGCATCTCTCTTCTTCATTCATAATCTTGAATGGTGAAAAATCAAACGTTTATTAGTAAAAACGGTGAAAATAGAAGCAAAACTTCTCTGAATTGAATATAATGAGGAAAGATGTGAACCAAATGGTGGGGAGAGAAGTGGAGATGGAATACGGTTTATAGATCAATAACAAAACAATCATAATTAATTAGGCATTAATTGATTAGGAGCTAGCCTTAAGTAAATGTGGAACAAAACTATAACAATAATTAATAGTAATAATATGAGAATGAGTTTAAAGTTGTATTGCGTTACATTACATTATGAGAGGAAACCAAAACATAATTACTTTTGCTTTGACGCATCCTACATTCTTGACTTTTCCATAATAGAAGTCAAAGTTCAGTTAAAGAGTATTTAGAAGTCATAACTCCCATTCATTCTAGTTAATACGTACAAGACTTGATTCATAGTTGTACGATCATTATTATGTAACTAAATTACTTCTTAGGAAATACAGAAGCAAAGCATTTACCTGAGATCAACATATTTCTTTTCTTCTTTGGAATGTTAAAATTAATAAATCAGTAATCATCTTATAGTTTTTCGCCACTTCACAGTGCCAAAAGAGGGTCTTCGGGTTCCATATTGCTGTCACAAATGCAGGGTTGTCCCCCAAAATCATTCAAAAGTTTTGGGCTTCAGGACATGTAGAAAAAACGAATCTTCATAATATAAAGTTAATAATATGTATATATAACTTTGGGGCCCTAATTGAGTAGAAAAAACGAGACCATACTTCAACCAATCAACCACCCTTACCTCCTATTCCTATCTTTCTATTACCACCCTAGCCAAATTGTAAGTTTTTTGTATTGAAGTTTTAAAATGAGTTAAATTTTAGTAATGATAAATCGTAGTGGGCTAAAATAATAAATTTTAATCTCTAGTTTTTTTTGTTCAATTTAAAAAACAAGAAGATATATGTAAATATATAATATAAATATATGCAAAAAACTTGAGCCCCCGAGGAAATTAGGCATTGGGATGTCGCCCACCTCGCGGCCTCGCCTGTCCTCAGGTTCGGACCTACACAAATAACTCAGAGAAAATTGTATAAAGAGTTTCTGTGATTTGATCATATTATAAGTTTGGTCCGTAAGTTTTAAAATTACAAACTTAGTTCAAAAACATGATAGATTGTTGTAAATTTAGTCTCCAATGTTAGTATTTTTTAGTTTTTAACGATGTAGAGAGTAAACTTACAATATGATTAAACAATAACGATCATTTGTGTAATTTTACCTACAATTAGAAAAAATCAAAAAAATCAATAGTAAATTACACGGATCATCATTTGCTCAAATTTTACCTTCGTTCATGGGATTGAAAAATTACAAGTTTATCCTAAAATTTGAAAAAAAAAAATAACACGTTTCGTCCTTGAGTCAAACGACCGTTAATTTATTCCGTTAAGTAGCTGTAAAATTATCATTTTACCCTTCTTCTTTAAACCCAATCTCAACCACCACTCCTCACCACCATCACCACCACAGACCCTCAACTATTATGAAGTGTCAATGCTATCACACATAGAGTGGGTAGACTAGTATAAAATAATAAATGTGATAATAACATAAGCCAATGAAGCTCAACTATTGTGTAGGAAACAGTTAGTTACTTGTTTTAATACTAGTTGTTGCAATCATATGTTGTTCTTAGAACTGTTGGGCTTGGATATAAGAAACATAAAGTAACTAGTGGCACATGACGATCAATTCAACAACTAGCCTCGTTGATATTAGTTTATGCATGAATATCGAGACTAGATGGCAGTGAATAAATAACTCATGAGTGACAATATTATTAAGTTATTTAAGAACAACCTTGACAGTGATTCACTACTAATGAGTGGAGTTCTGAAGAAACTAAAAAAACCTTACTTACAACATAAAGAATCTGTAGCTGAGTAAAAATGAGGTACTGCAAGGCGTGCTGTGATATAATGAAGCATCATCTTGAGGAACATTAAAGCACCATAACGTCTGATATCCTCGAGTCAGGGAGTAGATAATGACCGATACTTACTAAAACTAGTAGTTATATGTATAACGAATACTATTATTATCAGAGATGAAGGACAACTTTAGAGAACATGGCTTGAATATAAGAAAGAGCTGCAAATATACATGTTCTTGAGCACAAATAAAGAGTGTAACACTCCAACTCTACCATATATATTGTAAAGGTGTTGATGATAAGAATATCATCACCTAAACAAGAACATAGCACATTATACAGTCCTTACAATAGAATAAAAAGCCATCTGATAAATGATTGTGGTGAAAAAGCATTATTTATATCGCCTTGTCTAACGACCCAAGTAAGACAGAAAACAACAAATAAAATTATCCTACAAGTGGCTGGTTTTACGATTGAGATCTATGCTGCCTCTATGTCCCATGAAAACGCTATCATAAAGCCAACATTTTTACCTACCAACCGAACCATCAACGTTACACTTGATCATGTAAACCCATTTACACCTAGCATGAGAAAAAACAGACACCAATACCAAGTATATTTGGAGTGTAGAACGGCGATTTCTAAGCGCATGGCATCCAACCATATTGGCCATTTGTATACATGGAAAAAGGTATGACGTTGCATTGCTTCCTCCATCCTTTTAGGAATGCATGTGTTAACTTTTAGTTGTTTGGCATTGATATCGTGCATATAAAAGTCTATGAACATTTTTTTCCGGCCCTGCTTAAATGTAATGATTTTGATCTGTACTGATTTATAAATGTCTAAATATCCTTCCCTTCAAGGTTATTGAGCTGGTTTAGAAAGCTCACACGACATATGAATAGGTTATACATTTCAAGGCGTTTGTTTTCTTGTCAAAAGATAACTACGGATGAACACCTTTAATCAGAATATTGTTCTCTAGATATGACAGACACACTACTACAGGCATGATTTTGTTCTCTTTTTCACTTATAATTTGATCAGAACAATATGAGTTCACGATGCATTAAGCAAGAATGTTGAAATCTGGATTGGTTGTGCTTGTAAATGAAATGACATCAACGTCTTGAGCGATAAGAGCCACTGCAACCCAGGCCTCCACATTCTTTTGTAAGTTTCATGTAACATCAAGCAATGTGTCCCCGTCACCCACAATTGTACTCTTAACCGAGTAATGTTTCCCACCTGGTTGAATTTTCTTCTCGCCATCATTATCTTCCTTGTCTTTGTCTTGGATTGGTCTTTTCTTTCCTTAGAATGAAACCAAATTGAGTATTTTTAATACATGTGTATGTGTTTCTCGCCGTGTAAGGCTCTCAAATTAAGTGAGTGAAGGTTGTGTTAGACATCCTTGCTTCGACCCATAGATAATAATTCTCTTCATCTTTAGCTCCCCAATCCTTGTTTAGTGATCGAAATCACCTATCTGCTTGCATAAAGTCTTCAAATTAGGGGATTGTTAAATCCCTTTGGCTCATTGATAACAAGTTAACAACTCATTTGCAAGGAGTTGCAACCACGCGTAATTTTTCTTCAAAAGCAAGGCAAATTGCGCTCATGCCTTCTTTAGAGCTGTTGAATCCTTGATACATTCTAGCATCTCGTTTTTAATCATGTATTTAGAACAAACATCAATTTTCCTGCTTTCACCTTCCATTTTCTCAACGCTTCATTCCATCTTCTAATCGGTAGTACAGTTCAAACACCCTTAACAACCTCTTACAAATCCTGGCATTCCAAGCACGAACTGATGCAAGTAGCCTAGTAATTGTATTTCTGATTGTTGAGTTTCTTCACTCTTACTCCTTGAAGATCAACCATAAACTGTGACTAACTCAAAAGTAGGTATGTGAAAAGAACACACAAGTCATACTCAAAGTTGTATGTAATTTTAGAAATGAAACTAGAACAACTTGAACAATAAGATTACTATCGATGACAAGAATAGCGAAGGCAAAAGCTGCTAATGATTGCTAAAAAAACTATTCACTAAGAAAAAAATAAGCTACCACTACCAAATCAAAGATTACCCATTTGTGATCTTGTTAGAGCAATTTTACGAAAATAGTCTATGTGCACTACCAAGAGCTTCATGTTTGCTTTTACTCGTTTATTATGACTATTTCCATTAAAATTCAGATTGTTTACTTCTGTGAGTTATTTATGAGGAAATTAGTCTATGTTCATATGAATGCAACATGCCTATACTTGTATAAAATTCTGAATTCCACTTTAAAAAATTCTAAATCAAAGAAAACAAATAAATTTGACTTGCCATTGCACACTTAAACAAATTCTTAAAAGGAAAAACCTACAATGATTGTGAAGATATCTAAAGTTCAATGTAATTAAGCGGCGATCAATACTTCAATCATCTTGAACTTCGTGAATCAATAAAATCCAAAAATCAACTTGATTAAATTTTACATGTTACTGAAATAGCTCTTCATGCAATAATCGCTCTACTCTTTTGAGTTTGTAGATTACTGGCCCAAGCCCAAATGAATTGAAATGAACCAGGATATCCATTTTTTTAATGTATACTATACAATAAAAGTTTTGAGAAAATGGGGCCCAATTATTTGGGGGCAAATCATATTGCTTCACCCAAGTCTTATATTGGGCCGGCTAATAGTCACATATGTTTTATTATTTCAAAAAGCTTATGTTATTACGCATGAGTTTAATTACCACTGTATATCTGAAAAGGAAAAGCACACAAAAAGTCCATGTCTATATAAAGAAACTATCTTTTTTTTCCACCAAGGAAGACTTGACACACATAAGCTTCTCCATGCAGTAATACAATCATTAAGAAAGTGTCCCTTGCAACACACAAATATGCTATATATCGTTATGAGCTTATTTTCCCTTTAACTTTTAACTTATTTTCTCAAAAGTTAATAAGTAAAAAAAATGTTTGTCAAAAACAAAATAATTTTTCTAACAATGAGGTTTTGAAAAGTAAAAAGAAGATTAATTAATAATTATTTACTTTTAAAATTTAATTTTCTATTATACTCTCTATAGCTCTACTACCTCATATTAATCCTATCATTGTTAAATGTATATCTTTTTTGATCATTTTATAATATTTTAGTTTATAAGATAATCCAAACATTTTTTTTAAAATTCATTTTGAAAAGTTATAACTTATTTGGTCGTTTTTATCAAAAGTTTTTTCCAATCAAAATAAACAATCCCAAACATAATCATCATACAATGTCTTGTAAGTTTCATTTAGTTTCTTTTTGTATATCTTAATATATTTTTTGTCTTTTGGTAATATTTCTTTATTTTATGAAACAAATGTAAGGTTTGTCGTCATATCCTCTCCCACAGATCCTATTATTCAAGTAAGTCAAATGAGATAACACAAGACTAGTTATTTATTTATTTATTTATTTATTTATTTATAACCATGATGTGATTTAAAACTCAACAAAACCCAATTCAAATAAAATACTTCCTCTAGCAAGCGGTTTGAGAAAGCGATAGAGTACCTTTTATTTTTTTTCTTTTTATAGTATCTTTTATCTTTTCTTATTTTTTTTAAGAAAAAGAGTATTCACACACTCGCCTGTTACAATTGCTAAACTAAATCAACTTCTAATGTATTTATCATCAGGATTTAAATCATGATTCTTTTTACTTTTTTAACTTTTATCATTAAGATACCAATTAAAGTGATAGAAATAAACATAAATCAAATTAAAACTAATAATTATTAAATCACATATCCTTACAAATATCTTTCGTCCTTCCTTATCAAATGATATGCAAGTAAAAGCTCGCACATGAACTTGTGGGCATGATGACTACACAAATAAAATCCAATGAAACAATAATAATTTTCGTGGTATTCATTTTTTATAAACGTAATAAACCGTTAATCTTTCTCAACAACTTTAGGTTGACATAGAGTTTATATAACTCTTTACAAAAGTATAGTATTATATTTATATATTAAAAGTTTTCTAGATGTTGATACATGAGATAAACATGGGTTCATAATCCAAATATCTTAATATCCTATTCCAATAAAATATATAAAAAAACCCCATGTGAAATCCTTTTGAAAGAGTCTTCGTTGACTAGATCCACACCTCCAAAAATCTCCATTCACCAAATGGCTAAATTTCAAACACCCTCTCAAAAGTCAACTAAAAACAGTAGATAAACTCATCATATCTTAATAGACCACATATTGGCTTTTTGTAGAACACATATCTTGATTGTATGTTCTTTCAAATGATGAGATTGCTGCTGCATACTGTCTTCTTCTTTTGTGCACTTATAATTTGTTCAGAAATTGTTGAGGCCTCAACAACTGATTACAAATCTTTTGACATCACTAAAGGCATCAATGGCTTAGATAAAGTCATACTCCGTCAAATTCATGGCAGTAGTGTTGAGGTAAGTTGACCACTTCCAAATTGTTCTTGCAGATTGAGATTTGTATGCCTAACACATTGTTGATTTGTTCCACTATTTATAACACAAAATGTTCTTTATCACAATACCCTGATAAGATTTCTTGTTTCTGCAACAAAATCTTGCAGGGTATGAATATCTCTTTGAGCTTTGTATGTCAACACATTGTTGAACGGTTCCTCTGTTTATAATAGAATGATCTTAATTACAAAGCCCTGATTAGAAATTTTGTTTGCTTGTTTTCTGCAACTAATCTTGCAGTATATGGACATCTCTTTAGGCTTTTGTATGTCAACACATTGTTAATTGGTTCCTCTGCTCATAACAGAAATAAGCTTAATTACATAACCCTGATTAGATAATTAGATTGCTTGTTTTCTGCAATTAAATCTTGTAGTATATGAACATTTCTTTAAGCTTTGTGTTCTTGCAGGTATATCTGTATGGAGCTCATGTGTCATCTTGGAAAAATGAGCAAGGAGAAGAGTTGCTTCTTATGAGCAGTAAGGTACCAACTATATACAATTTCTAATTTTATTAATCTCATTTGATTGATTTTGTATCTTGTCGTCGTCTTTCGATCATACAGAAACATGTGTGTTTTTGCAGGCTATCTTTAGTCCTCCAAAGCCTATACGCGGTGGTATTCCTGTTATCTTTCCTCAAGTATGTATCATCATCATTTCAGCTTGTTAATTCACTGATTTAGGATTTATTCTAGTTATTGTCATGACTTTGTATCTTTCTTAATGCAGTTCTCAAATTTAGGTGATCTTCAATCACATGGATTTGCTAGGAACAGATTCTGGACAATTGACGATAATCCACCTTCTAAATCTGAGGTGATCAATGGAGTTTTTGTTGATTTATTACTAAAGTCCACCGAAGAAGATTTGAAGATATGGCCTCACAGGTATATCTTAATCAAGTTTCAAACTGTCTTAATATCTTCTGCTAGAAGATTGTTGATAGATGATTGTGAAGTTTTTTTATGATACTCTTAAAGTTTCTACTTTCTCTTAGACTGTTTGTACATTTGTAGATTTGAGTTTCGATTGAGGGTTACTCTGAGGCCAGGAGGAGACTTAGTGTTGACATCTTGTATCAAAAATACCGATGCTGATGGAAAGCCATTTACATTCACATTTGCACATCACACCTATTTTTTTGTTTCAAATATCAGGTAAATTGGTTTCACATCTTTCTGTTGGTCTCCTATGACAAACTTGGACCACTAGGTGTATAGAATTTATTGTTGTTAACTACTTTATGGAACACACTGTGATAATTTTCCATCCAGTGAAATTGAAGTGAGAGGATTGAAGAAGCTTGATTATCTTGACAATTTGAAGAACAGGACGAGATATACAGAACATGAAGATCCGATAACCATTGAATCAGAGGTACTTTTATTACATAACTTTTGATTACTTTGACATATATGGTTAGGCTTATGTAATGTCAATTGTTTATGCAGTTTGACAGGATTTATCTTGGCACACCGAAAAAGATTGCAATTCTTGATCATAAAAAGAAGCGAACTTTCTTCATTCGAAAATATGGGCTTCCTGATGCTGGTGAGATTTAGATTTCTTCTTAAGATTTTCTCACATTTGATTGTTTTAAGTGTTGTATTTCCGAAATTCTTAAGATTTTATTCTCTTATTAGTGGTGTGGAATCCATGGGAAAGGAAGGCCAAACCTATTGTGGACTTGGGGGAAGATGATTACAAACACATGGTTTGTGTCGAGGCTGCAGCAATTGAAAAGCCAGTTACATTGAAGCCCGGTGAAGAATGGAACGCAAGGCTAGAACTTTCAACTCGACACTGATAAACGAGAAATAGATACCGATTGATATCATGCACTTGTTGAATCCACATACTTTTTTTTTTGTTAACCGTGATGCCCGACCTATGGCTCTCCAAAGGAAGACTCGTGTGACCACATTATGTTCTTTTTTCCTTTTCTGTTGTATACAACTACCTCATGTCAGTCCAGATTGCAGTATAAGGGTTAATGGGATATGCTCTTATTAGTCATCTTATAGGATTCTGCCAATTCATAAAGTTGTGTTTGTACTTGTCTCTATGTGCTACTGAAATCTTGTTATATATAGTGATGTCCATTTGAATGTTTGACTATGGCATAAAATTTTTGTTTTGTTCCATATCTGATAATGTATCATGATTATTTTAAATTTCTCAGTCTCTTGTGACACCATGTTGAGGCGCTACTTCTCATACATTAAAGATAAGACATACACTCGAGCTTTTGAATGATTTGTTAGAAGGATAACAAGTAGATTATTGATTTGAACTCTTTTCACACATGACCATAATATATGGACCTATTGATACTAGCCTACATTGTTTTGTGTTCTGGTATATATTGTTTGACAAGTAATAAATCACACATTCATTCTTAACTATTATTACCGCGTAGGAAATATGATGTTTATACACTTAGACCCCACCCCATGTATGAAAAATGACCATGATGTCTAGAAAACATTGTTCCACATTGACATTACTATGATCATGAACTAATTAAACCAATGATCTTAAATGGGTCACGAACAATCTCCATAAGAGCATTGATACACATGCTGCAACAGGTTTCTATAACAATGTGTTATGGGAAATGCTTTATGTAGCTTTCATTCTTTCTAAAACATACACAAAGCAGCAGCAACAACCATATGCTGTAATACTCGGAAATGCACTAGAAAAACAGAAGTAAACAGTTTCGGGGGGTTACATTGCAGCATAAAGTACCATTTCCCCACACGAGTTATCAACTTCTACTAGTCACGTAATAAGTTAAAAGAAAAAAAGGACTTGTTTCTCATTGCTCTCTCACACTGTGTAATGTTGCTGGATATTGTCAAGATCTATCCCCTTCAGCTTCACTACCGACTCAACATGCCCCTTCAATGTAAGCACTCGCGAAGCCTGTTCATCAACAAATGTTATAACATGTACCAATCTTATAAATATATATATATATAATTAGCTTGAAATACAGTTAAACAGTATACCTTGCAACTTCAGCACGTCTCTTAGCCTGTTCTGCAATTTCAGACAGTTCCCGGTAGCTGCTCTTTTCAATAAATATATTTGATGTTTCTGGTGCTTGCAGCCCATGTAATGTCCTCTGAGCAAGAGCCCATTGAGCCTCTCTCTCTTCTCTTCCATAATCCTCTTGGTTGTGAAGGCAGTCTGTTTCAAAATTGCAGGTTTAGTATGGATTTAAAGTACATATTGATATATTAAATTTCTATAAAAAATAAAAAAAATGAATGTACCTTGTTTTCAAGCAAGTTGAGCCATGCTTTCCCACTAAGGATATATCGGATGGCGAATTTCATAAGGTCAAGAGGGAAGTAGAACACGATGCTGTAGAGCCAGATGACACCAGCCCATCCCCATCCGACTCCCTTGATTCTTGCAAACTCCCACTCTGCATACACTGCTATTAAGGTTGCCACCTGAAAGTTTTCATAGTTATAACAGCTTGTTAGTTTGTAAGATAATGATAACCGCTTAGTATAAACAAAAGAGTTAAGTTTCTGTACCAATTGTGCCGCCAAGAAAGCACCCAACAGCAAGAGACCTGGACGTTCTATAAACGACCAACTGCGAGAGCGAGTCACAAAGATTAAAGCCTGGCTGACTATACTGACTTGAAGATATAAAGCAGCCATCATCTCAACTTCACTGTTTCTCAAAGATCTAACACCAAATGTGTCCTGTACGAGTGATGGGAATAAGAAAACAAGAGTTAGTTTTGTGAGTAGTAGTGACATAATGTTATTATTTGATCGTTTAATTGCTTACTGAGAAGAAGTTTGTAGATTTCATGATCCAGAAGAATATGACAGTCATCAATGCTAGGTAACCTCCAAGCACAATGCCAGTGGCAAAGATCTCTTTTAGCTTCCAACTATCGGGTAATGGAGATGGTTTCACCCTGTCCTTTGAGATTGTCATGATTGTGCCTATCAATTAATAAACAATACTAATGATTAGTAAAATTAAGGTTAAAGATTTGGTTTTATGGAATGTAATGGAAGCAAAAACTCACCGTCATTAAGGATTGCAATAATCAAAACCATGAAAGGAGAGAAGTCAAACTTCCATATCAAAGCAATGAACATAAATCCAAACTACAAAAGGTTAAAAAGTATGTTAGTCAATAAACTCAAGCATTATAATCACAAGTGTAACGATTTAAACGTCACATGCAACTTACCACAATACGAATGGTGATAGAAACAGCATAGATCTGGAAAAGGAACAAAAAGATGTCAAACAAAACAAGCTGATCTCATGGAATAATTTGATTATTAGGGAAAAAAAGAGATAAACTAACGGTGTAATTCTTCATTCTTTGGAAAATAGCTCGACTAGTAAGCACTGCACTGATGATGACACTGAGCCCAGGCTCGGTAAGCACGATGTCAGAAGCACTCCTTGCAGCATCAGTGGCATCAGCAACAGCAATTCCAATGTCAGCTTTCTTTAAAGCAGGTGCATCATTCACACCATCACCAGTCATTCCACAAATGTGCTTTCTTTCTTGCAGCTTCTTCACAATCTCATACTTGTGTTCTGTGTATTGAGATCAAAAGATTCAGTGTAAAAAGATTTTCATCTACTAAAAAGATAAAAATAATAACTCACCTGGGAAAACTCCAGCAAATCCATCAGCTTTCTCAATCAACTCTTCAATAGGG
Source organism: Flaveria trinervia (assembly GCA_025506515.1). Classification (NCBI taxonomy): domain Eukaryota; kingdom Viridiplantae; phylum Streptophyta; class Magnoliopsida; order Asterales; family Asteraceae; genus Flaveria; species Flaveria trinervia. The sequence continues at coordinate 18,357,298 of CM046444.1, forward strand.
AGAGCTGCTATAGATGCATCCTTGTGGCCACCAAGTAAAGAAGAAGAAGGGTACATGTTTGTTCCCATACCAAGCCGTCTACCGGTTTCCTTAGCAATAGCAAGTTGATCACCTATATAACATTAAAAAGGCATGATTAAATTCAGGTACAAAACACAAAAAAGAATATAAATGTTCTATGATCAGTAGATATGTTTAATTACCAGTAATCATCTTAACATTTACACCGAGATTGAGAGCTCTACGAATGGTCTCGGCACTGTCATGCCTAGGTGGGTCAAACAAGGACAACAATCCAATAAACTGCCACGGACCACCAGGGCTTTCTTTTGTTTTTTCAGGCACTTCCTACAAAATTATCATAATAACAAGAGTTAGTAATCAATGATCAAACACATAAACATAGAAGAATGTGAATAAAAAGGATGTAATATGCATACCTGTTTTGCAACAGCCAAAGAACGCAACCCACGTTCAGCAAATTTATCAATCATTGCATGAACTTTCTTTTTCAAATCTTCTTTGCATCCACAGAGGGTCAAAATCTATTAAAAGAGTTGATAAGATTGAAGTTAGTAATAAACTGGTTCATAAGGCACAGATTTTAGATACAGAAAGTAAAATACTTACCTGTTCGGGAGCACCTTTGCTTGTTCTATGCCAGTTCCCTTGCTCATCGATGTATGTCAAAGCTGTTCTCTTGTCAACAGGATTAAATGGAAAGAAATGGACCTCTCGAATTCCAGCTCGTGCCTAAAGTCATACATGATTACAAATATTATACTATTTTACTAACAATCTAATCTTTGTATCTAATGATATAGATGGTAGAAAGAAACCTCTTTAGGGTCAGCAAGGGTTCCAACAATGGCAGCATCAATAGCATCCTGATTTTCAGTCCTAGAAGCCCTAGCAGCATAAAGCAAAACCTGTTCCTTATCCACACCCTTAGCAAAAACCTCAATCAAATTTTTATCAACTGTAAGCTTGTTAAGTGTCAGTGTTCCTGTTTTATCACTGCAAAGTACATCCATTCCCGCCATTTCTTCAATTGCAGTCATTCTTTTAGTAATAGCACCCTGTTGTGAAAGCCTATGTGATCCAATAGCCATGGTGACAGAAAGAACAGTTGGCATAGCAATGGGAATTCCACCAATAAGCAACACCAAAAGATTGTCAATTCCACTTCTATATGGCCTGTGCTGAATCGGATACATGACAATAATCTCAACCAACATACCAACAGCAATTGAGCAAATACAGAAGTTTCCAATTGCTGTTAAAACTTGTTGGAAATGACCAACTTGGTTAGTGCTATCCACTAAATGTGCTGCTTTCCCAAAGAAAGTGTGCACACCAGTTGCAATGACAACAGCTTCTATTTCACCTTGCTTGCAAGTCGAACCAGAAAACACCTCATCATAAGGATTCTTGTTCACAGGAAGTGATTCACCAGTCAGAGCAGATTGATCAATCTTTAAAGGGTCACCTTCTAGAAGACGAGCATCAGCAGGAACGATATCACCAAGTTTTATACTGATAATATCTCCCGGAACCAAGATTGCGGCTTCTTGCTCACTCCAACGACCATCCCTCAGAACCTGTAGTAAGGGCAGATTAGTGGATCTTTAAACTTGATTATTGATTTTATTTCATTAAATAGTAGAATAAATACCTTGGTCTTGGGGGCAAGACCAGCCATAAGTGCTGCAGCAGCATTTCCAGCATTGTTTTCTTCGATAAAACTGATGGTCGAGTTGATAACGAGAAGGCAAACAATACCAACAAAGTCTTGCCAATCTGGTGGTTTTCCGCCTCCATTAGCCAGTGCAATTGCCATGATGGCTGCAGCTTCCATGACCCATGATAGAGGATTCCACATGAACCCAAGAAACTTGAGTATTTTGCTTTCCTATATTGATTACAAAATTTTAAAAAATAAGTTAGGAAGTTAAGCACTTGAAGGTTAACAAAAAGAAAATAAGTTTGATCCGGATCATCATTGAACATACTTTTTTCTCCTCCAATTTGTTAGGTCCGAAAATTTGAAGTCTTGCAGCTCCTTCATCTGAGCTTAGACCTTCTCGGTTACATTTCAACTGTTCGAACACCTCCTCAATCGGCACTTTCTCCTGTAATTAGATATAAACTTAAAAGATAAACACCAAGATACCAAGTTATTATTTTGTTAGCTGCATGTGCCATCATGGTTAACTAATACTTAAGATGTCTACTGGTTTAGTTATAGTGACGTATAACTCATGCACCATAAAATGATGTCCTGCAAGGGGCTTGGTCATCATAGCACTAAAATAATTTGTTTATGTCAATTAACATGCCTTTGATAATTAGGTTAGATTTGATTGTAAAGTAACATATGAACCTTATAATTTAAATAAAAAATAAACAGAAGAGTTCAAATGTAAATGATTAAATTAAAAAAAAAATATTAATTAATTACAAGTAATTAATCAAGATATTCACAAAGCTGCTTTAGATTATCTTCATGTTCATCTTTACTTTATTTATATTCCACAATTTCATGTGACGGGTATCTGGTTCCAACTTCCAATGATTATGAGCCAACGCACAAAAAAAATCAGGCAATAGATTCGAGGTCCACTTAAATTGAAAAATAAAAAGTTCTCTTATTATTTAAAAATTAATAAATAAAACAAATATTCAATCAAACAAAAAACCAAACTATCTAACAAAGGCACACGCATGGATATGAAACCACACAGACATCTAACATGCCTGACCATCCCTTCTTTGTGAAGTTTGGCATACATCCCACTTTCAACATCACATTTCACACAACTTTAACAGAAATGTTAAATTGGCTGGATGTGATGACGTGACCAAAAATAATGTAAATTTTATTTCGAGACGTGATATTCTGTTAAGATTGTACTAAAATTACAAAAATATATGTCATCATAGAAAGCGGCATGTGTCATTCTGTTATTGGTTTACGGTCGGAATTAAACTTTTCAACCCAAATGATATTTTTATACACAAGATGATCATTTAGTGATTTTTCAAGAAACATATTCACATGGGTGCAGATGAATAAAACAGCACAAATAAAGATATAGATGGTTGAGTAACGCAAGTTGACTTTCTATTTAGTTCAATATGAAAATAACATTCAGTAAAGACGGTACCGTCGCATATAGAAAGAAACCGGTGGGTGTTGGTGTTACGCACCGAATACGAAAAAGGTCCTAAAACTAAAAGCCAACCCAACCACACGAGAAAGCAAAGGGTATATCGGGAATTCCGTGCACAAAAAAGTGGTGGGGCAAAAGAAAAAGAACCATATTTGCATAACAACAAAAAATAACATAAATAAAATAAATACGCATGAAAGAAAAAAGATTCTTTGATTATCAATTACGCATTAGAATTAGAATATATGCTAGAATATAACTGGTTAATATTTCGTTTCATTTTATTTGTTGTTTCATTTAAATTTAAATTATGAACACATATTCTTTTACATATGGTATACTTTTAAGATTATCACACATGATTTTACAAAACTATAGCATATCATTTTAGATCAAGATGTCGCTTTAGTATTATTATTTTACATAAACAATTCTTACATGTACTTTACAATAACCTAAAATTGAGTCTTTTCTTTTTCTTATAATAATATAAATATAACTTAGGTGTTATGAGTAATAAATCCAAGGAGCAGAGTCATAAGTTCTTAATATCAGAGCAGTTCAACGGAAATAAAATAAAAAAGAAAACAAATAAAATAAGACTAAGGTACCACGGACAAGTACTACCCACAGCCGCTAAACAGAAATAAATTTATTTTATACAATTACTGTTCTACCCCCTCTCTCACGTTGTTTTTTCTTTATTTAGGATTCCTTAAAAACATTTGCCTAGCTAATTTGAGGCAAAGGACATACAAAAGAAATAAATACATACTATCTTTTAATAAACAGAGAAAAAAAATAGAGGGTAGTATAGTCTAAACACATTATTTTTTATTATAAAAAATAGATTCTGTGGCAAGATAAATCACACTAATAAATTTTTAACACCAAATAATTTTTGAGATTAGAAAGAAAACTACTATTATAATATATATTTAAAGATATATAAAAATCAGTATCCTAACTGAATTCATCCAGATTTGATGCTAACAAATATCCGGATTTTTGTAATGATTTATAAGATTTGAAAAACTATGCATAACAAAAAATACAAATAAAATATCTATATTCTCCTCTTTTTCCTGCCTCGGTTACTCAAATTATCTTCCAGAAATTTTGCATAAATGTAGGCCTTTCTTTGACTCACAATTTGAACAAACATAACCTTTCATCATTCAGTCAAAACAGAATTTTAAAAACACATGATCAATAAGTATACTAGGTCATATATTATATAATTAACCTAGTGATACTTTATCTTTGTCTGTACTAAATATGTACGTGTTCAAATCTTATAAAATTAACAATAGATGGCAACGAATATGAGATAGATGATGTGATTCTATAACGCAATTTATCAAAATCAAAATCAGATCTCAAAATATACGCACCTACGTGTTTTTAACTGGATATACTCGATGACGATAGAGTTAAGTTAACGATGTTAGACAAATCATACCAAAACTTATCCCGAACCGACTTATTTGTATCCCAACCCCGACTTATTTTAATCATTAACAACACCCTTCGATTACGCAACTTAAGTAGAAAATGCATGCTACAAAACAAAATCATGACGTGTTAAAATCAAATCAAATCTAAAATACAACAAGCAATTAATTTGTCGATTAGCATGGAAATCCGTACAGACAATGAAATGATTATTTTAATAAACTCGTAGCCGATACGAAGAAAACCAAAAGCAGTCAGTAAATTAAAAGGTGTTCGTTTCTTAAGCAAAGTGACAAAACTAGTAAACAAAAAAGCTTCACGAATCAACGACGATGATAATTGAAATTTGAAACCGCAATCAAAGAAACATCAATAGAATCGCGAATTAGCGTTCAATTTTAGTCACAAGAACAAGTAAGAAGGATTTCGTACCAGATCAACAGTTTCATTCTTAATCTCTTCGAGGCTGAGAGCCTTATCACCACCCATGGTATGAAATCAAAGAACAGAGTGTAAAGTAAATTGGGGGAAATTAATTGAGCATCGGTCGATCGAACGAACGAACGATATCGATCACTTTAGTATGTTATGAAGAGAGAGAGAGAGAGAGAGAGAGATGAGATAACGAATGGAGTTTGAGTTGTAATCAAACCCCAGAGAGATTTTGTGTTGTGTGATGAAAGGGTGTCAACAGGTGAGGTGTATTGAGTCTCTTATACTTCACCACACCTCCTTTTCACCCGTTAAAACCTCCACCTTCGATTTTGTTTATTTCTTTTTATTATTACTTTACTCTTTTTTTAGTTTTGGTAAAGTAAAACAAGATTATGGTATAATTGAAGTCAGATGAGTAGAACAAAAGAAATATATTGTATAATTTAATTCTATTTATTAAAGTTAGAAAGTAGTTATACTTGCTATGGGTATTTGAATTAGCTTTTTTTTTATTTTTTTATTTTTTTCGAATTTTGAAAAATCGATATACAATACCTTTTTTTTTAAACAACAGTTTAATCTACTCTTAGCAGATCACTATTTTTCTAATAAGCACTTAAAACCCTTTATATAAATCATATACCGTCAAACCCAAAACCCTTTTGGTGAAAATGCTTATACTTTTAAAAAATTAACTTATCAGGTTAAGCTTATTAAGTTAAATAATAAGCTAAGCTGATAAATCAATGTTATGAAGTGTAAAAATAAGTTTATTTAAACACTTTCTAAGTGAGTTTTAATATTTATAATTTATTAAATAAATAATCATGTAATATATAAAGGGCATTTACATATTTTTCCCTCGTAAGATAATTAGTTATATATTTCCTCAAGTCTAATATTCAATTATATCTTATATCCTTCCTAAAATATACATATTACATATTTATTTTATTTTATTTTACTAAGATTAACTTTTTGAATGACTATGTATATTTATTTTTCCTGTTATTATTTACGTATTCCACTTAATAAAACTATCATCATATATTTCGAGGTTTCAGTGTTAGGAAAGACAACAAACTTATATCTCCAAATTCAAAAGTTTAAAACTTTATTTCAAAACAACAATCACCGATAATCAAAACTACATCTCTGAATACAAAAAATTATTGTCAAAATCTCAAACAATTACAATTCAAAAATAATGTGTGAAAATTTTATAGCAAAAACAAGGGTAACATTATCACTTAATAAGTTTATTTAATGAAATGGATATATATAGGGGTTGGTTACTATATAAAGTGTAATTTTTGTGCGAAGCGTACGAAGTCATCAGAGCGTACATGTGTTTTTTAGTATAGAAGTAGTTTTGTTCGCGTTAGAATTATCTTATAAAACATATTAGCTATACATCCTTAATTCTTTTATATTTTTAATCACATCACACTACAATACATAGCAATATTCTAAAAATATAAATCTCTTAAGTTTGAGAAGTTATTGACTAAATTGGTAAAAATTTTGTATGTAAAAAAGTGTTTAGATATTCATAAACATTAATATTGTTCCTGTATTTATTTAATTCTTTTAGTCAACATACATGTATACACATTTATTTAATCGACACATGTGTATATATTACAGACTTATTTATAATAATTGATATTTATGTTTTTATTATTTTAAAGAGTAAATCACATGGATGGTTTTTGTAGTTTGGTCAAAATTTTGGATTTGGTTTTTAAATTGTTAAAATTTCAATATAATCTCCCAAGTTATATTTATCTTTCACTAATGATTCTTATTCTATTAGTTTAGTTACTAATATTAAGTTTTTCAAAATAACTATTATACCTACAAAGATCATCAATGTAATTTACTTTTTATATAAATAAAAAATATTTTTAAAATGTCACTTTTAGAATGTTAAGGTTTTTAAATATTTCTCTAAAACTTTTGATTTTTTAAACGCCCCTCTTAAAAATTTTTGACTTTTCTAAGGTACTTTTTAAAAGCATTATCGTCTTTTTTAAAACCATTTCGTTTTTTTAAATGTAATATTTATAATTATTCATTTTCTAAATATTATTTTTAAAACTATTTGTTTATTGAATGTTTAAAAAAATACTAAAAATGTCATTTGAAAATGAGTTGTTTTAAAAAGCATGTTAAAAAGTGATTTTTTTCAAAAATGGTTTAAGAAAAAAACTTTAGAAAAGCAAAATGCTTTAAAAAACATTTAAAATATTAAACGGCTTTAAGAACAACATTTAGAAAATGGACCATTTAAACATGTTTAAAAGGAAACATTTTATAAAATATGTTATAATGAAAATATATTAATGTATTTAAAACGTATTTGATTATATAATAAACATATTAATAATGAATAAGCTTTGAAAAAAAAATATACAGCTTTCTTTAATAAAAATAATACATAGTTTAAAACCTAATTAATGGATGCTCGATGCGGGTAAAATGTCATTTTTATAATTTTTAACATTATCATTACTATAACACAACTTGAGACCATAAATTAAAAGAAAGAAATATTAAGGATCATATTCAGACTTTAAGAAACAAATCCAAAATTTTAACATAATATAGGGACCGTACTTGTACTTACTGTATTTTAAATTTATTTTTTTTAACCCGTGTAGCACACGGGTAGTTAGGCTAGTCTATAATATATACGTATGTGAAGGTTGGTTAAAAAATGTGTAAATATGTAAATTAATAAAATAATTAAATATATAGAAAATAATATTAATATTTACAAATATTAAAAACTTTTTTGTATACAGATTGTAACATTCGGTATTTTTTTTAATTAAAAGTTAACTTCGTTTATTCTTAAAAGGGTCATTATTGTCAATTATGGAACTCATATGTTATTTATGCTTATCCTTTTTAATTGTCATTAAGTTTTAATGTATGAAAGTTAAAATAAAAATAATTTTAAATAATATTAATTATGTTAATATTGATAATAGTAACAATAATAAAAAGTTATAATAATGATAATAATATTACTGAAAATAATAATGATCATAATCATAATAATGATAATAATAATAATAACAATAATAACTAAGTTAATGGTAAAGATAATAATAATAATGATTTATAAAAATTATTAATGATAAAAACTTAAAGTAATTAAGTTTAAGGGTGGGTTTTTTCATTTTGGAAACTTTAAAAGAAAATATTTACATGAACTGATAAACAAATCAAACTATAAGGGGTGAAAGTGTAAAATTTAATAAAAACCCAAATTCTTTTTCCTTTTGTCTCGTTTTCCCGGTCGCCGGCCGGTGAAGCTCCGGCGCGACACTGGTGGACCCTAAGACCACCCGAAACGCTTGAAATCTTGACCCATTCGACCGTAATCGCTTCGCATAACCCGTTCGAACTCTTAATGTGTTTTAATTGAAGTTTAAAGTTGGATAGGTGAACGTTTGGGTTCGGTAACCGCTCACCATCAACCTTTGAACCGATCGGCAATTAAAACCTATTGATAACCTAATTAATTGGAACCTAAACAAATGTTTAATTATTCCTGAACCTTTACCAAGCTCAATTTTATCCGAATCACATTTGATCATTCCAAACAACCCACGCATTCATCGCGACCCACACCTGTTGTGTTCATCAACATTAGCTCGATCTTAGGTGGAATTGTTAGAGGGCTTTCAATCATTGAGTCCAGTAGAAGCTTCCTGTGCGACGAATTTAGGTATGATCAATGTTTGCATCATGCACCTTACACTACCCAGGTCGCGTCTGTTCTTCAACCGGTGCTATCGAATTCAAACAATTTTCGGGTAAATTAAACACATACATATACTCGAATTTACAAGGGGAATCAAAGTCCTATGTTTATTTCAGTAATCATTATCGTTTTGTTGATCAATTTTGGATTCAATCATTCTAGGGTTCTTGGTGATTGGGGGTTATTTGAATAAATGTATTTAAATATTTACAACGGGATTTGTAACAAGTTTGGGCTCTGGCCCAACTGGTTACAATAGTTACCTTATACACAAGGGACCCGGGTTCGACCCCGGGTACCCTCACCCCTTTTTGTAAGATCCCGTTCCCGAAGACCTTACAGTTGATCATTCAAAGAATTAAATACATTAAACATTATAAATTAACGAGTTTAAGCAGCGGAATTATTTTAACAGAAGCCATCCATTTCATTAAAAACACTGTTGCTGGGCAATACACTATAGTTTAACCGAATACAAAAGAATTGTTTAATTGCATTACAAAACAACAGCGATACCAAATATGAATGGATGCCAGTCTTTCCCCTACTGAGTAGCTTCACCCTCGTGCCATCCTCAGCAATGTTTACCTGCCAACTGAAAATGTATAAAAGTCAGCGTTGCTTAGTGAGTTCTAGTTTTATAATAAAACATACATTTCAATCGTTAAAACCGTTTTTTACTTTCTTTCAAATCATACTGCGCTTTACATTCATTCCTGACCATGAAATATACATACACATTGATAATATACTTATTATCTTCCATTACATTCGTTAACTTTCGTTCATTCTATACGTTCGTTCTCCCGAGTTTGTTGCCACAACAGGGTCGATCACCTCATTAGCAATCCTAACGATTGCACGCTATCCAAGTTTGTTGCAACCATAGGGTTGCTCACCTCATTGCCAATCTCACGATAGCACATTATCCGAGTCTGTTGCAACACAGGGTTGCTCACCTCATGGCAACTTCACGATAGCACGCTATCCGAGTCTGTTGCAACCACAAGGTTGCTCACCTCATAGGCAATCTCAACGATTGCACGCTATCCGAGTCTGTTGCAACAACAGGGTTGCTCACCTCATATATGTGCTTGCAATCCTTTCCTTCGTTCATTCATCATTCATTAATGCATGCATTCTTACTTCGTGTTTCTCTTTCATTATCTTTCACTTTACATTACATAATACTTCATTCATTCATTAACATGACACGTAAAGCCATAAGAAAGATAAACATACATCATCATAAGGAACATATCATACAATCATACATAATCATCAAACATCATCAATCACACATCATATCATACATCACCCATCACAACATTTATGACTTCAAAAAGTCAACTTACATAGCCCCCGAGAACCTCTCAAGTTAAAGCCTACATTACACTTTTTCCCCAAAAATCAGAAAATATTCTATGCAGGCGCATGGGCACTATGCAGGCGCATGGGCACTATGCAGGCGCATGAGTGCCTAGGCGCATGGGAATCCTAGACGTCTGGACACTTAGTCAATTCCAGCCTAATTCTAGGCGCATGGGTACTATTTGGGCGCATGGGAACACTTAGGCCGTTATTTTGTTGGGCGCATGAGCCACTGTTTAGGCGCATGGGCAGACTACAACACACTTAAACATCGTAACTCAGTTCCCAATCATCCTCTATGGTGTTCTAAGCTTAAATCATATATCCTACTCTTAGAAACACAACTATAACATCATCATACACAACATAGCCCAAAATCAAAACCCCACCCGTAAACACACACAATTACACATACGGGTAAACATACATAAACATTGTAAAAATCGTTTAGATACATTTTCAGCCCCAAAGGGTTAAAACAAGTAAAAACCGGGGTCTAGAAACTCACCTCGTGCAACTTTGGGCGTATATTCCTTCTAACCCGTATGTGAATGAGTTCAAACACCTAAAAACCCACAACACACACACACGAACACCCACAAGCACATAAGCATACACCCGAGACCAAAACCCAACACAAACACTAAAAATTCATGAATTCTTACCTTGAATTCAGTCTCTTTTCTTCTTCTCATTCAAACCGCAGTTTCTGCTCTCTCTCTCTCTCTAACCGAAGTAAAAAGGTGATGAGAAGTGAGGGTGGGCGGCCATGCCCACATTTACATCAACTTTTGTACTTTTATCATTCTTTTACATTTTTAACCCCTCAACTTGGGTTTAATTGCATTTCATTCTTTTATTCTTCATTTCTTATATTTCTTCAAAAAAAATAACCGGGTGTTACAAGTCCAACCCCTTATTTAGGTTTCGTCCCTGAAACCTATTATTCCTCGAACATATGAGGATAATGCTGCCTCATCTCCTCCTCGGTCTCCCATGTAGATTCGGATCCCTTCCTGTGCTTCCACTGTACACGCACAAGAGGAATCGCTTTATTTCTCAGCCTCTTCTCTTTTCTATTGATGATTGCCACTGGTTGCTCCACATAATTGAGCCTTTCGTCTACTTCAATATCCTCCAGTGGAACAATCATGACTTCATCAGCTAAACACTTTCTTAGATGAGATACATGGAATGTCGGGTGAATTCCACTTAACTCATCTGGTAGCTCCAATCTATAAGCCACCTCTCCTACTCGAGCAATGATTCAGAAAGGTCCTACGTATCTCGGGCTTAGCTTACCTCGTTTCCTGAATCGGATGATACCCTTCCAAGGTGAGACCTTCAACATAACCTGGTCACCCACCTTGAACTCAATCGGTCTGCGTCGTTTATCGGCATACGACTTCTGTCTATCTTTAGCTGCCTTCATGAAAGCTTTAATCTTCTCAAGCTTCTCAGTCGTAGCCTCAATTACCTCGACGCTCCCTAATTCCGTCTGACCAATATCACCCCAACAAAAGGGTGTTCTGCATCTCCTACCGTATAACATCTCATATGGTGGCATGCCAATGCTAGCATGATAGCTGTTGTTGAATGAGAATTCAGCTAATGGTAACTGGTCATCCCAACTTCCCCCTAAATCAATCACACATGCCCAAAGCATGTCTTCCAATGTCTGAATGGTCCTTTCTAACTGACCATCAGTTTGGGGATGATAAGCCGTGCTAATATGTAACCTCGTCCCTACGGCATCGTGGAATTTCTTCTAGAATTTGGATGTAAATCGGGTGTCATGATCAGATACAATAGACACTGGCTGTAACATTTCGTAGTTTTGTTAACTAAAAAATAACTTCGTTTATTCTTATAAGGGCCATTATTGTCAATTATGGAACTCGTGCTTATTCTTTTTAATTGTCATTAAATTTTTATTTATAAAAGTTCAAAATAAAAATATTAAATAATAACAATAATAATAATAATAATAATAATATTGATAATAATAATTATTTAAAGTTACTAATTCTTAAAAAGGCTTGAACTTAAAGTTAAAGTTAAGCCAAGGGGGTGTTTGGTCATTTTGGAAACTATAAAAGAAAGATAAGTGCAAAAAATAATAACAACTCAAAGTTTGAGGGGCCAAAGTGTAATTTTGTAAATCCAACTCCCCTCTCCCCGTTTTTCCGGCCGCCGACCGGCCAAGCCCGGGGCGGCGCCGGCGAGGTCCCAAGATCCACTAAACATCACCATTTTGTACCCAAATCATCTCAATCGCTTCGTTATCATGATTCGAAACCCATTATGAACTTTAAACGCATTTAAACGTCGGTTACAAACATAATCGATCGAGTAACCGGCAATCCATAATCACCGAACCATTCGACATCTAAAACACATTAATAATTGAATTATTGCACCTACATGGTCGTTTAATCATACCTAAACTCCTGCGCAACATAATTTTATCTGAATCACACTTAAACAATCCAAAACACTCTCACGACTCACCACGACCGGCAACCTTAGTGAAATCAACCTTCTGCGTTCTCTTAATACAATTGATTGAGGGTTTTTCATCTTCAAGATCATTAGAAGCTTCTTGTGCAACTAATTTGATTGGCATCATCGTTTGAACATCGATTAAGCTCCAAGTGTTCGCGAACGTCCTTCGTCTTCCTCGCTAACAATTCGATCTCAAATCGGGTAATCAAACACATGGATCTTATCGGTTTTACTTGGGGATTAAAAGCCCCAAGGTTAATTTCATGTTCATAATCGAATTGGGGATCGATTTGGAATCAAACGATTCTAGGGTTCTTAAGGTTTGGGGAACTTTCTTTAAACGAGTTTATAATAATTAGAAACCAATATGAATTGCGGCTGAGGCCTTGGTTCACTAGTTAAGACTCTGCATCTCTTAACATAAGGTCCCGGGTTTGAACCCGGGCACCCTCATGTATTTTTAAGGCCTTTTAGCCAATAAAATAATTATGAAAAAATTTTAATAAACATAAAAATAATTTTTGTAAACTTTAAATATTTTTATAGACACCAAATAATTTTCTAAAATTTTATTTGATATAAATAATCAAATAACTTACTTAAAAACTTTTTAACAAAGGTTAGAATTAAGATATTTCTATAAAATAGGCTATAAATGATGATGAATATCACTACAATTCTTTATTAGTTCAAATGTTATTGTTTAAAATTATAATTTTTAGAAATGTATATAAAAAGATACTTACACTTTATTTAAACTTTGTTGATTATTGTAAATATATTCCTTTATGACAAACTATTTAATTAGTATCATTTTTTTCTTTCATTTTTTTTTCTTTCTTTAAAATTAAAATAAGGTGTTTTGATCAAAACCCCAAATTCCCCTTGCAACCTTAGTTCTCGTTAAATAGTTAAACTTATTATTAACCTAAATCTTGTAAAATATATATTTAGGTGCCTTGTGACGATTTATCTTGGAACAACATTTAATATCAATCTTATTAATCTTCATTCTTATACTTATTGCCATGTGAGTTTTCCTTGCCCCGTTTTACCTTTTCACACTAATTTGGGGTGAAACATGATTACTTATACTTAACACACTTGTAAACGTTTAGACTTGTAACGCACTTGCAATTCGTATTTTTATCATGGTTATTTGTGTATTGTAAGTGTTTATATGAGATACATATTTTTGTTTACAATCATTAACTATTGCTAGCCTGGCGATGTCTTAGATCTTTGGGCCTGACAAGCCTATTTGGTGCTAAAGCCGAGGTATTGCCGGCTCCTGATGACGTATGCTTGTTCATCATGGGAACCAAATACACTTAGCCAATCTTATATACTTGTAATCAAATCGAGGTTTGGTTGTAACGATATGTGTTCTATAGCCTTACTAACTTATGATCTATGACATGAATTGCTACTTGTAACTTTATCATATTATGTATGAAACCTTGGAAACTCACCAACTATTTATAGTTGACCTTTTATTTTTATCATGTTTCAGGAAATCCCCAAGTTTAAAGTGGACTTTTGAAGCTTGCAATAAAACTAGGACTTGGACCTAGTTTAATAAATAAAATATTATGTTATGTTTTGATTTATGTTTGAACTTATTTCACGTTTGAGACTTATGTTTGTATTTCCTTTTGGAACTTATAATTTTAATATTTACATTTAATTATAGTGTTATGTGGTTATGAACAATCTTACACTCACATCTCGACGTTTCCGCCGTCAAGGTTGGGGTGTGACAGATTGGTATCAGAGCCCATAACTATAGGGATTTAGGTTATTAGAAATGGAGACCTAGACTATAGCTTATGCATGAACCTCATAGAATAATATTTATATTCTTGGAAATATATATATTGTTTACATGCTACATAATGCTATACCATACTTATGTGCAACTTGATGCCTTAGCATAGGTTTGCCTTGTAATTGTTTAAACTTTGTTATATGTCTCCCTAAACTTAACTTTGACTCTTTGACTCTCCCCGAACATGAAATCTCTTAATCTTATTCTCGTAAACACATGGAAACTTATGCTTATGCTTATGATTTGGATCTTTAGACGTTATGTCTAATCTATATAAATCTCATCAAGGTTTTGATTTCATGAACCTAAGAAATTTGTGTGACACATAGACACCTGTATTCTGGATTTCCTGGCAAAAGGCCCTCAGGCTAAGGCAAGCATATCGCATAAATACTACGGGACTAGTTATGCTTACCTGGGGATTTCTGGGATGAGTGATAAACTATGGTCAACATACACAAATTCCTAAGGCGAATGGGTCAACTTACCTTGACGTGTCAACGTTTCCAAATGGTAATGCATTACCAAATGGAACCATTCCATGTGCCTTACAACTCTTGCCTTATCCTTGTTGAATTATAATCCTTTTTATTCTTTTCCTCGTATCTAACTCATTTTGCATATTCCAGCATGTCTCGTCATCATGGAAAGCGTGAAAGTTCCGATCGTAAGCTAGCAACCATGATTGCCCGACAAATGGCTGTTGTCATCCCGACCATGGTTGCTGAACTCAATAGCACCTTAATGACCAACTTTAGCAACAACGGTCATAGAGAGAATAGTGCTAACCAAGGGCGCAACAACCAAACTTGCACTTTCAAGCACTTTAGCTCTTGCAAACCCACTAGTTTTAGTAGCAAGGAAGGAGCCACTGGTCTTCTTGAGTGGTTCGAGAGCATGGAAAACACTTTTGTCAACTGTGAGTGTCCCGAGTCACTCAAAGTTCGTTATGCCACTAGCATGCTCCAACAAAGGGCTCTCACCTGGTGGAATAGTGAGAAGAGAAATCGTGAGCCCGATGCTATTCTGGCACTTACTTGGGAAGAGTTCAAGAACATCGCCATCGCGAAGTTCTGCCCGAGAAGCGAACTGCAAAAGTTGGAGGAGGAATTTTGGAATTTAAAGCAAAACAATGGTGATCATTTGGCCTACTCAACTAGGCATCATGAGTTGAGTATACTGCTGCCTCATATGGTCGACACTGTCCCCCGCTACATCGAGAAGTTTATCAAGGGTGTACCACCCCAAATTCAAGATGCTGTGATGGGTAGCCGACCCACAACTTTAGAAGAAGCCATTACTATCACCGCTCAACTCACCGAGAACCATATACGAGCAGGAACCATGTCTGTGAAGGGTGCCAAGAAGGTGGAAAAGATGGTACCAAGGCCGTTAAGGAGACCAAAGCTGAATCGTCCAACAACAACAACAACAAGAAGCGCAAGTTCACACCAGCGCATAACTATGCTGTGGCTGCACCCAAACAACCCCAAAGACAACTTGTACCTGCGGCACAAGTGCCTGGGGCTAGGGCTTATGCTAGTCCTCAGCCTATGTGCAATACGTGTAGGTATCATCATCCGAGGAATCAACCATGCCACATTTGCACCTTATGCGGTAAATATGGTCATTTGGTAGCGACTTGCCACCGTGCACCTAACAATGCCGCTGTGGTCACAAACCGTGTTTGCTACAACTGTGGGGAACCTGGTCATTTCCGCCCACAATGCCCTCATCTTGTGGGTAATGTTCCACAAGCCCGAGGACGTGCTTTCAACATCAACGCTAACCAAGCACAAGCAAACAACGATGTGGTGAATGGTATGTTAACTCACCTATTAACTTTTGTGATCTGATTCTTTTCATACTTTACCTATATCGTTGAATACCTTAAAACTTGAACAGGTATGTTCCTTATTAACAAAACTTATGCCTATGTCCTATTTGATTCTGAGCCGATAAAAGTTTTGTTTCGTTAGAGTTTGAACCCATACTTGCCAAGCCACATACGAAACTAGAAAGATCTCTTACCGTTGAATTTTCCGATGGAGAACCAATCATCGTTGACATCATTATTCGTGATTGTATCTTAAGTCTTGACACGCATGATTTTCTTATCGATCTTATCCCTATGAAACTTGGAAGCTTCGACGTCATCATTGGTATGGATTGGTTAGCCAAACACCATGCCGAGATTATTTGTTTCGAGAAGTGCATACGTATACCGTTACCTTCTGGTGATACCTTGAAGGTGTTCAGTGAAAAATCTTCCAAAGGACTAAAACTCATGTCTTGCACTCAAGCCCAAAATTCTTAAGCAAGAAGTATATGGCTTTCTTGGCTTACGTGGTCAACACGAAAGTCAAAGGGAAAGAACTTAAGGATGTCCCTATCATATGAGACTTTCCTGAAGTATTTCCCGATGACCTTAGTGGTTTAACTCCCGTGCGTGAGGTTGAGTTTAAAATCAACTTGATACCGGGAGCAAACCCCGTGGCTAAGTCACCATATCGACTTGCACCATCTGAAATGCAAGAACTCTCTAGTCAACTTCAAGAGCTATCCGAGAAGGGTTTCATCCATCCTAGTTCTTCGCCTTGGGGTGCACATGTTCTTTTTGTGAAGAAGAAAGATGGATCGTTTCGTATGTGCATCGATTACCGTGAGCTTAACAAGCTTACCATCAAGAATCGTTATCCTCTTCCTCGCATCGATAACTTGTTTGATCAACTTCAAGGAGCTGCCATATTCTCGAAGATTGATCTACGCTCTGGATATCATCAATTACGAGTTCATGATGATGACATCCCAAAGACCGCGTTCCGTACTCGTTATGGGCACTATGAGTTTATGGTGATGCCTTTTGGTTTAACCAATGCTCCTGCTGTCTTCATGGATCTCATGAACCGAGTATGCAAGCCTTATCTAGACAAGTTTGTGATCATTTTCATAGATGACATACTTATCTACTCTAAATCCAACACCGATCATGAACTGCATTTGAGATTGGTTCTTGAGTTGTTGAAGAAAGAGCAATTGTACGCGAAGTTCTCGAAGTGTGACTTCTGGCTCAAGGAAGTTCAATTTCTAGGACACGTGGTGAATAGCCAAGGAATTCACGTTGATCCTGCAAAGGTGGAAGATGTGAAGAATTGGTGTGTTCCTACACTCCTACCGAAGTTCGTTCTTTTCTTGGTCTTGCTGGTTACTATCGGCGATTCATTGCCAATTTTTCAAGGATCGCGAAACCACTAACTTCTTTGACACAAAAGAATAAACCGTTCGAGTGGGGTTCCGAGCAAGAAGAAGCTTTTGAAGCGTTAAAGCACAAGTTGTGCAATGCTCCTATCTTGACCCTACCCGATGGAAATGACGACTTCACCGTGTATTGTGATGCATCTAAACAAGGCCTTGGTTGTGTTCTCATGCAACGAGGGAAGGTCATAGCTTATGCATCGAGACAATTGAAGGTTCACGAGGTGAATTACACAACACACGATCTCGAGCTTGGTGCTGTTGTCTTTGCTTTAAAGATTTGGAGGCACTACCTGTATGGTACGCAATGTATAGTCTACACCGATCACAAAAGCCTTCAACACATGTTCAATAAAAAAGATCTCAACATGAGACAACGTCGTTGGGTGGAGTTGATTAGTGATTATGATTGTGACATACGTTACCATCCTGGTAAAGCAAATGTTGTCGCCGATGCACTAAGCCGAAAGATTCATAACAAGATGATCTCATTCCAAGAAATTCGCGATCGACGTCAATGGTTTGACACTTTGGTGAGTTCGATACTGAGATCCGACTAGATGTCAACAAGACTACCGTACTATACAAAACTTGAGAATAGATAGTGACATCGAGTCTAGCATCTTGGAGGCTCAACAAGTGGTGCAACAAGAAGGAAGAATGAGGATGAACTGGAGCCTAATATTTTAACCCGATTGGAAATGAAACCCAATAGGTTGATGTACTTCGCAAATCGAATTTGGATTCCAAATCATGATAATCTTCATACCTTTATTATGAACGAAGCTCATCAAACTCGTTATTCTATTTATCCTGGCTACGATAAAATGTACATGGACCTGCGCGATCAATATTGGTGGCCTGGAATGAAGAAAGATATAGCGACTTATGTAGCTAAGTGCCTCACGTGTACGAAGGTTAAAGCCGAACATCAACGTCCAGTGGATTACTTGAGCAACCCAAGATCCTTATGTGGAAGTGGGAACACATATCCATGGATTTCATAACCAAGCTACCCCGAACCTCTAGAG
Organism: Flaveria trinervia; assembly: GCA_025506515.1. Taxonomy (NCBI): domain Eukaryota; kingdom Viridiplantae; phylum Streptophyta; class Magnoliopsida; order Asterales; family Asteraceae; genus Flaveria; species Flaveria trinervia. Next base: position 18,376,126 of record CM046444.1, read on the forward strand.
GACATGATAGCATATGGGTGATCATTGACCGATTGACCAAATCGGCACATTTTATACCCATACGTGACACTTACAAGACATCAAGGTTAGCTCGTATATACGTTGATGAGATTGTAAGTCGTCATGGGGTACCTCTGCACATCATATCCGACCGAGATGCTTGTTTCACTTCGCATTTTTGGTCGTCTATGCAAGAACTTTTGGGTACTCAATTGGACCTAAGCACGGCTTACCATCCTCAAACTGATGGTCAAACCGAGCGAACGATCCAAACCTTGGAGGATTTGCTACGCCTGTGTGTTCTTGACTTTGGTGGTGATTGGGATACGCATCTACCGCTCGCGGAATTTTCGTATAACAATAGTTATCACTCGAGTATCAAGATGGCACCGTTTGAAGCACTTTATGGTCGTAAATGTTGTTCACCGATCTGTTGGACCGATATTGGTGAAAACTTCATCATTGGTCCTGAACTTATACAAGAGACGACCGATATAGTTTCTATTATCCGCAAGAACCTTAAAGTGGCGAGAAGTCGTCAAAAGAGTTATGCTGACAAGCGGCGTAAGCCATTGGAATTCCAAGTTGGGGAGATGGTTCTTCTTAAGGTTTCACCGTGGAAGGTGTTGTTCGATTTGGAAAGAAGGGTAAACTGGCTCCAAGATTTGTAGGACCTTTCAAAATCTTGAAAAGGATTGGGAAAGTGGCTTATAAACTGGAGTTACCTTCCGACCTTAGTGGAATTCATCCTGTATTTCACGTCTCAAATTTGAGAAAGTGCTTGGCTGACGAAAGTCTGCATGTTCCGTTGGAAGACATCCAGATTGACGAGTCATTGCATTTTGTCGAGAAACCTATTGAAATCATGGATCGCATAATGAAAAAGACTAGAACCACAACAACCCCAATCGTCAAGGTTCGTTGGGAGAATAAACGTGGCGCTGAATTTACTTGGGAACACGAGAAGCACATGAAGAAGAGATACCCTTCTTATTTGTATAGTTTCATTTCTCTTAGTTTCGGGACGAAATTCTTTTAAGTTAGGGAGACTGTAACATTTCGTATTTTTGTTAACTAAAAATTAACTTCGTTTATTCTTATAAGGGCCATTATTGTCAATTATGGAACTCGTGCTTATTCTTTTTAATTGTCATTAAATTTTTATTTATAAAAGTTCAAAATAAAAATATTAAATAATAACAATTATTATAATAATAATAATAATATAATAATGATAATAATAATTATTTAAAGTTACTATTCTTAAAAAGGCTTGAACTTAAAGTTAAAGTTAAGCCAAGGGGGTGTTTGGTCATTTTGGAAACTATAAAAGAAAGATAAGTGCATAAAATAATAACAACTAAAGTTTGAGGGGCCAACGTGTAATTTTGTAAATCCAACTCCCTTCTCCCTGTTCTTCCGACCGCCAGCCGGCCAAGCCCGGCGCGGCGACGACGAGGTCCCAAGATCCACTAAACATCACCATTTTGTACCCAAATCATCTCAATCGCTTCGTTATCATGATTCGAAACCCATTATGAACTTTAAACACATTTAAACGTCGGTTACAAACATAATCGATCGAGTAACGGCAATCCATAATCACCGAACCATTCAACATCTAAAACGCATTAATAATTGAATTAATTGCACCTACATGGACGTTTAATCATACCTAAACTCCTGCGCAACATAATTTTATCTGAATCACACTTAAACAATCCAAAACACTCTCACGACTCACCACGACCGGCAACCTTAGTGAAATCAACCTTCTGCGCTCTCTTAATACAAATTGATTGAGGGTTTTTCATCTTCAAGATCATTAGAAGCTTCTTGTGCAACTAATTTGATTGGCATCATCGTTTGAACATCGATTAAGCTCCAAGTGTTCGCGAACGTCCTTCGTCTTCCTCGCTAATAATTCGATCTCAAATCGGGTAATCAAACACATGGATCTGATCGGTTTTACTTGGGGATTAAAAGCCCCAAGGTTAATTTCATGTTCATAATCGAATTGGGGATCGATTTGGAATCAAACGATTCTAGGGTTCTTAAGGTTTGGGGAACTTTCTTTAAACGAGTTTATAATAATTAGAAACCAATATGAAGTGCGGCTGGGGCCTTGGTTCACTGGTTAAGACTCTGCATCTCTTAACATGAGGTCCCGGGTTTGAACCCGGGCACCCTCATGTATTTTTTTAAGGCCTTTTAGCCAATAAAATAATTATGGAAAATTTTTAATAAACATAAAAATAATTTTTGTAAACTTTAAATATTTTTATAGACACCAAATAATTTTTTAAAATTTTATTTGATTTAAATAATCAAATAACTTACTTAAAAACTTTTTAACAAAGGTTATAATTAAGATATTTCTATAAAATAGGCTATAAATGATGATGAATATCACTACATTTTTTATTAGTACAAATGTTATTGTTTAAAACTATAATTTTTAGAAATGTATATAAAAAGATACTTACACTTTATTTAAACTTTGTTGATTATTGTAAATATATTCCTTTATGACAAACTATTTAATTAGTATCATTTTTTTCTTTCATTTTTTTCTTTCTTTAAAATTAAAATAAGGTGTTTTGATCAAAACCCCAAATTCCCCTTGCAACCTTAGTTCTCGTTAAATAGTTAAACTTATTATTAACCTAAATCTTGTAAAATATATATTTAGGTGCCTTGTGACGATTTATCTTGGAACAACGTTTAATATCAATCTTATTAATCTTCATTCTTATACTTATTGCCATGTGAGTTTTCCTTGCCCCTTTTTACCTTTTCACATTAATTTGGGGTGAAACATGATTACTTATACTTAACACACTTATAAACGTTTAGACTTGTAACGCACTTGCAATTCGTATTTTTATCATGGTTATTTGTGCTTTGTAAGTGTTTTATAAGATACATATTTTTGTTTACAATCATTAACTATTGCTAGCCTGGCGATGTCTTAGATCTTTGGGCCTGACAAGCCTATTTGGTGCTAAAGCCGAGGTATTGTCGGCTCCTGATGACGTATGCTTGTTCATCATGGGAACCAAATACACTTAGCCAATCTTATATACTTGTAATCAAGTTGAGGTTTGGTTGTAACGATATGTGTTCTATAACCTTACTAACTTATGATCTATGACATGAATTGCTACTTGTAACTTTATCATATTATGTATGAAACCTTGGAAACTCACCAACTATTTATAGTTGACCTTTTATTTTTATCATGTTTCAGGAAATCCCCAAGTTTAAAGTGGACTTTTGAAGCTTGCAATAAAACTAGGACTTGGACCTAGTTTAATAAATAAAATGTAATGTTATGTTTTGATTTATGTTTGAACTTATTTCACGTTTGAGACTTATGTTTGTATTTCCTTTTGGAACTTATAATTTTAATATTTACATATAATTATAGCGTTATGTGGTTGTGAACAATCTTAACCCTCACATCTCGACGTTTCCGCCGTCAAGGTTGGGGTGTGACACTGGCACACCATGACGAGTTATAATTTCCTTGATGAATAGATCCGCCACCCTCTAAGACGAATATATCTCGCGGATCGGTAGGAAGTGAACACTCTTCATCAAACGGTCAACTATCACCCATATTGCATCGTATCCTTTCGGAATACGCGGCAACTTTGTAATGAAATCCATGGTGATGTGCTCCCACTTCCATTCCGGTATGTCCAAAGGTTGGATCTTCCCATACGGCTTCTGATGCTCGGCCTTCACCTGTAAGCAAGTAAGGCACTTACTCACATACCCCACCACATCACGCTTTATACCCGGCCACCATTAATCTTTCTTCATATCTTGATACATTTTCGTGGCACCAGGATGAATGGAGTATTGATTCTTGTGAGCTTCATCCATAATCTTCATGCGTAGATCCCCAAAACGAGGAATCCACGCCCGTCCAAATCGAGTTTTAACACCAAGTGTGTTTTCACCCAATTCCCCAACCAAACCTCTCATCCTTTCAGAGTTAAAATGATCTTCTTTCAGTGCCTCATCTTGAGACTCTTTGACTTGCTTTATCACATCGGAGGTCATGACTAGTTGGTATGCTTTCACCCAAATTGGCTCGGGACTCTCCTTTCGGCTAAGAGCATCAGCCACCACGTTGGCTTTGCCCGAATGACAGTAGATCTCGTAATCATAATCTTTTATGAGCTCCAACCCTCTTCTCTGTCTCATGTTCAGGTCCTTCTACTAAAAGAAGTACTTTAAGCTCTTGTGGTCAATGAAAATAGTGCACTTTGTCCCGTAGAGATAGTGCCTCCAAATCTTCAATGCAAAGACCACGGCTGCTAGCTCCAAGTCATGAGTGAGATAATTGGCCTCATGAACCTTCAATTGTCGGGATGCATAGGCTATAACACACACCCCAACCCCGAGTAGGAAGCATCAGAATATACCACCAGATCTTCACTTCCATCGGGTAATGACAGAGCAGGAGCTTGAGTCAACCTCGCCTTCAGTTTCTCGAACGCCTTCTCTTGAGCTTGACCCCATATAAACTTTACATCTTTCCGAGTCAACTTGGTTAGTGGAGAAGCAATCTTGGAAAAGTCTTGGATAAACCTTCTATAGTAGCCTGCCAAACCCAAGAAGTTACGAATCTCGGATGGCGTCTTCGGTGACTTCCATTGCATAACCGCCTCCACCTTTCTAGGGTCCACCATAATCCCATCAGGATTCACCACATAACCCAAGAATTGGACCTTGCGCAACCAGAACGCGGACTTGGAGAATTTAGCATACAACTTCTCCCTCCTTAACGTCTCCAACACCTCCCGAATATGGCCGGCATGTTCATTCTCGCTCTTCGAATAAATCAAGATATCATCAATAAACACAATCACTGATTTTTCCAACATCGGCTGACACACACGGTTCATCAGATCCATAAAAGCAGCTGGCGCATTGGTCAAACCAAAAGACATGACAAGAAACTCGTAGTGACCATATCGCGTGTGAAAAGTTTTCGTAGGAATATCCTGCTCCTTTACTTTCAACTGATGGTAGCCAGATCGAAGGTCTATCCTTGAAAACCAACTAGCACCCTAAAGCTGATCGAACAAATCATCTATTCTCGGTAAGGGGTATCGGTTCTTCACTGTCAACTTATTCAGCTCATGGTAGTCAATGCACATTCTCATACTACCGTCTTTCTTCTTACAAACAGGATCGGAGCACCCCAAGGAGAGATACTCGGTGTAATAAACCCCTTATCAAACAGCTCTTGCAACTGCTCCATCAACTCTTTCATTTCCACCGGAGCTAACCGATACGGTGCCTTTGCAGCGTGTTGGGCACCCGGTATGAAGTCAATCTGGAACTCAATCTCACGGTCCGGTGGCACACCTGGTAAATCCTCTGGAAACACATCCGGAAAATCACACACAACCGGTATATCAGACAGCTGTAGTGTTGGCGCATCCACATCCTTTACGTAGGCCAAGTAGGCATTACATCCACGCCTCATGCATTTTCCCGCCACCACTATCGAAATCACTTTCGGGATCGTCGTGACTCGATCACCATAAACCGTCACCTTATTCCCGTCAGGCGTTGTTAATCGGATCATCTTCTTGCGACACACAATATTCGCTTTGTAGTCCGCCAACCAATCCATTCCTAGGACTACATCGAAACCGCCTAAGGTCATCACGAATGGTCTAACAGGGAACTTATAACCATCTAGTTCTATATCACAATCTTTTATCACCTCAGAAATCCTTGTAGACTTACCTATGGCAGTTTCAACCTCGAATGGCTCATCAATACATCTTCTCTTAATGGGAAACTAGCACAAAAGGCAGCATAAATGAAACTCCTACTAGCACTAGAATCAAACAACACGGATGCAAGAGTTTGGTTTACTAGAAACATACCTGACACCACGTCGGGGTCTGTCCTAGCCTCCTCCCGAGTCATCGTGAAAGCTCGGGCGCTTGCCTTCTGCCCTTCCCCTCCAGCCTTCTTCGCTCCCGAACTTTCAGCCCTTGGCCTCTTACAATCTCTGCTCAGATGACCATTCTCCCCACAGTTGTAACACCTTGCAACCCCACAATCTCTAGCCATATGGCCAGGCTTCCCACACTTGAAGCAGCTATTTGATCCTCATTTGCATTCTCTCGAATGCTCCTTCCCACATTTACCACATTTCTTCAATCCTGCACCAGATGTGACCACCCGTCGGTCACCCACTCATGCACTCTTGTTGTTCATCGGGGCACCACCCCGACCAAACCTCTTCCCATGTCAGTTTCAATCACCTCCACTCTTCCTACCGCTTTCGGTCACCACCACCACCGTTCTCTCATCAAACAGTCTCCCCATCAAATCCACCGCTGACCTAAACATGCTTGGCCGATCGGCGATCATATGCCTGCGAATATCCGCTGGCAAACCCTGAATATACCTCTTGATCTTTCGAGACAGAGGTGTCACCTGATCCGGCACCAGACGTGCCATTTCGTTAAAATTTGTGGTGTACTGCTGGTGTGTCATCGTTCCCGCCTCCAGCTGCAGGAACTCTCTTTCTACCTTATCCATCTCTTTGTGAGGATAGAATTCCTCAATCACTAGCTTCTTCAGTTCAGGCCATCTCATCCTCCTAATGGCCCTGCTACCCTCGGCTTGGACAATGTTGTCCCACCAGCACAAAGCCAAGTCCACAAAAGAGTGGGTAGCGAACTTCACCTTTTGGTCTTCACGGCACTCACTGATATCAAGACCAACCTCCATTTCCCTCACCCACCGGTGAGCAGCAGTAGTAGTGCCATTTCCATCGAAAGTAGGGGGCTTGTATCTCATAAACGTCCCATAGTTACAGCCTTGTGCCGCCTCCGGTGCAGGCTCTTCTTCTTCCTCCTCTTCATTATCAGAGAGAACCATTTCCGGCTCTGGTTGCTCCCGTCCTCCCGTGGACCTGTTTCTCTCCTTTCGTTCCCCTTTCCGTACCGCCTTAATCACTTCGGTCACCATAGACGGTAAGATTGTTTGCATAACCTGGTGGGCTTCTTCCACCACAGCCTCCTTTACGGAGGCTCTCAGATTGGCGCTCTCGTCGCCACCCTCCAGATGAGGGGTCTCAGGTTCTTCAGGAACCACCTTCTCAACTCCGGGTCTCCCTCTCTTAGGTCGTGGTGCAGCACCGTGACCTCCACCACCAGAGGCTTTTGAAGATCTACCACCGGCCATCCTCTAAGCGCACTATAAGATTCAAACACCAACATGGTCATTCAAGGGAACAACTTAGTTTATGTCAAGTATATTAAGTCCCTAATTACAGTGGCCAGTTATGATTAGCCACTTACTTTACTCTTCATACCCCAAGCATTACCTGTCCTGACTACATCAGTATTTAAACCTACATACAACACATAACCACATACCACACGCACATAAAACCGATTAACTTACGAAAATACTTGATGACACGCAGCTACTCAGATTGGCATCCCATTCCCCTTTCCGTCCCATTCTTAGTTTAAGTTAAGATTTATTTTGAAAATTTACCTATTTCACTTAAACTTTGGCTCTGATACCAACTTGTAAGACCCCGTTCCCGGAGACCTCACAGTTGGTCATTCAAAGTATTAAATACATTAAACATTATAAATTAACGAGTTTAAGCAGCGGAATTATTTTAACAAAAGCCATCCATTTCATTAAAAACACTGTTGCTGGGCAATACACTATAGTTTAACCGAATACAAAAAAAAATTGTTTAATTGCATTACAAAACAACAGCGATAACAAGTATGAATGGATGCCAGTCTTTTCCCTACTGAGTAGCTTCACCCTCGTGCCATCCTCAGCAATGTTTACCTACCAACTGAAAATGTATAAAAGTCAATGTTGCTGAGTGAGTTCTAGTTTTATAATAAAACATACATTTCAATTGTTAAAACCGTTCTTTACTTTCTTTCAAATCATACTGCGCTTTACGTTCATTCGTGACCATGCAATATACATACACATTGATAATATAATTATTATCTTCCATTACATTTGTTAATTTTCGTTCATTCTATATGTTCGTTCTCCCGAGTCTGTTGCGACAATAGGGTCGCTCACCTCATTAGCAATCCCAACGATTGCACACTATCTGAGTCTGTTGCAACCATAGGGTTGCTCACCTCATTGCCAATCTCAACGATAGCATGTTATCCGAGTCTGTTGCAATAACGGGGTTTCTCACCTCATGGTAACTTAACGATAGCACGCTATCCGAGTCTGTTGCAACCACAGGGTTGCTCACCTCATAAGCAATCTCAACGATTGCACGCTATCCGAATCTGTTGTAACAACAGGGTTGCTTACCTCATATATGTGTTTGCAAGCCTTTCCTTCATTCATTCATCATTCATTAATGCATGCATTCTTACTTCGTGTTCCTCTTTCATTATTTTTCACTTTTCGTTACATAATACTTCATTCATTCACTAACATGACACGTAAAGCCATAAGAAAGATAAACATACATCATCATAAGGAACATATCATACAATCATACATAATCATCAAACATCATCAATCACACATCACATCATACATCACCCATCACAATATATATGACTTCAAAAAGTCAACTTACATAGCCCCCGGGAACCTCCCAAGTTAAAGCCTACATTACACTTTTTCCCCAAAAATCAGAAAATATTATAAGTCCTTAGACGCATGGGCACTATGCAGGCGCATGGGGAACACTTAGGCGCATGGGCAACTTTCAGGCTCATGGCCACTATGCAGGCGCATGGGGAACACATGCGCATGGGCAACTTCCAGGCGCATGGGTAACTTCCAGGCGCATGGGCACTATGCAGCGCATGAGTGCCTAGGCGCATGGGAATCCTAGACGTCTGGACACTTAGTCAATTCCAGCCTAATTCTAGGCGCATGGGTACTATTTGGGTGCATGGGAACACTTAGGCCGTTATTTTGTTGGGCGCATGAGCCACTGTTTAGGCGCATGGGCAGACTACAACACACTTAAACATCATAACTCAGTTCCCAATCATCCTCTATGGTGTTCTAAGCTTAAATCATATATCCTACTCTTAGAAACACAACTATAACATCATCATACACAACATAGCCCAAAATCAAACCCCCACCCGTAAACACACACAATTACACATACGGGTAAACATACATAAACATTGTAAAAATCGTTTAGATATATTTTCAGCCCCAAAGAGTTTAAAACAAGTAAAAACCGGGGTCAGAAACTCACCTGGTGCAACTTTAGGCGTATTTTCCTTCTAACCCTTATGCGAATGAGTTCAAACACCTAAAAACCCACAACACACACACACACGAACACCCACAAGCACATAAGCATACATCCGAGACCAAAACCCAACACAAACACTTAAAAATCCATGAATTCTTACCTTGAATTCAGTTTCCTTTTCTTCTTCTCCTTCAAACTGTAGTTTGTGCTCTCTCTCTCTCTCCTCTCTCTCTCTCTCTCTAACCGAAGTAAAAAGGTGATGAGAAGTGATGGTGGGCGGCCATGCCCACCTTTACATCAACTTTTGTACTTGTATCATTCTTTTACATTTTTAACCCCTCAACTTGGGTTTAATTGCATTTCCTTTTTTTATTATTCATTTCTTATCTTTTTAAAAAAAATAACCGCACGTTACACTTTTAATCATTAGTTTTTTAAGTTTTTTTAATTACATAAAGTTTTAATATATTGTTTAGTTAGAATTATAATTACCTTATAAACTAAAATATTTCAGAAATTATTAAATTAATTTTTAAGAGTTTTATAAACTTATAACTCATAAATTTAATAAACCTTTAAAGAATAAAAAAGCTATAAAAACATTATTAAGTCTTTTATATATTACAAATATATTATAATCCAAACTTGGATTATTTCAAAACACTTCAAACCTACATATTACAAATACTTTAAATAGTTTTAGGTTATATTTATATTTATGTTGTGTCTAAAATATATTCGAGATGTAGCTTGTTTAGTTGATATTTATGAACAAAGTTGAAACCGTGCACACGGAAAAGTGTATTAAAAAGAGTTGGAAAAAAAGAAAATATTATTTCTGGGGAGTAAATGCCATCTTTGATTCCCGTGAAAGTGAGGAAATGCTCTAGAACTAGATCAAAGAAGAAAGTGTTAAAGTGCTATTCTAGAGCATCCTATATTTAACCCTGCTTCACAACTTACTGATGTACTAATAGTAGGTATATAAATTTCTTTTGATAGATATATTATGTATAAATCTTAGCTTTAAGTTGTGATATACATGCCCGTTGGTTAACAGGATATTGACGGCTACATGATTATTCTAGTGCCAAGTTTTATTTTAAAAAATGTTTAGAGCGTGTTATGAAGATATAATTAAATTCACAATTTGATATTTGAATTTTAAGTTTCTTATCCATGCTAATTAGTGGTGATCGTTTTTCTATCAATTTGTATTATCGATCCGCATATGACTTCACCTCGAGTGGTTACTATTTTAGATACAACCACGTTTCTTTTCGTGTGGTGACAACGAGTCACTACTAAGTCCGATTATCAATAAACTTTGCTTCAAACCCTTTTGCTGCTTGAAGTGAATTTAGGGAAAATGTTGAAAACTAGTTTCTTGTGGCGGCATCGTACGTAGCGTGATAAAGTGACCCAACTTATTCCGAACTATATCACGTCAAAATTTTAAGGAACTTAAATTTATACTGTTGAGTAAAATCCTATTATATTTAACCTGACTCTTTTTCAAAATAAATTTATGTAAAAATGTGAACAAACTCAAAACTACATAAAAAAGTACGTGCAGGGACGTCATATGTGACATAATAAAGTACACATTACAATCTCCACGAATCGTATCCGAACTAAACTTAATTACATCAACACGTAAAGTAACTCGGATTTATAACACCAAATGAAAATGTAATATATTTGACCTAATACGTTTTCAAACGAAATGTACGTTTAAATGCAGGCCTACTCAAAGCGTATATTAAAATGATCAAACTCATTTTTGAATGAAAATTTTGTCAAAATGTAGACAAATATTGACATGTAGATTATCTCAACTCATATATTAAAGTAAAAATATTATATTTGAGATGATTTGTTTCTTTAAAAAAGTCACATCAAAACGTAAAAAGTCTCAAATTTATATTGACATGTACGTGAAAACACGAATGTAATTAATTAGTTTATTAAATTAAAATTGTACACGGGTAACTTAAAATATAGAAACTTAAGAAGGTTGAAAAACAATTTACAAAATTTTTATTAAGGTTTCATTAATCTGTATGGGAAAATATATTTGAGGAAACCAACGTGGAGTAATATTCGACAGTTATAGAACGTGCATGAGGAGGTACATGGTTTTTTTCCAATACGTTAGTTAGCATCAATTGCACACTCTGAAAGTGGGAAAATTGTACAATTGCTTAAGTTACCCTAATGCTTGAGATTGTGGCGTCACAAAATCTTTGGTTTTGGCATGCTCTTTTCGATGTTGTAGGGTCAAACAATGTTCTAAAGGTTTCGGATCAATATTCCATTATCGACAACTTCATAAGCGTGGTTGCACCCGAGTCTTCGTTATTGCCAATGACGTGGAGTATGAGCATGTGTATTATCTTACACATGGGATTCATATAAAGTATTCAACCTTTGTAAAGGATTTACATGTTTCCTTCTGAACAATTAAAGAATATGATATTTTATAAAAGCACATGAATCAACAAGAAAAAATATCAAGCGTTTGTTTGGAGTCTTAAGAAGAAGTGGCACATCATTGCCAACCCACATGTATATGGCATAAGAACATCCAGATTGTAATGTTAGCGTGTTTGATTTTTGCGTAATATAATTTTTAAGGATTAAGGTTTGGTTGATCCGTTTACATTTTAATTAGTTTAGTTGATCCAATCTAAATTTAAATAGAAAACGTTAGGGAAGTCTTCATGATTTGGTTACGTAAGTAAATTAGATTATTTTGCTACAATACTTTTATTTATTGGTAAAACAATTATTATCTTATTATAGATTTGTAACATACTGATTATTAACACTATATTATAGGGCTCATTTTTTCTACTCGCCCAGAGCCTTAAATTATTCGAAGACTCTCGAAACTAGCCCTGATAAACGTCTTTATCATTTAATGGATCCTCTGCATGTACGGGAAATATTGATCACCACACCCTTGTTCTCAAAAGCATGTTGCATAGGATACACGTACCCGTTATCTTTGTGATTTTGAAAAGATGTCATGCTGTTGTGGAATATTTAACTATTTTCCACCGATCTTTTAGGATCAAATGTTCTCTCCACGTCCGCTCATCCCGATTCTTGTGTTCTCTTGAAGTTCGTCGTTTATCATCACCTACTGACCATTGTTACCTAACAAGGCTATAAGCCATTTGCATCATAACATCTAAATTTGTATTCAAGTTCGTCTACTATAAATGAAAACTTCAAGGCGGTTGATCAATGCATAACGAGGCTGAATAATGGCGCTTGCTGGATGACGTTGAGGTTGTTGTTGCATCCAACAACTTCAAAAGAAACATGTTAAAACATAAATCGTAGGACACCACCTTAGAACATGATTTCCGCATGCTTTTGATCACCCCTCATGTAATGACCATGTAATTTGACTAGGGAATTTACAAAGTCTAGGCTTTACTATATATGCTCCCTAGCATCTTGGAAAACCTTGTATTTCCTTATGTAATACGTTTAAAAGCTAAATGTCATTATAATTCGGTTTACAGAGATATTTTTTTCTGTACAAACTAATTGTACCATCACAAAAGTTAAGTAAGCTTTTCTGTGACATTCTTATAGACATTTGAACGTATTTGTCAAGGGTGTCAAGAGTGTTCAAGTATGCTAGTTGTGATATAAATGTTGTGTATTATTGTTGTGCCATAGAAGTCCCCCTACATATGGCATCATGACCCGTTCAAAAGTACTCAAAGTTCATTTCTAAATCACCGACAATTCATAGAAAATGATCTTTTTCAATTCAAATTTGAAACATCTCGAGAGTGAATGTTGAGTTAGTAGTGTGCAACTAGGTTTGATTCTTATCCAAATCACCCATTAAATCATTTTTGGCCTTTTGTTTTAGTTGATACTCACACACAAATCTACACACTACTTTCTCCCGATGCACACGATTTTCACATTATGCAATTGTTTATTATAATTTTTATTTATTCAACATTTTTATAATCACAGTTCAGTTGCTGGTTCGATTTTTAATACTCTCTTTCTGGTCTGATCATTTTTTCTCTTTTGTTTTTTCCCTCTTTTGCTATCTTTATTTTTACTAGGCTTAATTATACGCTACTTAATGATTATGGATGTACCTTTCGAGCCTTGGTTTTTCTTACTTACGTCTTGTATTAATTTTCCCAAAAAAGATATATGTGCAAGACCCTCGTTTTGAGGAACCGACGCTTTACCTAGGACCGATCGAAATTCCCACTCATTTGGTTCCAGCGCAACGGGCCCTTAACAACCCTAGACATGCTCTTTTTTTATTTTGTGAGGTTATCAACTATTCATATTTCATAAAATTAGCTACAACTTATCTATATAATGTGTTCAAACACAGAATTTACCAACCTTTGGTTTCAACTTTAGAGAATATGTATAAATGATTTATAAAATAGTTGGTAAGTAAGGTTTTCGACTATGGATTAAGCATGGTCAACAAAAGAAACCCACATGAAAAATGTTTAATTACAAAGCACATAATTTACTTTCAAATTGGAAAAGAAAAACAACCTTTTGAACTAAATTGTTGACTTTAAAACCTTTTAAAACTATATAATTTAATAAAGTTCTGAGGCAAATTTGACCGAAAATCCTCAAATGTCAATGTAAGGGGAATAAAAATGTTTAAATTTGTATATTGAGCAATCCCTACAGTATCAATATATTGGTCAAAATGATTAAACCACTCATTTGAACTGTTGAAATGCGGTGTTAACTGTTAAGATTGTTTTTATTAAATATGCCTTTTCCAAGGTTTTTTCTTAATTCAAGAATTCACAAATATGATGCGAATAGTTATCTTAATATTAATATAATTGAAATAATTAGGGATTTTTTTCAAAATAGACTATGTAGTAATTTTGTTGATTAACTAAATTCTAGTGTAAGTAAATTTTAGTTAATTATACATTCTATTTAATTGGTTATATTATTTAGTTTATCTTCTTATGAAGTTCCATAAACACCCTTTGATATGTGTAAATAACATGAATATCAAAAAAATAATAGTAATTAATACACATGCTATTTTTCACATTTCATATTGTATATTTCTATGTTCTTTAAATTTATAAGAAAATATTCTTAATTTCTTTTAAGAGATAATTACAAAATTGATTCATTTCATTTAGAATAAGCCCAAGCTTAACTTTCTTTGATATATCGTGTCTTATTTTCCCATGACAAAACTAACAAAAAAACGTAAAATTAGTTTACATCATGATTATTACACTAGAATACTCTATTGATTAAGCTGTTAAAGGTAGTATTTTTGTTTAAACATATATAATCCAAATATATAATACACAAATATAAAATTATAAATAAGAATTATAATTTTCTGTTGACTTAATAGATCTAATAAATTTCCAACTGTTACTTAAGTTATTTATTTTTACTTTTTAATATCTTCCGACACACAAATAACAAACTATTAAATAACAAATTTCTCATAGAGCTATTACAAATAATTTTCATAATACCCAACCACAAGAGAACGTTAAAAAGCTTGTTTTTTTGTTTTTCTTTTAAAAAGACACCGTACAAGATGTTTACCTTTTTAACATTAATAGATTTTTTCCTGTTAGATCAAAAGTTTGCTTTTATTAGTAAAAAGAATAGTAGAAGTTGACTAAATGTAAAGAATTTACCCATTGAGTTCAGACTTAAGAATATATCTTTTTCAAATTAAAATCAAATCTATTGTCCTATTTGGTCCTTAAACAACAACTCACATTGTCAATTTTCTAAATTCTTTAGTCAAAAAAGAAATCTTTATATTCACATGGAAAATTGTTTATATATTTATTTTACCTTTTCTTTGTGAAATTTAGATAACGATCCAAACATTCTATAAATAAGTTCCTTTGCCTTATCCAAACTCTAAAACTAGCATATTCTATCCCTCTAGAACATCAAAATTCAAAACAAAAAAAAGAAGAAAAATAAATGAAGATCATAACTAAACAACTGCTTATTTGAGATAGTCGTCCTCTAATAAGAGCTAGAATTTTTCTGAAGATACTTAAGTTAAACCTTATTAAGATAAGTGTAGGGACCACAAAGATACTGTTGTAAGAAAAAAAAACTAAACAACTACTTTTCATATTTGAGATTAGAGCTCAATAACTAATAACCTAATGCTAATTTATTCGAATTACAAAAATAACAAGTTTGAAAAAATAGGATAACTTTTTTTCTTTTAGAACAAATTCAAACCACAAAAGAAGTATTGCATATTTAGCTCCATTGCATGGAGATATTAATTATCAAAGTCACTAATGTACTTATTTATGGCATTTATATCTAAAAAAAATTAGCAATAATAAACGTAGCCAATACTTTAAATAGTTCACTTTATAATCAATTTATTAGTTATTTAATATTTTAAACAACATTTTAAAATGCAAGCTTAACCAAACACTATCCTACATTTCTGATAACCAAGGTATGGAGCTTGGGCGCCACACATTAAACCAAAGCATATAAGCTTATTCAAATCGACAATCTAATAAATAGGCCAATCTTCTGATTTCAATTGTTGGGTCAAGCGTTATAGAGATGAGAATAAAATTGTTGTATGACTAAATAAATAAATTACTTGTTTACCATGCAAAGATTGGAGTAGAATGTGTCGAGTACTCAATTCAATGATAAACACAATTAAAATTTATTATTAAGATTATCATTAACTAAAATTTCTAATTACAAACTTATGTTAATACACAACTGATTTCAGAGAACACCCTTTAAAACCAACTACATAAATAAATCCTAAGTCCTAACTGACAGTAGAGGAAGCAACATAAGTTTTGCAGAGCATACAACATTGGTCAGCGCTTAAGAAATTAAACATCAAGGGATCAAAAGAAAAATCATTTACTACATAAGTTTTTAACAACTAGCGGATTTGACCATGCTTTGCCGCAGTTCGACTTTAAATGCATACGAGAACGTCGCAATAATAGTTTTAAGGTTATTTTGGTTTCGATGAATCTAGTGATACGGATTCTCATGTATAAATTAATATTTATTGAAACATATTAAATAATATGTCATTAACTAACAATTTAGTTACAAATACTAAAACTATGTAATACCAAATATTATTATTTTAATTATTTTTTGAAACATATTAAATAATAAGTCATTATCTAATAAATTTAGTCATAAATACTAACATTATTAAATGTTCAAAGTCCCTCTAAAAAACTATTATTATTATTATTATTATTATTATATTATTATTATTATTAATTATTATCATCATCATCATGATAAAAGTATTTAGTAATCATATACTTAAGTATTCACATAAAATAATACTTAACTTAAATAGTATTTAGTTATTAAAAGTATAAATAATAAATATGTATTTAGATTATTATAAATAAAATATATTTAATATAATATATTAAATAATCTCATATTATTAAATATATGAGTTAATTAATGTATTAAATGTAAGAAGTTATCAAATGAGGATAAAATAGAAACTATTGCATAGATCGCTTGCATCTTATGCTTAATAAGTTGGTTATTAGGTGTCATAAAATTTAAGTAAAATGATCATTTTATTATTCTTTCATCTTTATATATATATATATATAATATGTATAGTATTATAACAGAAAATCACACCCACCATTTAAATGATATATAATTGTGTTTTCTTCAAATTGGACTTATAAAGAAGAAATGTTTTTCCGTCCTTTCAATCTTTAAATATGAGAAACTAGTTGAAGAAAGTAATGTTTCTTTTAAAATATAAAATATTATAAGTTTGTTTATTATTTTTACTTAACTTTTATTTTATTTTATCTTAACCTATTAATATTGAATAAATTTGTAAGTTAGTATGTTATTTTAAAAAATCTAAATAATGAACAATATATAAATAGATAAATTAAATTACAATAGAAGAAATTGGTGTAGAGCTTTGTTAGAGTATCTTATTACAAACTAACTTTAGTAATCCCGTGTATTACACGGGTTGAGTAAAGAAAATATTAAATAAAATAAAAATTATTAATTATAAAATAATAAACTAAAACATGATATGATTGAAATTATATATGAGTAACAACTATTAGTAATGAAACATAATATGAAATTTTATTTTATTATTTTTTTCAAAGAAAAATTAAATATTTTGTTTTAAAATAACGTTTTAAAAATTTTTTATTTTTAAAAATTTTCTTATATAACTCCTTGTTTTAATTATTTTTGTTTAATAAAAAATTTACTTTAAAAAACCAATTTTGAAATATTACATAAAAGTAGTTTTATTTTTTTTTGAAAAATAATCATTTTCTAAAAAACTATCTCTATAGAAATAGCATTAATAAAAAGTTCTCTTTCTTATTTTTATTAAAAAGCTATTATATTATAATGTTAAAATATAAAGATAATATTATTAGTAATAATTAATATGATTATTTAATAGGAGAGAGAAGCGGGAAAAGTTTGATGAGAATGAATATGGTGGTGATAAGTAACACACCAATTTACTATTTTATTAGAGTAGAAAGATGAGTTGATTCAATGAAATTAATACATTTCTCCATATTTGAAGATATATAATGAATATTATGATAGCAGATTAGTCTAATTGAAATGAAAAAGTTGATATTACAATACATATCATACTTTTCATAATATAAATCATAACTAATTTATATAGTAAGACTGGATTAATAAGAGTATTCACAGTTTATTATTTATATATTTGTGAATGTGTTCTCTATATAAAAATGATTATAAATGGTTTGTGAGTGAATGATAAAGAATATGTTATTGTTTATTTTTATATTTGGTAAAACAGTATTAATCTTTATAATTTTTTAAAATTTGTTAAAAGTGGTTGTAAGTAGATGAGAGAGTTATGTAATGATAAATATATTAGAAGTATTATTTAATTGAAAAAAAAAGTAATGAGTTTTAATATAATTATATAGATAAAGATAAATAATGAATTATGAATGCTCTAAGAAGCTTTACCACTTTATATACATATGATTTCGTTATTAAACTCAATCTTTTAAATGAGAATTTTTTTATTAATAGGGTAAAATTTAAAAATATATTAACTTGGGGGGTTAATAACAAAAATGTTGGACATCAAGGGTACCCGCCGATGCCACCGACGGGTTCTCCCTCTTAAAATCCGAGCCCTGCGAAGGCTGCCAACGACCTTGTCTTCTTCTTCAGAACCCGCCCTTCACACCGACGAGTTCTGGCATGTGGTCAAAGCAACCAAGAACCCGCCAATGGGACCGGCAAGTTCTTGGGTAATTTAGGGTTTCGGTAAAATTTTTTTTACTTTCCTATTATATAATCCATCCATTCCTTTCACAACACACAACTTCATTTCACAAAACAAACATTTTCACCATAATTTCTCTATTTTGCAACAACCCCACGTATTTGATTCAATGGCTAATTGGGGTGTTACATCGGGTCCTTTGAATACGGAATTGTTATTTTTGGTTGGTGAGCATAAAGCTGCTCATTATTTTCAAAATCCAACGAGCGATGCCGGTGTCTTGCGTCCTAGACGGGGAGATATCAATTTTTGGAGACTCATCAAACACAAGCCTATACCTAGTAATGTTATGCCTTATATAAGGATGGCGGGTTTTGGTGGTATTATTGATTGCGGTTACCGTAAGCTTGATGGTGGTTTGATTACGGCTTTGGTGGAGAGATGGCGGCCTGAAACCCACACGTTTCATTTACCTGTGGAGAATGCACGGTAACCCTTCAAGATGTTCAAGTCTTATGGGGTTTACAAGTTGATGGTGATGCAATTACTGGCATTGATGTGGCGATGAACAAAACTGAAATAATAGATTTGTTCGGGCGTTTGACAGGTTGTTTTCTTGATCTCCATCATATAGAAGGCTTAAAAATAAACTTGGTTGCCATTTTAAAAGAAATAGAAAAAGATTTCCCTACAAATGCCTCTATTGAGCAATGCCAGCAGCGTGCTCGATTAATAATATTATACATGATTGGGACGACTTTATTATCTGATTCATCTTCCAACTAGCTTCATCTTAATTTTTTAACACATGTAGAAGATTTAGAGGAGTGTGGCCAACTAAGTTGGGGGAGTGCCACTTTAGCATGGTTGTACAGACAGCTATACAAGGCAACAAAAATATCAGCTACTGATGTTAGTGGACGTTATTTTTGTTACAATTATAGCTTGGGAAAGGCTACCTACCCTTTCTCCAATTAATGACCGTAGTCTTGACCCTAATACACCATACGCATTACCATATGGTGCAAGGTATGTTACAATCATATTTATTCTATTTTTTGAATTATATTTATTAATTTTGTTTAACCGATATTTGTTTTGAATTATATTAAAGATGGCAGGGAGGAAAAGTTAGCTATATTTCAACCACTCCGAGCTACTTGAGCGCATATAGATCATCATTACATTTGATGAATAATAACATGGTATTAATTTTTATTATTATTAATCACAAAATGTATATCATGAAGAGTTTAACAATTTAAATTTTGCTTTTGTATTAGTTTAACTGGAGGCCTTATGATGAAACTATACACTGTCTACCTGAGATTTGTAGAAGTGGTAATTTATGTTGGAATAGTGATACATTCCTCATATTTTGGGAATATATTGAGCCACACAATGCTAGCAGGGTAATGAGGCAATTTGGGATGATTCAAATGATCCCTAGAAGTTTACCAATTTCACAGCAGGAACATGTTCGACTTCACAATATATCACGTAAAGGGGGGAGAAATAGTAATTGGGCACATAAACATATTGTGTATATCCAAGCGTGGCATAATCGACATGCTACTGTTGTGAATGGAACCTACACAAATTCTACAGTTGCTTCAGAAGAATACATGCGGTGGTATATGGATCATACAGTTAGATTTGTAACAAACCGACCCATCAAGCCCCAAATCCGCATGGGTTCCAAAACGATGGACAAAATTTGACAATGATGGTATTATTATTATTATTATTATTATTATTAGTATTATTATTATTAACTTTTGTAGATGCAAGGAATGAGCCAGTTTTCTCAAATGGTTAGCAACTTGGCTAGCCAGTATTTGAATTTATCGCATGCTGATTATGGAGGTTATCTACCAGCTCATGTGATGGAAAATCCAGTTCATGTTCAACTTCCACCTGTCACTCAACGTTTACGTAGGAGGGGTAGAGGACAAGGACGAGGAATGTTCAACTTTGGATCACCACAATTTACCCCTCCCTTTCAACATAACTTTTTTATGAGGGTAATTCAAGCAGTCATTTTCAAATAAGCACCCAAAATTTTGGTGAGACGGGTCCCTCATCTAATTACTCATCCCCGCAAACAAATTTTTTAAACCTTTTTGACACTGCTAGTCCATTACCATATTACCCTCGGTTCCAAGAGACTGGTGATGTTGTTGATCGGTTTTCAAATAATCCGTCAAACCGATTCGACTTAAATGACGAAGCAACCAAGACAGATGAAGAATCGATGCTCCTAATCCTACTCAGCCTTAACAAGGATTTTAATTATTGTATTAATGTTATAATTATTGTATAGATGCAAGTTTTATCTATCAAATATTTTATCCAATTACTCATGTATTATATAACGACAAACACAATAAACACAATAAACAATAATAAGTAGTTAATAAAAAAGATCAAACAATAACAAGTACTTAATAAAAAAGATCAAACACAATAACAATAACATGTATTCTACGGTTGTGAGTTTGACACGTACTCATGTTATGACCCGGTTGTCTACATATGGAACATTTACATACAAGGGTTCATCTGGATGGTGACGAACATCCATCTCATTATGTATCCTACGGGTGCGTCTCCTACCTCGTTTTTTTGTAACCTTTGATGGGTCAGCTCTAATCCTCCAACCTGGGTCTGTCCAGTAATCAGGATGACGAAGTGGGTAAAAATGTCCACTATACTGTTTTTGATAAGCTGTAGTAGTGTATACCTCATGCACAGTGTAAAAAGGTGACACACCCCTGTGTCGGCAAACAGCAATCGCATGTGAGCATGGGAATCTCAGCATTTGCCATTTACCACAAGTGCATGTTCTATCATTGAACTCCACAGTATAAACATTTCACTAGCTTGATTATTATTTATCTTTGACAACACCCTGTATCTTGCCTCGTGGTGATCAAAATATGTTATGATATGTTGCTGCACAATAAGATCACGGGATTCAAACAAACACCATAAACGGGGGGTAAACCTGTGTTGCAAGTTGTTGCATTTCTGGTGTTTTCTATATTGCTCAACTGTTTTCTCAAACGTGCAATTAAATGGCTTTAATTGGCATAAGCCTTACTCCCTGTAGTGTGTTGTTAAAACTTTCAGAAATGTTTGTCATTAGGTTGCCCCAACGACGTTGATTTTTATCATGTACAATCGTCCATTTTCTTTCTTTGATAGCTTTTAAATATTCCAAGCTTCAGGCTTAAGACTTTGCATTTCAGCTACAAATAAATCATACTTCCTTTGTTGGGAGGTGCATCCAATCAACCAACAGATCTTTTTTAAACTAGACACCTTGAACATGTGCATCATGTTACTACACACATGTCGAAGACAAAATCGATGAACCACTTTGTATACCATATCTTCAACATTGTGCATAGCGGTGATAATACCTTTATGTCTATCAGAAATAACATACAATTTTTCCCCCTTCCAACAAAATCATGATGAACTCCAATATGGGACCACAAGTGCTGCAAAAAACCAACTCCAACTATCTGTCGTTTCTTCGTCAACGGTGGCATAAGCTACAGGCACTACGTAGTTGTTTGCATTTTTAAAAACTACAATTAACATCTTAGCTCGATACGATCCCTTAAAAAACGTACAATCAACAGATATCACAGGTTGACTATGCTTGAATGTGTTGATTACCGGACCAAATGCCCAAAACACATACTTAAACATATGATATTGAGATGAACTAATCAGATGATGTAACCATTCCATAATAACTTGGTTTGTTTCTTGTAGAGCATTGATGTACCTTGGAAGTTCTTCAAAATAACTGTCCCATGTACCGTATATTATCTCAATGGAAGCCTTTCGAGCTCTCCACGCCTTATTATACGAAACATCAACATTCAACGTGTCTTTAATGTGTGCCTGAATTTTCTTGACTGGAAAAGTAAGGTCTTGGCGAATAAAGTGGATGATGCGATTTACAATATCTCGAGATTTCAAACCTCTGTTGTTATTGCCAACAACACTACCAAAGCAATTGTGTGCATTGACCCATCTAGATATTCTCCACATGTTGTGATGTTTAGGCTTAGTAGCGTACACAAACCAACTACATTGAGGACCAATGGAAAGATCACTGCTATAATTGGGGCTAGTTGTGTAGCATTTTGCTCTATACGCATCACTTTTACTTTCAATAACAAACATTTCCCGGTTACGTGCAACATTCCATAATCGCACCACATGCGTTAGATCATATTTTGATTTAAAGAACATGCCGACATGGATTTCTTTTGTTTCTTCATTCCATACATCCATGTAATCTTCATCATCAAAATTAATAGCTTCATAATCTTTTAATTCTCGGGGATCTTCAGAAAAGGTCATCTCCCCGTAAGAGATTCCTTGATTAACCACACAATTATGGTGCTCACTAATTTCATACCCATCTTTATTATCGGTTGATTCATCACGTGACGGAACGGATTCAGAATCTTCACTTCTTTGTGAACCATCATCATCCGAGTTATCAAACCCTCCGTGTTCATCATCATTTAGATCAACATTTGATTGATGAGTTGAAATATACCCCATGTTAAAACTACTTCACGGACTGGCTTGATGATCACGTGAACTTGCATTGGCTGGAAAGGTAGTAACTGTTTGTGTAGGTGATTCGGATACAGAAAACCCTCGTAGGAGATCCATACAATTTGATTGTCGGAGTGACATTATTGGATCCAAAATTACGTGAATATTTCCAATGAAATTTTCCACATAATCTGCCAATTGATACAATACTTCAAGACTCGAGTCATTAAAAATTTCCGATGTTTGAGAAAAACCACCGTACGTGTAAAATAGTTTGAACCTCAGATTATAATATTCTCGTGAAAGTTGAAGATGATCGTAAATGAAATCAACAAACGCTTCATACGAAATTTTTGAAAAACAATAGTGGTACTTCTGGTAGAAGAATCACACATAACATTTCCTTTCACAAAAGAAACATCACCACCCCAGTATATTTGGATAAAATAAGGTCTAGACATGATGAAATTTGTTAGTATGAAGAGGTTTTTGTTTAAGTTGTTTGAGGATGGGTTTTTAAGTAAAGATAATGTGGTTTTAGAAGGGTTGGTTTTTGGTTTAACGATTCAGGGGTTGATGGTTTATATGGCAACCGAAACCCTAAATTACCCAAGAACTCGCCGGTCTCATTGGCAGGTTCTTTGGGCTGTCTTGTCACACAGAACAGGTCAAGTCAACATCCCAGAACTCGCCGGTGCCACCGGCGGGTTTTGAGAAACAAGACAAAATACTTGCCAGCCTTCGCAGGGCTCGGATTTTAAGAGGGAGAAACCGTCGGTGGCACCGGCGGGTACCCTTGATGTCCAACATATTTGTTTTTAACCCGTCAAGTTAATATATTTTTAATATTTACCCTATTAATAAAAAAATTCATAAATGATCATGTTATATTATTTCTAAATAATGAATAAAAAATAAAAAAAATGATATATAATAAGTGTGACATGATAAGAACTCAAAAACTGGCCGGGTGTTCTGCCGTACACAACGTACGGAAGTCTTCACTCTTAAATGTACTTTAGAAGCTTCCCCTAACATTTTGTACCTCAACCAGCCAATCAATCCGGTGATCATGGATAACTCTTTGATTAAAACAATTTAGTAACGTTTTATGTTTCTCAAGTCAATTTATAGTTATTATAATCAAGAAAATAATTGAAGAAACATAAATACACATATTATACTCTTCTCCTTCGAAAACAAATTACAACATAAAAAAATTAAGGAATATAATAGTTCTGGATATGAACACTTGTTTAAGATCGAGTAAATAGTAAATGTGTCTCAAAAAAGCAAGAGACATTGTTGGGCGTGCAACATCATGTAAAAATTAAACATGTCCAGGTGGTAGAACTTTATGCACAAACAAAAAGTCAAGTACAAAATTGATACCCATGTTTACAGTTTACGAAACTAAACGCCATGTTGAAACTTAACGTCAAAATGTAAAAGATCAAGGAAAGTCTAAAATATTATATTAATATTGATGTTTATATAATAAAATGCATATGTATAAAAGTTTGAAAACCTCAGCTAAAAATGATTTATATAAAGTATAGTAATACCATACTCATATTTTAAATTAAAAAAACCATTTGATTTTACGATGTAAATTTATTTAAAGTTATTGTCCTCTAAAAAAACTATAAACATTTAAAATATAGAAGGAACTTGCTTGTAACTGGTATATGCATGTTAATAGTCAAACTTGATTGGCTCTTTCTGTTCAACTAGAGGTGTTTATCGGATCGAACAACGGATTATTCGGATTAAATTATTCGGATTTGAAAATTTCATGACTTTATTCGAAAAAGGATATCTCTATCCGATCAGAATCTATCCTAATTTAATTTGGATCGGATTCAGATATATCCGAATAAACCAAAAAACAAACTTTTCTATTTTTTTGATTAATTTTTTGTTGTTAACACTTATTAAGTTTAATATTCACAATAGAAGATATGAAACCAGAAAATACAAATTTGACTTTAACACAAATTGAAACATAATAGGCAATTGTATAAAATCTGAATATGATTATTATATAATTATTTAGGATTAGAGGAATTAAATGTGTCAAGATTCTTAGTATTGAGTAGAAAACATAATAGGTAATGATTATTAGTGTAAAAACGTAGTTGAATTCTCGGATTAATCAGATATCGAAATAATCCGAATAAAAAAATTATGATATCAAAAATCTGAATAAAGAATTCATATTCGGATAAGATCCGATCTAATATTCAAATAAGGATTCAGATCGTTGTATTGGGGTTTCAATACGGATCCGATTGTAGATATTTTCAAATATCTAACTTTTAAACACCCCTACATTCTACTCATCCTTTTCTTTTAAACACCTACCCTATAACGTGACACTCTTACATCCCCTGATTCTTCAAGTCAATAAGCTAGAATTCTTTTAGCCTTCCCCTGAATTTTAGTCCTTTAAAATAATCTCTACTACAGACCCAAAAATATTTTTCATGGGGGGTCAAATTTTTTTAGTTTTTCATATATCCATTAAGAATTACTTGTTGCAGGACCGGTGAAGGGGGTCACTTACAACATAATAACACAAAGAGTAGAGTAACTAAACTTAATCAAACAGTGAACTGGATTAACCACAAGTAAAGACACTAAGAACACAAGTAATTAAGAGACATAACACAAGAGCAAGATACACAAGTGCATGGTTTTTGTTGGATCAAAAAGAAGGCTAATGCAACCAAAACTTTGTCACTTAAAGTTATTTTGATGCTGCATGCAAAAGGCTTCCGAAGCTTAGCATGGAACTTCTGAAGGTTGTAGAGTTCTTCTGAAGACAAAATGAAAGATCAACTTCCGAAGACAGAACTCAACTTCCAAAGACAGAACTCTACTTCTGAAGACAAGTGCATACTTCCGAAGTTCAAGACTTAGAAGAATAAAGTAAAGATCACTTCTGAAGTATGATGAAAAGAAGAAGTCTCCAAGCCTTGGAAGAAGCAGCCTCTTCCGAAGTATAAGTGGCTTCGGAAGTACTAACTCTTCTGAAGCCATTTAACCTTCAGAAGACACTGCTATGAACCATGGACACAAGTATGGTCTCTAACACTCCGCTGCAGACTTCTGATACAGCATGGCTTCTTCCTAAAGAACCATGTTGTTGACCATACTTATTCCACTATTCACATTTTCATGATAGTACATGTTACTAACTTTAGTTGGTGACAAAAGGTATGTCAGGGACATGTCCTGACTACCAAATATCAGATAAGACTTTATCCGATATACCTTAATCTTTAGTCTTGTAGTATAGACTTTAGGTATAGGATCCTAGCTGGTATCAAAGTATATCCGCTGTAGATAGTATTATATATAGGTTCTCCTTGTAATTCATAGATATAGAGATCATCTGCTTGTAAGAGTCTTGTATTTTGAGTTGAGAATCAATATATAAAAGTATCTTGAAAATTATCTTTCTATGTTCTTAGTTACTTTATATATTGTGACCAACTCTTATTAATTCTTCATATATTCGAGTGCTATTGTAGGTGAGTTTGAGTGAAAACTCTGTGTTTAAGTGACAAACACCGATCCTGCAATTGGTATCAGAGCTTTTCAGGCTCTTGATTGTGTGATCTTACCATCCAAATCAACCTGTTTTTACTCCTCCCTACCACTCACTCACTCACTCAAATGGCCCTTAACAAATCCAAGGTAGAGATGGGAACAATGACAAAAGCTCCCATTACCCCTGAAAACTTCAGGTCTTGAAGTAGAAGAATAGAAGGCTTCATTAGATACCAAGACAGCAGACTATGGAATTCCATTGTCAATGGACCGTACAAGCCAAAGGTGGCATCACCTGGTGGAAACGGTTCCATGATAGAGAAGGCTGTCGAGGACTATTCTGATGAAGACAGAAAGAAGATGGACATCTTTAGAAATGCTATGACTATTCTCATGACTGCAATACCGAACTCTATTATGGTGGGGTTTGAGCATTGCAAGACTACCAAAGAATTGTTTGATGCACTTGCTCAGATGTACTCAAGCTCCAACGACTCAAAGAAGGACTCACTGAAGCAACAGTTTGAGAACTTCACTCATATTGCTGGAGAGACCCTCAGCCAGCAGTACTTCAGGTATATGGATCTTATCTTTTCCCTTCAGTCTATGAAGATCACTCCTGAACTCAGAGATCTCACCAGAAAGTTCATGAGTGCTCTTCCAACAAGTGGACATTCTACTGTGTCTCTATCAAGAGAACAGAAAACTTGAACACTCTTTCCATGACTGAACTCTACGATATCCTTGATGGATATCGCCTAGAGATGGAGAGTAAGAAAGGCACCAAACAAGCAGACCCATGAGTCTTCCTGCTAGCAACGCTTTAATAGTTGCTGAAGGCTCATTAACCCCTCAACCTCAGCATTTCCTGACTTATCAGCAGCCATCCTGCTATTCTGGACCTTATATCACTTTTTCTGAGACTCCAAGGTCTTAATAGGCTCAACACAACTCCTTCCAGGAAAGTTGTGCCTTTGTTTCAGGAAGTGGACACTTAGGAGATTTTCAATACTGTTTTGATGATCTTGAGTGTTTCAGTCCAGATGATGTAGAATACGTGGACATTGTCCAGCAGATGGCTCTCTTAACTTACAAAGCGAAGAAGTTCTTTAAGAGAACTGGAAGGCATTTCCCTCAAAACCCAACTACCAGCAAGTTCGGGTTCGATAAGACCAAGGCAAAGTGTTACAACTGTAACTAACTGGGTCATTTTGCAAGGGAATGCAACGCTCCCAAGACCAATCCGGGAACCCCACAGGCCTCCACACATCCCTCAACCCTAAAGCCCACTGAGAGGTCAACTAAAACAGCTGCAATGGCTCAAGAAGTTGACTGGAGCTTCATGGTGCAGGATGTGACTCCTGCTCAAGCTCTCATGGCCGGAACAGATGATGCCCAGGGACATCCATTTGACAAGAACAACAATGTATGGATTGTAAATAGTGGATGCTCCAGGCACATGACAGGGAACAGATCTTTACTTCAACAGTTTCAGAACCATGATGGAGGTCCTGTCCAATTCGAAGGTGAGGCCGGAGGATATATTTCTGACAGAGGGAGTATATCTAATGGTAAATTAAAAGTTGACAAAGTCCACTTTGTCAAGCAGCTTGAACACAATCTGTTAAGTGTTTCTCAATTCTGTGATCAAAAGCACCAGATGCTTTTCACAGAACATGAGTGCATTATCCTCAAACCAGGGATGAAAATTCCTCTGCAATTGGTGCTTCTTAGATCTCCCAGGAAAGGGGATATGTACAAGCTAGATATGAACAATGCTTCCCCAATGGGTGAAGTATCATGCTTTCTTTCCAAAGTTGATAGTGATGAGTCAATACTATGGCATAAACGTATGTGTCATGTAAATTTTAAGACAATGAATAAATTGGCTAAAAATAACTTGGTACATGGATTGCCTAAAAAGGAGTTTTTCTGCAAAGATAACTGTGTTGCATGCCTGAAAGGGAAACAACACAGGACATCTCATAAATCCAAATGTGTTAACTCTATCACTACTCCATTACACTTACTACACATGGATCTTTTTGGTCCCACAAGTATAATGAGCATTGGAAGGAAATCATACTGCCTTGAGATAGTTGATGATTTTACATGATTCACATGGGTATTCTTTTTAAGAACTAAAGACGAAACTGCTAAAACATTAAAATCTTTTATTTTTAAAATAGAAAATCAAATTGATCACAAGGTTAAAATCATTAGAAGTGATCAAGGGACTGAGTTTAAGAACTTCGTTCTTGACTCATTCTGTAACTCAAAAGGGATTGCCAGACAATATAATGCTCCCCGAACTCCTCAACAAAATGGTGTTGCTGAGAGGAGGAATAGGAAACTTATTGAGGCTGCTCGAACTATATTAGCTGATTCAAAGCTACCTCTAACATTCTGGGCAGAGGCAGTCAGTACTGCATGCTATATGCAGAACAAAGTTCTTATAGTTAAGCCACATGGAAAGACCCCTTATGAGCTATGGAACAAGAGGCCACCGTTCATTGGCTTTCTAAGGTCCTTTGGCAGCAGGTGTACCATACTTAACACAAAGGACAATTTAGCAAAATTTGCTGAAAAGTCGGATGATGCTATTCTTGTTGGATACTCTTCTAGCTCCAAAGCTTACAGAGTATACAACATTAAGAATAAACAATTTAAGGAGTCATCCAATATAGTTGTTAATGAGCACACTCCTTGTGTTAAGGGGAATGACCCTGATCATATTTTTGATTTAAAATTGTTTCCAAACTATTCTAAACCATCTTGTGAGAACGTTTCAGCTGGAACAGGTGCTCAAAATGATGCTAATGCTAATGCTCATGATCAACCGTTTGAGCTTCCCAGACCTAGTCCAAATTCTCCAAGTGCCACAATACACCAAGCTTCTATTATTCATAGATCTGATAGTCTATCTATATCAAGAAGCAGTGAAGCTTCAACAAGTGAATCACTTACTGAGCCTCAAAACTCATCAATTGATCCACCACAGCACCAGGCAGAAGGAAGGAGTATTTTGAAGGAACAGACAACTGTAATACTACCTCACAGCCAACCATTGATGATGTTTCTCATTCATTCAATCAGTCCTCATTGAATGACTTTGAAACAACAGCTAGACAGAGTGCTCTAGTTCCTGAGCAGAATATGTCCAACCTAGACTTATCTTTGCAACTGGAAGTGATTCCTCATCTTAGAATTCACAACACTCATCCAACTAAGAACATCATAGGGGATGTCACTGAGGGTGTGAGAACAAGAGGACAGACTCATCAAGGAAATGTCTGCTTGTACTCATGCTTTCTATCTCAGATGGAACCCAAAAAGGTAGAAGATGCCTTGAAAGATAGTAGTTGGCTTGAATCGATGCAAGAGGAGCTGCTTCAGTTCAGAGACAGAAGGTATGGAACCTATGTCCGCTACCGTCTGGTCAAGTACCCATAGGCACCAAATGGGTTTTCAGAAACAAGAGAGATGATAGAGGCTTGATCATCAAGAATAAAGCAAGACTTGTAGTTCAAGGATACACTCAAGAGGAAGGAATCGATTATACTGATGTCTTTGCACCAGTTGCAAGACTTGAGCCAGTTAGGATCTTCCTTGCTTATGCTGCATCCAAGGGCTTCACTGTCTATCAACTTGATGTCAAGTGTGCATTTCTATATGGGGATATAGATAGGGAAGTCTATGTATGCCAACCTCCAGGATTGAAGACCCAAAGCACCCCAACTATGTGTGCAAATTGGATAAAACTTTGTATGGGCTGCATCAAGCACCTAGGCTGTGGTATGAGACTTTGTCTCAGTTTATTCTGAAGAATGGCTACACTAAAGGTACCATTGATAAGACTCTCTTCATCAGAAAGTCTGGAAAGGACATCTTGCTCGTTCAAGTCTATGTCGATGATATCATATTTGGTTCCTCAAATGACCAAATGTGTAAGGACTTTGAGAGCATTATGAAGAAAAGTTTGAGATGAGTTCAATGGGAAAAATAGACTTTTTCCTTGGAATTCAGGTAAAGCAGATGAAGGAAGGGTTTTTCATTAATCAATCTAAGTATGTCTCTAACATCTTAGAGAGATTGAAATGAAAGATTGCAAGCCTGCCAAGACATCCATACCCATAAACCATAATTTTTGTCCTGACTTGGAGGGGGAGGATACTGATCAACATAAGTATAGGGAAATTATTGGTTCTCTGATGTATCTCCAAAGTTGTCTCACCAAGCTGTTGTTAAGAGAATCCTTAGATACCTTAAAGGAGCACCTAAACTAAGTCTCTGTTATCCCAGAAACAAAGATTTCAATCTCTATGGATACTCTGACAGTGACTATGGAGGCTGCAATATTGACAAGAAATCAACATGAGGAGGATGTCAATTTCTTGGTGGAAGGATCATCTCATGGCAATGCAAGAAACAATCCTATGTCTTTACATCAACTGCTGAAGCTGAATACATTGCTGCTGCTAGCTGTTGTGCTCAACTGTTATGGATTCAAAATCAGATGTTAGACTATGTATTCAACTTTATGAGTACTCCTATCCATATTGACAACAACAGTGCTATCTCAATTACTGAAAATCCGGTGAAGCACTCCAAGACAAAGCATATTGACACCATGTATAATTTCATTAGAGATATTCATGAGAAGAATCTAATTAAGTTAATCAAAGTTGATTCAAATGAACAATATGCTGATCTATTCACCAAAGCGCTTGATGAACAAAGATTTAAGTATCTCATAACAGCTATTGGGATGATAAACATTGATTAATTTAATCTCTTTTGAAAACCTTTTTAATATGTAAGTCTTGTGTCAATACAATTTAAGCTCTGTTATCAGAAATTCTCTCTGAAATTTTCTAAGTGTAAATTCCTTCCGAAGAGAAATTAACCTTCGGAAGACATTCTCATATCTTCCGAAGCAAAGTTTCTCAAAGGATAACTTTCTTCTCGGAAGAATTTTTTTTGGCCTCGGAAGAAGCGATTGATTGCATATCAGATCTACTTTTGAGACTTACATATTTTCCATTCAGAAGCAACTCTAACCTTCAGAAGCCAAGTCTTGGCTTCGGGAAGCAGGAATTGCCTTCGGAAGACAAGTTACCTTCAGAAATGTTTTCCACTTGGAAGAGAGATTCTACTGTGTAACGTAAATCTCTTGGGCCCCACACTATAAAAATCAAAGATTTTGTTAATGATGTCGGATTATTTAATTTATTTCAACCTTACCACCACTGTCAATTCATCCACTAAACCATCACATCACCTTATCCTAACCTCCATTACCGCCTTACCACCCTCTTTTAAATAATCTCGACTGTTTAATTTCATCTTCTTACTTGCAATTTTTTACTGCCCTAGAAATTTCTGCTCTCAAACTTTAACCAAGCTTAAAATCATCTACTTTCACCTTTCCCAAATGGCACTCAACCCTCAGCACAACCAAGTCGCACTTCTTGATTCTTCAAGAGATGCTGACTTCTCCGAAATTATCTTCTTTCTCACCCAATCAACCTACTACACTGCCCTTACTGTTAATCCCACTGTTTACTCCAACCAAATGGCATAATTTTGGGAAAATGGTTAGGTCGAAACCCTAAATGGGATTCGTGTACTGCGGTCCAGCATCTGTGGATAGGAGTTGATCATCACTGAACAACTTATCAGGGAGCACCTTGAGCTTCACGATGAAGGAGCTCCTACTGAATTCCAAAGGAAGATTTGGATAGCACTTATATCCTAATGGGATATGGTGGAGACATCAGCAGGTCGACTGTTTACAAGTTCAACTTCTCCTACAATACGAAGTTCCTCCTACATGTTGTTCTTCATTGCTTGTCCAACAAATCTGGAGGATGGGATCAAATCCCTTATGAACTAGGATGCTTAGTTCATGGATTGGTGAGAGGCCTGCACTTCAACTACTCACGATTTGTGTTCTCTAATCTGATTGGGAATCTGCAAAGGGAAACATTCTTCATGTATCCTAGATTCCTTCAACACATAATCAACTGTGAGTTGGACCAGAGCATGCTTGTCTGTGCAGCTGCTCTGACTGTCCCCCAAATGCGGCCTTCCATCTTCAAGACCTTGAAGAAGATGTCCACCAACTTCACTGGAAGTCACACTGCTATGCTTCCAGGTATGATTGAGCGCATAGCTCCTGGTGACATCCCTGTTCACCCCACAGGTGATGAACCCACACCAGCAACTACCACCATAATGCCAACACTACTTTCTCCACCCATCACCATCACTTATCAAAGACGCCCCAAACGAACCCTTGTTCAATCTACTCTGATTGAACAAGCTCTTCCTGTTCAATCCATAAGGACTAGAGTGGAAACATGGGCTCCCACTCAGTCAGAGGTCTCTCCATCCTTCTCTTTCGACCTAATTTGGGCTTTGAGTCTCCTTAGTCTCAAACCCAGGAGCCCGATACCCAAACCAACAGCCCTTAGAATGAGTATCTACACTCTTCTGAGCTACCAATAAGGGACAACCCCAGCAGAGGCTCAATGCCTGTAGACATTGACCAAAGTCCTGGGTCAGTAGGCTTAACCTCCCTATCTTTCACTGACCTTCTATTCAAAACTGATGAAGAGATAACATCTCTCCATGGCAATGAAGTTGATCTACCATACCCACTTCAAGATCAACAGAGCCCGGAGAAATCCCTTATCTCTAGCCCCCATCAGCAACAATAACTGAGGTGAGTCCCACTGATGTGGAGGGGACTCATGTAGATTCAGCTGCCACTACAGAAGGTGCCTCAAGGGACCTTGTGGATAGTGGTAACATCTCTCAGACTGAATCTATGGCAACCGAGCACTTTGATGACTCTGAAAGAGACATCATTGCGCATGGGAAACCAGGGCGCCAATAACCACATCTGGTGGTAAGGCTGAACATACTAGGTATGTTACCTCATCTCCCCATGATTCTTCAAAAGAAGACGAGGGAAGCATGCAACTCCTTGTTAAGACCTTCTATCTAAAGTCTCAAACCTTGAATCCTTGGTTAGGACTTTAGAAGCAAGGTCTGCCACTCAGTAACTTGAGATTGACAATCTCAAGGCTCAACTAGCTGAGAAACAGACAGAGAGGTCTGTTAGGCATGTACCTATTCGGGTCTCACTGACTTCTTCCTCTAGCTCATCTAGCTCTCAAGATGATGCTATCAAAAAGGGGGAGAATGTTCAAAGACAAATACATGAGGAACCACAGAGCCGACCTTCAACTTCAACATCTTCTTTTCCTATCATCTCAGTAGCTGAGCCATCTCACGTCATTCTTCAGATTAACCTAAGGATGCTCAGTGATCTTTACAGACTCTTCACCAAGTTTCTATTAAGATCCTCCTTTGAGCAGCCAAGCCATGATGCTGCAATGATCTACTTTGGAGCTGAAGAGCTTTAGAGGCTGACTGCACCTTCTACCACTATGGAAGAAGTTGGTCAACCTAAGGTCCACATGGAACCCAAGATTCAATTCGAAGGGGAAATGGGGACTGATGGCCCAGCAACTGAAACAGTCGGGACAGAATCTGCATCACCTCTAACTTCCGAAGCTGAAGTTAAAGTCTCGAAAGAACAAGCTGAATCTTCCAAAGCTGAAATGGAAGCTGCGGAAGGACTGTTCAAAATGTCCGAGGAACTGATCATCACAGATGCAATCCTGGAAATGGCATCTGAGGTGAGCAGTGAGGACTTTCCAATTTTACCTCCATCCCAGACACCATCTCTGCCTCTCTCACAATCAGAAACCTCTCTCCAAGAACCACCACAGTCAGGATCTTCAAAAGACAAAGGAAAAAGGAAGATGACTACGGAAGAGTTTCAGGAAGAGGAGAAGATTGAGAAACTCAAGAAGAAAGGAAGACTTCAGATTGAGAAGTTGCTAGCTGCTAGTACAAAAGCAACTTCTTCCAATCAGGAGGTTGTCATCAATAAAAAAAGAGAGCAGATAATTGACCAGCTCATTGAAATGAGAGCTGCCAATGAAGAAACACTCCTGCTACCATTAGAGGAGTTAGTGGATCTGGAGAAGGAAACCAGGCTGAAACTTGAGGAAGAAGCCAGGTTGGTCTTGGAGAAAGAAGAGGAAAAGAAACAGAAGGAGGCTGAATTACAGCTAAGGAGAGACAGGGTGAACTTCCTACTCTCCAGAGGCTTTAAGCTTCAAGAACTTTCTCCACACAATGATGATACGATCCTCTGGCTCCACAACAAAGAGCAGGATCAAATGGAGAAAGAAAGGAAAAGGTTGCAAAAGAAAAGGCCAGAGAGAAGAAGAAGAAGGAAGAAGAAGCCAGGGTCACTGCCTCCAAGAAGCTTACTGAGAAAGCTTGGATGAAGGACTATCTTCGGGCTCATGGATTCTCTGGGAGGCAGGTGGGTCCTATGTCTGAAAGGACACTCCAACAGATTGTCAGTGAAATTAAGGCTGGCATCCGGATGGGGAAAAGGAAAGAGATGTATAGAAGGGTAAAAAGGATGACCTTTACTGCTACCACCCAACCACAACCTGAACCTTTCATCCCTGAACCCACATCATTACCCTCACCTACTCCCTCACCTCAACCACCCAAACTTCCCATCATCCATCCCAAAACACTAGCCAGAACCTCTAAACCTAAACCTGCCCAATTACCATCCAGACCATCCCCTCAGCCTTCTCAACATCTCTCCCTTAAGGAGTTTAAGGCAATCAAGACGAAGCTCGTGAATTGCACTACTCTGAGCAAAGTCTCTTGTGTAGAAGACTCTATCAACATCACCTATGTTAATGGCTCTTCAAGTTCCCTCACAAGAGATAAATTCCTTGATTTTCCTAGAGGAACTTTCGACCAGGCTGCGAGACTTCTGGGACTCAACTCTGACTCTTTGAATGATGAAGAGAAGAAGCTCAGAAGGAAACTGGTGACTCTACTGGATACAAAGAAAGTGGACAAGATTCCTAGTTAGTCTCTTGTGCCTAGAAGGAAGATAATCTAGTGGAGGTTCGATGAACCTTCTCACAACTTTGTTATGGAAAGAGAGAATGGTGAAGTCAATAGACTCAATGCAACCTCTCTGTTACACTCCAGCAGCTTCGACATTGCTGAGCTACTTGAGAAGCCATTTTCCAACCCCTCCATCTCTGAAACTGCTGCACTCATCAGAAATCATCTCAGCAGTCTTTATCTAGCTGAATTAACTGCAAAGGCAAAGAGTGAAGAAGAGTTGAATTTGAGAAAAAAGGAAGACAAGGAAAGATCTCCTACCAAAGGTACTGCCTTTCTACAGATGGTGGAAGGTCCTGAATTGGAACCTATAGTTTGATGGAAATATGACTATAGTTCCCATCAACTAACTCTTTTCAGAGGGCAACAACAAAGGGTACATGTTATCCAAGGTGACAGACTGGATTTCCTGTCTACCAAGGATCTGTACAAACTTCTCAGCACCACATCAGGGAAGAACAAGGAGACAGACAAATATTTACTCTCCTTGGTGCTGAAAGTTTTGAGAAGTCGACACAAGTG
The DNA here is from genome assembly GCA_025506515.1 of Flaveria trinervia. NCBI lineage: Eukaryota > Viridiplantae > Streptophyta > Magnoliopsida > Asterales > Asteraceae > Flaveria > Flaveria trinervia. The sequence continues at coordinate 18,412,383 of CM046444.1, forward strand.
AAGTTTTGGTAGCATCAGCCTAGGGGAATTTGTTGGATCAAGAAGAAGGCTAATGCAACCAAAACTTTGTCACTTAAAGTTATTTTGATGCTGCATGCAAAAGGCTTCCGAAGCTTAGCATGGAACTTCTGAAGGTTGTAGAGTTCTTCTGAAGACAAAATGAAAGATCAACTTCCAAAGACAGAACTCTACTTCGAAGACAAGTTCATACTTCCAAAGTTCAAGATTTAGAAGAATAAAGTAAAGATCACTTCCGAAGTATGATAAAAAGAAGAAGTCTCCAAGCCTTGGAAGAAGCAGCCTCTTCCGAAGTATAAGTGGCTTCGGAAGTACTAACTCTTCCGAAGCCATTTAACCTTCGGAAGACACTGCTATGAACCAGTGGACACAAGTATGTTCTCTGACACTCGCTGCAGAATTCTGATACAACATGGCTTCTTCTTAAAGAACCATGTTGTTGACCATACTTTATTCCAATGTTCACCTTTTCATGATAGTACATGTTATCAACTTAGTTGGTGACAAAAGGTATGTCAGGGACATGTCCTGACTACCAAATCTCAGATAAAACTTTATTCGAGATACCTTAATCTTTAGTCTTGTAGTATAGACTTTAGGTATAGGATCCCGGCTTGTATCAAAGTATATCCGGCTGTAGATAGTATTATATATAGGTTTTCCTTTTAATTCATAGATAGAGAGATCATCTGCTTGTAAGAGTCTTGTATTTTGAGTTGAGAATCAATATATAAAAGTATCTTGAAAATTATCTTTCTATGTTCTTAGTTACTTTATATATTGTGATCAACTCTTATTGATTCTTCATATATCCGAGTACTGTTGTAGGTGAGTTTGAGTGAAAACTCTATGTTTAAGTGACAAACACCGATCCTGTAGTTTTCAAGATAGCAATATATTGTTTTCTCAATGTTCTATTACAAGTGTTACAAATCATAAAAAAAGTTACCAAAAACATCCTACAGTCGACCATACTATAAAAGCCAGCTGGATACAATTGACTAGACACAAAACAAAATCAATTGTAGAGTCAAAAGGCAGATTGCCTTTTGACTAGTGACTATGACATGCCATAGCTCACATCCTTATCTATTACAAAAAGGATAAAGTACATGAAGTTGAAAGTTACAGAACATGATGTAGAAAGTTACAGGCTCAAGACCTCAATGTACAGTTACCAAAAGCATGGACCTTTTTACCAACTCATGTAAGTTGGTGACTTTATAGAGTTGCAGCGGAAAGGAGTCCAGCTTTATGGAAAAATACATCAGATAAAGCATGTTGTTAAAAGTCTTCGGAAGATCTCTGTCTTCAAGAGTTGAGCTTCGGAAGAATTTGTCACTGAAGCTTCAGAAGACTTCATCTTTGGCTTCAGAAGATATTGGTATTGGCTTTGGAAGATTTCATACTTAGAATATTTCTGTTGCATGTGTGAAACTTCTGAAGCATTCTTCTTCAGTACTTGTGCAACATGCATGCAAAAAGACTTTAGTTGCTTTAGGCTCTGTACATATTCTCTACAAACTCCCCCTAGGCTGATGCTACCAAAACACTTAAAGACTTTAGATATCAATAGTCCTTATCAGGATAATAACCAGCCCTTTCTTCATAAGATGATCAGGATACTTCAGACTATCAAAGTATCTTCTCATGTCAAAGAGATCATGCAGAGGCAACTGAAACATGTCTTGCCAAGTGTAGAAATTCTCAATGCCATGATCTCTGATGACATGCCACCTTTCTGATTTGTAGTGTATGTCCAGGACAGGATGGGTCTTTCTAATGCTAAAGGAGCTATTGGAATGGGAGATGATGGAGCATCCTCTGGCTGCACATCCTCAAGATGTTCTGACTCATCCTGAGGTTCAGAAAAGGATGTAGTCTTCTTCTTCTTTTGCTTTGGTTTAGAAGCCATCCTTTTCTTTCTCTTTACAATTTTTAACTGAGAAGACTGGCCTGTAGTATCGGATTGATCTTCATTGTCTTTCTTAGTTGGGTCTTCCACTCTCACAGGTTCAGATTGAGAGTGAGGTTGACCCTACTATGGATCAGAAGATGAAGCTTGCTGAGATTCAATAGGAGGACCAGGTTATGTTGTGTCTTGTTGTTCTACCTTAACCTTCATTTCAGGTGGGGGTTGACTTGGAGGGGAATGTAAGTCAACCAGCTCTCCACTCTTGATCTTCTGCTTGATCACCCTGATATGCTCATCCATAATGGATAGAGACATGGGGCCAAGTCTCCTTCTGGAGAATCCATACAGCTTCAAGAAGCTCATCATCCTCTGTCTGGCAGCAGACTTCTTCATATTCTTTTGGATGATGGCTCTTGACTTAGCAGCTTCTTCCCTTAGCTTTCTTTTGGTTGTCTTTCTTTCCTTGACTATCTCAAGTTCAAGTTGTTTGAGATACTCAAACTCAACATAGTCATAGGAAAAGGGAAGAAGTGCTTCTGCCTGATAGAGGCCTGTGGCACTCAGGTGGTTGATCATCTTGATCCTATCTTCTTCTTTATCTACCTGAGGTTCTTGTTGAACCACATCCTCTTGTGCAGGACTTTCTTGAACTGGGAAGAGAGTAAGCACATGCTTGTATAGTTTTTCTTTCTCCTATCTTCTTTGATTTGTACTAGTAGCTCTGCATCTTCTGCCTCTTTCTTCTCCCTTGACCTTTCCAGGTCAACCAGTTCATTTAGTTCCTCCAAGGGGAGAGAAATGACATTGTCTATGTCATAGTTCATCGTCTGCAGATAGTTTATCCTAACTGCCCTTAACTCATCATTCTGAGTATCTGGTCTGGGGGTAGCCCTGATAGCAGACTCCATGAGTCTTGAAGACTTAGAAGAGAAACTTTCTCCCCTCAGCTTCTTTTTCCTCTCTCTCTCTTCTCCTCCTCAATCTCCTCAAAAGTCATTTTTCTTTTCCCCTTGTCACTCACAGAACTTTGTGACTTAGGGTGGAAAGAGCTTTGGCCTTCATTACTTGGTGTAGCTTCCAAGCTCTGGCCAGAGAGAGGTTGAGAAGCACCTTCACCAACAAGTGTCTCAAAAAAGGAATTGATCTCTGTAGCAGTTGTTGGTGATAAGACAGGGCTTTTAGGTTTTGTCACTAGGCCTTCAGTCAAGGTTTCCCCTATGAAGCTAATCTTAGGGTCTGCCTCAACATCCAATTGACCGATGACATTGCCTGATTCCCATAATCTTCTTCTAAGGCTGAACTCTGTAGTGATCCGGTCTTGAATTCTTTGAGCCAACTTGTCAGCTTGTCTTGATTGGCTTGGATTGACAAGTGGCATGTTGACTAAATCCAATCTGTCATAGAAGTTCAAGGTCTGAAAATTGAAGATCTCCTGTTGCCCTTAAACTTTCATGATGATTAGGGCTCTCATGTTGCTGTCATACCTCCACCCAATGATGTGATTGGAAGATGCTAGAGATGACATGGCTCTTGGTATCCCTTCCTCAAACAGACTCTGTATTAAGGAGTCTATTGAGTCCATATCAATATGAACTAGAGGAATTTGTTGAGTAGGCACAATTGCAAATGAGGATGGTGAGTCCTCAATATCCATACTCCCTAAAGAACTCCCATGTTCTATGCCAGTGATGACTTTCTCCCCCTTTTTGGTAGAGCATCACCCACGTGCATAGATGAGCTAGGAGTTAGGTCAATCACCTCCATATGTTCTTGTGTTCCTGGTTGAGCTCCTTTTAAAGGTCTCATAGCTAGTTGTTCCTTAAGATATGAAATCTCAAGTTGCTAATCATTGACCCTGTTTTGTAAGGTAGTCACCTAAGATTCAAGGTGACTAACCATGGAGACTAAATAGGTGCATGTTGTAGACAGTTGTTGCACCTTTAGTCTTAGATCCCCTCATCTTCATCAGAAGAATCATTGGGGGATGAGATCATTGGACCAGTCCTCACTCTCACCACCAGCTTCAGGTTCTTGGCTGCTGGATTTTCTTTGCTCACTAGCAATCTCAGTTGAGATATCAGTGGGCTGAGTTGCCATGGTGGAGGTCTTATTGATGTAATCACTTTCAAAAGTGAGAGCCTCTTCCAAATGGACATCCTGAACAGGTTCAGAAGTGTCCACCTCAGTAGTAGGTGACTGATGGGGGCTAGAAATAGGAGCCTCAGAAGCACTCATCTCTCTTTGAGTAGGGGAAAAGAAGAGAGAATCATGATACTCACTGAAACCTAGATCTTCATCAGTGTAGAAGTCAAGGTTTAGGATTGGTTGGTTGAGATCTAAAGGCTGGGGATGGTAACTGTCCCCTGAAGCTTGATCACCTGAGTGTTGAAACTCAAAATGATGGCTTAAGGCAGTTTGGCTTATGAGCTCATCAGATTGAGCATGAGGAACCTCAGCACTGATCCTTGAAGAGATAGGAGTGGTCTGCTCCTCAGGAGAAGTGGGATCTACAGTGTCCACTTCTTCCTGTATGGGTGAGTGTATAGGGACCTGCACAGACTGAATAGCTTGAGTAGGGGTTTGTTTGGATTTTCTTTGGTAGGTGAGGATGATTTAAGGCTGTTTAGGTGGTAAGGAAGTAGAAGGTATGGGTTCAACACTAGCTGGTGCTGCTAGGTTGTCATCTTGAGCAATGAGCTCTAATATTTTTTAGACCAGGCTGTTTCTACCCCAGAGAACCCAACAGTGGGATTTCTCAGTATTTTAAAGATGTCGGGATTCATATGTCCCAGTTTAAGAATATTACCTGTTCGCCTTAACTGTGAGTCCAGTTCATAGTAAAAAATGTACTGGACGTATCTAGGGAACATGTAATATTCTAAGGAGTCCAAGTTCGCAAGTAAATTAGTATAAACAAACTGAGAATACCTGAACTTGACCCCCTAAGTCATTCCATGGATAATGAAGGAGAGATCCTCAGGAATCTGGTCCCATCCACTATGCTTATTTGATAAGCTATGGATAACCACATGGAGCAGGAATCTACACTAGGATGAGACCTTCCTTTTTCTAAAGGTCTTGACAGAGTAGTCTCCCTCATAACCCATCTGCTCAAAATAATGATGGCCGGAGTGATGAAGACTGTTCTCCCCTACACTATGGCAGACAGTGCCTTCTCCCCATCCATTACGACCTCTTGGCAGGTCTTCCAGAATTCTAGCAGATGATCCTCATAGAGTGAAGGATCAATGGTTAGGGAGGTGAAGTAGTTGACAAAGCTAAGAAACAGCAAACCTCTGAGAAATGAGGATCTTTCTCAGAGCTTAACAGCAACCTGATTATGTTGCCTATGTAAAGTTCGGGTCATTTATGTGAAGAGGGTTTTCCATTGTGAGGTAGCTTAAGGATTAAGAAAGAAAGAAGAAAGAAATTTCAGAGAGAAATTTGAGATTTTAGGTCAGGAGGAAGAAGCAGATGATAGAAAGAGGGGAAACCGTTAGGTTTATATGTGAAAAAGGATTTTAGATAAAGTTTAATGAAGACTACCTTCCATTTGCCTTCTTCTTAGATTTGGAGCTCCCGAAGGAAACAGATTTTCCTTCCGAAGCTTGAATCTTCTTGGAACTCTTGGAAGTCCTTGTCTTGGTCATATGAAAAGTACCTTTAGGATTGTATGGACAATCCTTAGCAAGATGTACAGTACTCTCACACATGACACACTCCATTTTCTTCTTCCAAGAGCCTTTTGCTGGGAATAAGACTGACTTTGGTCACATCCCTTCTCCACCCTCATCTTTGTAGATGTTGAGACAGTCCTTTTAGGCTTATGACTATTCTTGGAGTTGGATGGTTCAAGTTGTGTAGTAGTGATACACAACAGATCAGCCTTCTTTTGTGTACTGAGATAATTTGAACATGAACTAGAACTCTTAGCAGAAGAGTTTAGGTTGATGTCTTCAGTGTTTACTACTTCAAACCCTGCAGAGATAAAAACTTGCTTCTGCTTGAGTTGAAAGTAGCCTTGATCTCTTGAGCCTTTCTTGCTTTTCTTTTGCTCTTTCTGATCAAGTTCTTTCTCATTGACTTGATCATCACAGTATTCTTCTTCTCCTCAGAAGGATAGTGGCCCTTCTTAGAATCCTCTTCTTCACTCTTCTCAGAGGAATTCTTCACTATCACTTCTTAATTCTCTTCACTCAAAGGATCTATGAGAGGAAGCTCATCTTCACAAGTTTCACACCTAGGTGATCTTACAGACAAGATTGTGTGTAGAGGAGCTATCTCATTTGATCTTAGTCCATGTTTGTTTTGATAGCACACTTTGTTGTGCATGGATGAGGATATCATGTTCTTGAAGGTCTCTTCTTCAAGAACACACTTGTCTGCCCTGGCTTTGCTGATCACAAGCTTAGTCTGGCACTCAGTCAGCTTGGTTATGAGATCCTTGATTTGAGTCCTAAAATATGTATGCTCATGTTTTAGAACTGAAATGGTTTTCTTTAAGTACTCTATCTTTAGTTTATAATCATTTTTAGACTTTCTAAATCAGCTTTTAAAATGTTTAGGGACTTAAGATCAAATCTCATCTCCAAGTTATAGGACCTGTATCTATTAACTTTAGCAATGCATTCAGGGATACAGAGATCTTCCAATACCTTGACTTCATCATGATCTGCCATCAGTGCTTGGTTTAGAGAAGCATCTTCCACCTGAAAGCTCCAGTCAAAGCCTCCATCTTCAGCGACAACAGCAGCCTGCTGCTTTGGCTTCTCATTCTGGGGATCTTTGTCAGTGTAGTTGGGTCTGAACTGTGTTTGACCACCATTTGTTCTCGGTGCCTTACACTCCCTGGCAAAGTGGCCCATCAAGTTACAATTGTAACACTTGACTTTGCCTTTGTCTAGGCCAAACTTTCCACTAGTTGCATTGCTTGGAAACTTCCTTCCAGTCCTCTTGTAGAACTTCTTGGCTCTATGAGTGAGAAGAGCCATCTGTTAGACTATCTCCATGTACTCCAGATCATCTGGATGGATACAGTCTAGGTCTTCAAGAGTGAAAAGAAAGCTGCCACAACTTTCATTAGAAAACACAAAGGCTTGAGAAGAAATTGTCTCTTGGAATGGGCTTCCTTGAGTGTAGTTCTCCTTTGGTGTCTCTGGGAAGGTGATGAAAGGGCCCTTTGATAAGTTGTCAGGGTAGCATATGAGATGATGTTGGGGTTCTATGCTATCCCATTCAACCACATGCAGGGCTGAACCCATTTGATTGTTGGAGTTGCCAGATGAACCTTACATGTTCATCTCCATCTAGTAGGCTCTGAGAATCCCATATAACTCTGTCAGAATGAGAGTTTTGAGATTTTCAGTCCTCTTGATCACCACACAGTAGTGTGTCCACTGCCTAGGAAGTGAGGACATGAACTTCCTTACAATGTCCCTGTTTTCAAGTGGAACTCCTCCATCCACAAGGGTATCCATAATCTCAACATACCTGAAGTATTACTGAGTCATGGTTTCACCCATTTTGAAGGTGAAGTTTTCAAACTGCTGCTTCAGGAGATCCTTCTTGTTCTCCTTAGCTTCAGAGGAACCCTTATACATCAGTTTCAATGCATCCCACAACGTTTAGCCGTTTTTCATTTCTTGAAACCTCTGTATGCAGAGTTTGGAAGAGTAGTCTAAAGGGCTGTCATGGCTTTTCTATCAATCTCTACTCTCTTTCTGTCTTCATCAGAGTAGTTTGCCATAGCCTTGGGGATCATACCAGCACCAGTAGCAAAAGGGGTGCTTGGTATGTAAGGTCTATTCTCAACAGACTCCTATATTCTTGAGTCTAGAGACTTGATGAAACCTTCCATTCTCAAGCATCAGGTGTCAAAGTCATCAGAGTGATCAGTGGGGACTTATTTATGGTTCCAGTTTCCATATCAGTCTTGGAAATGGCTACCATTTGAAAAGTTGAATATTTGTGTGTGAGAGGGATCTTAAGATGGTGAGATCTTATATCAAGAGCTTGGAAAGCTCTGATACCAAATACAAGACCGGTGAAGGGAGTCACTTACAACACAACAACACAAAGAGGAGAGTAACTAAACTTAATCAAACAGTGAACTGGATTAACCACAAGTAAAGACACTAAGAACACAAGTAATTAAGAGACAGAACACAAGAGCAAGATACACAAGTCTATGGTTTTCAAGATTGCAGTATATTGCTTTCTCAATGTTCTATTACAAGTGTTACAAAGCATAAAAGAAAGTTACAAGAACATGAGATACTTATACTACATTCTGTAGCCGGCCATACTATGAAAGCCAGCTGGATACAATTGACTAGACACAAAACAAAATCAGTTGTAGAGTCAAAAGACAGATTGCCTTTTGACTAGTGACTATGACATGTCATAGCTCACATCCTTATTTATTACAAAAAGGATAAAGTACATGAAGTAGAAAGTTATAGACTTAAGACCTCAATGTACAGTTACCAAAAGCATGGACCTTTTCACCAACTCATGTAAGTTGGTGACTTTACAGAGTTGCAGCGGAAAGGGGTCCAGGTTTATGAAAAAATACACCAGATAAAGCATGTTGTTAAAAGTCTTCAGAAGAAATCTGTCGTGAAGAGTTGAGCTTCGGAAGACTTTGTCTCTAAAGCTTCGGAAGACTTCATCTTTGGCTTCGGAAGATATTGGTCTTGGCTTCGGAAGATTTCACACTTAGAATATTTCTGTTGCATGTGTGAAACTTCCGAAGCATTCTTCTTCAGTACTTGTGCAGCGTGCATGCAAAATGATTTTTTGGTTGCTTCAGCATTTATACATATTCTTTACACTTGTTATCAGATTGGGTCCATAGTTTTTTTTTATAATTTTGAGTCTTGTTGTCAATATGTTGTACTAGATTGAGTCGGCCACCAAAATATAATCTAACATTTTTAATTCAATTCATAACTTCAAATAAACTTTATTTGATTTACTTAATTTTAAAACTGAGAGAGATAGTTAGACGTGAAGAGAAATTCATGTAGCTATTATATTTCTATTTAATATTAGAGGTGAACTTATTTTTTATAATTCTCAATTCTAAAAAAATATAATGATCAGATGTATTACATAATAATTTATAAATGAAAAGAACATTAATTTCCCAAATTTGATTATATCTAATACTCGGTTTTTTTAAATTGAAAATACATTCTCAAATTTCATTATAGAGATTTAAAATATTATCGAATCATATACTCTTAAGAAATTTGGTTGGTGATAGATCTAGTAACATTAGTTATTTGAAGTTAGAGCAGTGAAGTTCATCTTATGATGAAAAGTTCTAAGTTTGACGTATCACGAGTCGGTATAAATCAATTATTGTATAAAATAAAAAGTAAATTAAACGAGCGTGTGATTTATCGTTCAAAAGAATTATAACCTTTTAAATTCTCAAAATGTTTATATATAACTAATGTCACATCTTAGTAAAAGCGTGAAATGCTTGGGTGTGACTCTTTGGCTCATAACATATTGATCACAATTTGTTATAACAAGTAATATGACATAACACATCATATGTTCTTATATATAGATATAAGCATGGGTTACATTTAGGTTCATACAAAATTTACCTACATAAGACCCTTTTACATAATTTTAACATAATTCTAGTACAAAAGTGTCTATTAATTACGTTATTTTTAGTAGTAATTGAAATGCGCATCCACTGTTATGTTAAGATCATACATATTCACAGTTAATTTGGCGCACGTTCTTCCTATCACTTCACCCAATCCATTGTAAACACAAATGAAAATATAACACTATTAGTCATTCTGATTACCTGAAAAAACATACTCAAAACAGTCAAGATAATGTTGGCGAGAACATAAGTTTAATTACTAAACAAAATATATTGATGCAATATAAATAAGATTACAACCAAACTTACTTATAAGCTAAGTAATTTATAAGTGTCACAAATACAAATCACATAATCAGATAATATAGCATCACAACACTCATCCTGTAGATGCAGAAATATTTAATAAGTAGCGCTACCTATATTACCAAACAATTCCTCATCCGAATTAATGGTTGTAGTTTATGTCACAATGACAGTAATCTCAAAAAATTTTATTTATATATAAAATTAATCACAAATAGTATGTTTTCCCTCACAACTCATAAATGTAAAAATGAAACTATGAATCTCACCTTATTTCCAGCCAAATATCAAGAAATTCCTATAAAATAATTATTTGCTAGAATGAAAAAAATTTCTCTAGAATTTTTAGCATTTTAATTGAAAATTCTAAATTGATAGCATTTGTTTTTCCTAAAATCGTCAAATTTCGGCAGTAAAAACATTCAAAAATATAGTTTATTCCATAAAGTTTTAGACCCACCATTCATAATAAACAATTTACTAGAAATTTTACAGGTTTCATAATAAGCGGCAGAAATACATAGATATCTTTAAAAATTCTCAAATTCACACATAATGTTATAATTAGAATATTTTAATCTATGTAAATTTTTCATAATTTAACTCACTTGTTTGCTATTTCTTTCTATTTTCTAATTACAAAAAATTCTAAATTGTAAAACTCAGTTATACATGTGAATTAATTCATGAAATTTATTCAACAAATCCTATGAAATATAAGATTCATCATATAATATTTCTAAATTTTTATCAGGTTCAGAGATTTTGTATGAATATTTTCTTTTATTTCCTTGGACAAATTGTATAAAATAATTTCCCTCTATTATTACACCAAAATTTACAGAGTATTAATTATATTATTGTCTAATAATCTTCTAATTTTATTTCCACAATCACAGTCAATTAAGTAGTTAATCCAGTTCAAAAATATTTATGTTTCAACCCTTTAATTTTGTATTGATTCCTTGATTTTTATAAAACCTTCAAATTTTCTGTTTTTGAATTCTTTTATTACTAGTTTTTGATAAAAATCATAGGTTCATGAGTTCTTGATGATTTAAATCTGCACAAGTTCGTTTATGTGTGTTTATTGAAACACATATTCATTTCTTAAACTTGTTAGTTTGATGTTTTAGGAATCTAACCTTGTTTGTAGAGAACAAAGGGATTGGTTTAACTTGATTCCTTGAAACTCCGGTTGTGCTTGGTCCAACAAATTGGTGAAGAACGGAGGTGGTGATGGTGGAGATCGCAGGACCGAAAGAAAAGTTGTTGATGATGCCCGGAGGGTTAAAGCCAAAAAGGTGATGGTGGTGGTGACTTGAAAACCAAGAGTGGGAGATAGGGTGAGAGCCGAGAAAAGTGATGATAGTGGTGGTTGTGGTGGTTTGCGGTTGTGATGGTGGTGGTTCCATGCGGCCATGGTTTGCAAAGAAGGTGGAGAAGTCATCATTAGTCTGTAACACCTGAATATTTATTATTTTGAAGCCGGTGAAGAAAGAAAAGAAAATAAAGTCCAAAAGTCGAGGGACCAAACTCGCAAACGAGAGAAAGTCAGGTGAGGGGAAGTATATAAGGGAGAGGGCAGCCCTTACCCTCTCCCCCACACTCACAAATCAGCCAAAGAAAGGGGAGAAGAGAGAAAGAAGAGAAAAAGAGGAAAAGTGCCGGTTCGGGTTGGTTCGGGTCGCCAAAATCGTCGTGAAGCAAGCCAAATCGAAGCCCTTAACGTTGTGCTCGTTTGTGTGAGTTCTAGAACCCCACTTTTACTTGTTTTCAAACGATTTTGGGGCTGGAAAACATAGAAACCCGTTTTTGTATGTGTATGTGTTTGACCCATTTGGGTGTGATGTGTGTGATGCGTTTCGTGTATGTTTCCGGGCGTGTGTGTGCTTGTATGGTGTTATGGTATGCATTCCTAAGGTTTAGGATGGTTGATTTAGGCTTAAAATGGTTTAGATGAGTTTGGAGGCCGAAAACCCTCGGCTGCAGTCGGGATGAACTGCATTCTGCATCAGTTAGGGCTAGGCGACCGACTGGAGGCCGAATGGAGGCCATACGGCCGATTAGGGTGCGATTGGGGTCCATTCGCACGATTGAAAGTCCATTCGTACGACTGAAGGTCCAGTCGCATAAGTGCCCATCCGTATTAATCCCATTCACATGAGGTCCATTCGCATTGTCCATTCGCACGAGTGGATGTTTATTCGCCTAAATGTTCATCCGCTTGAGTTCAATCGCATGATGTTCAGTCGCATGGAGGCCATGCGACTGAAGGTATCCATACGCTCGAATAGGGCTGTTGTACCCGAGGAAGGTATAGATTGACTTCTGACTTTCGAGGGAAGTGCAGATGTAAGTTTTGACGTAAAGTCCCTATAAGAGCATGTAAGATGACGTTTGAGGCCTTAGAAAGCATGTTGGGCATGATGATGATGATGTTGCAAGTTTATGCACGTCATGTATGTATGGTGTTGCCCTGTATGATAATGATGACTGTGTGTGTTATGTTCCTTATTATGATGTATGTTTATGTTTCCCATAACTTTACGTGTTATGATAAGGAATGAACGAAGTATTATGTAACGTAAAGTGAAAGATAATGAAAGAGGAACACGATGTTGAATGCATGCATTAATGAACGAATGAAACGTCTTGCACGCATCGGATAACGGGTCCTTCTTTGTGATTGACCCTTAATGTAGAACCTCTATCGCTCACCCCTAGTACTGTGGCATACGTTTTCATTTATTGACTTCGGCCCAGTAACTAAGACTGATGGTTACTCCTAGTACCGTGGCATACGTTTAGCTGTTCATTTATTGACTTCGGCCTGGTAGCTACGACTAACCGGGGTGTAGCACATGGTATTGGTACAGATGATGTCCGATGCGCAAGTAAATTCATAAAGAACGAATGAAGGAATGAATGAATGAAGAAGATAATAATGATATTATCTATGTGTACGTACGATGTGTGATCATGTAAAAGTAACGAAGGGTTTTATATGAAAGTAAAGTATGTTTTGTAATAAAACTAGAACTCACTCAGCAACACTGACTTTTTATATGTTTTCCAGTTGGGAGGTAATGTTTGCTGAGGATGGCACACCGTGAAGCTACTCAGCTCTTTTGGGGATGGCATTCTTTTGATTAATGTTTTTGCATTGTAATGCGATCAAGCTATTTTGTAATGAATGTTGTATTAAATTGCAAAAGCATTTACATGGAAATGAAAGATTGTTTTAGTTTTCCGCTGCGATTCATGAAATACAAATGCAATTATACGTTTTATGTGCGATGAGAACCCAGCTGTAAGCGTCCCGGGAACGGGGCCTTACAAGTTGGTATCAGAGCCAAAGTTTAAGTGAAATGGGTAAATTTTCAAAATAAACCTAATCTTAAACTGAGAATGGGACGGAAAGGGAATGGGATGCCAATCTGAGTAGTTGCGTGCCATCAGGTATCTTCGTAAAGTTAACCGGTTTTATGTGCGCATGGTATGTGTTATGTGTTGTATGTAGATTTAAATACTGATGTAGTCAGGACAGATAATACTTGGGGTATGAAGAGTAAAGTAAGTGGCTAATCACAACTGCCACTGTAATTAGGGACTTACTATACTTGACATAAACTGAGCTGTTCCCTTGAATAACCGTGTTGGTGTTTGAATCTTTCAGTGTGCGTGTGATGCCGGAGGTAGATCTTCGAAAGCTTCTAGGGGTGGAGGTCACGGTGCTGAACCGCGACCCAAGAGAGGGAGACCCAGAGTTGAGAGGGTGGTTCATGAAGAACCAGAGACCCCCCATCCAGAGGGTGGCGAAGAAAGCGCCAATCTGAGAGCCTCAGTAAAGGAGGTTGTTGTAGAAGAAGTCCATCAGGTCATGCAGACAATCTTACCATCTGTGGTGACCGAAGTTATTAAGGCTGTACGAGAAGGGGAAAGAAAAGAAAGAAACAGATCCTCTGGAGATTGGGAACACCCAGAGCCTGAAACGGTCCTGTCTGATGATGAAGAGGAAGAAGAAGAGCCTGTGCCAGAGGCAGTGCGAGGATGTAACTACGGGGCATTTATGAGATGCAATCCCCCTACTTTTAACGGTAATGGCAATATTACCGCCGATGGTGAGAGAGATGGAGGCCGTTCTCGACATCAGCGAGTGTCGGGAAGATCAGAAGGTGAAGTTTGCCACTCATTCATTTGTGGACTCGGCACTATGTTGGTGGGACAACATTGTCCAAGCAGAGGGTAATCGGGCAATCGGAGAATGAAATGGCCTGAGTTGAAGAAGATGGTGATTGAGGAGTTCTGTCCTCACAGGGAAATGGATAAGTTGGAAAGGGAGTTTCTGCAGTTGGAGGCTAGAACCATGACACACCAGCAGTATACCACCAAGTTTAATGAAATGGCACGACTCGTGCCTGATCAGGTGACACCTCTGTCTCGAAAATCAAGAGGTACATTCAGGGTTTACCGGTGGATGTTCGTCGGCATATATCGCTGCCCGACCAAGCACGTTTAGGTCGGCAGTTGATTTGGCAGGGAGGCTGTATGACGAGCGGAAGGTGGTGGTGACTGAAGCGAGTAAGAAGGGTGGTGGTGATCGGAAGTGGAATGGGAGGAGGTTTGGTCAGGTTGATGCCTCGACGGGTAACAAAAAGGCATGGTTGGATGACCGCCGCGTGGCCACATCGGGAGTGGGATCAAGGAGGTGTGGTAAGTGTGGAAAGGAGCATGCGGTAGAATGTAGGCTGGGTTTGAACGTGCGCTTCAAGTGTGGAAGACAGGGCATATGGCGAAGGATTGCCTGTCGGGCAAATGTTTTAACTGTGGGGAAACTAGTCATATGAGCAGAGATTGTAAGAAGCCGAGGACTGAGGGTTCAGGGTGAGGAAGACGGGAAGTGAAGGACCGAGGGCGAGCGCCAGGGCATTCACTATGACACAGGAGGAAGCTAGGACAGACCCTGATGTCGTGTCCGGTACGTTTCTGGTGAACCAAACTTTAGCTTCTGTGCTATTCGATTCTGGTGCTAGTAGGAGTTTTATTTCTGCTGCTTTTTGTGCTAAGCTGCATGTTAGTAGTAGGTGTGTTGATGCGCCCTTTGATGTAGAAACTGCCATAGGTAAGTCTACCAGGATTTCGGAGATGATAGAAAACTATGAGGTGGAGTTAGAAGGTCACAAGTTTCCTGTTAGACCGTTTGTGATGACCTTGGGTGGTTTCGATTTGGTTCTTGGGATGGATTGGTTGGCGGACTTCGAGGCGAACATTGTGTGTCGCAAGAAGATGATTCGGTTGACAGCGCCTGATGGAAGTTTGGTAACGGTTTATGGTGATCGAGTCACGACGATCCCAAAGGTGATCTCAATGGCAGTAGCGGGAAATTGTATGAGGCGTGGATGTAGCGCCTACTTGGCTTATGTAAAGGATGTAGATGCACCAACACCACAACTGCCTGATGTACCGGTTGTGTGTGACTTTCCAGACGTGTTCCCAGAAGATTTACCAGGGGTACCACCTGACAGAGAAATTGAATTCCAGATTGATCTAATACCGGGTGCCCAACCCGTTGCCAAGGCACCATATCGGTTAGCTCCGACGGAGATGAAAGAGTTGATAGAACAGTTGCAAGGGTTGCTTGATAAGGGGTTCATTAGACCGAGTATCTCTCCTTGGGGTGCTCCGGTCCTATTTGTAAAGAAGAAGGATGGTAGTATGAGGATGTGCATTGACTATCGTGAACTGAATAAATTGACGGTGAAGAACCGCTACCCCTTACCGAGGATAGATGATTTGTTTGATCAGCTTCAGGGTGCCAGTTGGTTTTCAAGAATAGATCTTCGGTCTGGCTATCATCAGTTGAAGGTGAAGGAACAAGATATCCCTAAAACAGCTTTCCGCACACGTTATGGTCATTATGAGTTTCTTGTCATGTCCTTTGGTTTGACCAACGCGCCAGCTGCTTTTATGGATCTGATGAACCGTGTGTGTCGGCCTATGTTGGATAAATCAGTGATTGTGTTTATTGATGATATCCTGATTTATTCGAAGAGCGAGATTGAGCATGCCGGTCACATTCGAGAGGTTCTAGAGACGTTGAGAAGGGAGAAATTGTATGCTAAATTCTCCAAGTGCGCGTTTTGGTTGCGCGAAGTTCAGTTTTTGGGTCATGTGGTGAATCCTGACGGGATAATGGTGGACCCGGCGAAAGTGGAGGCGGTTATGCAATGGAAGTCACCAAGGACGCCAACGGAGATCCGTAGCTTCTTGGGTTTGGCGGGCTGCTATAGAAGATTCATCCAAGACTTCTCTAAGATTGTTTCTCCACTAACTAAGTTGATCCAAAAGGATGTGAAGTTTGTATGGGGTCAAGCTCAAGAGAAGGCGTTCGAAGAGCTGAAGGCAAGACTGACTCAAGCTCCTGTTCTGTCATTACCCGATGGAAGCGAAGATCTGGTGGTTTATTCTGATGCTTCCTACTCAGGGTTGGGGTGTGTGTTAATGCAGAGAGGAAGGTTATAGCCTATGCATCTCGACAGTTAAGGTTCGATGAGGTTCAATTATCCTACTCATGACTTGGAGCTAGCAGCCGTGGTCTTTGCGTTAAAGATTTGGAGGCACTATCTCTACGGGACGAAGTGCACCATATTCACTGACCACAAGAGTACTACTGAGAGTAAGAAAAGACCTGAACATGAGGCAGAGGCGATGGTTGGAGCTTATAAAGGATTATGATTGCGAGATCCATTACCATCCAGGCAAAGCTAATGTGGTGGCGGATGCCCTTAGCCGAAAGGAAAGGCCCGAACCGATTCGGGTGAAATCTTATCAATTAATCATGACCTCTGATGTGATGAAGTAAGTTAAGGAGTTTCAAGATGAGGCATTGAAAGAAGATCATCCTAACTCGGAAAGAATGAGAGGTCTGGTTGGGGAATTGGGTGAAAACACACTCGGTGTTAGAACTCGATTCGGTCGTGTGTGGATTCCTCGTTTTGGGGATCTACGGGTGAAGATAATGGATGAAGCTCACAAGACTCGATACTCCATTCATCCTGGTGCCACGAAAATGTACCATGACATGAAGAAAGATTATTGGTGGCCGGGTGTGAAGCGTGACGTGGTGGAGTATGTGAGTAAGTGCCTTACTTGCTTACAGGTGAAGGCAGAGCATCAAAAGCCGTATGGGAAGATCCAACCTTTGGATATACCGGAATGGAAGTGGGAGCACATCACCATGGACTTCATTACGAAGCTGCCACGCTACTTCGAAAGGGTATGATGCCATATTGGTGATAGTTGATCGTCTGACGAAGAGCGCTCATTTTCTACCGATCCGCGAGACGTATTCATCTGAGAGGTTGGCTGATCTGTTCATCAAGGAAATTGTAGCTCTTCATGGTGTGCCGGTGTCTATTGTGTTTGATCGCGACACTCGGTTTACATCTAAATTTTGGAAGAAATTCCACGACGCTATAGGGACGAGGTTACATATTAGCACGGCTTATCATCCCCAAACTGATGGTCAGTCAGAAAGAACATTCAGACACTGGAAGACATGCTCCAGGCATGTGTGATCGATTTTGGTGGAAGTTGGGATGACCACTTACCGTTAGCCGAATTCTCATACAACAACAGCTATCATGCCAGCATTGGTATGCCACCATATGAGATGCTATACGGTAGGAGATGCAGAACACCCGTTTGTTGGGGTGATATTGGTCAGAAGGAATTGGGGAGCGTCGAGGTAATCGAGGCTACGACAGAGAAGCTTGAAAAGATTAAAGCCTTCATGAAGGCAGCCAAAGATAGACAGAAGTCGTATGCCGATAAGCGACGTAGGCCAATTGAGTTCCAGGTGGGTGACCGGTTATGTTGAAGTTTTCACCTTGGAAGGGTATTATCAAATTCAGAAAGCGGGGCAAGTTGAGCCCAAGATATATAGGCCCTTTCCGAATCATTGCTCGAGTAGGGGAGGTGGCCTATAGATTGGAGTTGCCAGATGAGTTAAGTGGGATTCACCCGACATTCCATGTATCTCATCTGAGAAAGTGTATAGCTGATGAAGACATGATTGTTCCACTAGAGGACATTGAAATAGATGAAAGGCTCAATTATATGGAGCAACCAGTGGCAATCATCGATCGTAAAGAAAAAAGGTTGCGAAATAAAGTGGTTCCTCTTGTGCGTGTACAGTGGAAGCACAGGAAGGGATCCAAGTCAACGTGGGAGACTGAGGAAGAAATGAGATAGCATTATCCACGTTTGTTCGACGAATAACAGGTTTCGGGGACGAAACCTATTTAAGGGGGGTGGACTTGTAACACCCGAATATTTATTATTTTGAAGCCGGTGAAGAAAGAAAGAAAAATAAAGTCCAAAAGTCGAGGGACCAAACTCGCCAACGGAGAAAGTCGGTGAGGGGAAGTATATAGGGAGAGGGCAGCCCTTACCCTCTCCCCACACTCACAAATCAGCCAAAGAAAGAGAGAAGAGAGAAAGAAGAGAAAAAGAGAAAAGTGCCGGTTCGGGTTGGTTCGGGTCGCCAAAATCGTCGTGAAGCAAGCCAAATCGAAGCCCTTAACGTTGTGCTCGTTTGTGTGAGTTCTAGAACCCCACTTTTACTTGTTTTCAAACGATTTTGGGGTTGGAAAGCATAAAAACCCGTTTTTGTATGTGTATGTGTTTGACCCATTTGGGTGTGATGTGTGTGATGCGTTTTTGTGTATGTTTCCGGGCGTGTGTGTGCTTGTATGGTGTTATGGTATGCATTCCTAAGGTTTAGGATGGTCGATTTAGGCTTGAAATGGGTTTAGATGAGTTTGGAGGCCGAAAACCCTCGGTTGCAGTCGGATGAACTGCATTCTGCATCAGTTAGGGCTAGGCGACCGACTGGAGGCCGAATGGAGGCCATACGGCCGATTAGGGTGCGATTGGGGTCCATTCGCACGATTTAAGGTCCATTCATACGACTGAAGGTCCAGTCGCATAAGTGCTCATCCGTATTAATCCCATTCGCATGAGGTCCATCCGCATTGTCCATTCGCACGAGTGGATGTTTATTCGCCTAAATGTTCATCCGCTTGAGTTCAATCGCATGATGTTCAGTCGCATGGAGGCCATGCGACTGAAGGGTGTCCATACGCCCAATAGGGCTGTTGTACCCGAGGAAGGTATAGATTGACTTATGACTTTCGGGGGAAAGTGCAGATGTAAGTTTTGACGTAAAGGTCCCCATAAGAGCATGTAAGATGACGTTTGAGGCCTTAGAAAGCATGTTGGGCATGATGATGATGATGTTGCAAGTTTATGCACGTCATGTATGTATGGTGTTGCCCTGTATGATAATGATGATTGTTGTGTGTTATGTTCCTTATTATGATTATGTTATCTTTCCCATAACTTTACGTGTTATGATAAGGAATGAACGAAGTATTATGTAACGTAAAGTGAAGATAATGAAAGAGGAACACGATGTTGAATGCATGCATTAATGAACGAATGAAACCTCTACCACTCACCCCTAGTACTGTGGCATACGTTTAGCTGTTCATTTATTGACTTCGGCCCAGTAGCTAAGACTGATGGTTACTCCTAGTACCGTGGCATACGTTTAGCTGTTCATTTATTGACTTCGGCCCGGTAGCTACGACTAACCGGGGTGTAGCACATGGTATTGGTACGGATGATGTCCGATGCGCAAGTAAAGTCATAAAGAATGAATGAACGAATGAATGAATGAAGAAGATATAATGATATTATCTATGTGTACGTACGATGTGTGATCATGTAAAAGTAACGAAGGGTTTTATATGAAAGTAAAGTATGTTTTGTAATAAAACTAGAACTCACTCAGCAACGCTGACTTTTTATATGTTTTCCAGTTGGCAGGTAATGTTTGCTGAGGATGGCACACCGTGAAGCTACTCAGCTCTTTTGGGGATGGCATTCTTTTGATTAATGTTTTTGCATTGTAATGCGATCAAGCTATTTTGTAATGAATGTTGTATTAACTTGCAAAAGCATTTACATGGAAATGAAAGATTGTTTTAGTTTTCCGCTGCGATTCATGAAATACAAATGCAATTATACGTTTTATGTGCGATGAGAACCCAGCTGTAAGCGTCCCGGGAACGGGGCCTTACGGTGGTGGTGACTTGAAAACCAAGAGTGGAGATAGGGTGAGAGCCGAGAAAAGTGATGATAGTGGTGGTTGTGGTGGTTTGCGGTTGTGATGGTGGTGGTTCCATGTGGCCATGGTTTACAAAGAAGGTGGAGAAGTCATCATTAGTCCTAGGTTTAGAGTGATGAGGTGTGGATTACGGGGTTGATTAGTTGGTTTAATAGGGAGAGGTGGCAAATTCAAAGGATGATTAGTGTCATGGGGTGCTAGGTGGTGAGTTCTAAGGATTGCTTAGTGTATGGCCGGCTAAGGGTGGGATTAAGGAGATAATGACTTATTTAGTCACTAGGCTAAGGTTAATGACTTAGTTTAGTGGCTAAACGGGTGGTCTTGATGAACTGAGAATGAGGTTAAGAGTTGTGTTTAAGTGATTAAAGTTTGATAACTTTAGTTTTGATACAAGGTTTCTTGATGTAATTTCATTCAGTGATGTTTGATTAAGTTTAAATTTTAATAATTACACATAGTTAAGGCATCTAATATTAAGCTAACTAATCATATTATCCTTAAGATGGTAACATAATTCATATACATACCTACGTGAACATTCATGCATGCATGCTCAATACATACTCAAGGATTCATATTATCAAAGGAAATTATCTTAATCATATCCTAAATGAAACAAACATTTACTATTATTTCATAGAAAGTATTAAACTATCTAACCTTGATTTTAGGGTTATCACAACTAACTTAATTAAATCAACTAATAGATAAGTATATTAAAATAATATAGTAATAAAACAATCATACCATGCTTCTTTGTTGTAATTTGTAGTAATAAAACAATAAAATTTTATATTAATATAAATAAATTAATAAGCGGGTATCAAAAATAAGAACTTGTGTTCTCACAATCTCACCTCACCTTCCTTAATACACTGCAATTATCTTTCAAAACTAAAAAGCTAATAAATTATTACAACAAAAAGTTGAAATTAAGTTTTCTCTCACTTATCTTATCTTCTTCACTCTCACATCTCTTCTTATTTTTTTCATACCTATGACTCAAAATCATAAAAATGTTGTTTTTAAAACTCAATTTATACTGCATCAATTTGGAAAATTTCATTGGGGTCGGTGTAAAAAAATCATGAGTGTCGCTCAAGTTTCTATCACATATATGTGTTGTACATAAAAATTAGTTGTCAGATGACACCCATCCACACCCTTTAGGTCTGTCCCTGCACAGCAGCAGATACGCACACAATCTCTCTCACACACACATGAATGGAGTCAGAAAAATCTTAGAATCCTAGAAAGACTTAGAAGAGATTGTAATATTCTAAAACTTCTTATAAAATCAAAGTTTTAAAAAAATATGGGATAAATAAGTAACAAAAGAAATTTTAAGAAGATAATAAGACGGAAAATTTAACTCTGAAATCCTTATAAAAAGAAGGTGGCCACCAACCAACCCTTCCTTTGTTACTTCGTTGCGAGAAAGCAAAAGAGAGTTCTAAAGAGTGAAAGTCTCTAAAGCAAGAAATATATGATTTTCATACCTTTCATCTTACCTTAAAGCATAGATCTGAGTATGAATCATGCTTAGGAATCGTTTGTGATTAGATCTAGCATCAAAGCTTGTGTCTTAATTTTTTGCATAGATCTTGATGAGAAGAACCGTAGTTTCTAGGATTTGTTTAAGTATTTATCAAATGTTTTGGATTGCTATAAATACTTAATAATGGTTATTATATATGTTGTTAAGATTTGAACGTAAAATTTGCATTTATTTTAACTTTAACTAGGGATTATGAAGTTTTATGTATGTGTGTTTGCATATATGTATTACATGTTAAAACTTATATAAAAGATGATTTTAAGGGAAGAAGTTGTTAAAAAGGCTAAAAATAAGGTAAAGTAAGCAAACAGCGAGTCATTCAACTTTTCGAATGTAAAAAAATGCCTTTACAACTTACTAGGGCATGATACTAGTCTAGTGCCCCCTAATGTTGTATGAAATCTTCATATCTAACTAGTTAATAAATAATAATGCAAGTATGACTTAGCGTAACTAGAGTTACCCTCTATAACTAGCATGTCACCTTCACATCTCTTGACACTTAGTTAAGTTCCTTTAGTTAATGATCTACATAGTAAAATCATAACCTTTGTATGTAAATTCTAGACTTCACAACTAACTGTGCCTCCTCATCTAATGTGTAACCGCCATTTCTAATCCTTACCTTGGTAGTAGAGTACATTCAATAAATTCTTACGAAGTTTCTAGCATTTGTCTTAGAACCTCTATATGTAAATTCTAGACTTCACAACTAATTGTGCCTCCTCATCTAATGCGTAGCCACCATTTCATCTAATGCGTAACCACCATATCTAATCCTTACCTTCACAATAGAGTACATTCAAACGAATTCATACGAAAGTTTCTCGTATTTGTCTTATAACCTCTGTAATTGATTATCGCATACGTAATCCAAAGTAACCTTTGCAACTTAGTAATACCTCCACATCTTAACAAGCATTCTTAACTCAATAGAACATCCATAACTCAACATACCTCCACACTACCCCCACCCCTACTAAAATATTACACTTGTGTAATCTATAGGATTACACTTGTGTAATCCAAGGACATAGTAAGATTACAACCTATGCAATGAAAACTTATAGATTAAGAAAATAAATAATTTAATTAGTTTAGAAAGTGATATATATAATTCCTCATAAAAATATTATATTTTGAATTGCACTTGCTTCTTATGTGAAAGAGCTGCTTGAAAGCTTGACAACCAAGAAAAAACCCAATATATGTTTATCTATATTCTATATATTTTTCCTTTTTCTACAATATAAAAACCTTTTTTTTACAATAATGGTATATTTTTAATGAATGTTTTGAAAATGTGTATGTAATTTGTTCCAAGACTTATAAAGTGTGCACACACATGTGCGTTTCAAAATTGTATATGGTATGTAAGCGGTTCAAGAATACAAACACTAACGATCGCTGTCATTCACCCGTGGACATATTCAAGAGATGATGTGCTCACAACAAAAGTTGATTTGGAAAGAAATAGTAGCCTTCAAGGCAAAGAATTGGCATTTGTTCCGACGGTCTTAAGAACAAGCCTAATGATTGCAAAACTTATTTATTTATAATAATATGTGTTGTTTTTCTGTGAGTAATGAACAATAATTTGTCCCTTTTATCACAGCTTGCAACGTAATATTGATATTTTTTTTGCTATGTTTATTTATGAATAACTTTGTAAAATAGTAATTAAATTTTAAGATTGTTTTAATCAGATCACTCATAAATTTTTTGCCTCAATCAGATCACTTAAATTATTTTTTGTCTCAATCAGGTCACTAAAGTTTCAAAATTATTCTAATTAGATCACTCATAAATTGTAAAAAATATTTTAAAATCAATTGAAATATATAAAATATTAACAATCTTTATAAAGAATCGAATCATATAAAAATTGCGACTTTCTTGAAAAATTTAAAAAAAATATAAGTGAGCTAATTGTAACACTCGTAAACTTTAGTAACCTGATTAAAACAAATAACAATATTATTGATCTGAATGAAACAAATAAAAATATAAGTAATTTAGTTAGAACATTTTTTATAACTTGATTACTATTTTATAAAATTTTCTTTTTATTTACCACTAATGTTCATGTTAAATACTAGCCACTAGAGTTAATAAACACAAATGCAATGCATCCTGGTGGTTGGCGTTTGGTCTTCTCTTTCATGCTACCAGGTTCGTGACCCGACCCTCACCACACCTCCTTCACCCTTGATATACTCTTGAATCTTGATGTTTTCCGTTTCTATTTTTTATGTTTCTTTTTGTTTTTGTTTTAGTTTAAGTTTATTAGATTTCAGTTTTTTTTAATTATTTTAGTGTCTTCTTGGATTCTTTATTTCCTTATTTTCATTTCTATTTTCATATGGTTTCTAATCTTTATTTTCTTTTGTTTTTGAGTTTAGTTTTTCTTTAATTTTAGTTCTTTTATTATTCTTGATTTATTTATTATTTAAGTAAATTGTTTTTACTTATTTTTCCAAATTTAGTTTATATAAATTAAATCGCGTAACAAGATAAAGTTTGAATTGCTAAATTTGAGTTTTGTCTTTTGGTTATTCGATTTTTCAATCGTTACAATATATACATTGTGATAATTAAAACGAAGCCTTACAACTTTATATATATCGCAACTTTGTATATTTTCGTTGTGTACTTTTACCCAATATCGTTGAAGCTTGCACCTAGTTAAATAGCAATTATCAATATACAAAACTCTTATACAATGCTTTCACAAAACAATGCTTTCACAATAGATTGGACATTGAAATGTTCATCTTACTAATTGGATCGATTTTAAAAACCAAATGATTTATAAATATTATAAAAAAAGTTAGACTATAATATCTAATTCAATAAAATTATAAGAATATACCTTATTCGGCATAAAATTTCAAATTTAAAGAATTAGATAAATACAATGTGAAGCCTAAAGTCTAAAATTAATTTAGTGAATAAGATTCTTGAAATCAAAATAAAATAAATACAAAATAAGTTGCAATCCGATCTAACTAGCCACCTTACGGTACATTTTAGGCACCGGATTTCATTCGGGCTAGCCTAAACAGCGTGTCCAACTAGTCTTGGAAACGTTGTTTTGAATACTAGATTATTATGCTGTAAAGGTGATTTAAAATAATTTTAAAAATCGGTACTATTATTCATATTTTTTTTCTTGAAAGAAAGGAGTGCATCCAAGAACGCCTGTATGCTCACTATTATTGTGCTTTCTTTCTAAATTTTAAAGATTATTCCGACTTCCATTATTATTTTACGGGTATCGTAATGATCAATCATTTTAAAGACTGCATTAACTTTGCTTCATCCACTTTCTACATATTTAATTATTATATATGTTCTTACCATGTGCAATACCTCTAAGAGAATGCTATGTTGACTAGCTTCATGCCACGATACATTGTATTATGGTACGAATAAAAAGTACACACATTATTTGTTGATTGGTTTTCCAACTAAATAATGACTGTTGTAGTTTTATAACCATACCATTTAATAATATTTTGATTTGTAAAAAAATATATTAGTTGAAGTGAACAAAAATTATGTAGTTGCTAACCATGTGGACTGTTATACATACATTTATCTCTACAATGATTAATAAATTTATCTCTATAAACAATAAGTTGGATTCCTGCAACTGGGTTGATTTTATCATTATCAACAGTTTAAAGATTGATTAGAAACCAATTTGTAATTTTGAATCGGGTCTAACTCGGATTCCTTCTCAAAATCAGAATTCAGATCGGCTCGAATCATAGTTTCTCAAGTTCGGTTTGAAATGTGCATCGTTTGTTGTCCACACACAGTGGAACATTGATACAACCAAGGTGGGTGGGGGCAAAAACATGATCATAATAATATTCCTTGTGCATTTCGTGAGGCTATTTACATTTCAATTCAATCCTTAGAGTATATGAGAAATAAAGTGGTATTATTCATGATTCGACAACTACATTATTTGGTCCCAACCAAATATTGCCCCTACCTACTCTTTGAAAGGATAAAACTTAGATCCAGCTATCAAGACAAACATATATATTCGATGGATGGTTCATCGTTGTCCGGTGGTAAACCAAAGAAAAAGACACTTCGAGTGGCGGTCCAATTTTGATCAAAGATTATTTGTTTACCTTTACATGTGCTGTATTTTATGGTCGGCTAGGAATAATACCATGTGACCGAGACATAAAATGCTTCTGGTGAGTGGTCCAATGGTTTTGAGGTTTACATTAGGTATGAAACGATAGATTAATTAATTGGGGTAAAATGGTTAACATATGATAACTAGTAGACGTAAAGCAATTGGGTTAAAATGGTTACATGTGTTCAACGATAGGGTGGGGCCGTTGATAATATTATGAACTTCATATACAAATGAAGTTATGGAATAAATTCACGTCAAAATGCTAAAGTTAGGTTTGACAAGACGGTGCATTAGTAATATTTTATAACATTATGTTTTAGAATTTTATTAAAAGAAAACAAAATATGTTTTAAAAATATATTATTAAGATATTAAAAAGGAAAAAAATTCAATTGTGTGTGAAACCAAATAAGAAACGCACAAATCATTCGTACATTATGTGTGCTTGAAGCACTAGTATCTTACTATTTATAAGAGTTAGTAAATGCGTTATAACTAGCATATCCAACTAGCGATCCGTCATGAGGTATATTACAAATAAAATCCAGTATATATGTTAAAATGATACACAAATGCACATCGATGAATAAATGTAAAGGTATAATAAAAAAATGCATTAAGTTAATTATAAGTTATAAGTGTTAAACAAAATATGCGAACATTTGATCATAAAAAAATCTACAGATGGCTAACGATATTGTGTAACAACAATTAATGTATACTATGATAGATTCGTGTCATCATTGTAGTTAGAGAAGAAATAAATGTCTGGTTTAGGAGTTGTTTGGCAATCTCTTAATGGTTAATATTTTTAAATAATTCAACACTTAATGGTTCAGACTGTTTGTTTCACGAGCAAATATCTAAATGGTTCAGACATTTTGCCTCTGAATATTTAAGTATTATACTAGTGCTGAATGGTTAAATCCTCTTATCTGAATTAGTCAGACATTTGCTTTTGAATATTTAAATGATATACTAACTCTTAATGGTTCATACCTCTTAATGGTTCATATCTCTTATTGGTTTAACATTTAATCATTCAAATATTGCCAAACAATCCCTTACTTAAACGTTATTTAATATAATTTATAATGTCACAAATGATACAAAAAGATGAAACATGTATCTGATGTTAAAAAAGAAAAAAGAAAAAAGAAAAAAAATCTTACAAGCATCAAACCTTGGTGAGGTCATCTTTAAAGAAGAAAACAAAATAAAATAAATTAACGACCAAGTTTACTACAAAAATCTGTAGTGTATCCTATCATGATTTCCATTGCTAATTCATCTAAAAATTTGTCATGAGTTGCATTGCTAAATGATATTATCTCCGTTGCAAGTTATCTTAGCAAATTCTTATGGATATATTCTGTCGCAACTTAATTTGGTCAGTCAATTTACGGTTTGTTATAATTAATTACTATCACTAAATTAGTCGCAAATTTGTAACATTTGTAATTATGATCTTCTATAAGGTACTTTCACCATCAACAAGTTAATCGTATGCAACAGATTTACAAGGATTATAGGCCTCACAAATGATCAGATCTCTAGTAGTGTCATATTTTGTCTCTTGGACTGACCATCATCATTTGAAATTGAAGGCATGTGTTTTAAATCAAGAAGGGTTAGGGCAATATCTTTTAATGACAACTTGCGACATACTACCAATGGGTAACCAGTTAGAGTATATAATCACACCAAAATTCCTTGAAACCTTGCCGCTAGGAATTTTGTTATCAAAACCTAGTTGGAATCTAAACTTCATATTAGCGACGACTCACCCATCTAGTTCATCTTAAACTCAATCCCACTAACGATTTTGGTAAAGCATGAGATGAAATCTTATTTGAAATCTCATCCTTAGTATCACTGATAAATTACTAAGTATCCATTGGAAAGTAGATCCCACAAACAATAACCAAATATTGATTTACTAGCGTCGCTAGTTCGTCAGTAATTTATCGATGATAAGCTCAACAATTACTGGGTTGCATTATATGTTCTTTATCTTTACAGTTGAATTATGGGTATTTTATCTTATTGGTAACAACTAGTAGATTACTTTATCTAGTTAAATTAGTAAATGACCCATTTCTTTTTCTCAAGAACACATTGATGTGCTTAAAAGCCTTTAAAAGTGATCAAACAAAAGATAATATTGGATGGTGGTCAAGTAGCCATCGGCACAATTATACATAGTATGAGATGACAGGTGAGAATATCTTTCCATACTCATCTTCGAATTTTAAAAAAGTAGCCTAACAAAAGAATGGTATTTATTAATATCAATTGATAACGATAATCGGAAAGAATGGTGGAGGACTTTCATTGAATTAAATCATCACAACTTTTTGTGAATTTTTTTATTTAAATTAATATTAACACTTCTTTTTAAATGCAATTGATATTAACCACTAATGGTTATTTTAATCAGAGATAATAACAATGAACTATACTAGGTCATGTGTTACGTTTAATAAACACGAGTAAAAGTGTTGTTACGTTGGTAAATCAAAATAAGTAAAATAAATAAAAAAACATATTTTTACCTTATGTTCGTAAGCAGTGACAGCTCTAAGAAGGCACCCTCACCCCCTCGCTCAAGCCCCTAAGAGGCCGGTGTTCCCTGCCATGACCGGTTGAGGTGGCCGCTCGTGCCCCTCAATCACTTAGCTTACAACAAATAGTATTGTAATAGTATTAGTATGAGTATTAGTCTGATTAATATATTGAAAGGATGCTTGTTAATTCAAGGTGCTAGTTAACTATTTGGAATGAATGATATTGAAAGTGCTTGTACCAACCCTCTCTTGTCCATTGCTTTTTTCATGACTAGTGCCGGTCTACCATGATGGTGAATGTTGAATAGGTGGTTTTTTATATAAATATAAAAGATTTTTAGTTTTATAAAAAATGATACTTAAGATAACTTGAGTTCCTTTTTATTATTTTTATGTGTTTAAAAGCATAATAAGTATTATAATATGTAATCTTATGTTTACTATTTTCTTTTTTTTTTCATTTCCTAGATCACCTCTATCTTTATCGATATGTAATCTTATGGTTCTTAAAAATACTTTCTCTCGATGACGATAACAACTTTCTTTAATCTCATTGGATGAGTTGGAGCCGATTGTAAAGAATTAAAACTTCAATGAACTAGAAATTAATACCTTTTTAACACATAATTAGTACGTTACATACATTAGATTAGTAGATTACCACACTAAAGTTTGATTCATATGAAAAATTAGAAACCTTATACGAATAAGAATAAACAATTACCAAAAACTACTATAGCCCGTTCCTTACCGTATGGAAGTAGTTCACTTTATAACCTCGATTCGATCTCATAATCTTTATTATTATTACAAAAGATTCCAACAATGTAGGCATGCCCACCTTTAGATGGCACCTACTAGTTTAAGTCAATCCTTTCTGGTAAAACGTTCACATTAATTAAAAATATATCCTAGAAGATCATGATGTTATAAGAGAAAAGCTAATCATTTTATTGCTCTTTATTAATAATTTTTTAGTAA
Organism: Flaveria trinervia; assembly: GCA_025506515.1. Taxonomy (NCBI): domain Eukaryota; kingdom Viridiplantae; phylum Streptophyta; class Magnoliopsida; order Asterales; family Asteraceae; genus Flaveria; species Flaveria trinervia. The sequence goes on from CM046444.1 coordinate 18,441,715, forward strand.
TGATCTTTAATAATTGTTATTATATGAATTTAGATTGTAGAGAACTAGTTATTCTAATTATTGACTTTTGGTTTTGGTTCATTACTAAATCGTGTATTATTCATGCGGCACATAACTTGTTGCATATTTATTGTTAACTAAAATAGCAAACAATGATAGATAAGTTGTGTATTTAACAGTGGTGAATCAACAAGTTTTCAATTAGAATTCATATCATCGTCCACTCAGAAATAAAAATAAAATATTAATTTAGTTTGTAATCACCGGGCGATGTGTTTTACCTAATTACCTTTGGTCCCATTTTTTCGATCATGAGAAACAAGGAATGCTTAATTACAGTCTATGACATATTCATCAAAAAATTATTACAAAAAGTTTCAACACATATATCATTTGAACTTTAGATGTATATTTCAAGTTACCTAACAAAAGAATTGAAGTTCAATATTTTGATCTAGAGTGATCAAAGCAAACTCTAAGCGGTAGGTAAACACAACACACCATCCTTTGGCTTCTTTGACCTTCTTCTCAATGGTCTTTGAAAGCAATTTAGCCATCATAATAATTGGCTTTAAGCTAGACAAGATTCCCTATTCGTGTTGATCTTTGGAATAATCAAGAACATGAACGTGAACTTTGCTTTAAGAACAAAGCTAAAACCTCACTCATACACGTGTATTTGAACCCAAAGAAACAAAATATGCTCTCTTGCATACCCGAAACTGAATTGTACAAACGAACAAAACACAACCAAACACAATTAATAATCATTGTCTTCCTCCTCATCCACCTCCCCTCACTTCCCACGTAAGTGACCTAGAATCAAGTAATACCGCCATACATAAAAAAATAAAATCAATTTATGTTAACCTGGAAACGTAGGTTCTCATTTCCAACTTATATCTAAAAGCATGTTTCTTTCCTAAAGTCAAGACAAAATCAGCATAACTCTTCACAATGTTTTGTTGCAAGATATTTAGTATATTTATGTCTTTTTGTGATATGCTATGTCGTTAAAATGTGTAGTTCAGTTATTATTGAGCTATATTAGAATTATCGACTGACAGAAGAGTATATAGTTAGTTATAATTGTTGGAATAAGCATAATCAAATTACACTTTGATTATTGTCGGATTTTGGATGGACTAAAATATATGCAAAATATTTAAATTCATATGTTAGTATTTTGTATGTATTCATTATTAAAGGTATTTTGACCACGTTAAGTAGAGAATGTATTATTTTTTATTAATAAATTGCAATATATTATATGAATACATAAGAAAATAGCATTTTCTTTTAAGAAATTAATGTTAGAAATATTAATTAGATAACAAATATTAATATATATAGAATAGAAAAGAAATATTATATAAATGTATACTTAATAAAAGACCTAAAATTAAAAATTGTAAAGAGATGCATCCTAGCGACAATCTTGGTTGGCATGGATTCGCTTAGGAAGAATATCATATTATCATGTATGGCTTATAGTCCATACAACTTTATGTGGAATCTTTTACTCGATATCAAAAATAGTATTCACAATATGCATGATTTTAGCAATTTATACTTTACGCTTCAAGAGTTATACGATATGAACAACCCTAGACTTGATGTTTCTTATTTCAAAAACATATGATATATACTTTAAACAAGATGATAATTTACGTTATATTTTATTTCTCTCGCGATTATCTTATAATTTTTTATCAACAGTCATAGTCTTATGATTGAGCATTCTTTAAGGAATTATATTAAATAATAATATGTTTATATCCTTTTGTTGATTCGAGAAGACGACGTTATAGGTTTGTGGAAAGTACACAAGGCCACTTACAAAATGTTTATTCGATTGCACTTTAACACTTTTCCCCTTTCTAGTAGCACTATCTCATCTAGTGGGTCTGGCTATTTATTGCCCATCTTCCTTCGTGACTAGAAAATATGCACCAAAATTGATATATCTTTAGGCACAGTGGTAGTGTCGAATACGAATACGAATGTTAAAAAAACGGTGAAGTGTACGAATACAATCAAACCGTTGAATGTTGATAGGGCAGATCAATGGCGAATATAGAAGCAGTGATAACTTTGATGATTTTGTAAGAAGATGAAAGGACAAATAAGTAACATTTATTGACTTTTTATCTAGTTACATTATTTTTAACCGTATGTAGTCATAGTATACTTAGAATACACTAAAGTATAAACACACTTACGCTCTAGTTTTTTCACTAGTGGATATGATAAAGTACGAATCCACATAGTGCATTAGATTTTTATGTTTAACTTTATTAAATAATGTTATGGTGTGATTTTTTAGGTCATTGCAAATCTTCTACTTTATTATATTTATATATGAATTTGAAACTTTGATAAAGAGTAATCCTTTATGAATAGTTGTCTTGTCACATGGCAAACCATGACTGGACGACGTAAGAGATTTTTTTTTGGTTTTTCGGTAACTAACACGCGTATAAAAGATTTGGTTGAGGGTTAAACCTAAAAATGATGTTTGCCGCTTTGGTTTCAATTCTTAAGAGCATTCACAGTGGGTTCTTTATTTTTTATGTGAGTATGTGCCCTATATTATTGTAAGGCCTCGTTCCCGGGACGCTCACAGCTGGTCAATTATTGCACATAAAACATATAATTTCAACTTAAATAAACCATTGCAGCGGAAACATTTAAACATCCATTTCATTATAATCACTTTTGCAAAATAATACATTATTGACCGGTTATAAAACATTTGTGCATTATATAGCAAAAACATTATGAAAATGGATGCCATCCAAAAAGAGTCAAGTAGCTATCCCCGTGCCATCCTCAGCAACTATTACCTGCCAACTGGAAAATACATAAAAGTCAGCGTTGCTGAGTGAGTTTTAGTTTTAGTTACTATAAGAAAATATAAACTTTATCCATCATATAGTGACCATGCATACATCATAAAACATAACATTTGCGTCTTGATAAGCATGTTCATTATCTTTTGTTCTTTTATTATCTTTCAATTCATCATCAACAAGATTGCACAAAGCAAGAGCTCCATGTTGATCGACAACGAATGTCGATCCTTGTCGGTACACATCATCATGGTAGCTAACCCCCGACAGTTGATCCACACTACAAGGCACATAGCCCGCTCATGAAAACGGATCAATCATCATACATCAGACTCGCGTAAGTGAAGTCTATCATATTGCTTGCAAGACTTTTCATCATCAAAAGGGCTCGGGGGTAACATTCTTAAGTTTCACTTTTCATTATGTTAAATCTTTCACGTCGTTAAGATAATACTTTATGTTCGTTATCATAATCACACCACGTAAAGTCACATCATAATACGTAGTAAGGAACATATCATACATAGCATACATAATCATCATCAATCACACATCATCATCATAAACATCACGCATCATACACTCACATACATAAACATATGCGCAACAAGCATAAGCATCATAAAACATAACTGATCCTCCGCGGGACAGCAGCCCCTAGTGGGGTCCAATGGGCAACGCCCCTGGCTGGGGTCGCTCTTAAAATCGATCTTCTCATTAAAAATTGATCTTCTCATTAAAACCCCTTAAAATCTTGGTAATTTAAAGCGTATATTAGTATGCATTTCCAGCCCCAAATTAGTTTAAAACCTTTAAAATAGGGGATCACGAACTCACCTGTACTAAATGAGTAGCTTCTCAATCAAGCTTTCAAAGCAAGGGTTGCATTACACAGCCTGCATATAAGTTAACATTCCAATGAGTTAATTTCTACCTAGTTTCACTGCTAGACCAGCAGTTTCGCTGGCATCTTCGCTGGTAATTTCGCTGGCATCTTCGCTGCCAGTTTCGCCCAACTTTCGTTGGATAACCATGTCTGTGAAACTACCTGCGAAACTATAGTTTTGCAGGAAGACCCATAGTTTTGCTGGACGAATACATAATGCTGGATGAACACCCAGTTTCGTAAAACGGGCTGAAAATTACGAACCAACCTATTTTTGACCCAAAACGTCAATCTTTTACACCCAAAACCTTGGTTTATCACCCAATAAGCTATATCTAAGCTTCTTACATGTTTCCTTACATAAAAACATGAGTTTTGGGCGAATCTTTGCCACTTTCAAATACCCTAAGCCCTAGAATCCGGGTTTACATCAAAAGCAATGATTAAATGATGTTTCTTACCTGGATTCATGATGTTTTCTTGTTGTTTTGATTCCCACGAACACCGATATTCAATCCCGAGATCAACCGAGCCTTGAATCTTCAATTCTCTCTACTTTCTCTCTCTACTCTCTCTCTACTCTCTCTCTAAAACTAGAGTGTTGAGTTGCAAATACGAGCTGCTCAAGCTGATTCGTTTATATATATCAAGCGTTTTCGGGACCTTAAACTCGTGAAACTCATAACTTGAAGAGTTAACTTGGTCCATACTCCATTACCCGCTTATTTTCTTTAAAAAGTCCTGGCTAGGCCTATTATCATTAATTGGCTCGTTTTGACTTTATTCGGGGCGTTACAAGTCCACTCCCCTTATTTAGGTTTCGTTCTTGAAACCTGTCAGTCATTAAATAGTTGAGGGTAATGCTGCCTCATCTCTTCCTCAACTTCCCAAGTGGACTCTGATCCTTTCATGTGCTTCCACTATACTCGCACAAGTGGAACCACTTTATTTCTTAGCCTCTTCTCCTTGCGATCAATGATCGCCACTTGTTGCTCCATATAATTAAGCCGTTCATCCACTTCAACATCCTCCAGTGGCACCACCATATCCTCCTCGGCTAAGCACTTTCTCAAGTGAGATACATGGAATGTCGGAGGAATTCCACTTAACTCACTAGGCAACTCCAACCTATAGGCCATCTCTCTTACTCAAGCAATGATTCGAAAAGGCCTTATGTATCTTGGGCTCAACTTGCCCCGCTTCCTAAACCAAATGATGCCTTTCCAAGGCGAGACCTTTAACATAACCCTGTCGGCCACTTGGAACTCAATCGATCTACGTCGTTTATCGGTGTACAAATTTGGCATATCTTTAGCTGCCTTCATAAAGGCTTTGATCCTTTCCAGCTTCTTAGTCGTAGCCTCGACCACCTTGACCCTCCCTAACTCTTTATGGCCAATATCAGCCCAGAAAGCGGGTGTTCTACATCTCCTACCTATAGCATCTCATAAGGAGGCATGCCAATGCTGGCATGGTAACTATTGTTATATGAGAACTTGGCTAATAGTAAGTGGTCATCCAAACTTCCTCCAAAATCAATAACAAATGCCCGAAGCATATCATCTAGCGTCTGAATGGTCCTTTTTGACTGACCATCGATCTGGGGATGATAAGCCATGCTGATGTGTAACCTCGCCCCCATAGCATCGTGGAACTTCTTCCAAAACTTAGATGTAAACCAAGTGTCGCGATGAGACACAATAAAAACTGGTAAACCGTGATGAGTTACAATCTCCTTAATGATTAAATTCGCAAACCTCTCATATGAATACGTCTCAGTGATTAGTAGGAAATGAGCACTCTTCGTCAATAGCATCATACCCTTTCACGGTACGCGGAAACTTTGTAATAAAGTCCATGGTGATATGCTCCCACTTCCACTCGGGTTTGTCCAAGGGTTGGATTTTCCATACGGCTTCTGATGCTCCGCCTTCACTTGAGCTTGACCCCATACAAACTTTACATCCTTACGGGTTAACTTAGTCAATGGAGAAGCTATCTTAGAAAAGTCTTGAATGAATCTTCTATAGTGACCCGCCAAACCCAAGAAACTACGAATCTCGAATGGCGTCTTTGGTGACTTCCATTGCATCACTGCCTTCACCTTTGCCGGGTACACCATTATCCCCTCGAGATTCACCACATGACCTAAAAACTAAACCTCACGCAACCAGAATGCGCACTTGAAGAATTTGGCATACAACTTCTCCTTTCTCAACGTCTCCATATTTCCCGAATGTGCCTGACATGCTATTCCTCGCTCTTTGAATAAATCAGGATATCATCAATAAACACAATCACTGATTTATCCAACATCGGCCGGCCGACACACTCGATTCATAAAGTCCATAAAAGCAGCTGGCACGTTGGTCAAACCAAAGACATAACGAGAAACTTGTAGTGTCCATAACGTGTGCGAAAAGTTGTTTTAGGGATATCCTGTTCCTTTATTTTCAACTGGTGGTAGCCAGATCAAAGGCTATCCTTGAAAACCAACTGGCACCTTGAAGCTGATCAAATAGGTCATCAATTCTCGGTAAGGGGTATTGATTCTTCACTGTCAACTTATTCAGCTCACGGTAGTCGATACATATCCTCATACTACCGTCCTTCTTCTTCACAAATAAGACCGTAGCACCCCAAGGAGAGATACTCGATCTAATGAATCCATTATCAAGAAACTCCTATAGTTGCTCCATCAATTCCTTCATCTTAGTCGGAGCCAACCGATACGGCACCTTAGCAACAGGTTGGGCACCCGGTATCAAGTCAATCTGGAACGCGATCTTGCGGTCCAGTTGCACTCCTGGTACGTCTTCTGGAAACACCTCTGGGAAGCCACACACAACCGGTACATCAGACAATTGTGGTGTTGGCATATCCACATCCTTCACGTAGGCCAAGTAGGCACTACACCCATGCCTCATGCACTTTCCCGCCGACACCATCGCAATCACCTCCGGGATAGTCATAACTCGATCACCGTAAACTGTCACCGAACTCCCGTCAGGCACTGAAAGTCTAATCACCTTCTTGCGACACATAATGTTCGCCTCATAGTCCGCCAACCAATCCATTCCTAGGACTACATCGAAACCGCCTAAGGTCATCACGGACGGTCTAACAAGAAACTTATGACCTTCTAATTCAATGTGACAGCCTTCTATCATCTTAGAAATCCTGGTAGACATACCTATGGCAGTTTCTACATCGAAGGGCTCATCAATACTTTTACTCCTAATGTGCAACTTAGCACAGAAGGTAGCATAAAGAAAACTTCTACTAGCACCAGAATCAAACAACACAGAAGCAAGAGTTTGGTTACTAGATACGTACCTGATATGACATCAGGGTCAGTCCTAGCCTCCTCCCTGGTCATCGTGAAGGCTCTGCGCTCACCTCCTTCCCTCTAGTTTCTGTCATCCTCTTTGCCCAAAAACTCTCGTCCCTTGGCTTCTTACAGTCTCTGCTTATATGACCCTTTCCGCCACAGTTATAACACCTCTTCACCCCATAATTCTTTTCCAGATGACCGGGCCTCCCATATTTGAAGCAGAGGTTTGATCCCCACCTACACTCTACATTAGGCCCTTTAGCACATTTACCACACTTCCTCTTCTCCGCACCGGACGAAGCTACACGCTGGTCATCCGTCCTGGCAACCTTTTTGTTTGGAGTGTAACCCCCATGTTCAACCTGCTTTCCGTTGCAATTCTTGTCGCTGCTACCCTTCTTGTTCACTTCAATCATGATCGTCTCCTTCACTGCCCTAATTACCTCAGTCACCATAAATGACAGAATCGTCTGCATGACCTGTTTAACTCCCTCGACAACAGCCTCTTTCAATGTGGTCCTCATACTAGCACTATCATCACTGCCTTCCGGGTGATGGATCTCGAGCTCTTCGAGTGCCATTACAGCAGCCCTAGCCATGCTTCTCGTGACACGTGGTCCAGCACCACGTCCACCATAACCTTCACCCGACGAAACCTTCGAAGATCTACCGCCATCCATCCTCTAACACGCTATAAGATTCAAACATTAACGTGGTCATTCAAGGGAATAGCTCAGTTTATGTCAAGTATAGTAAGTCCCTAATTACAGTGGCCAATTGGGATTAGCCACTTACTTTACTCTTCATACCCCAGTATTTCCTATCCTGACTACATTAGTATCTAAATATACTAACAACACATAAACCACATAACATGCGCATGTAATACCGGTTAACATTAAGAAAATACCTGATGGAACGCAACTACTCAGACTGGCATCCTTTCTCTTTTCGTCCCATTTTTCAGTTTAAGTTAAGGTTTCTTTTGAAAATTTACCCGTTTCACTTAAACTTTGGCTCTAATACCAACTTGTAAGGCCCCATTCCCGGGATGCTCACAACTGTTCAATCATCGCACATAAAACATATAATTTCATTAACTTAAATAAACCATTGCAGCGGAAACATTTAAACATCCATTTCATTATAATCACTTTTGTAAAATAATACATTGTTGACTGGTTACAAAACACTTGTTGCATTAGATAGCACAAACATTTTGAAAACGGATGCCATCCAAAAAGAGCCAAGTTGTTAGGGGACCGTGTATTGGACGGAGTACTAACTGATCTACGTGTATACCGAATCAATAGTGCGGAATTCTATTTGATTGGCGATCCAATCAGTAAGAAAGTTAACCCGATCGATATAAGATTAATCTAAACGTTAAAAACGAATAGCAATCGATCAAGAAAGATCTATGAACTTGGACTGGCTTTCTTGGACGTTCTGGACGACTAGGGCACGTGTATGAGTCGAATTCTTCAAAGTGTTACGTTTTATCATGAATTAAGTGGTATTTATAGGTTAGGGTTACTCATTCGTGCGACTGAACCATTAGCATGGTTCAGTCGTGCGACTGAGTCATGCGGTTGATCCATTCGCACGACTGAGTGTTCAATCATGTGATTGAGTCAATCTCATGTGACAATTGTGTGACTGATCTAGTCTCCTGGTTCAGTCGTGCGACTGGTTTATTAGCATTAAGTTGTTCATGCGTATGGTCCATTAGCATGGGCCATTCGCATGAGAACTTCATATGACTAAGTTTGAATGTGTTTCATAATCATTATTTGACTTAGATCTATTCAAACAACCACAAACCTATATAGTCAGTTCAATAAGCGTTAACATACAATAATCAATGAAATATTAAACCTTATAAGCATAAACCACCCATTGTATTTCATTTAAAACTTCCAGTTACATATATGTAAGACATGAAAGACTTTTTACTTTAAGCTCATAAACTAGGTACATATGTATCTACAAACTCTCCATTGGACCTAGTTTAATCTATTGTCTAACATTCTTCATCAGCTCTTCATATTTCTTGTACTTCTCCTATCTTGTGACTCCTGCATGTATTTCAAAAGCAAAGCAGAGCCGTATCACATTCTGGAATTGAGAGCTTGTACAATATCTTGCGTGTCACAGAATAATGGCCACTTGTATAAGGTGTAAACATCATCAACCGATAAGTTAGTGAGCCACATCAGGTCAATACCCTGATAGTTTTCATATTCTCGTTTCTGTTCAGAACTATGACCGCCTCACTCGTTCGCCAGTCATTGTACCACCACTTAAAGTGTGAAGTGAAGTCCTGAGGCATTTCCCTTAGAGGGATTCTCGACATTATGCGTGGAGGACTCCACTTTAGCATAATCTTTGGCTTCCCAGTAATGGCATCAACTTCAGATCTTCTAATATACCTTGTTGGTTGTTGAGGTTTGAAGTTGAACCACCGGGTGTGGTACTCTCTCTTCAAAGCAGCTTCAAACCATCCAGACATCTTTCGAGGATCAGCATATAACAGCTTCAACTTGGCCAGCTGGTTAAGCTTAAAACCGGTAGAGTCTTCAGATCATGTGGGAATTTGAAGTACTCTATGTCATTTTCTCTCTTCACGGCATATACATTCAAATCCTCAAAATGAGCCCATGCGATGATCTTGCCTCACACCTTTAAGTGTTTCTTGACTTTTTACAACTGGTGTAGACATTTGGCTTTGGTGCAGTGCGCATGGCTCGGATCTCAGCAAAACATGCCGCCCATTCAGCCTTTTTGATGTTGACATCTGCGTCTGAGGCTTGGGCTTGATCTTTCTTCTTCTCCAACTCCTCCTCCATCTTATCTAGTGTGTCAAAAGTATCACTAACAAGGGATTCACCTAGATTGAGAACTACATTTCCCTTATTGTCAGCATACTCTGGATAATGTTGTGCAGTGACGTCTTCAATCTCGATTTTATCCACATCGTTAAGCTCATCGTCACTATCCATGTCCACAGTAGGAGCATCCTTCACAATCTTATCGGGATTCAGTCGGAACATCTCAGCAAGTTGCTCATCAGTAAGGTCGTGAATTATTTATCCTTCTTCAGGAGTGTAACTCACAGACCTCCTGACGATCCCTTGCAGATCAAGAATCATTGTGAGTTGTGACTTGATCTGCTTAAGGGGAGCAACGTCATACTCATCTTGCTGAGATGTATGATCTACTTGATTTAAACATTAAACACATCATGCATCAGTAAATAATCAAGACATTAAACATTAAATATATGTATATTAACATTCAAACACATAAGTTTAATACAATATTCAAATTACATATGATTTAATTACACAAAACTCTATGCATTACTTTTATCTTGGATCATGTGTTCCTCTACTGTCGGGGCTGATGTCGAGGCACCTGGATCTTGAGTCTTTTTGATCCGTCTCTCATTAGCTTCCTGTGCACCCAAAGCAGATAACTCTCCTCCTCCTTCAGAGTCTCCTCCATCCTCATTATCACCTTCATCATCACCACCACCATCATCATCATCATCATCATCATCATCACTATCATCATCATCACTATCATCACCATAATCTCCATCTCCCTCTCTGATCTTTAGAGGCTCATCCTTTGTGCCCTTAAGTTTGAGTAGGATGGCCCTCTTAGCATTCTCCAACTCTTTAATCTTCTTAGTAGATAAGACGTTTTGCTCATTGAGTTGGGAAATCTCTAGACTCTGAGCAGCCATTTGTTGTGCCTGCTGCTTAATCTACTGCGCTGTTGAGACATTTGCTGTGATTGTGTAACTATAAGCTCCATTAATTGACGGATCTGAGCAGTCTTCTCGTCATCGGCTGCTAACAGCTTCAGCACCATACGTTTAGTGCTGAGAGCTGTTCCTCTACCCCACTGGGCGGTAGAGATGAACCTGTGTGAAATGTAGGGTGGGATGCTGGTCTGGCTTGATGGCTAATGGTGGTGGTGGTGGCAAAGGTGAATATTGGGGGTGGAATAGATGTGGGTGGTGGTGGGTGAGCTGTAGTGGTGGTGGATGGGATGTGGTAAGTGGTGGAGTGGGTGTGGTAGTGGGGTGTGAGGTGGTAGTGGTGGTGGTAGGTGGTGTGATAGCAGTGGTGGTGGTAGTGGCTGTGGTGGTAGATGAGGGCAAGGTAAACTTCAGTCTTTTCTCCTTCTTGCCATAGGGGTGAGTCATCCTCTTCTTCCTTGTGCCTCTAGGCATTGAGGCTCCCCCTTGGCTGCTGGGCGGGTCCAGGGCATACGAGAGATTTGAATAAGCAGCATCCCCTGACTCTCTAGACGTCCACCAACTGCCCGTAATCCTCTCTCTGTGGTAACCACCCTGCTGCCCACAGTCCTCGTCAGAGGCTCCTTATCACTCTCTTCCTCCTCATCGAGAGGACAGAAATCCTGGTGAAAGCTGGCAGTGGTGGCATCTGTATGAGTACGGGGAGGAGATATAGTGTTTATAGGCTGTCCCTAGAAACAGCGGGGCCAGAATCTCCACCCGTGTCTCCGTCATCATCATCGGAGTCATCAGATGGAAGAGCAATCTGCTCAACATCTGAATCACTCTCTTCATGGCGACACTTTCGCCTTGCAGGCGCCACGTACTCCTCCTGGGCCAGATGCCCGATCAGTCTTTTAATAGGGGGTTTGATCTGCTTTCCCCTGTAGACCTTCATGCGGCCTAGTGTCGTGTTATCCATCACCTCCAGTGACACCACATCCTGGCTCTCCTTAGGCAAAGAGGCCAGCTTCTCATCAATAATCATCTGAAGAAACCTTGGGTACATGCAAAATCCCTCTTTGCCTTTAGCCTCAAGATTCTCAATCAGGTATGAGAATATCATGCTCGAGAAGCTGAAGGGGTGGTTCAGTACCAGTGCCACATAGGCATTCTGAATCTAGTCTGAAAGTTCATCAAAGCCACCCCTCCTCGAGGCTAAGCACTTAAGTATCACATGTGCTAAGTACTTGTACTGGGGACACAAGTTTCTCTTGTTGAGCACACCTGCATTTATGTCCACAGAGTACTTAATCCCAAGGAAACACCCTCTCACTGTCAAGGGTGTAGTCTGGTCGGGTGATCTACATCGTCACCTAGATCTAGTACTCGATGAATATCAGCAGCTGTCACCTCTATATCCAGCCCAAAATAGTACTCCGGATGCTGTAGGGATCACGTGATCGATCAACCGATGCACCTCCCAGAAGGTCTGTTGTATAGACCTGTAGGGAGTGCACTGTGTAGATATGGCTCTGTGAATCCATGACCTCTTCAGAAAAGCGATGATGCCAGCAAACTCGGTAGTGTTCCGAGTTATGGAGTCCAGATGTGCACAAATATTGTGCTTGGGGTTTATGGTCCACCTATCAGCCATCAATCTATAACACAAGGAGCATACGAGTTAGATCATCACCCAACAGAAACCGTTTCTTATTAACATGTTTGAAATTAGTCTGGTTCAATCATGCGATTGAACCATACGACTAGGTTCAGTCGTTTGACCTAACATGCGACTGGATACAATTGGGTGACTATTCATGCGATTGAGTTCAATCGGGTGACTGAGCCTGTGATTGGTTTAGTCGGCCGACTAAGCTCATTTGTATCATTCATTCGGCCAACTGAGTCATTCGTCCAACTCAGTCGGGCGATTGTAGTTCATCCGGGTGTCCAGTCGCATGACCCACTATTTGTTCAATTGAAATTCGAATTTTGACCAAATCTAAACATTAGACATTGTGGTTAGGTTCAATGGACTCGCAATAACCCTACTAAGTATATTATAACCTTGATTTCAACATTTTACTTAGTTTTATTAGGTTATTTGTCCAACTTAAGTCTTGGTTCTTGTTAGGGCCAAAAACTGTAATTTTGGAGTCAAATCAACTGAATTTTGGTTAGATAGCACCGCATTGTACCCGTGTAAACACCAGAAATCGTCAGAATATGAAATTTGAGTTCAAGAAAGGTCAGAGGAAATTTTGGCAGAGTAACGGCTCAAAGTGCGATTTTAGGGCGATTGAAGGGTGGTGAGTCTGTGCGATCGACTATGGCCCTATTTATACTGACTCTATTTTCAATCAGGTGAAATGGATCTATTCGCTCTTTTCATTCGAGCGATTGGATCTTAGTCGTGCGATTGGTTCAGTCGATCACATTCAGTCGGCCGACTGGGTTTCAGTCGGGCGACTGACTCATTCGGACAACTGCATTCGGGCGACTGGCTCAATCTTGTAAGCCACTCATGTGAATGGTTCATACTCATCCTTCATTCGGTTGTCAAGTGCATAAGTATGGTCCAATCGGACGACTGGTCCATACTCATGGTCCAGAATGGATCATACTTATGGTTTTGACTTTATGACCATTTGACATTAACCCCATTTAACAGTTGATTAAACATTATGAGCATTTGATCATCTCAGACATGATCTTCTTAACTTTGAAAACTTTTGATCACCTCAGTCGTGATCCTTTTAAGCAAAACACGTTTTGTCACCTCAGACGTGACCCATTTAATATTGAAAGCACGTTTGATCACCTCAAACGTGACCCTTTTAAGTGATTGAATCCCAGATTGAATTCCACGACATAGTCCGACATATAAATCTAAATTGACAAACATAAACAAAATAAATTATTAGAAATAAGGACGGAATTTTAGACATATTTTTGTGATTTTGTGTGAGGTGGAAATCCTAAGATTGAAATCTAACAAAATTATTTCTTGAACAGGCAGCTTCAAGTTATTTTGACCAAACAAGAAAAGATTCATTATGGAATCATACAGGTAATCAAATCATTCAGGACGTTTACCAAAATCATTTGATGCTAGATTCTTGTTTTCGTCAAGAGTCATTAGCAAATTAGGAAATCATACTAGTACCATAAGACACACACATTGATTTGGACTTTCAAGAATTACAGCCATGATGATTGTCAGTATACTTGTCCTCTTAAATCCATACACAAACTTTTGACACGATTGGTGATATGTTAGGTAGACTATTTCAACAAGTATTTGTGGATCCCACACATATATGGCAATCAACATTCCTCGGGAGATTTTTGAGTGGTCTACGGGTATTTTGACAAAAAGAAACTATTCTTAGAGCTTTCAAAGAGAAGCCAAGCCTCAGGTCAGTGCCACCTCCTAGCAGAGAGGCAGCAAACAATAATGAATTCTAGAACATATAGGTTATGCTTATCCTCAGGTCAGTGCCACCGCACAACAGAGAGGCACATAACCTATCTTCTTGTTTGAGCAATTTAATTTTGTTGGACAGATCGCACCAACAACATAGGTTATCAGTTTGATTGCTTTTTGCATTTTTCAGCATGTGCTTTGCTCATATTTTGTCATCCGCACACATTTGTGGCGTTTATTTTGCTCGTCACCCCTTACTAGAAATTTGTTGATTGTGTTAACCAGGGATAAGATGATAACCCGCAGCTCGTTGAACAACTTAGTTTGATCTTGAGATCACCAACGAGGTCAACTTATCTATTGTGTTGAATCTATCGACACATCATCTAATGGTCTAGCAACCTCTAGGTCTACTTTCTTCGTGTTACCTTAGTAGTAGCTAGTTTTACTATCATTTTTCCTTTTATTTTTGCTTAGACTTCTTAGACTTATACTTTGAATTTCACATCTAATTCAATTTAAATCTTTTAAACTCACAAATGCTTTGTTCCTATGTACTATCATTTTCCATAGTCGTTCAATCGATCTCTCAGATACGATCTCATTTCTATTAGCTTGCCTATCCTCCTCCCTCGTTTTTTAATACTAACTTAACCTATTCTCTCTTAAAATTCTAAAACCGTAAGCGAGTTATGTTTTTAGGATTTTAATAGGCGAAAAATTGAAATCAATAAAATAAATAAAATAAACTAGAATAAAAGAAAATAAAAGAAAAGAAAATAAAAGAAAAGAAAAGAAAATGGACTTGACGCATCGGACTAGACCTGTTCATCGTCTGGAATTACATCACTTTTCTTTTTAACGCTATTGACCTCTAGCAAATATAGAAAATGTGGTTATCAAAGGCTTTTGTATAGAGGTCAGCGCGTTGAAAATCCGTATTTATTTTAACAACTTCGATTAGATTCTTTTCAAAACAATCACATATAAAGTGATATTTTATGCCGATGTATTTGGTCTTAGGATGTTGGACATGATTTTTAGTAACGGCTATTGTAGCAGAATTATCAACAAATATAGGGGTGTTAGAAAATTCCAAACCATAGTCCCGTATCTGTTGTTGAATCCAGATGATTTGAGAACAATAGCTTGCCGCAGCAACATATTCAGCCTCACAAGTTGACAATGCAACTGATGTCTGCTTCTTACACTACCACGTGACTAATCTTCTCCCAAAGAATTGACAACCTGCTGATGTGGATTTGTAGTTCATCTTGCAGCCACCATAATCCGAGTCACTGTACGTGGTTAGCTCGAAGTCATCGTCATGAGGATACCACAATCCAAGTGTGGGTGTACCCTTCAGATAACGAAATATCCTTTTGACTCTAATAAGATGGTTGACTTTTGGTTTTGCTTGATATCTTGAACAAAGACATGTAACATACATAATATCAAGTCTTGAGGCAGTGAGATACATGAGGGATCCAATCATTCTTGGTATATGGTGGCATCAACCAGATCACCATTCTCGTCGGGTGCTACATCATGGTTTGTAGCTAGTGGAGTCCCAGCTGCGGAAGCATTCTCCATGTCAAACCGACTGAGAATATCCCCTACATACTTGGTCTGATGTAGAAATATCCCCTTTGGTGTTTGATCCACCTGTAACCCGAGAAAGAACTTCATCTCTCCCATGGCACTCATTTCAAATTCTACCTTCATCACTGCTTCAAAATCTTTACATAATTCTTCGTTCTTGGAACCGAAGATTATGTCATCAACGTAAATCTAACCAGCAGTAGATCACCATCTTTCTCTTTAATGAATAGTGTACAGTCGATTACACCTCTGCGAAATCCGTGTTTCACCAGGTGAGTTGAGAGTTTTTCATACCATGCTCTTGGGGCTTGATGAAGCCCGTAGAGAGCCTTATCTAGTTTATAAACTCTATCCCAATGATATGGATCCTCAAATCCTTCAGGTTGACTTACGTACACTGTTTCCCGGATTTCACCATGAAGAAATGCACTCTTTACATCCAGCTGATAGACTTTAGTCTTCATGTAAGAGGCATATGATAGGAAGATACGGATGGCTTCCATTCTCACCACAGGTGCAAATACTTCATTATAATCAATTCCCTTGACTTGTCAAAATCCTTGAACTACAAGTTGAGCCTTGTTCCTGATGATGACAACTTGGTCATCTTTCTTACATTTCAAGACCCATTTGGTGCCAATGACCTTAGCACCTTTAGGTCTATATACCAGTGTCCATACACCTAACTTCTGGAACTGAAGAAGTTCTTCTTGCATTGCACTCACCCATGCCTCATCATTTAGGGCTTCACTAACGTATTTTGGCTCGAACTGAGACACAAAACATCGGTATGCACCATCGTGAAGATACCCTTTTTCCATTACCGAGGCATAATCAGCTGCATACATCTGATTTCTTGTCTGAATTCCTGATCTGACATCCCCAATGACATTGTCCAGAGGATGATAGACATTTAGGCGTGATCCAGGAGTGGTGGGAACAACTACTTCAGAATCAAGATTATGAACGTTTGGTTCCGTATCTAAGGTAGTAGGAGTGTGAGGTTCTGAAGACTCAAAGCCATCAATTTCAGATGCTTGTGGACTTGCAGTAGTAGGAACCTGTTGCTCCTGAGTGTCTTGGTCATTAGCCACGGCTTCATCGTCAGAGGAAGAGTCACTTACCTCGAGTGCTCCCCTTGAGTTGGTAGGTGATTCACTTTGTGAGCTAGATGATGTAGATTCCTGTAAAGGTGTGTTTAGAACATCATACATCATTTTGGCTGCTAACTCATCATCAAACGTGGAGAGAGGAATGTTGAAGGACTTGAAGAATCCATCATAGTCAAAAAAGAAAGCAGGTCCTTTTCCAGTAGGAGGGGTGGTGTATCTCTGAACATCGACGTTACACCACACCTCTACTTGACCCGTTGAGTTGTTGTAAACTCTCTTGTTTGGTATGTTGTATCCTAGAAAGATGCCCTCTTCAGGCTTCTCGCTAAACTTCCCATCCTGAGTTTTCTTCAGCAACGTGCATGGTGCTCCAAATGGTTCGAGATATTCTAGATTGGTTTACATCATTGAAGTAACTCGTAACACGTCTTCCCATGACATTTTACTACCAGAACTCGATTTAACGTGTAACACACATTGGCTACCGTCTCATTCCAAAATTGGATAGGCAGTTTCGAGTCTGCTAGCATTATGCGTGCTGTCTCTATTAAGCTGCGATTCTTTCTCTCAGCAACTCCGTTCATCTGAGGAGTGTAGGCGGAAGTGAACTGATGCAAAATTCCCTTTTCTTTGTAAAAAGCCTCCATCCATTGGTTCTTGAACTCGGTTCCGTTTTCTGAGCGTACTTGTCTTACCTTCCGCTTGTAGAGAGACTCTAGTGTAGTTACCAATTCTTTGAATGACTCAATGTAACACCCGATTATTTCTTAAAAAGAAAAGAAAGAATAAGAGTTGAAGAATAAACAAAGGAAATGTCAATAAACCCAAGTTGAGGGGTTAAGTGTGTAAAAAGGATAAAAGTACAAAAAGTTGGTGTAAAGGTGGGCATGGCCGCCCACCCTCTCTTCACATCACCGTTTTCATTCGGATTAGTGAGAGAGAGAGAGAGAGCAGAACTTCGGGTTTTGAAGAAGAAGAAAAGAAGAGGTTGAATTCAAGGTAAGAATTTATGTTTTTAAGTGTTTATGATGGGTTTTATCTTGGTTACATGCTTATGTGCTTATATGCTTGTGTGTGTGCCCGTGTGTGTGTGTTTTGGTGTGTTTTTAGGTGTTTGAACTCATTTGCAAGCGGGTTAGAAGGAAGAACACCCATGTTGCATCAGGTGAGTTTCTAGACCCTGTTTTTTACTTGTTTTAAACTCTTTTTGGGGCTAAAAATATATTAAAATGATTTTACAATGTTTATGTATGTATACCCGTATGTATTATGCATGTTGGATGATCATTCTTGGATGCTTATAGATTTTTCATGTTTAGAATAGCTTTGGTAAGCTTAGAACAGATAGGTTTGATGATTGAGTTCGAAAACATCCTAGAAACATGTTATACAGAAGGTTCATGCGCCTAGATAAGGCTCATGCGCCTGGGAATGCCTTAGAAGAATTTAAGTGTAACCCATGCGCATGAACAGTAGTCCATGCACCTGAAATTTGCCTTAGAAATGATATGTGTATCTCATGCGCCTGAAAAGTAGTCCATGCACCTATAAATATTAGTCAGATGACTAAGTGTAGGCCCATGCGCCCCAATAGTGCCCATGCGCCCAATTGGCCCATGCACCTAAGTGTCCATGCATCCGAATTACCCATACGCCTAAGTGTTTATACGCCCGAATAGTCCATGCGCCTGAATAGCTCATGTGCCTAAGTGTTAAAATGGTTAAGTGTTGACTAATGCGCCTACATAGTGATGAAACGCCCAAATAGGGCTCATGCGCCCAAATAGTGTCAAAGCGCCTAAACACTTAGAATTTATTACAGAATTTTTGGGAATATGTGCTTTTAGGGATTTGACCGAGTTTTGACTAGGGCTTATTAATGTTGGGTTTCCTGCATTATTATGATCGCCTTATGATTGTTCCTTATTATTATTGCTATTATTATTATTACTTATAGTGTGTGACTTTACGTGGTATATTTATTATCGTAATGTAAAGTATATTGTAATAATAAAGTGAAAAAGAAATAAAGAAGGGAAGAGGAACATTGATAAAATGTTAACAAGTCTTGCAAGCTTACAGGAGGTACACGACCATGTTGTCATTAGCTCAACTATGCTACGGGTTAGCTACCCTATTATGCACACAGGGCTAGTCAATTGAGATTGACAGGACCTTTGCAGCGTACCCTAGGTGATTGGGTCGGCCTTGTATACAGTAAACATAACCCTTTTGAGGGATATAGATGGCCCATCACCAGTTTTCACTGCGCATACAGTTTAGGGTATTGCTTATTGGTCCATACAGACAATAAAAGATAAAGAAAAAGATTACAGAACATACAAGGCATACAATAAAGAGAACAAACGGTATCTATTCATATAGTTAATACGTGCTCGCATACAAAGTAAAGAGTTGTGTTTCACAGAAAGAGTATTTTTCATATACAACATACAAAAAGTATTTTATTACCTTTAAAACTAGAGCTCACTCAGCAACACTGACTTTTATACATTTTCAGTTGACAGGTAATTATTGCTGAGGATGGCACGAGGGTGAAGCTACTCGGCAGGAAAAGACTGACATCAATTCGTATTTCATATTGCTGTTATTTTGTAATGCAGTTAAACAATTCTTTTGTACTCAGTCAAACTATGTATTGCACAACAACAGTGTTTTGAATAGAAATGAATGGCTTTTGCTATAATAATTCCGCTGCTTGAGTTTTGTATATTTATAATATATAAGGTATTAAATGTTGTGGTTGACTAACTGTGAGGTCTCCAGGAACGGGGCCTTATACTCAAATGTTTCTGATTTTGATTTCAGAAACATCACCCAAGAAAATATTGAGTAGTCATCAGTAACTACATAGCAGTACAAGTCGCTTGCGATGCTTCTTGTACTGACTGGACCAAACAGATCCATGTGGAGAAGCTCAAGAGGCAGTTCAATAGAATTAACTTTCTTTACCTTATGAGAGTTCTTAGTCTGTTTGCCTTTCTTGCAGGCTACACAAAAATCCAGGAGTTGGAAGTTCTTGACATTGACTCCTCGCACTAGATCATTCTGGATCAAGTGGTTCATCTTCCTTGGATTGATGTGCCCCATTCTCCTATGCCAGAAGATAGAATCCTTCTCAGTAGATTTTGACAAGAAGCACTGAACTTGATGGTCAGTTGTGGAGGCCTTCGATAGATCCAAGACATAAAGGTCATTATATCTTGAAGCTGACATAAGTACTTGTTCCTCCGTAATTACATAGTCCTTTTTCAAGACATAGCACTTCTTATTGTCGAAAACTACCTTAAATCCTTTGTCACATATTTGGGAAACAGAAAGTAGATTATTCTGAAGTTGTTAGTATTCCGTCTAGTACACGTAGATTATTGTTGAACGTAGTTTACCTTGTCAAACTTAACTTTCTAGTTCATTACTTCCCCTTGAGCTGTGATGTACCCTCCTTTGTTTCCAGAAAAAGAAACATGACCTCTTTTGATTTGTTTGACGTTTGATAAGAGTGCCCGGTTTCCTGTCATGTGCCTTGATGTTCCGCTATCTACAATCCAAGTGTTTGTTTCAGCACTGTAGCGAACACCCTGCACATTCAATTGAAAACATTAGTTAAGGTGAGGGACCCAAGCCTTAACTGGCTTGGGTGTCCCAAAGGCATCACACATCATAAACTCTACCCATTGCCCATTAGAGGGTGAGGGAAGATCCTTCATCTTATTGTTCTCATTATCAGATCCAGGGATGGACTTTTCTTTGCATAAGCCAGTTTTATGTAAGGCCTGTTTGTGATAAACAGACGACTGGCTGATGGGTTGAACTTTAGGTTCATGGAGCTTCTTTTGGAAGAGCTCGCTTTAGTGTCATAAAGTTCAACCTTTTTCTTTGGTGTTTGATAGTAAGGACAGTAAGATGCGATGTGACCATACTTTCCACAGTTGTAGCATGATCTGCTTTCGACCTGACGATTCAACTGTTTCTGTGGAGAAGTGTGTGACACATGTGTGACATTGTTTTGTTTGGGTTTTGACATTTCTTTCTTAGATGTTTTGTCTCGTTTAACAAAATTAACTGTTTGAACATTTTTAACATCTTTATCTTTTTGTTTCTCTGGACTTAGACATGAAGCACATGGGTGGTTAACTTGTTTGGTCTTTTTGGTTCAGAATTAGACTTGGTTGACCCAGATTTTATTTTAACCTTTTCAAATTGTTCATCCAAATTAACACAAGGCATTTTACCTTTTGATTTTGAAGTGGTATCCTTTTGTTTAGTGACAGATTCAGTTGGTTTACATGTGGAATCTGGATCACTCATAAGAGGAGTGGACACCACATGATCCTTGATTGGGTTATTAATTATTGGTTTAATTTTGGCATTCATCAAGGTCTCATGTGGTGGTGGTACCACTTTATATCCTAATCCCTCCCCATTATTGCGCTCTCTCACTAAGTGTTAGACAATGTGGGATGAACTTGTCCAACTATGCAATTTCTATTTTAGTGAATTTACTTCTACTTCTAAAACTGCCTTTTGTTTCTTAGTGTCTTCTAGGGAGTTTAGATAGAACTTAATGTCATTCGCTTGATTAAAGGCTACAACTTCAGTTTCCCTAAGTTGTTTATTCAAGAGTTCTATCTTTTCTTTATAGCTGTGCTCATTTTGTTTTAAGACTCTATTGGCTTCAGTGCACAATTGTAAGTCCTTTACTAAGTTATCATTATGGTTTAATAACCTAGCAAATTTCATATCAATGCTTTCCCTAAATTTATTACAATCATAACAAGCATGATTACTGAAAAGTTGAGTAGTGGACTTACCTGAGAAGGTGTGGTTGAATCAGCCATTAAAGTAGTGTCTGATTTCTCTTGTTCTGGTGATTCTGGACTTGTTGGACTTGTCCCTTCTTCAGGCCGGTGATTAAATACTGTTGCAGATTATTCAACATTTGACATTGCAAGCTCCACTACAATATCACATTCACTTGCTGAGTCATTATTTAGATCCTCGACACTAGCAATGTTGGATTCTCCGGAGACACAAACCGGAAGCTCCAATCTTGTCCTTCGTCATCATGAGCTGTTAAGGCTTTAGGATCCTTGCTCAACGAAGTAGGGCTATTTGTGGGCTTCTCCTGATGAGTGAAAGATAAGAATGGATTTCCATTTCCCGTCTTTTTGGGCTTCACACATTCACGTTTGAAGTGCCCATTTTCCCCACAATTGAAGCAGGTAACTTTTGTCTTGTCAAAGCCAAAAGTTGTGTCCTTAAT
The DNA here is from genome assembly GCA_025506515.1 of Flaveria trinervia. Classification (NCBI taxonomy): domain Eukaryota; kingdom Viridiplantae; phylum Streptophyta; class Magnoliopsida; order Asterales; family Asteraceae; genus Flaveria; species Flaveria trinervia. The sequence continues at coordinate 18,463,963 of CM046444.1, forward strand.
GGAAATCAGATTCTGTCCGGTCTTCTTGAGAAACTTCTTTGCTCTCCGAACAGCACTTGCTAAGGCCCACATGATATCCTTTCTTTCTAACTCTGTCTCGTCTACCTGCTCGTAGTCCTCGTCTGCCAGATGACAGTTCCTAATTTTCCCAGCAACTAGCCTGTCATAGGAGTGGACAATAGCTGCTAAGAGATCCATGTGCTCCTTTGCTACCTCTACTGTCACATTCTCGAGATTCTCGGTCTTCAGTTTTGTAGCATTTGCTTCAGGTGCTATGTATTGGGTACCAGACGACGCTGACGTGTCTGAACGTGAAGTAGTAGCTTGTGATGGACCAGTTGAATTTGACACAAACGCCGTTTGAAGTGGTGCTCCAGACGTTTTGGCTTGTGGGGTTGAGTTGTACAGTGCCGGATTCTGATCATATGAAGACTTTTGGGCCCTGTACTTCATCCTCAACTCTTCCTCCCGCAGTTTTAGAATGAAGTCGTTGATGTCTAACTTCGCTAGCATATCATCCTGTCTGAGGTTGGAGACAAACGAACTCCACTTCTCGGGCAAACCATCTTCAAAGTTTGAAACTTTGTCTTCCATAGACGTAGTAACTCAATGAGTGTGCAGCTTACTCATCAGATGGTAGAAACGATTAATGACATCATCCAAGCTCTCCTTTCCCATTGACGAGAAGTTGTCAAACTCCTTCTTCAATGCTTTAGCCTTCAGAGCTTTCAACGATGTATTTCCCTCATACCTCTTTCCAATGCATCCCATAGCTTTTTAGCTTGCTTGTTCTTAGAAAATTGATGGAAGATGTCCTTAGGAATTGACTGAGTCAGCAATGCATATACTTTTTTCTCTGCATTGTATTTTACCTTTTGTCCATCAGTCATACCGCTTAAGGTGAGTTTAACTCCATCTGCACCTACAAGCATGCTATATCATGTCTTTATCGACTCCCACAGATTGGGATCTACTTCATTTAAGTAAATCTCAAACCTTTGCTTCCATTGTGGATAATCATCTAATGTTATTAGCTTAGGGGGTTTGTTATGATTTCCCACTTCATTTTCTAAAAGCAATAGATTTTGAATCCTAGAGTCCCTTCTGGCGGTGAGCGCTGTCCATTATTATCAACTTTAAACTTTGGAACAAACTATCTAACTTGTGCGAATGAAGGTATGCGATTGAACACTTGGTGCGATTGAATAATGTGGTTGACTCAATCTTGCGTATGGACAGGTGCGAATGAACAATGCGAATGGGTAATTCAGTCATACGAATGGATGTACGAATGAGTCCAATCATGCGTATGAGGGATGCATATGAATTCAGTCGTGCAATTGAGTCAATCGTGCGACTGAAGTTGCTGAAACTTGAAAATTTGAAGGTTTAAGGTATTTTGATGCAAAAACACGAATCTTTCAAGAACCCTAATTGCCGTATGCCGGAAAAACGTTAAATCTACGATCTGGAGACGTCCAAAACAACGTTTGACATAAAAAGATTGCGTTTTTGCGTTAAAAACACAATTTTTATATCAAAATCGATTAAATCACACGTAAATCAAGAGCCTTGGCTCTGATACCACTTGTTAAGGGACCATGTACTAGACGGAGTACTAACTGATCTATGTGTATACCGAATCAAATAGTGCGGAATCCTATTTGATTGGCGATCCAATCAATGAGAAAGTTAACCCGGTCGATATAAGATTAATATAAACGTTAAGAACGAATAGCAATCGATCAAGAACGATCTATGAACTTGGACTGGCTTTCTTGGAAGTTCTGGACGGCTAGGGTATGTGTATGAGTCGAATTCTTCAAAGTGTTATGTTTTTCCACGAATTAAGTGGTATTTATAGGTTAGGGTTACTCATTCGTGCGACTGAACCATTAGCATGGTTCAGTCGTGTGACTTAGTCATGTGGTTGATCCATTCGCACGACTGAGTGTTCAGTCGTGCGACTGAGTCAATTTCATGTCATAATTGTGCGACTGATCTAGTCTCCTGGTTCAGTCGTGCGACTGGTTCATTAGCATGAAGTTGTTCATGCGTATGGTCCATTAGCATGGGCCATTTGCATGAGAACTTCATATGACTAAGTTTGAATATGTTCACAATCATTATTTGACTTAGATCTATTCAAACAACCACAAACCTATATATTTAGCTCAATAAGCGTTAACATACAATAATCAATGAAATATTAAACATTACAAGCCTAAACCTCACGTTGTATTTCATTCCACCATCCAGTTCAAACTTTTGTATTTTGTGTGTGTTCTGTTGTGTGTGTTTGATGGGTTTTAGGTGTTTGAGCTCAATTTGCAAACAGGTTTGAACAAGTCTTACAAAGATGTCCGGATGGATGTGGATTCCTCGTTTTGGGGATCTACGCGTGAAGATTATGGATGAAGCTCACATGACTTGGTACTCTATTCATCCTGGTGCTACAAAGATGTCCCAAGACATGAAGAAAGATTATTGGTGGCCGGGTATGAAGCGTGATGTGGTGGAGTATGTGAGTAAATGCCTTACTTGTTTACAAGTGAAGGCCGAGCATCATAAGCCGTATGGGAAGATCCAACCTTTGGATATACCGGAATAGAAGTGGGAGCACATCATCATGGATTTCATTACGAAGCTACCGCGTACCTTGAAAGGGTATGATGCTATATGGGTGATCATCGATCGTTTGATGAAAAGTGCTCACTTCCTACCGATTCGTGAGACATATTCATCCGAGTGGTTGGCTGATCTACTCATCAAAGAACTTGTAACTCGTCACGGTGTACCGATGTCTATTGTGTCTGATCGCGACACTCGTTTACATCCAAATTTTGGAAGAAATTCCACGATGCTATGGGGACGAGGTTACACATTAGCACGACTTATCATCCCAGACAGATGGTAAGTCAGAAACGACCATTCAGACGTTGGAACATATGCTTCGGGCATGTGTCATTGACTTTGGAGGAAGTTGGGACGACCACTTACCGTTAGCTGAGTTCTCATATAACAACAGTTACCATGCCAATATTTGTATGCCCCCTTATGAGATGCTATATGGTAGGAGATGCAGAACACCCATGTGATGGGGCGATATCGACCATAAAGATTTAGGGAGCGTCAAATTGGTCGAGGCTACGACTGAGAAACTGGATAGGATCAAAGCCTTCATGAAGGAAACCAAAGATAGATAGAAGTCGTATGCTGATAAACGACATAGACCGATTGAGTTCCAGGTGGATGATAGGGTTATGTTGAAAGTCTCGCCTTGGAAGGTATCATTCCATTCAGAAAGCGGGGCAAGTTGAGCCCGAGATTCACACGGCCTTTCCGAATCATTGCTAGAGTAGGAGAGGTGGCCTATAGATTGGAGTTACCAGATGAGTTATGTGGAATTCATCCGACATTTCATGTATCTCATCTGAGGAAATGTTTGGCAGACGAAGACATGGTTGTACCACTGGAAGACATTGAGGTTGACGAACGACTCAATTATGTGGAGAAACCAGTGGCGATCGTTGATCGTAAAGAGATCTGAGACTATGTGGGAGACTGAAGAAGAGATGAGACAGCATTACCCCCGATTGTTTGAGGAATAAAAGGTTTTGGGGACGAAACCTAAATAAGGGGGTGGACTTGTAACACCCGTTATTTATAAAAGACAAAGAAAGAAGAATAAAGAGAAGAAAAAGTAAGAAAATATATCTTACCTAAGTTGAAGGGTAAAAAGTGTCCAACGGACAAAATGTTTAAAAAAGTGGGTGTAAAAAGGTGATGGCCGCCCATCACCCTCTCTTTACCCATATCAATAAGATTTTAGAGAGAGAAGCGAAGAGAGCAGAAGCATTCGGGTTTTGAAGAGCAGAAGGAAGAAAAGTCGAATTCAAGGTAAGAATTCGTGTGTTTATGGTGCTCTTAACAGGTTATCTCCTTGGTTGTGTGCTTATGTATTTTGTGTGTGTTCTGTTGTGTGTGTTTGGTGGGTTTTAGGTGTTTGAGCTTAATTTGCAAACGGGTTTAAATAAGTCTTACCCAAAAAGCTACAAAGGTGAGTTCTAAAACCCCTCTTTTACATGATTTAACTGATTTTGGGGCTGGAAATGCATGTATGAACTTTTTATGAAAGTTGGGTTTTATACGCGTATGTAAGTATGTGTGTATGTTGCGGGTGGGGTTTGATTTTGGGCTATGTTTGTGTTTGATGTTGTTATGGTTGTGTTTCTATGGCTTAGAATGTAAGATTTAAGCTTAGAACTTGATAGATGGTGTCTGGGGACTGAATTATGATGTTAAGTTTGTCCAGGGCTGCTCATGCGCCCAAACAATAGCTCATATGCCCAGCCATGAATAACTGCTTAAGTGTAGTTAATGCGGATTAACATGTTAATGCGGATGAGTAAAGGAAATAAGGATGACTATAGGAAATGCAGATGAAAGTTATGCGACTGGAGGAAATGCGGATGAACAAGTTAATGCGGATGAACATGTTAATGCGGATGAATAAGTTAATGCGGATGAATAAGTTAATGCGGATAAACATGTTAATGCGGATGAACAAGTTAATGCAGATGAACATGTTAATACTAATGAACATGTTAATACGGATGAACAAGTTAATGCGGATGAGTAAGGAAATGTGGATGAGTAAAGGAAATGCTGATTAGTAAGGGAAATGCGGATGAGTAAAGGAAATGCGGATGAGCAAAGGAAATACGGATGAGTAAAGGAAATGTGGATGAGTAAAAGAAATGTGGATGAACAAAAGAAATGTGGATGAACAAAAGGAAATGCGGATGAACACTTAGAATATTTTCTGATTTCTGGGGGAAATGTGTTATGTAGGCTTTGACTTGGGAGGTTCCCGGGGGCTATGTAAGTTGACTTTTTGAGGTCATAGATGATATGATGGGCATGATTGATGATGTATGGTTGGTATTTATGAATGATGGTATGATGTATGGTATGTATGTATGATGATGCCCTGTATGGTGATGTTGTATGTGTATGTTGATGTTCCTTATTATTTATGTTTATTTTCTCGTGACTTTACGTCGAATGTTAATAAATGAAATGAAAGTATTATCTAACGTAAAGTGGAAGGTAAAGAAAAAGAGGAATATAATGATAGAAGGGATGCGTTAATAAAAGAGAAAGTAAAGAAAGTCTTGCAAGCCTTGTATGTGGAAACACGTCTAATGAAGGGTCTTAGTTCAACGGTGTGTGGGTTAGCTATCCCAGAAGGATGCACAACAGGGTCCGTCTTTTTGACCAACCATTTGTATAGAACCTTTGTCGCTTAGCCTAGGTGTTGTGGTCAGGATACTGAGCGCCATGATAGGGGGTCTATGATAGACCTCAGCCCAGTACCCACTTTATGCATGACGGTGGGGTATAGCACATAACATGATACACCTGAATTTACCCTAGGAACTGTGGCTAGGTTGCTGAGTGCGATGACAGGGGGTCTATGATAGACCTCGGCCCAGTAGCCACGTTATGCATGACGGTGGGGTAAAGTTCATGGTTTTGGATGGAATGTAAAGAAGTAAAGATGAACATATGAATGAAAGTTAACGAATGAACAATGAAGATAATAAAGATATTATCTATGTGTATGTATAATGCATGATCACGCATGATGGTAAATTATGATTTTAAAGGAAAGATAAAGTATGTTTTATTTTAAAACTAGAACTCACTCAACAACACTGACTTTTTATGCATTTTCCAGTTGGCAGGTAAAGTTGCTGAGGATGGCACGTGGCGGATACTTTGCTCTTTTGAATGGAATTCTTTTGTTTAGTGTTTTTGCATTGTAATGCAAACAAATGAAATTGTGTAACGAATGTTGTATTATTTTGCAAAAGCATTTTTAATGAAAATGTTGTTTCTAATGTTTCCGCTGCAACGTTTATTTCAAGTTAATGTAACTATACGTTTTATGTGCGATGATTGGCCAGCTGTAAGTTTCCCGGAACGGGGCCTTAGAAGTTGGTATTAGTTCCAAAGTTTAAGTGAAATGGGTAAAATTTTCAAAATAAACCTTAACTTAAACTGAAAATGGGATGGAAAGGGAAGGGATGCCAGTCCAAGTAGCTGCGTGCCATCAGGTATTTTCTTAATGTTAACTGGTATACGTGCGCATGTTATGTGGTTTATGTGCCTTTTGTAGATTTAGATACCGATGTAGTCAGGATAGGTAATGCTCGAGTTATGAAGAGTAAAGTAGGTGGCTAATCACAACTGGCCACTGTAATTAGGGACTTACTGTACTTGACATAAACTAATTTGTTCCCTTGAATGACCATGTTAGTGTTTAAATCTTTTAGTGTGTTAGAGGATGGCTGGTGGTAGATCAACTAAAGCTTCATGTGGTGGAGTCATGATGCTGAACAACGGGCTACGAGAGGAAGGCCTAGAGCTGAAAGGTGGTCCATGTAGAACCCGAGACCCCTCATCCGGAGGGTGGAGAAGAGAGTGCTAATTTGAGAACCTCAGTAAAGGAGGTTGTTGTTGAAAAGGTGCATCAAGTCATGCAAACGATCTTACCGTCTATAGTGACTGAAGTGATTAAAGCTGTACGAGAAGGAGAGAGAAAGGAGAGAAACAGGTCCTTGGGAGGACGGGAGCAACCGGAGCCTGAAATGGTTCTCTCTGATGATGAAGAGCAGGAATAAGAAGAGCCTGCGCCGGAGGCGGTACGAGGCTTCAACTACAGGGCATTTCAAAGGTGTAAGCCGCTTACTTTTGATGGTAATGGCACTGCTGCTGCTGCTTACCGATGGGTGAGGGAAATGGAAGCTGTTCTGAATATCAGCGAGTGCCGAGAAGACCAGATGGTGAAATTTGTTGCCCACTCGTTTGTGGACTCGGCTCTATGTTGGTGGGACAATATAGTCCAAGCCGAGGGTAGTCGAGCAATTGGGAGAATGAGGTGGTCTGAGTTGAAAAAGTTGGTGATTGAGGAGTTCTGTCCTCATCGGGAAATGGATAAGGTGGAAAGGGAATTCCTGCAGCTGGAGGCGGGAATAATGACACATCGACAATACACCACTAAATTCAAAGATGGCACGTCTGGTTCCGGACCAAGTGATGCCTTTGTCATGAATATTAAAAGGTACATTCAGGGTTTACTGGCAGATATCCGTAGGCACATGATCGCTGCCCGACCAAGCACGTTTAGGTCGTCGGTTGATTTGGCAGGGATATTGCATGATGAAAGAACTATGGTGGTGACTGAAGGCAACAAGAAAGGTGGTGGTGACCGGAATTGGAATGGAAAAAGGTTTGGTCGGGGTGGTGCCCCAATGAGTAACAAGAAGGCACGGGTAGATGACCGCCGGGGGTCACATCTAGTGCTAGGTCGAAGAAGTATGGCAAATGTGAAAGGGAGCATATCGGAGAATGTAGGTTGGGATCGAACTTATGCTTCAAATGTGGGAGGATGGGGCACATAGCGAGGGACTGTCATGTGGTCAGATGTTTTAACTGTGGTGGAGAGGGTCACAAGAGTAAAGACTGTAAGAAGCCGAGGACTGAGGGTTTGGGGGTGAAGAAGACTGAAGGAGAAGGACAGAGGGCGAGCGCCAGAGCATTTACGATGACGCAGGAGGAGGCTAAGACGGACCCTGATATTGTGTCAAGTACGTTTCTAGTAAACCAAACTTTAGCCTCTGTGTTATTTGATTCTGGTGCTAGTAAAAGTTTTATTTCTGCTGCAATCTGTGCTAAACTGCCTGTTAGTAATAGGAGTGCAGATACGCCCTTTGATGTAGAAACTGCCATAGGTAAGTCTACCAAGATTTTTAAGATGATAGAAGGTTGTGACGTGGAATTAGAAGGTCATAAATTTTCGGTTAGACTATTCGTAATGACCTTAGGTGGTGTCGATGTAGTTCTCGGGATGGATTGGTTAGCGAACTACGAGGCAAAAGGTGTGGTTACAAGAAGATGATTCTTTTGACAGCGCCTGATGGGAGTTTGGTGACGGTTTATAGTGATCGAGTCAATATGATTCCAAAAGTGATTTCAATGGCGGTGGCGGGAAAGTGCATGAGGCGTGGATGTAGTGCCTACTGGCCTACGTAAAGGATGTGGACATGCTGACACCACAACTGTCTGATGTACCGGTTGTGTGTGACTTTCCAGATGTATTTCCCGAAGACGTACCAGGAGTGCCACCTAACCAAGAGATCGAGTTTCAGATTGATTTGATACCAGGTGCCTAACCTGCTGCCAAGGCACCATATCGTTGGCTCCGACTAAGATGAAAGAGTTGATGGAGCAATTGCAAGAGTTGCTTGATAAGGGGTTTATTAGGCTGAGTATCTCTCCTTGGGGTGCTCCGGTCTTATTTGTGAAGAAGAAAGACGGTAGCATGAGGATGTGTATCGACTATCATGAGCTGAATAAGTTGACAATAAAGAACTGATACCCGTTACCAAGAATTGATGATTTGTTTGATCAGCTTCAAGGTGCCAGCTGGTTTTCGAGGATAGACCTTCGATCGGGCTACCATCAGCTAAAGGTGAAAGAGAAGGATGTTCCTAAAACAGCTTTTCGCACGCGTTATGGTCACTACGAGTTCCTCGTTATGTCATTTGGTTTGACCAATGCGGCAGCTGCTTTTATGGACTTGATTAATCGAGTGTGTCGGCCGATGTTGGATAAATTAGTTATTGTATTTATCGATGATATCTTGATTTATTCCAAGAGTGAAGAGGAGCATGCTGGTCATATTCAAGAGGTGTTGGAGGCGTTGAGGAGGGAGAAGCTGTATGCTAAATTCTCCAAGTGCGCATTCTAGTTGCATGAGGTTCAATTCTTGGGTCACATGGTGAATCCTGAGGGGATTATGGTGGACCCGCCAAAGGTTGGAGGCAGTAATGCAATGGAAGTCTCCAAAGATGCCATCGAGATTCGTAGTTTCTTGGGTTTGGGGGCTACTATAGAAGATTCATTCAAGACTTCTCTAAGATCGCTTCTCCACTAACCAAGTTGACTCATAAAGATGTAAAGTTTGTATAGGGTCAAGCTCAAGAGAAGGCGTTCGAGGAGTTAAAGGCGAGGTTGACTCAAGCTCCTGTTTTGTCATTACCCGATGGAAGTGAAGATCTGGTGGTTTATTCTGATGCTTCCTACTCGAGGTTGGGGTGTATGTTAATGTAGAGGGGAAAAGTTATAGCCTATGCATCCTAACAGTTAAAGGTTCATGAGGTTAATTACCCTACTCATGACTTGGAGTTAAAGATATGGAGGCACTACCTATACGTTACAAAGTGCACCATATTCATCGACCACAAGAGCTTGAAGTACTTCTTCAAGTAGAACGACCTAAACATGAGGTAGAGGAGATGGTTGGATCTCATAAAAGATTATTATTGCGAGATCCACTACCATTCGGGCAAGGCCAACATGGTGGCAGATGCCCTTAGCTGAAAAGAGAGACTCGAGCCGATTCGGGTGAAAGCTTACTAGTTGATCATGACCTCTGATGTGATGAAGCAAGTCAAAGAGTTTCAAGATGAGGCATTGAAATAAGATCATCTTAACTCCGAAAGAATGAGAGGTCTGGTTGCGGAATTGGGTGAAAACACACCCGGTGTTAGAACCCGATTCGGACGGATGTGGATTCCTCGTTTGGGGATCTACGAGTGAAGATTATGGATGAAGCTCATATGACTTGGTACTCTATTCATCCCAGTGCTACAAAGATGTCCCAAGACATGAAGAAAGATTATTGGTGGCCAGGTATGAAGCGTGATGTGGTGGAGTATATGAGTAAATGCCTTACTTGTTTACAAGTGAAGGCTGAGCATCAGAAGCCATATGGGAAGATCCAACCTTTGGATATACCGGAATAGAAGTGGGAGCACATCACCATGGACTTCATTACGAAGCTACCGTGTACCTTGAAAGGGTATGATGCTATATGGGTGATCATCAATCGTTTGACGAAGAGTGCTCACTTCCTACCGATTCGCGAGACATATTCATCCGAGTGGTTGGCGGATCTACTCATCAAAGAACTTGTAACTCATCATGGTTTACCGATGTTTATTGTGTCTGATCATGACACTCGGTTTACATCCAAATTTTGGAAGAAATTCCACGATGCTATGGGGACGAGGTTACACATTAGCACGGCTTATCATCCCCAGACAGATGGTTAGTTAGAAAGGACCATTCAAACATTGGAACATATGCTTCGGGCATGTGTCATTGACTTTTGAGGAAGTTGGGACGACCACTTACCGTTAGCTGAGTTCTCATATAACAACAGTTACCATGCCAACATTGGTATGCCCCCTTATGAGATGCTATATGGTAGGAGATGCAGAACACCCATGTGTTGGGGTGATATCGATCATAAAGTGTTAGGGAGCGTCGAAGTGGTCGAGGCTACGACTGAGAAATTAGATAGGATCAAAGCCTTCATGAAGGCAACCAAAGATAGACAAAAGTCGTATGCTGATAAACGACATAGACCGATTGAGTTCCAGGTGGATGATAGGGTTATGTTGAAAGTCTCACCTTGGAAGGGTATCATTCGATTCAGAAAGCGGGGCAAGTTGTGCCCGAGATACATAAGGCCTTTCCGAATCATTGCTAGAGTAAGAGAGATGGCCTATAGATTGGAGTTACCAGATGAGTTAAGTGGAATTCATCCGACATTCCACGTATCTCATTTGAGGAAATGTTTGGCAGACGAAGACATGGTTGTACCACTAGAAGACATCGAGGTTGATGAACGACTCAATTATGTGGAGCAACCAGTGACGATCATTGATCGTAAAGAGAAGAAGTTAAGGAATGAAGTGATTCGTTTGGTGTGTGTATAGTGGAAGCATAGAAAGGGATCTGAGTCTACGTGGGAGACTGAAGAAGAGATGAGACAGCATTACCCATTGTTTGAGGAATAAAAGGTTTCGGGGACGAAACCAAAATAAGGGGGTGGACTTGTAACACCCGGTTATTTATAAAAGACAAAAAAAGAAGAATAAGGTGAAGAAAAAGAAAGAAAAGATATCTTATCTAAGTTGAAGGGTAAAAAGTGTGCAAACGGACAAAATGTTTAAAAAAGTGGGTGTAAAAAGGTGATGGCCGCCCATCACCCTCTCTTTACCCATATCAATCGGATTTTAGAGAGAGAAGCAAAGAGAGCAGAAGCATTCAGGTTTTGAAGAGCAGAAGGAAGAAAAGTCGAATTCAAGGTAAGAATTCATGTGTTTATGGTGTTCTTAACAGGTTACCTCCTCGGTTGTGTGCTTATGTATTTTGTGTGTGTTCTGTTGTGATTGCTTGGTGGGTTTTAGGTGTTTGAGCTCAATTTGCAAACAGGTTTGAACAAGTCTTATCCAAAAAGCTGCAAAGGTGAGTTCTAAAACCCCTCTTTTACATGATTTAACTGATTTTGGGGCTGGAAATGCATGTATGAACTTTTTATGAAAGTTGGGTTTTATACCCGTATGTAAGTATGTGTGTATGTTGCGGGTGGGGTTTGATTTTGGGCTATGTTTGTGTTTGATGTTGTTATGGTTGTGTTTCTACGGCTTAGAATGTAAGATTTTTGCTTAGAACTTGATAGATGGTGTTTGGGGACCGAATTACGATGTTAAGTTTGTCCTGGGCTGCTCATGCGCCCAAACAATAGTTCATACACCCAGCCATGAATAACTGCTTAAGTGTAGTTAATGCGGATGAACATGTTAATGCGTGTGAATAAGTTAATGCGGATGAATAAGTTAATGTGGATGAACATGTTAATGCGGATGAACAAGTTAATGCAGATGAACATGTTAATACTAATGAACATGTTAATGCGGATGAACAAGTTAATGCGGATGAGTAAAGAAATGCGGACAAGTAAAGGAAATGTGAGTGAGTAAGGGTAATGCGGATGAGTAAAGGAAATGCGGATGAGGAAAAGAAATACGGATGAGTAAAGGAAATGCGAATGAGTAAAAGAAATGCGGATGAACAAAAGAAATGTGGATGAACAATATGAAATGCGGATCAACACTTAGAATATTTTCTGATTTCTGGGGGAAAAGTGTTATGTAGGCTTTGACTTGGGAGGTTCCCGGGGGTTATGTAAGTTAACTTTTTGAGGTCGTAGATGATATGATGGGCATGATTGATGATGTATGGTTGGTATTTATGCATGATGGTATGATGTATGTTATGTATGTATGATGATGCCCTCTATGGTGATGTTGTATGTGTATGTTGATGTTCCTTATTATTTATGTTTATTTTCTCGTGACTTTACGTTGAATATTAATAAATGAAATGAAAGTATTATCTAACGTAAAGTGGAAGGTAAAGAAAAAGAGGAATATAATGATAGAATGGATGCGTTAATAAAAAAGAGAGTAAAGAAAGTCTTGCGAGCCTTGTATGTGGAAACACGTCCAATGAAGGGTGTTAGTTCAACGGTGTGTGGGTTAGCTACCCCAGAAGGATGCACACCAGGGTCCGTCTTTTTGACCAACCATTTGTATAGAACGTTTGTCGCTTACCCTAGGTGTTGTGGTCAGGATACTGAGCGCCATGATGGGGGGTCTATGATAGACATCGGCCAAGTACCCACTTTATGCATGACGGTGGGGTATACACATAACAATGATACAACTGAATTTACCCTAGGTACTGTGGCTAGGTTGCTGAGCGCCACGACGGGGGGTCTATGATAGACCTCGGCCCAGTAGCCACATTATGCATGACGGTGGGGTAAAGTTCATGGTTTTGGATGGAATGTAAAGAAGTAAAGATGAACATATGAATGAAAGTTAACGAATGAACAATGAAGATAATAATGATATTATCTATGTGTATGTATAATGCATGTTCACACATGATGGTAAATAACGATTTTAAAGGAAAGGTAAAGTATGTTTTATTTTAAAACTAGAACTCACTCAGCAACACTGACTTTTTATGCATTTTCTAGTTGGCAGGTAAAGTTGCTGAGGATGGCACGGGGTGGATACTTGGCTCTTTTGGATGGAATTCTTTTGTTTAGTGTTTTTGCATTGTAATGCGAACAAATGAAATTGTGTAACGAATGTTGTATTATTTTGAAAAAGCATTTTTAATGAAAATGTTGTTTCTAATGTTTCCGCTGCAACGTTTATTTCAAGTTAATGTAATTATACGTTTTATGTGCGATGATTGGCCAGCTGTAAGTTTCCCGGGAACGGGGCCTTACAAGTTGGTATTAGTGCCAAAGTTTAAGTGAAATGGGTAAAATTTTCAAAATAAACCTTAACTTAAACTAAAAATAAGATGGAAAGGGAAGGGATGCCAGTCCAATTAGCTGCGTGCCATCAGGTATTTTCTTAATGTTAACCGGTAGTACGTGCGCATGTTATGTGGTTTATGTGCCTTTTGTAGATTTAGATACTGATGTAGTCAGGATAGGTAATGCTCGAGGTATGAAGAGTAATGTAAGTGGCTAATCACAACTGGCCACTGTAATTAGGGACTTACTATACTTGACATAAACTAAGTTGTTCCTTTGAATGACCGTGTTAGTGTTTAAATCTTTTAGTGTGTTAGAGGATGGCTGGTGGTAGATCATCTAAAGGTTCATGTGGTGGAGTCATGATGCTGAACAACGGGCTTGTAAATAAAGTCTTGCAAGCCTTGTATGTGGAACACGCCTAATGAAGGGTGTTACTTCAATGGTGTGCATGTTAGTTACCCCAGAAGGATGCACACCGGGGTCCATCTTTATGACCGACCATTTGTATAGAACCTTTATTGCTTACCCTAGGTCATGTGGTCAGGCTACTGAGCGCCATGACAGGGGTTCTATGATAGACCTCGGCCCAGTACCCGCTCTATGCATGACGGTGGGGTATAGCACATGACAATGGTACGCCTGAATTACCCTAGGTACCGTGGCCAGGCTGCTGAGCACCATGACGGGGGGTCTATGATAGACCTCGGCACAGTACCCGCTTTATGCATGACGGTTGAGTGAAGTTCATGGTTTTGGATGGAATGTAAGGAATTAAAGATGAACGTATGAATGGGAGTTAATGAATGAACGATGAAGATAATAATGATATTATCTATATGTATGTATAATACATGATCACATACGATTGTATAGAACGATTTTAAAGGAAAGATATAGTATGTTTTATTTTAAAACTACAACTCACTCAGCAATGCTGACTTTTTATGCATTTTCTAGTTGGCAGGTAAAGTTGCTGAGGATGGCACGGGGCGGCTACTTGGCTCTTATGGATGGCATTCTTTTGTTTAGTGTTTTTGCATTGTATTGCGAACAAATGAAATTGTGTAATGAATGTTGTATTATTTTGCAAAAGCATTTTTAATGAAAATGTTGTTTTTAATGTTTTCGCTGCAATGTTTATTTCAAGTTAATATATTATACATTTTATGTGTGATGATTGGCCAGCTGTAAGTGTCTCGGAATGGGGCCTTACAGTTGGTGAAAGGTCCATGCTTTTGGTAAACTATACATCAAGGTCTTGAGTCTGTTTCTTTCTACTTTATGTACTTCTATCCTTTTTGTAATATATTAGGATGTAAGCTATGACATGTCACAGTCACTAATCAAAAGGCAATCTGCCTTTTGACTTTACATTGATTTTGTTGTCTAGATCATGTATCCAAATGGCATTCAAAGTATGGTCGGCCGTAGGATATAGTATAAAGTATCTCTGGTCCCTTGTATCTTTCTTTATGCTTTGTAACACTTCTAAGGAACTAGAGAGCAATATACAACATTCTTGAAAGCCAAACACTTGTGTTATTGTTATTGTTCTTGTTCTTATGCTGTCTCTTTATTACTTGTGTTTATTAGTGTCAAAGTATGACTAGTTTTCTGTTCTCCATTTGATCTGTTAAGTGTTCTAATCCACTCTCATCATTGTGTTGTTGTGTTGTAAGTGACCATCCTTTAAATGGTCATGCAATTGGTATTAGAGCATTCCAGGCTCTTGATTATAAGATCTCACCATCTTAAGATCCTTGACACATACAAAATACTTAACATCTCAAATGGCAGATCTCACTAAAGCTGATATGGAAACTCGAACTATGACAAAGTCCCCGCTAATCACTCCTGAAGACTTTGACACTTGGTGCCAAAGAATTGAAGGCTTTATCAAGTCATAAGACTCCAGGATGTGGGAATTAGTTGTTTGAGGACGTTACATACCAAGTACCTCTTCAGCTGTTGCTGGAGGTGGTATGATTCCAAAGGTTGTGGTTGACTACTCTCATAAAGATAGAAAGATAATAGAGATTGATTAGAAAGCCATCACAACCCTTCAGAATGCTATTCCAAACTCTGTATAAAGAGGTTTCAAGAAATGCAAAATAGCTAAGCAGCTGTGGGATGCATTGAAACTAATGTATGAGGGTTCTACTAAAGCCAAGGAGAACAAGAAGGATCTCCTGAAGCAACAGTTTGAAAACTTCACCTTTAAAGCAGGTAAAACCATGACTCAACAATACTTCAGGTATGTTGAGATTGTGGACACTCTAGTGGATGTTGGAGTGACTCTTGAAAACAAGGATATTGTAAGGAAGTTTATGTCCTCTCTTCCTAGGCAATGGACACATTACTATGTTGTTATAAAGAGGACTGAGAACCTTAAGACTCTCACTTTGACTGAGTTGCATGGTATTCTCGGTGGATACCAGATGGAGATGAACATGCAAGGTTCATCTGGTAACTCTAGCAATCAAATGAATTCAGCCCTGCATGTGACTGAAAAGGATAGCATATAACCTCAACATCATCTTATATGCTACCCTGACAACTCACTAAAGGGTCATTTCATCACCTTCTCAGAGACACCAAGAGAAAGCTACACTCAAGGAAGCCCATTCCAAGAGACAAGTTCTTCACAAGCCTTTGTGTCTTTTGATAAAAGCTCAAACAACTTTCTATTCACCCTTTAAGACCTGGATTGTATCCATCAAGATGATAGGGAGTGCAAGGCACCAAGGACAAATAGTGACCAAGCACAACCAGACCAAACTACACTAAGAAAGCCACCCAGAATGAGAAGCCAAAGCAGCAAGCTGCAGTAGTTGTTGAAGAAGGGGGCTTTGACTGGATCTTTCAGGTGGAAGATGCATCTCCAAACCAAGCACTGATGGCTGATTATGATGAAGCAAAGGTATTGGAACATCTTTGTACACCTGAATGTATTGCTAAAGTTAATAGATATAGGTTCTACAACTTAGAGATGAGATCTGATCTTCAGTCCTTGAATATCTTAAAATCTAATTTCAAAAGACCTGAAAACGACTATAATTTCAAAAGATCTGATTAGAGAAAGCCATTTTAGTTCTTAAACATGAGCACACCAATTATAGGACTCAGATTAAAGATCTCATAACCAAGTTAACTGAATGCCAGGCTGAGCCTGTGATCAGCAAAGCCAGGGCAGAAAAATATGTTCTTGAAGAAGAGACCTTCAAGATTATTATATATGCATCCTTGCATGCAAAAATTTGTTATCAGAATAAGCAGAGACTGGGATCTAGTGAGATAGCTCCTCCACACACATTCTTGTTTGTAAGATCTCCAAGGTGTGGAACTTATGAAGATGAGCTTCCTCTCATAGACCCCTTGACTGAAAAGGATGAAGAAGTGATAGTGGATAATGCCTTTGAGAAGAGTTAAGAAGAGGATTTTAAGAAGGGTCATTATCCTTCTAATAAAAGTAAGAAGACTGTGATGATCAAGTCAATAAGAAAGAACTTGATCAGAAAGAGCATGAGAAAAGCAAAGAAGGCTCAAGAGATCAAGGCCACTTTTGACTCTAAGCAAAAACAAGTCTTTATATCTACAGGGTTTAAAGTGGTTAAAATGAAGACATCAACCTGAACTCTAGTACCAAGAGTTCTTATTCATGTTCAAATCATTTCAGCAACAAGAAGAAGGCTGATTAGTTGTGTACCACTACTACACAACCTAAACCATCTAGCTCCAAAGGCATTTCTCACCCTAAAGGAACTGTCTTAGCATCTACAAAGAAAATTTGGTCTCGGAGGAAGGGAATACTTCCGAAGCACTAAAGCCTGCTTCAGTGCTAGCAAGATATTCCAAAGGTTCAGTCATCAAAACTTCCAAAGTCACCAAAACTTCCAAAGTATCAAAGGACAAGTCTAGGCATCCAAAGGTGGTGTGGAAGTCAAAGAAAGATCAAATGACTAAAAGTTCTCCATCAACAACAACAAAGGATCCTCAAAACATGACTATAGGATCTATTACTATTTCATTACCTTCAACTTTTTGATGAACCCAAGATCAATAAGGCTTGGGTTTCCAAATGTAACTAATCATCTCTTTTGTGCAGGAACATCTCAAGACAAACAAAAATGTTTGGATCATTGATAGTGAATGTTCCAGGGACATGACAAGCAATAGGTTACTACTCCACAACTTTGAGAGAATTGATGGAGGGCCAGTTTCTTTTGGAGGAGATGAAGGTGGTTACATATCTGGAAGGGGCAAGGTCACAAATGGTAAGCTCAACATTGAGAAGGTAAACTTTGTCAAGAAGCTTGGATACAATCTTTTGAGTGTATCTCAATTTTGTGATTAGAGTCATAACATGCTCTTTACTAAGCATGAGCGCATTGTTCTCAAGCCCGGAGTGGTCATTCCTCATGATCATATCTTGCTTAGAGCCCCCAGGAAAGGGAACATGTATAAGATGGATTTGCAAGAAACATCTCCCTCGGGAGAAGTTTTATGCTTTCTATATAAAGGAAATAGTGATGAGTCTTTCCTCTGGCATAAAAAGAATGTGCCATGTAAACTTTAAGAACATGAATAAGCTAATTAAAATGATTTGGTAACTGGAATGCAAATTACAAGTGATGATCATTGTGTTGTATGCCTGAAAAAGAAGCAACACAAGGTACCTCACAAGCCAAATGAAAGAAACTCCATCACTACTCCCCTACACTTATTACATATAGATCTCTTTGGCCCTACCAGTGTAATAATTCTAAGGAGGACCTCTTACTGTTTATTGATCACAGATGACTTAACAAGATTCACTTGGGTCTTCCTCCTTAGAACTAAGGATGAGACTCATGAGATTTTGAAGGAGTTCATCTTAAAGATTGAGAATCAATCTATTCACAAGATCAAAACCACAAGATGTGATCAAAGAACTGAATTCAAAAACCAAATCCTTGATAGATTTTATGATAAAAATGGTATTACAAGACAATATAGTTTTGTTAGGACTCCTCAACCAAATAGTTTTGCTAAGAGGAAAAACAGGACAGTTATTGAATCTACAAGAACTATGTTGTCTGACTCTAAACTGGCCATCACCTTCTAGGTAGAGACAGTCAACATTTCCTGCAATGTGCAGAATAGAGTTTTAGTGGTTAAAACACATGGTAAGACTCCTTATGAACTTTGGCACAAAAGGAAACCTTTCATTGGTTTTCTCATGTCATTTGGATGTCCTTGCACCATCTTGAATACCAAAAATCAAATTGTCAAGTTTGCTGAGAAACAGATGATGGACACTTTATTGGATACTTTTCCTAAGCTAAGGCTTATGGAGTATACAATCTCAGAACCAGAATTGTTGAGAAGTCAGCCAATATGACTTTTAATGAACACACACCCAGTATAACTGCATCTGGTCCTGATTGGCTATTTGATCTTGATTTAGTTACTAACTGTTTTAACAAATCTTATGAGAACGTTTAAGGATCTACAAACATTTTACCAACAGGTGATTCTGATCCAAGATTTGAGCTGAGAAGACCTTCAAGTTATACAACTTCAGCTGTAGTTGTGACTAACTCTACAAATGAAGTTTCAATCAGTACAACAATGACAAATTCAGATGATACATCTTAGATGCCTTCAATTTCCAGCTCAGATGCTCAACAACCAGGTAAAGAAGCTTCAAATGTAGAAGACCTTGGTGATGGTGAAAGTGATCAAGAATTTCTTAATGCTGACAACCACTCCATTAAAGTCAAAATCAATGATGTCACACACTCATTGGATCAAGTTTCACTTGATAAGTGCGCTGATATGGTGGGAGATACATCAATGCTAGATCTAAATTTTCTAATTTAGATCTATCTCAGCAACTTATTGTGATTTCTCAGCTAAGAATCCACAAGTCTCATCCCACCTCAAACATCATTGGAAAGTTTGATTCAGGGGTAAGAACAAGAGGACAAACTCATAATACAAATGTTTGTCTTCACTCTTATTTCTTGTCTTAGATAGAGCCTAAGAAGATTGATGAGGCTCTAAAGAATGGAAGTTGGGTTAAAGCTATGCAAGGGGAGCTTCTTTAGTTCAAAAGGCAAAAGGTTTGGAACCTATGTCCTCTTCCTTATGGGAAGACTAGGATAGGAACCAAATGGTATTTAGGAATAAGAAGGATGATAGAGGACTTGTAATAAAAAAACAAAGCTAGAATAGTTGTTCAATGATACACATAAGAAGAATGAATTTATTATACATATGTCTTTGCTCCAGTAGCAAGACTGGAAACTATTATGATATTCTTAGCTTTTGTTGCATCCAAGAATTTCAAGGTCTACCAGTTTGATGTCAAGTGTGCTTTTCTCTATGGAGTGATTGATGAAGAGGTGTATGTCAAACAACCACCTGGTTTTGCAGATCTTGATCATCCTAATTCTCTCTACAAGCTTGATAAAGCTCTTTATGGGCTGCACCAAGCACCAAGGAAGTGGTATGAGACTCTAGCTCACTATCTCTGCAAGCATGGATATAGAATGGGTACTATAGATGGAACTCTTTTCATCAAAGGACAAGCAAATGACTTAATGCTAGTTTAACTATATATAGATGATATCATATTTGGTTCAACTAATCCAAGTCATAGTAAGACTTTGAGAAACTGATGAAGGACAAATTTGAAATGAGTGCCATGGGGGTACTCAATTTCTTTCTGAGAATTCAAGTGAAGCAAGTTGAAGATGGCATCTTCATAAGTCAGTCAAAGTTGTTCAAGACATACTTAAGAGGTTCAACATGGGTTACTACAAGGTTTCTAAGACACCCATATCAAGAAATCACTCCCTTGGGCCTGATCTTGAGGGGCAGTGTGTGGATGAACATCTTTATAGGGCTATGATTGGGTCTCTTATGTACCTTACAGCTAGCAGGCCTGATATCATGTTTTCCATATGTGTTTGTACAAGATATCAAGCCCAAGATATCACATGTTATCACTATCAAGAGAATTCTAAGATATCTCAAAGGTGCCTCAACACTTGACCTTTGGTATCCAAAGAATTCTAACTTTAATCTATGCATATACAGATAGTGATTATGGTGGATGCAAAAAGACTACAAAGTCTACATCAAGGGGATGCGAATTTTTTGGTGGAAGGGTTGTCTCATGGCAATGCTAGAAGCAATCCTGTGTCTCTGCATCAACTGTTGAAGCTGAATACATTGTTGTTGCAAGCTGTTGTGCTCAAGTGCTTTGGATTCTGAATTAGATGCTAGTGTATGGGTTCAACTTTAAGGAGACTCCCATTCACATAGACAATAATAGTGTTATTTCTATCATAGAGAACACTGTGCAGCACTCAAGGACAAAACACATCAATATCTGGTATCATTTGATTAGAGATAACTTTGAAAAGAGATTAATTAAACTAGTCAAAGTTAACACAAATGTACAATATGCTGATCTGTTCACCAAAGCCTTTGATGAGCAGAGATTTAAGTATCTTATATCAACTATTGGGATGATTAACCTTGAATAGCTTTTCTTAAACTAATTCATATTATTTTTTGTTTTCACTAGAAGAAAATCCTTTTAGAAGATTTTCCTTAGATTTTTGAAAATCTTGATCTTTTTGGTCCTTTGGAAGATATGGATTTGTCTTTGAAATAAATTTATGCCTTTAAAACAAACATCTGGCTAAGTAAAATTACATTCGGAAAAAATTTCTGAAAAAAAATCCGAAGCTTAATTTTTCTTTAAGCACTTGTATGTTTTCAAGGACAATTTTCTTCCGAAGAAAATTAACTTTCGGAAGCTTTATTCTTAGTTAAATTAAACATCCAAGTCTTAGTTTTCTTCCGAAGTAAAATTTTCAAAACTCTCAGGAATATCTTCCAAAGTCATTTTGGCTTCGAAGCTTTTTATCAAAACTTCCGAAGACAATTTACCTTTGGAAGATTTTCGACTTCCAAGAAAACTACTTTTTGAGCAAAAAGCAAACTACTTTTTCAGAGGTACGACCGACATCCGGATTTTAAAATTTATCCTCTTTCATTAACTTGTTTTGAAATCCATTTCATATATAAACCCAACGGTTCTCCTTCTTTCTTTATCATCTTCATCTTTTCCCAGACCTAAATTTCCAAAATTCTCTTTAAAACTACTTTTGTTCTTCTTTTCTTCACCTTGAAGCTTTCTAAAATGGCCAACCACAACCGTAGAAATGACTCAAACTTCTCCATGTAGTTACACAGGCAACACAATCATGTTGCTCTGTTGTACTCTTAGAAAGATCCTCATTTCTCAGAGGTTTGTCAATTTTTGGCTCTATCAAACTATTCCACCTCCCTTACCATTGATCTTGTTCTTTATGAGGATCGTTTGCTTGATTCCTGGAAGACCTATCATGAGGTCATTCTGGATGGGGAGAAGGCATTGTCTACTATAGTGCAGAGGAGGACAATCAGCAGATAGGTTATGAGGGAGATTTTTCTATCAAGACCTTTAGGAAAGGGAAGGTCTCCTCCGAGTGGAAGTACTTACTTCATGTGGTCATCCATAACTTGTCCAACAAGCATGGGGGCTAGGACTAGATTCATGAGGATCTCTCCTTCATGGTTTATACGATGGTTCAGGGGGTCAAGTTTAGGTACTCTCAGTTTGTTTACATAAATTTGCTTGCTAACTTGGACTCATTAGAATATTATATGTTTAATAAATATATTCAATACATTCTTCATTGTGAACTGGGCTTACAGTTGAGGGAAACAGATAATGTTTTTAAATTGGGACAGATGAAGCCCAACATCTTTAAAATCTTGAAGAAACCAACTGTTGGCTTCTCTGGGGTAGAAACAACTCTGGTCTAAAAAATGTTAGAGCTTATTGCTTAAGGTGACAACCTAGCAACACAATCTAGTGTTGAACCCACCTCTCAACCACCAAAATAACCACAAATCACCCTAACCTACCAAAGAAAATCCAAACGAATTCTACACAAGCTATTCAACCTGTGTTTGCCTCCATACTACTACTCACACAAGAGGAAACGAGCACTAGAGCTCCCACTTCCCCTGAGGATTAAACAACTTCTATCACTTCAACAATCAGTCCTAAGGTTCCTCATGCTCAGACTGATGAGCTCATTAGCCCAACAATCTTAAGCCTTTACTCTGAGTCTCAACACTCAAGTGAACAACCTTCAGGGGAAATTTACCATCCCCAGCCTTTTGATCTCAACCAACCAATCCCTAGCCTTGAATTCTATGATGATTAAGACTTAGGGTTCAGTGAGTACCATGAGTCTCTCTTCTCTTCCCATACTCAAAGAGATATGAGTGCTCCTGCCTCTCCTATGTCTAGCCCACATCATCTACCCTCTACTGAGGTGGATCTCCCTGAATCTGTTCAGGAGGTCCATATGGAAAAGGCTCTCAGTTTTGCAAGTGATTACATCTTTAAGACCTCAACCATGATAACTCAGCCCATTGATACTCCATCTCAAGTAGTCAGTGAGTAGAGAAAAACCAGCAACCAAGACCATTATGTTGGTGGTGAGATTAGGATTTTAGTCTAATGATCTCATCCCCCAATGAATCTTCTGGTGAAGAGGATGAGAATTTGAGAATAAAGGTGTAAAAACTATCAAAAACATGCACCTACCTAGTCTCTAAGGTTAGTCACTTGAAATCTCAGGTGACTACCTTACAAAATAAAGTCAATGATCAGCAACTTGAGATTTATTATCTCAAGGAGTTACTAGCTGAGAGATATTTAAGAAGAGCTCAACCAGGAACACAAGAACCTATGGAAGTGATTGACCTAACTCCTAGCTCACCTATGAAAGTGGGTGATGTTACCAAAAAGAGGGAGGAAGTCATTACAATCATAGAACCTAGGATTTCTTCACAAAGCATGAACTATGAGGACTCACCATCCTCACTTGCAATTGTTAATGCTCAGTAACTTCCTTAAGTTCACATTGATGTGGACTCCATAGACTCGTTCATTCAGAGTCTCTTTGAGGAAGGTGTCCCAAGGGCTATGTCATCTCGACCTCAAGGAACTTCCAACTACATCATAGGGTGGAGATATGATGCTGATAGAAGAGCCCTCATTCTTCAAAGAGTTCAAGGGTAGCAAGAGGTCTTTAACTTTCAAACCTTGAACTACTATAAAGGTCTGACCTTATTAACATGCCACTTGTTAACCCAAGCCAATCTAGACAAGCTGACAAGTCGGCTTAAAGGATTCAAGATAGGATTACTGAAGAGTTCAGATTAAGAAGGAGACAAAGGCAACCAGGCAATGTCATCGGTCAACTGGATGTTGAGGCAGACCCTAAGATTAGCTTCAAAGGGAAAACCTTGACTGAAGGCCCAGTGATAGAACCTGAGAGCCCTGTCACACCTACCACTGCTTCAGAAGTCCATTCCTTGATGAGACACTGCTGGTGAAGGTGCATCTCAACCTCTTGTTGGTCAGAGCATGGATGCTACTTCAAGTAATGAAATCCAAAGGTCTCTCCACCTTGAGTCACAAAGGTCTGTGAGTGACAAAAAAAGGAAAATGACTCCTGAGGAGATTGAGGAGGAGGAGGAGAGAGAGGAAAAGAAAGCTAAGGGGAGAAAGTTCTGCTACTGGGTCTGCAGGCTTCATGGAAGCTGTAATCAGGGCTGCTCCCAAACCAAACACTCAAAATGATAAGTTGAGGGAAATAAAGATTGCCTACTTATAGGCCAGGAACTATGATATTGATAATATCATCTCCCTCCCTTTAGATGAATTAAATGAACTGGTTGACATGGAATTGTCAAGAGAAAGGAAAGAAGCGGAGGATGCAAGACTGCTTCTTCAAATCAAAGTGGAAAAGAGACTGAAAATAATCTACAACATGTTTCTACCCTCTCCCCATTTCAAGAAAGCCCTTCGCAAGAGGTTGTGGCTCCACAAGAACCTCAAGTAGACAAAGAATCTGACAGGATCAACATGATCAACTACCTGAGTGCCACAAGCTTGTACCAGGCAGATGCACTTTTTCCCTTATCATTTGAGTACATTGAGTTTGAGTATCTTAAGTAACTTGAACTTGAAATACTCAAAGAAAAAAAGACAACAACGAGAAAGATGAGGAAAGAGACTGCAAAGTCAAGGGCTATCATCCAAAAGAGTATGAAGAAATATGCTAATAGGCAGAGGATGATGAGCTTTATGAAGCTGTATGGATTCTCTGGAAGAAGACTTGGCCCTATGTCTCTATCCACTATATATGAGCACATTAGGGTGATCAAGCAGAAGATCAAAAGAGGAGAACTTGTTAACTTACACTCCCTACCAAGTCAGGTCCCTCAAGAAGTGGAGGTCAAGGTTGAACCTTTTGAGATAACACAACCTGAACCTCCTGCTGAGCCTCAATAAGTTATCTTTTGATCCATAGTTGGGTTCTGTCCCCTCTCAGTCTGAACTTTAGAGAGAGGAAGACCCAACTGAGAAACACAAGGATGATCAACTAGGTGCTGCAGGCCAGTCTTCTCAGCTAAAATATTCAAAGAGGAGAAAAAGGATGGCTTCTAAACCAAATTCTAAGAAGAAGAAGAAGAAGAAAGAGGAAATCATCTCCAAAACTCAGGATGAGTCAAAACATTCTAGAGATGTGCAACAAGAGAAAGCTCAACCAACTCCAATCCAAGTAGCTCCTTTAGCATCAGGAAGACCCATCTTATCATGGACTTACTCTACTAATCTAGAGAGATGGTATGTTATCAGAGATCAAGGTGTTGAAGATATCTACACATGGCAAGACATATTCAATCTACCTCTGCATGATCTCTTTGAGATGAGAAGACATTATGAGAGTTTGAGTGATCCTGACCATCTCATGAATAAAGGCATGGTTATTATCATGATGAGTACTGTAAATATTTGAAGTCTTCAAATGTTTTGGTAGCATCAACCTAGAGGAGTATGTAATGATTCATATGAAGCTGATGCAACTCAAAACATCCAAACAGTCTATCCTGCAACATGCATTAAGTGCTGAAGTAGAATGCTTTAGAAGTTTCACACTCTACCTTAGAAAACATTCTAAGTGTGAAATATTTCGAAGCCAAGACCAATATCTTCCGAAGCCAAACATGAAGTCTTCCAAAGCTTCAAGACAAAGTCTTCCGAAGCCAACTCTTGAAGACTGTAACACCCGAATATTTACTATTTTGAAGCCGGTGGCGAAAGAAAAAAAAATAAAGTCCAAAAGTCGAGGGACCAAACTCGCCAACGAAGAAAAGTTGGGAAATGTGGTGATATATGTAGGGAGAGGGCAGCCCACTCTCCCCACACTCACATTTCAGCTTATAAAGAGAAGAAGAGAGAAAGAAGAAGAGAAAGAGAGGAAAAAGTGTCGGTTCGGGTCGCCAAAATTGTCGTGAAGCAAGCCAAATCGAAGCTCTTGTCGTTGTGCTCGTTTATGTGAGTTCTAGGACCCCTCTTTTACATGTTTTTGAATGATTTTGGGGCTGGAACACATCTGAAAACCCTTTTTTCGCGTTTTTGGGTGAAAACCCGTATGTATGCGTGTATGTATGCGTAGGACCCGTTTGGGGCTTGATTTCTTGCTTGGATGTGCTTGATTAATGTTATGGTATGCATCCCTAAGGTTTAGGATGGTCGATTTAGGCTTAAAATGGGTTTAGATGAGTTTGGAGGCAGAAAACCCTCGGCTGCAGTCGGGATGAACTGCATTCTGCATCAGTTAGGGCTAGGCGACCGACTGGAGGCCGAATGGAGGCCATACGGCCGATTAGGGTGCGATTGGGGTCCGTTCACACGACTGAAGGACCATTCGCACAACTGAAGGTCCATTCGCACGACTGAAGGTCCATTCGCACGACTGAAGGTCCATTCGCACGACTGAAGGACCATTCGCACGACTGAAGGTCCAGTCGCATAGGTGTTCATCCGCATTGTCCATTCGCACGACTGGATGTTCATTCGCATAGGTGTTCATCCGTATTAGTTCATTCGCACGATGTTCAGTCGCATGGAGGCAATGCGACTGAAGGGTGTCCATACGCCCGAATAGGGCTGTTGTAACCGAGGAAGGTGTAGATTGACTTCTGACTTTCGGAGGAAAGTGCAAATGTAAGTTTTGACGTAAAGGTTCCCATAAGAGTTTTAAGACGACGATCGAGGTCTTAGAAAGCATGTTGGGCATGATGAGGGTGATGATGTTGCATGTTGTGTATGTATGATGTTGCCCTGTATGACGTGATGTTGATGTATGTTAATGTTCCCTTAATATGATGTTTACTATCTTCTATGGCTTTACCTATTATGATGAATGAACGAAGTATTATGTAACGTAAAGTGAAAGATAAAGAAGAGGAACATGATGAATGAATGCATGTATTAATGAACGAATGAAACGTCTTGCACACATCGGATAACAGGTCCTTCTTGGTGATTGACCCTGAATGTAGAACCTCTACCGCTCACCCCTAGTACTGTGGCATACGTTTAGCTGTTCATTCGTTGACTTTGGCCCAGTAGCTAAGACTGATGGTTACTCCTAGTACCGTGGCATACGTTTAGCTGTTCATTTGTTGACTTCGGCCGGTAGCTACGACTAACGGGGTGTAGCACATGGTATTGGTATGGATGATGTCCGATGCGCAAGTAAGGTAATGAAAGAACGAATGAAGAAGATAATAATAATATTATCTATGTGTACGTACGATGTGTGATCATGTAAAAGTAACGAACGGTTTTTATGAAAGTAAAGTATGTTATTTATAAAACTAGAACTCACTCAGCAACGCTGACTTTGATGTGTTTCCAGTTGGCAGGTAATGGTTGCTGAGGATGGCACGGGCGACTACTCAGCTCTTTTGGGGATGGCATTCTTTTGATTAATGTTTTTGCTTTGTAATACGAACAAGCTATTTTGTAATGAATGTCGTATTAACTTGCAAAAACTTTTACATGGAAATGAAAGTTTGTTTTAGTTTTCCGCTGCGATTTATTAAATACGAAGGTAATTATATGTTTTGTGCGATGAGAACCCAGCTGTAAGCGTCCCGGGAACGGGGCCTTACAAGTTGGTATCAGAGCCAAAGTTTAAGTGAAATGGGTAAATTTTCAAAATAAACCTAATCTTAACTGAGAATGGGACGGAAGGGAATGGGATGCCAATCTGAGTAGCTGCGTGCCATCAGGTATTTTCGTAAAGTTAACCGGTTTATGTGCGCATGGTATGTGTCATGTGTTATATGTAGATTTAAATACTGATGTAGTCAGGACAGGTAATACTTGGGGTATGAAGAGTAAAGTAAGTGGCTAATCACAACTGGCCACTGTAATTAGGGACTTATTATACTTGACATAAACTGATTTGTTTCCTTGTATGACCGTGTTGGTGTTTGAATCTTTCAGTGTGCGTGTGATGGCCGGAGGTAGATCTTCGAAAGCTTCTAGGGGCGGAGGTCATGGTGTTGAACCGCGACCCAAGAGAGGGAGACCCAGAGTTGAGAGGGTGGTTCATGAAGAACCAGAGACCCCTCATCCGGAGGGTGGCGACGAAAGCGCCAATCTGAGAGCCTCAGTAAAAGAGGCTGTTGTAGAAGAAGTCCATCAGGTCATGCAGACAATCTTACCGTCTGTGGTGACTGAAGTTATTAAGGCTGTACGAGAAGGGGAAAGAAAAGAAAGAAACAGATCCTCTGGAGAACGGGAACAACCAGAGCCGGAAACGGTTCTGTCTGATGATGAAGAGGAAGAAGAAGAGCCTGTGCCAGAGGTAGTGCGAGGATGTAACTACGGGGCATTTATGAGATGCAAGCCCCCTACTTTTGATGGAAACGGCACCGCTGCAGCCGCTCACCGGTGGGTGAGGGAAATGGAAGCTGTTCTCGATATCAGCAAGTGCCGAGAGGACCAAAAGGTGAAGTTTGCTACCTACTCTTTTGTGGATTCAGCTCTATGCTGGTGGGACAACATTGTCCAAGCTGAGGGTAGTAGGGCCATTGGGAAAATGAAATGGCCTGAGCTGAGAAGGTTGGTGATTGAGGAATTTTGTCCTCATCGGGAAATAATAAGTTGGAAAGGGAGTTTTTTACAGTTGGAGGCTGGAACCATGACACACCAGCAGTATACCACCAAGTTTAATGAAATGGCACGGCTTGTGCGAGATCAGGTGACGCCTCTGTCTCGAAAAATCAAGAGGTATATTCAGGGTTTACCGGTGGATGTTCGCGGCATATGATCGTCGCCCGGCCAAGCACGTTTAGGTCGGCAGTTGATTTGGCAGGGAGGCTGTATGACGAGCGGGAGGTGGTGGTGACTGAGGCGAGTAGGAAGGGTGGTGGTGATCGGAACTGGAACGGGAAACGGTCGGTCGGGGTGATGCCCGATGGGTAACAAAAAGGCACGGGTGGATGAATGCCGTGTGGTCACATCAAGTGCGGGGTCGAAAAGGTGTGGCAAGTGTGGAAGGGAGCACAGCGGGGAATGTAGGTTTGGGTCAAACTTGTGCTTCAAGTGTGGGAAGACAGGGCATATGGCGAAGGATTGCATGTCGGGCAAATGTTTTAACTGTGGGGAAACTGGTCATATGAGCAGAGATTGTAAGAAGTCGAGGACTGAGGGTTCAGGGGTGAAGAAGACGGGAAGTGATGGGCCGAGGGCGAGCGCCAGAGCGTTCACCATGACACAGGAGGAGGCTAGGACGGACCCTGACGTTGTGTCCGGTACGTTTCTAGTGAACCAGACTTTAGCTTCTGTGTTATTGATTCGGGTGCTAGTAGGAGTTTTGTTTCTGCTGCTTTCTGTGCTAAGCTGCCTGTTAGTAGTAGACGTGTTGATGCGCCCTTTGATGTAGAAACTGCCATAGGTAAGTCTACCAGGATTTCTGAGACGATAGAGAATTGTGATGTGGAACTTGAGGGTCATAGGTTTCCTGTTAGACCGTTCGTGATGACCTTGGGTGGTTTCGATTTGGTTCTCGGGATGGATTGGTTGGCAGATTCGAGGCGAACATTGTGTGTCGCAAGAAGATGGTTCGTTGACAGCGCCTGACGGAAGTTTGGTAACGGTTTATGGTGATCGGGTTACTACGATTCCGAAGGTGATCTCAATGGCGGTGGCGGGAAAGTGTATGAGGCGTGGATGTAGCGCCTACTTGGCCTATGTAAAAGATGTGGATACACCAACACCACAACTAGCCGATGTACCGGTTGTGTGTGACTTTCCAGACATTTCCTAGAAGACTTATCAGGAGTGCCACCTGACAGAGAGATTGAATCAGATTGATCTGATACCGGGTGCCCAACCTGTTGCCAAGGCACCATATCGGTTGGCTCCAACCGAGATGAAAGAGTTGATGGAGCAGTTGCGAGAGCTGCTTGATAAGGGGTTCATTAGACCGAGTATCTCTCCTTGGGGTGCTCCGGTCCTATTTGTGAAGAAGAAGGATGGTAGTATGAGGATGTGCATTGACTACCGTGAACTGAACAAGTTGACAGTGAAGAACCGCTACCCCTTACCGAGGATAGATGATTTGTTCGACCAGCTTCAGGGTG
This sequence comes from Flaveria trinervia, assembly GCA_025506515.1. Classification (NCBI taxonomy): domain Eukaryota; kingdom Viridiplantae; phylum Streptophyta; class Magnoliopsida; order Asterales; family Asteraceae; genus Flaveria; species Flaveria trinervia. Next base: position 18,493,787 of record CM046444.1, read on the forward strand.
CTAGTTGGTTCTCGAGGATAGATCTTCGATCTGGTTATCATCAGTTGAAGGTGAAGGAGCAAGATATCCCTAAAACAGCTTCCGTACGCGCTATGGCCATTACGAGTTTCTGGTCATGTCTTTTGGTTTGACCAACGCGCCAGCTGCTTTTATGGATCTGATGAACCGTCTGTGTCGGCCTATGTTGGATAAATCAGTGATTGTGTTTATTGATGTATCCTGATTTATTCGAAGAGCAAGATTGAGCATGCCGGTCACATTCGAGAGGTTCTAGAGACGTTGAGAAGGGAGAAACTGTATGCTAAATTCTCCAAGGGCGCGTTCTGGTTGCGCGAAGTTCAGTTTTTGGGTCATGTGGTGAATCCTGACGGGATTATGGTTGACCCGGCGAAGGTGGAGGCGGTTATGCAATGGAGGTCACCAAAGACGCCATCCGAGATCCGTAGTTTCTTGGGCTTGGGCGGGCTCTACTATAGAAGATTCATCCAAGACTTCTCTAAGATTGCTTCTCCACTAACTAAGTTGACCCGAAAGGATGTGAAGTTTGTATGGGCTCAAGCTCAAGAGAAGGCGTTCGAAGAGCTGAAGGCAAGACTGACTCAAGCTCCTGTTCTGTCATTACCCGATGGAAGTGAAGATCTAGTGGTTTATTCTGATGCTTCCTACTCGGGGTTGGGGTGTGTGTTAATGTAGAGAGGAAAGGTTATAGCCTATGCATCTCGATAGTTAAAGGTTCATGAGGTCAATTATCCCACTCGTGACTTGGAGCTAGCAGCCGTGGTCTTTGCACTGAAGATCTGGAGGCACTATCTCTACGGGACGAAGTGCACCATATTCACCGATCATAAGAGCTTGAAGTACTTCTTCGAGCAAAAGGATCTGAACATGAGGCAAAGGAGATGGTTGGAACTTATAAAGGATTATGATTGCGAGATCCACTACCATCCAGGCAAAGCCAATGTAGTGGCTGACGCCCTTAGCCGAAAGGAAAGGCCCGAACCGATTTGGGTGAAAGCTTATCAATTAATCATGACCTCTGATGTGATGAAGCAAGTTAAGGAGTTTCAAGATGAGGCATTGAAAGAAGACCACTTAACTCGGAAAGAATGAGAGGTCTGGTTGGGGAATTGGGTGAAAACACACTCGGTGTTAGAACTCGATTCGGTCGTGTGTGGATTCCTCGTTTTGGGGATCTACGGGTGAAGATAATGGATGAAGCTCACAAGACTCGATACTCCATTCATCCTGGTGCCACGAAAATGTACCATGATATGAAGAAAGATTATTGGTGGCCGGGTATGAAGCGCGGCGTGGTGGAGTATGTGAGTAAGTGCCTTACTTGCTTACAAGTGAAGGCGAGCACCAAAAGCCGTATGGGAATACAACCTTTGGATATACCAGAATGGAAATGGGAGCACATCACCATGGACTTCATTACGAAGCTGCCGCGTACCCCGAAGGGGTATGATGCCATATGGGTGATAGTTGATCGTCTGACGAAGAGCGCTCATTTTCTACCGATCCGCGAGACGTATTCATCTGAGAGGTTGGCTGATCTGTTCATCAAGGAAATTGTAGCTCGTCATGGTGTGCCGGTGTCTATCGTGTCTGATCGTGACACTCGGTTTACATCTAAATTTTGGAAGAAATTCCACGACGCTATGGGGACGAGGTTACATATTAGCACGGCTTATCATCCCAAACTGATGGTCAGTCAGAAAGGACCATTCAGACACGGAAGACATGCTCCGGGCGTGTGTGATCGATTTGGTGGAAGTTGGGATGACCACTTACCGTTAGCTGAATTCTCATACAACAACAGCTATCATGCCAGTATTGGTATGCCACCATATGAGATGCTATACGGTAGGAGATGCAGAAACCCGTTTGTTGGGGTGATATGGGTCAGAAGGAATTGGGGAGCATCGAGGTAATCGAGGCTATGACAGAGAAGCTTGAAAAGATTAAAGCCTTCATGAAGGCAGCCAAAGATAGACAGAAGTCATATACGATAAGTGCGTAGGCCAATTGAGTTCCAGGTGGGTGACCGGGTTATGTTGAAGGTCTCACCTTGGAAGGGTATTATTAGATTCAGAAAGCGGGGCAAGTTGAGCCCAATATATATAGGCCCTTTCCGAATCATTGCTCGAGTAGGGGAGGTGGCCTATAGATTGGAGTTGCCAGATGAGTTAAGTGGGATTCACCCGACATTCCATGTATCTCATCTGAGAAAGTGTATAGCTGATGAAGACATGATTGTTCCACTGGAGGACATTGAAATAGATGAAAGGCTCAATTATGTGGAGCAACCAGTGGCAATCATCGATCGTAAAGAAAAGAGGCTACGGAATAAAGTGGTTCCTCTTGTACATGTACAGTTCAGGAAGGGATCCGAGTCAACGTGGGACACTGAGGAAGAATGAGACAGCATTATCCACGTTTGTTCGATGAATAACAGGTTTCGGGGACGAAACCTATTTAAGGGGGGGACTTGTAACACCCGAATATTTACTATTTTGAAGCCGGTGGCGAAAGAAAAGAAAATAAAGTCCAAAAGTCAAGGGACCAAACTCGCTAACGAAGAAAAGTTGGAAATGTGGTGATATATGTAGGGAGAGGGCAGCCCACTCTCCCCACACTCACATTTCAGCTTATAAAGAGAAGAAGAGAAAAGAAGAAGAGAAAGAGAGAAAAAGTGCCGGTTCGAGTCGGTTCGGGTCGCCAAAATTGTCGTGAAGCAAGCCAAATCGAAGCTCTTGTCGTTGTGCTCGTTTAGTGAGTTCTAGGACCCCTCTTTTACATGTTTTGAATGATTTTAGGGCTGGAACACATCTGAAAACCCTTTTTCGCGTTTTTGGGTGAAAACCCGTATGTATGCGTGTATGTATGCGTAGGACCCGTTTGGGGCTTGATTTCTTGCTTGGTTGTGCTTGATTAATGTTATGGTATGCATCCCTAAGGTTTAGGATGGTCGATTTAGGCTTAAAATGGGTTTAGATGAGTTTGGAGGCCGAAAACCCTCGGCTGCAGTCGGGATGAACTGCATTCTGCATCAGTTAGGGCTAGGCGACCGACTGGAGGCCGAATGGAGGCCATACGGCCGATTAGGGTGCGATTGGGGTCCATTCGCACGTCTGAAGGACCATTCGCACGACTGAAGGTCCATTCGCACGACTGAAGGTCCATTCGCACGACTGAAGGACCATTCGCATGACTGAAGGTCCAGTCGCATAGGTGTTCATCCGCATTGTCCATTCGCATGACTGGATGTTCATTCGCATAGGTGTTCATCCGTATTAGTTCATTCGCACGATGTTCAGTCGCATGGAGGCAATGCGACTGAAGGGTGTCCATACGCCCGAATAGGGCTGTTGTAACCGAGGAAGGTGTAGATTGACTTCTGACTTTCGGAGGAAAGTGCAATGTAAGTTTTGACGTAAAGGTTCCCATAAGAGTTTTAAGACGACGATCGAGGTCTTAGAAAGCATGTTGGGCATGATGAGGGTGATGATGTTGCATGTTGTGTATGTATGATGTTGCCCTGTATGACGTGATGTTGATGTATGTTAATGTTCCCTTAATATGATGTTTACTATCTTTCCTATGGCTTTACCTATTATGATGAATGAACGAAGTATTATGTAACGTAAAGTGAAAGATAAAGAAGAGGAACATGATGAATGAATGCATGTATTAATGAACGAATGAAACGTCTTGCACACATCGGATAACAGGTCCTTCTTGGTGATTGACCCTGAATGTAGAACCTCTACCGCTCACCCCTAGTACTGTGGCATACGTTTAGCTGTTCATTCGTTGACTTTGGCCCAGTAGCTAAGACTGATGGTTACTCCTAGTACCGTGGCATACGTTTAGCTGTTCATTTGTTGACTTCGGCCCGGTAGCTACGACTAACCGGGGTGTAGCACATGGTATTGGTATGGATGATGTCCGATGCGCAAGTAAGGTAATGAAAGAACGAATGAAGAAGATAATAATGATATTATCTATGTGTACGTACGATGTGTGATCATGTAAAAGTAACGAACGGTTTTATATGAAAGTAAAGTATGTTTATTTATAAAACTAGAACTCACTCAGCAACGCTGACTTTGATGTGTTTCCATTGGCAGGTAATGGTTGCTGAGGATGGCACGGGCGACTACTCAGCTCTTTTGGGGATGGCATTCTTTTGATTAATGTTTTTGCTTTGTAATACGAACAAGCTATTTTGTAATGAATGTCGTATTAACTTGCAAAAACTTTTACATGGAAATGAAAGTTTGTTTTAGTTTTCCGCTGCGATTTATTAAATACGAATGTAATTATATGTTTTATGTGCGATGAGAACCCAGCTGTAAGCGTCCCGGGAACGGGGCCTTACAAAGACAGATTTCTTTCGAAGATTTTTAGTACATGTTATTATCAGATGTACTTTTACCATAAAGCTGGTGAATGGTCCATGCTTTTAGTAAACTGTAGAACGGGGCCTTACAAAGACAGATTTCTTTCGAAGATTTTTAGTACATGTTATTATCAGATGTACTTTTACCATAAAGCTGGTGAATGGTCCATGCTTTTAGTAAACTGTACATTGAGGTCTTGAGTATGTTTCTTTATACTTTATGTACTTGTATTCTTTTTGTAATATATTAGGATGTGAGCTATGGCATGTCATAGTCACTAGTCAAAAGGCAATTTGCTTTTGACTTTACATTGATTTTGTTGTCTATATCATGTATCCAACTGGCGTTCAAAGTATGCCCGACTGTAGGATGTAGTATAAAGTATCTCTGGTCACATTTATCTTTCTTTATGCTTTGTAACACTTGTAAGGAACTAGAGAGCAATATATGACATTTTTAAAAACCAAACACTTGTGTTCTTGTTCTTGTTCTTGTTCTTGTTTTGTCTCTTTATTACTTGTGTTTATTAGTATTTATGTGTGATTGGTTCTAGTTCCTCATTTGATCTGTTAAGTATTTTAATCCACTCTCATCGTTGATCATTGTGTTGTTATGTTGTAAGTGATCATCCCTTAAACAGTCTTGCACTATATGTCTACTTTTTATTTTTGGGATAACTTATTTTACTTGTTTAAATTGCTAACACTTTATCAGGTTAAATTTTTTAAAAACTTATAACTTATATTGTATAATTAAGTGAAATATTTCAAAAAAGAACAATGATTTTAAAATTTTACAACTTGTATTGCATAATTAAATTGAAAGTTTTCTAATAAATGACTTCAAAAACGTATACAAAAACAAAATTTTTAAAAAAGAAGTATTTATTTTGATATATTTAAAACATGTTTTATTAAATAATAATAATAATCATAATAATAATAATAATTATTATAATATAGCAACAATAACATCAAAAGAAAACTAAAATAGCAATATATATTTCTAACTTGTATCGTATAATGAAACAAAAGATATTGAAACAAAAACTATTAAAATAGCAATATAATGAAACAAAAGATATTGAAACGGTTGAAAGATTAATTTTTCTTAAAACTAATAATTTTGAAAAAAATTATTTATAAAAAGAGATGTTAAAAGGTTGAATTTATTTATACAAACCACATTTGAAATTGTATATTTTCTTAATATAAATTTAAAAACCAAAATAACATAAACAGTTTAAAAACTATTTTTTTCTAATAAACAAACAAAAAACTCATTTAGAAGATATGGAAAAATAGGGGGTTGTTTTTAAAATTTTGAGTAATTACATAATAGCCGCTAATTATTAAAAGAACTTTAATTCACATAAATAGCCATTGAGATGTAAAAAGTCCAAAATACTCTTATATTTAACGGGAGTTAGTAATAGGGGCCAAAACCATTGTAAAATGTAATCTGAAGGTCTAATATGTCAAAATATTTCTTTTTGGACAAAATGGTTAACGGCCTAAACCACAAAGGCCAAAATAGTAATTTACTCTTTTAAAAAATAATGCTTTTAGTATAATATAAGGATTGGTTGGGAAACCATCTGTAAATACTTTAATAGGTATGGTTTTTGTTACAATAGTATTTTTTAATTTCAAAAGTAAAATGAATTACACTGCATTCGATGAGTTATAAACCTACTTACTATGAATTTGATAATAAAAATGTCACATAAGATATTATAGCATTCACAAATAAAAAAGATACTTTTAGTTACAAAACAATATTCTCTCGCATAAATAAAAATATATATAGATCTATAGATATTAATAAAAGAATTTTTCTTTTGCCACTTGTCATCTTCTTAAACCAATTTTTTGACACTTGTCATTCTTTTAAATATCCTTAATATGTTTTCCCTCCAAAATAATACTAAAATAATTTAAACACTCAAATAATTTCTCTCTTTCATAAAAATTAATTTGGTCAATTGATATATTTTTCTCTCTTATCTACATTTTCTTAAAATCAAACTATGTTTTTAAAAATAAATTTTATTAAGAATATTAAAATTCATATCTTTTCTAAAACATTAAACCTTTTGAAATAATATTTTAAATCACTCATTTTTTAAAATAATTATAAAAATATGGAATTTTCTAAAGGTAGTTTTATTAAAACAACCAGAATAATTAAAAACTTAAGCTTTTAAAATACAAGATTTTTATGAACAATAAATTTTTATAATAAAATATTAAAACAAAAATTTAAAAATAAAACTACTCACATAACAGAGTTAAAAATAGTATAATATATATCTATAATATTTATATTAATATAAGAAGGTTGTTTTACCACTTATCATCTTCATAAACCTTATTTTTGACACTTGTCTTTCTTTTAAACATTCTTAATATATTTTCTCTCTAAAATGGTATTAAAATAATTTAAACACTTAAACAATTTCTTTCTCTTCATAAAAATTAATATGATCAATATATTTTATTAAAATCAAACCATTGAACCTTTTCTAAAATCAAACTGGTTTTTAAAAAATAAATTTTATTAAGAATATTAAAATTCATATCTTTTCTAAAACATTAAACCTTTTGAAACAAAATATTTTAAAATACTTCTTTTTTAAAATAATTATAAAAAATATAAAATTTTCTAAAAGCAGTTTTATTAAAACAAGTAGAATAATTAAAAACTTGAGTTTTTAATAAACAAGATTTTTATAAACAATAACTTTTTCTAAGAAAATCTTAAAAGAATATTTAAAAATGAAACTATTTAGATAACAGAGTTAAAAATAGTATAATTATTTTATTCTTGAACAAGTACGTACATATAATTTTATGCATATTTTATATTAAAATATCGTACTGTAACTTTTCGTGTTTATTATTAACTATAATCCGTTAATAAATGGGTTTACTAACTATCTACTTATCTATATATCTATCTATATAACCTATCTATTGTTTATTTACTTAAAATAGTTATTCATATGCTATTATAATCATATTTTACCTTCAAACATGGTTTTATAATTTATAAATTTTTATTACTAATTATTTATTATTTTATTTATTCAACCCGTGTAATACACGAGTTACTAACCTAGTTTGTATATAAAGTGACAGAGAATCGAGGTATCTATTTTTAGATACTTTTCTTAGATAATATTTATGGATATGATAATGATAAAAAAAACACTAAAATAGGTGGTGTTTTGGCAAGAAAGTAAAAAGAAAAAAGAAATTGTGTGATGAATCAAACTTTGTTCCTTCTAGAGCATTCATAATAGAATCTTTAAATACATGTGAGTGTGTTTTCTATATTATAAAGAATTATTTGAGTGGTTATATATGAAGCAGAGAGAAAATATTATTGTTCATTTGTATATTTAAGAAAAACTATTCAATTCATATAAATTCGTTAATAATTTTTTAAAGCGGTTGTCAATGGAGTATGGAGAGAAAATGTATGAAAAGTATAAAAAATATTATGTAATTAAAAAAGAGAGAAAAATTTTTATTATTAATGTAATTATATAAATAAAATTGAGAAATCCATTGTGAATGCTCTTACTGAATACAATCGTAAACCCACCAAAGGATCAATTTAGTTCTCTATGAGTAATTAAGGTTAACTCATTATTTCTATGAAAATTTAAAAAAACAACAAAATACAAATATATAAAGTACTTATAAGAGAAAAAACCTCATGGACGTAATATATGATAATTGTCATATCCAAACTTGATGGCGGAATCGTCGAGATGTGAGGGTTGCGATTGTTCACAACCGCATAACGCTATCTTTAAATGACAATAATATTTTTATAAGTTTCAAATGAATATACAATCATATGTCTCAATCATGAAATAGTTTCAAACAAAGCAAAACATAAGATAAGACTTTATTCTTCCTTCTTGTTGAACCGTTTGTTGAGCCTCTAGGATACTAGACTTGATTCACTATCTATTCTCAAGTTTTGTAGCAGTACGGTAGTCTCGTTGACATCTAGTCGGATCTCAGTATCGAACTCTCCTAAAGTGTCAAACCATTGACGTCGATCGCGAATTTCTTGGAATGAGATAATCTTGTTGTGAATCTTTCGGCTTAGTGCATCGGCTATAACATTTTCCTTACCAGGATGGTAACAAATGTCACAGTCGTAATCACTAATTAACCCACCCAACGGCGTTGCCTCATATTGAGATCTTTTTTTATTAAAAACGTGTTAAAGGCTTTTGTGAACGGTGTAGACTATGTATTGTGTACCATACACGTAGTGCCTCTAAATTTTCAAAGCAAAAACAACAACACCAAGCTCAAGATCATGTGTTATGTAATTCACCTTGTGGACCTTCAATTGTCTCGATGCATAAGCTATGACCTTTCCTCGTTGCATGAGAACACAACCAAGGCCTTGTTTAGATACATCACAATACACGATGAAATCGTCATTTCCATTAGGTAGGGTCAAGATAGGAGCATTGCACAACTTGTGCTTTAACGCTTCAAAAGCTTCTTCTTGCTCGGACCACCACTCGAATGGTTTACTCTTTTGTGTCAAAGAAGTGAGTGGATTCACGATCCTCGAAAAATTGGCAATGAATCGCCAGTAATTATCAGCAAGACTAAGAAAAGAACGAACTTCGGTTGGGGTTGTAGGAACACACCATTCGTCACAGCTTCCACCTTGCAGAGTCAACTTGAAATTCTTGGCTATTCATCACGTGTCCTAGAAATTGAACTTAACAAGCTTACCATCATGAACCGCTATCCTCTTCCTCGTATCGATGACTTGTTTGATCAACTTCAAGGAGCAGCTATATTCTCGAAGATTGATCTACGTTTTGGATATCCTCAATTATGAGTCCATGATGATGATATCCCAAAGATCGCGTTCCGTACTCGATATGTGCACTATGAGTTCATGGTTATGCCTTTTGGTTAATAATTAATATAACTAAAATAATAATAATAATAATAATAATAATAATAATAATAATACTAATAATAATAATTTATAAAAGTTACTAAAGTTAAAAATATTTAAAGCTTAAAATTAAATAAGTACAAATGTTGTTTTGTCATTTTATAAACTTCAAATGAAAATTTTATGCATAAAATAATAAGAATATAACATGGAGGAACCAAAGTGTAACTTTCTAATTTACAATTCCAACCCATCACACACCTCGATTTTGAATTCTTATTATTTTGTGCATAAAATTTGCATTTGAAGTTTATAAAATGACAAAACAATCCTTGTACTTATTTAATTTTAAGTTTTAAACATTTTTAAGTTTAGTAACTTTTATAAATTATTATTATTATTAGTAATAATATTATTATTACTACTATTATTTTAGTTATTTTAATTATTAACTTTTATACATTAAAAGTTAGTAACAACTAAAAAATAAGCATAAATAACCCATAAGTTTCATAAATGTCAACAATGGTTCTTACAAGAATTTAATGACATTAACTTTTAATCAACGGAAAAATACGAGATGTTACAATAATAATTTAGAGAAAATTTAGCATAAGAAAGAACATAAACAAAATCAACATTCAATAAAATAAAATAAAAATTATTTTGCAACAAAATCTAGCTATCTTGTTAAATTTGGTGAAGCTTAGATCATTTAAGTGTGAATGTAAGTGGAATAACATGAGTAAACATCATAAGCTACTAAACGAGTAAATAACAAGGTGTCAATGTGCATTTCCTATCATATATATTATTATTAATCTAGTTTTTTTAGTCGAAGAGACGTCACATGTGTAATAAGCACATGACAATAAAATGTAACATTGGATAGAGATTATTTCATGCACTTAGAACTTGCTAGAATTGAACAATGGAATACTAGATTACCAACATTTTAGAGATTTCTTACTTTCTTAAGTCCTTCAATTCTTGTTGTGAAAGCTAAATGAAATACACACTTAAGTTCTATTTAAATTTTGAATAAGTGATCCTACTAATTAATATCCTAAAGATTTAAATTTTGAATTTCGACTACTCAAGTTCTATTTTCAAGTTAACTACACAATAAACTTAGATCTAGTCAACTTGATCTTGAAGTTTATCTTTGTTTCTGCTTTATAGCCAGGTGATAACATAAATATTCTGGAACTTCATTCATATTATTATATAATTATTAATTCCTTATAATAATACTTTAAAAAACGAGATGTTACACGAAACTATATCAAATTATTACCTGCTTTATCAAGGATTGTAACATCTATTGTAATATGTAGAGTTAATTACATAGATAGTTCCCGTGGTTTATAAAAAATAACAGGTTTAGGTATTAACAAAAAAAGAACAAATTTGAGTATACACTTTTAAATTGGTAACATGTTTAAGTATTAACACTAACAGCCATTAGATTTTCTGTTAAGTTTAAGGACAATTTAGTCTTTCACATTATAGCATTATATATGTAAAATAGAGGGATTATTTGTGTAATTTAATTAAAATATTATATTTATATATAACTCTATACAAACACATATTATATATATAATGTGTTTGTATCTTTAAGGACAATAATAATTTAGAAACAATCATGAACAATTATACTCACCACCACCACTGTCGGGGAAGGAATTTTCAAACGATATCGTATCCTCAAGGATATAGTATCTTCAAGGATGTTGTACCCTGACAATCAAGGATATATGATCCTCGAAAGGCAGCGACGTATAACCAACGATTGATTGAATTGACTTGGTCTACTTTAATTTGAACGTGGGGGAAGCGAGATAACTAAATATTCCGAGATTTATGGAAGAGAAATGTTAGAAGCCGCATGAACTAAGTCCAATAACGATCACATTGACCACAACGTCCACGACCAGTTTATAAGAAGTTGTAACTACTTAGCTATAAATATTGAGTGCCATCGGTGAACATATGACACATCATTCAGCTTGCACACTTGACATCCAATTACTACTTTACACTCACACAACACACATTTGATTGACTACTGTAACACTTAGCTCTCACCAATTCGAGACTCCAAAAATCGTTGTATTTGTTTGTTCAAAAGATCAATAAAGTAGTTGGTGATAATTTTCACCAACCGGGGTTTTTTATGCCGGCGGTGCTAACGCTCCAAGGGCTTTTTCCCTCGTAACCAAATCCGTTGTTCAAACATTTTCTAGCTGTTCATTACTTGTTTTGTTTATTTGTTCGACTACTCATGATCAAGGATATACCGCCTCACATAGTAATTCACGATACAAGACTCTTAGTAGATTTTATCCCGAAACAATTTGGCGCCCACCGTGGGGGCAACTGGTGCCTTGATCGTCAAAAAACCATATCAAAACCCCTATTTCTCATTTACCTTTACTCCCTAACATGTCGACTCAACCTCCTATCTCAACCATTCCCGTTACCTCAGCCGGGTCATCTCAAAGAACCAGCACCTTTGTGGGGAATCAAGGAAGAAGGGACGAGCCACTAAGAAAACAAGAACAACCTGTCTTCACCGAAAATAAGGTTCAATCCATAGACCCTTTTGTTTCTAACAAAGACATTCTTTCTCTGATTAAGTAGGTAAAGGAGCAAATGGAGCAAAAAACGAGAACCAACGTTAATATCTTCAAAGAAATTGAGCAGCTGAAGAAATCCAAACAACCTATAGAAGAGGACACTCTGCTGATCCCAAGGACTCTCCGTTTCAACCCCCCGGATTCTCAATCCCTCTAGCGATCAGGATCCTCAATGGCGTATCCTTCGGGATCAAGTATCCTTCAGTATTCTGGATCCTCGACGGCATATCCATCAGGATCCGGCATCTTTCATCAGTCCAGATCTTCAATGGTGTATCCTTTAGGATCCAACATCCTTCGACAGCCCGAACCCTCGATGACGAATCCTTCAGGAGCCAATGGTTTTCAACGACCTGAATCCTTGATCGAGTACCCCACGAGAACTAGTTTCCTTCAATAGGCTACGGCACCAATGACGTGTCCTTCGGGATCCAATATGCTACAACGATTAGGATCCTTCATAACTAATGTCTTAGGATCAAGGATCCCTCAGACATCTCATATGTCAGGATACATGGGGAGCAATCTTAAGGAACTTTCATGCAGCAAGGATCCTTGATGACATCCGCACCCCACTACAATGCAGGAGTCTCCGAAGCTCAACAAAGCGAGATGCATCAGGGAGATTTCATCCCTTTGAGGAAAGAGGCTACAACTGGCCAACCCATAACGCCAGGATACCCCATGGCGGGGAACCAACAACCTATGGGGATAATATATCCTCAAACGGGTAACAACTTCAATAATGCGTCTTTTATAACTAATCCAAATACGGTAGACATGAATGCAAGATTAGCTAAGGAATTACAAGATCTAAGGAACATGATAACAAGTGTTCCCGGAGTTATCAAACCTATACCTGAAGTCTCAATCGAAAGTCACAAGCTGTCTAGGTTCACATGGCCTATATCTGGAATCGAGATCCCCAAACGACTCCAGACCCCCAAGATGAAGCTATATGATGGGACCACGGATCCAGAAGAACATGTAGCCCAATACAGGGAAAGGATGGAGATCAATCCCATTCCACCCAACATTAAAGAAGCATGCTTATGCAAAGGATTTGGATCAACTTTAATAGGGCCAGCCTTAAAATGGCTACTCAATATACCTAACAATACGATTACTTCCTTTGCTTATTTAATTAACATGTTTAATGACCAGTTTTCTTGCAGCCAAACCTTTGAAAAGCTAACAGGTGACCTATACCGGGTGATTTAGAAGAATACAGAATCCTTGAAAGAATTCATTACTAGGTTTAGTCGAGAAGCATCGAAGATTCCAAACTTGGATATGGCTGCTGCCGTAGAAGCTCTCAAAATAGGATTACGCAAGAGCTCATAATTCTACAATGACCTTGTAATGAATCCTTGAAGGAATCTAGACGAAGTGAGGACAAGAGCACTTCGATTAATACACAGGAAGCTGGATATTACCAAGTATGAACCTAGCAACAGGAAGGTGGAATCTCCAAACAAGTCATACCGGGCAAGGCCCTACTCCAAGCAGGATATCCCAAGGATAAATGCAGTGGAAGAAGATGGGGACGACGAAGAATATCCTTGAGTTTTGGAATACTGTTTCCTTGCTGACACAATTGAACTAATATGTGCTATGCAGGGTTTAGGTGAAAAAGAAAGATGGCCAAGGAAGAATGAAAAGATTCTAGGAAACAAGGATAAGTCAAAATGGTGTGCTTACCATGAAGACTTTGGTAATCTTACTGATGAATGCATTGCCTTGAGGAAGGAAATAAGCTATCTCCTGAGCAAAGGTCACCTAAAGGAATTACTTCCAAGAAAGAAGACTAAAGCTCAAGATGCTGAGAAGACCCCAAGCAAAGCGGCATCTCCACCTCCAGACGCAAAGACTATAAATTTCATCTCTGGAGGATCAGACATTTGTGGGACGTCGTACTCTTCAGCCAAACAACATGCTAAGGAAGGTAAAGCTGAGTATGAGAACAAGCCAATCCGTAGCACCAACCTCACCGAGAAAAAGATCATATCCTTCGACAAGGATGATTTATCCACCATCCATGATCCTCACCACGACAGGTTGGTAATTACATTATACATCGCTAATTGTTTTGTGCGCAGGATACTTGTTGATGGACGAAGCTTTGTAAACATCATCAAGCTAGATATTTTGAAGAAAATGAAAATCGATGAGAAGGAATTCAGCCCAAGATCTTCCGTGCTAGTAGGTTTCAGTGGGGAAACAAAGAATACAGTGGGGGACATCAAACTCCCTGTGTATATTGAAGGAATGAACACCATGCAGACTTTGGTTAAGGGAGGCGTTAAAGGGATGGATAAACAACTGGTGGTGAAGGAGGATGGAATTCGGTATTTCATGGATAGACTTTGGGTGCCTGTCTATGGAAATCTAAGAGATTTAGTTATGAGTGAGCGCACAAATCTAAGTATTGTATACATCCTGGATCCGACAAGATGTACCATGACCTAAAGGCGCACTACTGGTGGCCTAACATGAAGGCGGATGTAGCTATGTATGTGAGCAAGTGTTTGACCTGCTCGAAAGTAAAGGTAGAATACCAAAAACCATCTGGACTGTTACAACAACCCGAGATACCAATGTGGAAATAGGAACAAATCTCCATGGATTTTATTACTAAATTACCCCAGACTAATACTGGTTGTGACACGATATGGGTTATCGTGGATCGGTTGACAAAGTCTGCTCACTTCCTTGCAATTAAGGAAATGGATAAGATGGAGAAATTAACCCGACTGTACCTTAAAGAGATCGTTTCGAGACACGGTGTACCAATCTCAATTATTTTCGACTGCGATGCTCGTTTCACGTCACACTTCTCGCAATCATTGCAGAAATCTTTGGGTACACGATTAGATATGAGTACTTCTTATCATCCATAGACGGCTGGTCAGGGTGAGCATACCATACAAACGTTGGAGGATATGCTAGCATACATGCAGCACTTTTCGAGGCATTGTATGGGAGAAAATGTAGATCACCAGTTTGCTGGGCGGAAATTGGTGATAGTTAGCTAACAGGTCCCGAGCTAATTCATGAGACAACCGAGAAGATTGTGCAGATACGAAACCGTATGGCTGCAGCGCGAGACAGACAAAAGAGTTATGCTGATAAGAGACGGAAATCTTTAGAGTTTCAGGTTGGTGACAAGGTTTTATTGAAAGTCTCACCATGGAAAGGCGTAGTTTGGTTTGGCAAGCGAGGGAAGCTAAATCCGAGGTACGTTGGACTATTTGAAATAATGGAAGAATAGGTCTAGTGGCCTATCGACTAGCCCTACCTGATTCACTAAATGGAATCCACGATATATTTCACGTGTCGAACCTAAAGAAGTGCCTAACTGATGAAACAATGGTAGTACCACTAGAAGAAGTTGAAGTGGATGAACAATTAGCTTTATTGAAAAACCAACCGAGGTGATGGACCGTGAGGTGAAAACACTTAAGCAAAGCAAGATACCCATTGTCAAAATCTGTTGGAATTCATGACGTGGATCGGATTCACATGGGAACGAAAAGATCAAATGAAGCTTAAGTACCCTCAACTATTCGAAAAGACGATGCCAGTAGACGAAGGTATTGATTTAAATTTCGGGACGAAATTTCTTTCAACATGGGGATGATGTGATAACTCATCCAAAACTCACTCGATTTTGGTTTCTGTGTGCCAATACGGTAGACCAGTGATGGAACACACTGCCACCATGTAAACGCAATTTTTGGGATGAAAATTCTTTCAACATGAGGATAATGTGACATCCGGTAATTTTCCATTACCAAACTCCGTTAGTTCCGTTGAGTCTTGCATACAGATGTCGTAAGCACACACTAGTTGTCGTTTAACGTTGGTGACCTAATAATAATTAACAATGTTAAGTTAATGATAATCTAACTGATTATGTGATTATGGTATTATGTTTATGTGTTTACATGTTTTAAATGTTCTTTGTGAAAAATTAATGGCGTAACGTGGAAACGTGCCTATTAATTCGTATGTCTTGTGTTTTATAAAGATAAAATATATAATGATTATCATTAGTTTATATGTTTATATTACTAAGTTAAACACTTTATAAGGAGTTTAAAGTAAAATTTTTATAAAATACCAAAACACAAGGGTTTAAATGATTATGCAAAATTAAACTAAATAAAACAAAACCCTAGACCACCCCCCCCCCCCCGATACCCTTCGGCCACGATCTTCACCCCATATCCCTCTCCACTTCGAAATCAATCAAGAACAAGCAATTTTCTGCGATTTTGGTTCGGTTTCAAGGATTACAACAAGTTAGAGTCATCAAATACAAGCCATTACACGTTTAAAGGTTAAAACTTTACAAGTTTTTGTAGGTTTTTTCATGTTGGCCGAACCCTAATTCGTGGATAGGTGTTCATGATGTCGAAATTGTTGTTGTTTGATGATGTTAGTGTGTTAGTTAGATGGTATACATGTTGTTTAACATTGATTATGCAAGAATGATACGTTTTTAATGGATTGATCATGAACTTTGATTCTAGATAAACCCTAATTCAAAAATTGATGTGATTATGTGAGATTGATGATTGTATGATGAATGTATGATGGTTAGTAGGTTGTATGAATGCTAAGTTACATTGATCTTGCAAGAAATTGATGAATTGAAGTTGGTGTTCATAGGTTACTAATAATAGTAACTTTATTTCCATGACATGATGATCTAATGATGGATTGATGTTGTTGATGTGTTTATGATGATGATTAGGTGCTAGATTGTTGATATGAATGCTAGAAATCTTAGAATGAATGTTGTTGTTCATATCTTGCCAAAAGTGGAAACTTTTGTTCATGATGATTGATGGATTATGATAATTAGGCATTATTGATCATGTCTAGATGTTGTTATGAACTTGAAATGGTATATTAGTGATGAATTCATGAATACATTGGGTGATTGATAGATTTTGGAATGTACTTTCCCAAAAGGGAACTTTATTTGCATAAAGTTTGTAAGATGATAGTTTGAGTATGTTTGGGATATTAGGAGCATGTAAGTATGTTCATGGATGATTTCTAATGTGGTAGAATATGTCAATTTAGTTGTATGGACTTTGATGATCATGTATGATGTTAATGTTGATTAGTAGTTAAGACATCATGTTTGGGACTGGAAATTAATTATTGTGGTGTATGTTGAATGCAATGAACATGGTTAGTGAATATGATTGTGATCATCATACACGCGTACGAATCTGAGGCCCCTACCGAGTAGGATTGGCAGGGTTTAGAATGTGAAGTCGTGAGTGGCTTCACATGGCATGTGGTGTGTGATTTGATCTTTGTATGGCGTGTTAGTTATGTTATAACTAGTGGCATGTTGATGTTTTAGATTCGCATGATTTGTATGATATTTGGTTGTATGATGATTTAGGTAATGCATCTGGATAGTGTAGCATACATGTGATCCATTTGAATGTTAACCATGTATGATGTGTGAGTATGCTTGCTTAAATGGTTTACAACACATAATGTCACTAACGGGTCAAACGGGTCAACTGAGTCAAACGTGTCTGTTTTCTGAAACCTTGAGTCCTTGGTTGTAGTGTACTTAGGGTTTCACATGTTCTCTGTTTGCACGTACTCATGTACTTATGTGATCTAGGTAACCTCTAAAGGTTGTCTGTCCACTCTTTTTGTCAAGTAAAACTCTAAGTATCCATTACGCATATCAGGTGAGTTCTTGCCCCACTCTTTACTTAATCTCTTTTGAGGGAGATAGCATACTGGTAATTTAAAAACACTTTATATGTATTTAAGTTGTGTATAATATTAATATAGTGCTACTTACTTTGGAAAATTCCTCACACTTTCGAATTGTTAATATTGAATAGTGGGGAAACTTGGGTAGTACTACTGGGTCTGACGAGCCCCACCTATGTGACTCGAGGTCAACCGGGTGCAATTTGTCCTATTGAACATTGTCACGACCTGTTAAGTCGTGACACGAGGCAACAACTTATCACAGTCAACTTTAATTGCGAAATCACTATGAATTAATATTTATTGTTAATAGACTAGCTATCTGTTACAATACACTGCTTATATATATCACAACTGTTAATTTGTTTATATTTGAACACCAACTCTTGAACTCACCAACCGTTGTGTTGACATTTTAGTATGCTATTCTCAGGTCGTTAACTTTGCTTGCTATTAGGAGCACTGCACGGTTCATCATGCATATTAAGACTCCGTTTAAAAGTCATCTTTATTGGTTTTATTCATTAATGTATACTTATTTGGGTTGGCGCATGTTTTGCCATAGTATGCATTTACTTTATTT
Organism: Flaveria trinervia; assembly: GCA_025506515.1. Classification (NCBI taxonomy): domain Eukaryota; kingdom Viridiplantae; phylum Streptophyta; class Magnoliopsida; order Asterales; family Asteraceae; genus Flaveria; species Flaveria trinervia. The sequence continues at coordinate 18,512,116 of CM046444.1, forward strand.
TGGGTTTGCCTTGTTTTACAAATGCTTCCGCACAGTTTCAAGTTTAAACTTTGGTTGATTTTATTTTAACGTTGGCATATAGTGTCGTTCTGAGTAACTATTGACTGTGATCCTGGTTGGTTCACACGCCTCGCGGTAAAAATCCGCACGTGGATTTTGAGGGTGTGACAGATTGGTATCAGAGCCATTAGTTATAGGGAACTAGGTTGCATACAAAATAGACTATAACCACACATAGTAAGTTAGTTACCTGTGTCGTGTTTCCTCTACTGTATACTCATTGGCATACACACCACACTTACTACAACATGGCATTGTCATCGAGAGCTCTGGGTAAGCGACCTGTATCACCTTCATGATCTGAATCCCCACCTCCCGCACCTGTACCAGACAATGGACCCGACTGGCCCCGATTAGCTTATCCTCGAGGGGAGATTGATTGGGATCAACCTTTCGCACTGATGGAGCATGACCCCCCACGAGACTAGAGTTTCTACCCTAGGTTTGTTGATCATATAATGTACAGGGAGCGCGTACTTGTCCCGAGGCCTAAGACTAGAAGCAACTCCGATCAACCAATGCCTTCACTTCCACGGACAGTGCAGTCCAATGAGCAACTGATTGCTGCACTAGTGGCTGCACTGAATACTGAGCAACAACGAGTCAGGCGACTCACGAGTGATGTTTGTACGCTGCAGAATCAGGTGTACAAACTAAGACACCAAATGGATGAACTCGAGGAGCAACCCGGGAAGACCCTAAATAGGTGTCACTACATGGAAGACGGTCTCATAGCACTTAGGGGACGCGTTACTACTCGTGAATAGTAGGACGCAATAGCCGATAATATAATTGCTATCTTAGAAGCCTAATTGGCAGCGCTTCAGATTGCTATAGCTCCTGCTCCTGCAACAGACTCTGAGGATGAGGATCCCGAGGAGGAAGAACTGGTGGAGATGGAAGATGACAGTGATGGGTCGGATGTTGTTGATTGACTTACTTTATATGACTTGGACTATGTAGTGAAGGGGCTGTAGGACTGGTGCGATGGTTTGAAAAGACAGAGTCTGTCTTCTCCAAATGCAACTGTCCACCTGTTGATCAAGTGAAATATGCCACCGGGAATCTAGAAGGTGCCGCTCTGTCTTGGTGGAACGCGCAAGTCCAGATGTTAGGACAAATGATGGCAAATGGGCTTCCATGGGATGAATTTAAAGGAATGATGACCGAGGAGTACTGTCCTCGCAATGAAGTGCAAAAGCTAGAGATGGAGTTCTGGCAACTTAAGATGCAGGGCTCGGAAATCGAGGCCTACACCACCAGAACCCATGAACTAGCAACCCTATGCCCGGGAATGGTGAATGAAGTGCACAAGAGGGTTGAGCATTACATATGGGGATTAGTACCCGAAATTCAAAGTATGGTGACTGCTTCCAACCCAACCATGATTTAGCAAGCCATCTAGTTAGCTCATAACCTAACTGACCAAGCGGTGGAGCAAGGACGTTTACCCAAGCGGGGCACTGTGGCAAGCGTGCCCGACAACATGAGTAAGTGGGATACTTCCAACAACAACAAATCATCACCATCCAGCGGTCAACCCCAATCTCAACAACAACAACCGCTAGTTCAGCAACAACGGAGGTTTGACAATAACCGTAACTTCAACCAGACGGCTTCAAATAATCAAGGACCAAGTGGTTATGGTGGTAGACCTTCGAAGTGCACTCGGTGTAATTACCATCATGTGGGAAGGGTGATAACTTCAAGTGTCAACGCTGTGGTAAGATAGGATACCCTGCTAAGGATTATCGTGGTGAACTGTTAAGGAGGCCACAACAACCTCAGGAAACTCCCAAAGGTTGTTTTGAATGTGGGAAGGAAGGGCATTACAGGCGAAACTGCCCACAACTGCGTAGGAATGGTAATGGCAATAACGACAATGGCCACAACAGCAACAACCATGGTAACAGCAACAATGGTAGCAATGGTACTGGTAATGGCGGCAATAAAGATGGAGCCAAAGGGAGAGCCTTCGTCATTAGCTCAGGTGAGGCTCTAAATGACCCCACAATTGTTATTGGCAGGTTCTCTGTTAATGGTTGTTTTGCTACGGTACTATTCGATACTAGAGCCGATAGGAGTTTCGTGTCCTTAAAGTTATGTAGTGTTTTGAGTGATATACCCTCTGCCTTAGAATCTAAATACACCATAGAATTAGCCGACAGTAAACAGATCCATGTAACACATATCCTTAAAGATGGTAAGATAGAACTTGCCGGTCATACTTTCGCTATACATCTTATGGCTGTTACGCTGGGAGTTTTGATGTTGTGGTAGGCATGGATTGGCTCTCTAGCAAGCAAGCAGAAGTCATATGTCATGAGAAGATAATACGAATTTCTGTAGGTGATGAAATCCTTACAGTCAGAGGGAATAGGAGTGGTGCGGTGATAGGCATCATCTCATACATGAAGGCCCAAAAGTTATTGCGAAAGGGTCGTTTGGCTATTCTAGCACTCGTAACCGATAAGCAAGCGGAAGAAAGGAGAATGGAGGATATTCCCATAGTGCGTGACTTTCCAGAGGATCTTCCTGGATTACCCCCTCATCACCAAGTGGAATTCCAAATCGAGTTGACTCCCGGCGCAGCCCCGATTGCTAGGGCACCTTATCGATTAGCACCGAACGAACTACAAGAGTTGTCATCACAACTCCAGGAGCTTTTAGATAAGGGCTTTATTCGACCAAGCACATCACCTTGGGGAGCACCTGTTCTTTTTGTTAAGAAGAAGGATGGCACATTCCAGATGTGCATCGATTATAGGGAGTTAAACAAAGTAACAGTCAAGAACCGATACCCTTTACCTCGTATCGACGATTTGTTTGACCAGCTTCAGGGATCAAGCTATTATTCGAAGATTGACTTGAGATCCGGTTATCATCAACTTCGAGTCCGAGAAGAAGACATTCCCAAGACTGCGTTTCGTACTCGTTATGGTCATTATGAGTTCTTGGTCATGCCTTTTGGGTTGACTAATGCACCTGCGGTGTTCATGGACCTCATGAACCGCGTGTGCAAACCCTATCTCGATCAGTTCGTCATTGTGTTTATCGATGATAATCTGATATATTCTAGGACCAAGGAGGATCATGAAGAGCACTTACAAATGATCTAAGAACTATTGCAGAATGAGCAGCTGTATGCCAAATTTTCTAAGTGTGAATTTTGGATACGGGAAGTGCAATTTCTAGGTCATATTGTTAATAAGAATGGAATACATGTTGATCCTGCCAAGATCGAGGCGATAAAGAATTGGACTACACCCAAAACGCCGAGCGAGATAAGACAATTTTTGGGATTAGCAGGATATTACCGACGATTCATAAAAGGATTTTGTAAGATCGCACAACCTCTCACAGCCTTGACTCATAAAGGAACGACATACAAATGGAGTGTGAGCCAAGAATCGGCTTTTCAATTGTTAAAACAAAAACTCTGTAGTGCCCCGATATTGGCACTGCCAGAGGGAATGGATGATTTCGTGGTGTATTGTGATGCATCCATTCAAGGATTAGGTTGTGTCTTGATGCAACGAGAAAAGGTGATAGCCTACGCCTCGAGACATATAAAGATTCATGAGAAGAACTATACCACCCATGACTTAGAGTTGGGTGCAATGGTTTTTGCCTTAAAGATTTGGAGACATTACTTGTATGGTACCAAGTGCACTATCTACACTGATCACAAGAGTCTTCAACATATCTTCGAGCAAAAGGAGTTGAATATGAGGCAACGACGATGGGTGGAGCTACAAAACGACTATGATTGTGCTATAAAGTATCATCCGGGAAAGGCAAATGTGGTTGTTGATGCCTTAAGCTGGAAGGAAACAGCTAAACCCAGACGGGTGCGAGCTTTACAACTTACTATTAGTACCCAACTGCCCTAACAAGTTAAGGAGGCACAGAAGAAGCCTTAAAAGCGGACAATATTGTTGATGCGAGGGGCTGGGTGTTACAATCCGGTTATCATCAACTTCGAGTCCGAGAAGAAAACATTCCCAAGACTGCATTTCGTACTTGTTTTGGTCATTATGAGTTCTTGGTCATGCCTTTTGGGTTGACTAATGCACCTGCGGTGTTCATGGACCTGATGAACCGCGTGTGCAAACCCTATCTCGATCAGTTCGTCATTATGTTTATTGATGATATTCTGATATATTCTAGGACCAAGGAGGATCATGAAGAGCACTTACGAATGATATTAGAACTATTGAAGAATGAGCAGCTGTATGCCAAATTTTCTAAGTGTGACTTTTGGATACGGGAAGTGCAATTTCTAGGTCATATTGTTAATGAGAAAGGAATACATGTTGATCCTGCCAAGATTGAGGCAATACAGAATTGGACTACACCCAAAACGCCGAGCGAGATAAGACAATTTCTGGGATTAGTAGGATATTACCGACGATTCATAGAAGTATTTTCTAAGATCGTACAACCTCTCACGGCCTTGACTCACAAAGGAATGACATACAAATGGAGTGAGAGCCAAGAATCAGCTTTTCAATTGTTAAAACAAAAACTCTGTAGTGCCCCAATATTGGCACTGCCAGAGGGAACGGATGATTTCGTGGTGTATTGTGATGCATCCATTCAAGGATTAGGTTGTGTCTTGATGCAACGAGAAAAGGTGATAGCCTACGCCTCGAGACAATTAAAGATTCATGAGAAGAACTATACCACCCATGACTTAGAGTTGGGTGCAGTGGTTTTTGCCTTAAAGATTTGGAGATATTACTTGTACGGTACCAAGTGCACTATCTACACCAATCACAAGAGTCTTCAACATATCTTCGAGCAAAAGGAGTTGAATATGAGGCAACGAGGTTGGGTGGAGCTACTAAACGACTATGATTGCGCTATCAAGTATCATCCGGGAAAGGCGAATGTCGTTGCTGATGCCGTAAGTCGGAAGGAAACAGCTAAACCCAGACGGGTGCGAGCTTTACAGCTTACTATTAGTACCCAACTGCACGAACAAGTTGAGGCACAGATAGAAGCCTTAAAAGTGACAATATTGTTGATGCGAGGGTCGGGTGTTACAGATTGGAATCCGAGCCACTCCTATGTTGTTCAGGGTGTGGGACATACCTCACCAAGGATGGTGACTTCTCGGGATCATCGAGGACGATGAGTCCAAACACGGGGTGCTTATGACACCCTACACATATCCCACATCGGCCGTGGACAGGAGAGATTCCTGGTTCATAAGGAATGTCTGGCCTTTAACATCAACAACGCGTTTTGGGCGTATTGGTTGTGTATAAGAGGAGAACTCCGCAGTTAAGCATGCTCAGGTGGGAGCAATCTAGGGATGGGTGACTTCCCTAGGAAGTTTTCACCCGGGCAACCAAAAGCAAATCCGTGAGCTCCTCGGGGGCAAAGCGGACAATATTGTTGATGCGAGGGGCCGGGTGTGACACGGATCTCAAGTCAATCTTCGAATAATAGCTTGATCCCTAAAGCTGGTCAAACAAGTCTTCGATACGAGGTAAAGGGTATCGGTTCTTGACTGTTACTTTGTTTAACTCCCTATAATCGATGCACGTCCGGAATGTGCTATCCTTCTTCTTAACAAAAAGAACAGGTGCTCCCCAAGGTGATGTGCTAGGCCGAATAAAGCCCTTTATCTAAAAGCTCCTGGAGTTGTGATGACAACTCTTATAGTTCGTTCGGTGCTAATCGATAAGGTGCCCTAGCAATCAGGGCTGCACCGGGAGTCAACTCGATTTGGAATTCCACTTGACGGTGAGCTGATAATCCAGGAAGATCCTCTGGAAACACCTCTGGAAAGTCACACACTGTGGGAATATCCTCCATTCTCCTTTCTTCTGCTTGCTTATCGGTTACGAGTGCTAGAATAGCCAAACGACCCTTTCGCAATAACGTTTGGGCTTTCATGTATGAGATGATTCCTATCACCGCACCACTCCTATCCCCTCTAACTGTAAGGATTTCGTCACCTACACGTCTGATCTTCTCATGACATATGACTTCTGCTTGCTTGCTAGAGAGCCAATCCATGCCTACCACAACATCAAAACTCCCCAGCGTAACAGGCATAAGATCTATAGCGAAAGTATGACCCACAGTTCTATTACCATCTTTAAGGATATGCGTTACATGGATCTGTTTACTGTCGGCTAATTCTACGGTGTATTTAGATTCTAAGGCAGAGGGTATATCACTCAAAAGACTACAGAACTTTAAGGACACGAAACTCCTATCGGCTCCAGTATCGAATAGTACCGTAGCAAAACCACCATTAACAGAGAACCTACCGGTAACAGTTGTGGGGTCACTTAGAGCCTCACCTGAGCCAATGACGAAGGCTCTCCCTTTGGCTCCATCTTTATTGCCACCATTACCAGTACCATTGCCACCATTGTTGTTGTTACCGTGGTTATTGTGTTGTTGTGACATCCGCTAAATTTGCGTTACCAAACTCCGTTAGTTCCGTTGAGTCTTGCATACACGTGTCGTAAGCACACACTAGTTTTCGTTTAACGTTGGTGACCTAATAATAATTGACAATGTTAAGTTAATGATAATCTAACTGATTATGTGTTTATGGTATTATGTTTATGTGTTTGCATGTTTTAAATGTTCTTTGTGAAAAATTAATCGTCGGCAACGTGGAAACGTGCCTATTAATTCATGTCTTGTGTTTTTATAAAGATAAAATATATAATTATTATCATTAGTTTATATCTTTATATTATTAAGTTAAAAACACTTTACAAAGAGTTTAAAAGCTTAAATTTTATAAAATACAAATTACAAGGGTTTAAATGGTAATTATGCAAAGTTAAAAGAAATAAAACAACCCAAAACCTAATCCCTCACACCTTCGGCCGCAATTCCACCCCTCACACCCCCTCCCTTTGCGAATTCGACCAAGAACAAGCAATTGGCTGCAATTTTGGTTCGGTTTCAAGTCATACAACAAGTTAGCAACATCAAATCGTGTTCCTTCGCAAGAATTAAGGTTAGTTTTGATAGTTTTTGTGACATATTCATGTTGGCCGAACCCTAATTCATGAATGGGTGTTCATGATGTCGAAATTGATGTTGTTTGATGATGTTAGTATGTTAGCTAGATAGTATACATGTTGTTTAACGTTGATTATGCAAGAATGATACGTGTTTGATGAATTGATCACGAACTTTAATCCAAGACAAAACCTAATTCTAAATTTATGTGATTATGTGAGATTGATGATTGTGTGATGAATGTATGATGGTTAGTAGGTTGTATGAATGCTAGGTTACATTGATCTTGCAAGAAATTGATGAACTGAAGTTGGTGTTCATAGGTTACTAATAATAGTAACTTTATTTTCATGAAATGATGATTTGATGATGGATTGATGTTGTTGATGTGTTTAGGATGATGTTAAGGTGTTAGATTGTTGATATGAATGCTAGAAACCTAGGAATGGAAGTTGTAGTTCATGGTTTGCCAAAAGTAGAAACTTTTGATATTGAATGATTGATGGATTATGATGATTGGGTATTGTTGATCATGCTTAGATGTTGATATGAACTTGAATTGGTGTATTATTAGTGAATTCATGAATACATTGGGTGTTCGATAGATTTTAGAATGTACTTTCCCAAAAGGGAAACTTCTATTGCACAAAGTTTGAAAGATGATAGTTTGAGCATATTTGGGATATTAGGAGCATGTTAGTATGTTCATGATTGATTTCTAACGTGATAGAACATGTTAATTTAGTCATATGGGATGCTTGGATAATCATGGGTGATGTATGGACTTTGATGATCACGTATGATGTTGATGTTGGTTAGTAGTTAAGACATCATGTTTGAGACTGGAAATTGATTATTGTGGTGTATGTTGAATGCAATGAACATGGTTAATGAATATGATTGTGATCATCATACACACGTGCGAATCTGAGGCCCCTACTTAGTAGGATTGGTTGGGTTTAGGATGTGAAGTCGTGAGTGGCTTCACATGGTGTATAGAGTCATTATGAGTAACTATTGACTGTGATCCTGGTTTCTTCACACGCCTTGCGGTAAAACTCCCCATGTGGATTTTGAGGGTGTGACAGATTGGTATCAGAGCCATTGGTTATAGGGAACTAGGTTGCATACACACTAGACTATAACCGCACACAGTTAGTTAGTTACCTGTGCCTTATTTTCATCTACTGTATACTCATTGGCATACACTTCACACTCTCTGTAGCATGGCATTGTCATCGAGAGCTCCGGGTAAGCGACCTGTATCACCTTCACGATCTGAATCCCCACCTCCCGCACCTGTACCCGATAATGGACCCGATTGGCCCCGACTAGCTTATCCTCTAGGGGAGATCAATTGGGATCAACCTCTTGCACTGATGGAGCATGACCCCCCACAAGATTGGAGCTTCTACCCTAGGTTCGTTGATCATATTATGTATAGGGAGCGCGTACCTTTCCGGAGGCCCAGGACTAGAAGCAACGCCGATCAGCCAATGCTTTCACTTCCACGGACAGTGTAGTCCAATGAGCAACTAATTGCTGCACTGGTGGCTGCACTGGATACTAAGCAACAACGAGTCAGGCAACTCACGAGTGATGTTTGTACACTACAGCATGAGGTGTACAAACTAAGACATCAAATGGATGAACTTGAGGAGCAACACGGGAAGACCCTAAATAGGTGTCACCACATGGAAGACGGTCTTATAGCACTTAGAGGACGCGTAACTGCTCATGAATAGCGGGATGCAGTAGCCGATAGCAGAATTGCTACCTTAGAAGCCCAATTGGCAGCGCTTTCGATTGCCATAGCTCCTGCTCCTGCAGAGGATCCTGAGGATGAGGATCCCGAGGAGGAACTCGGGGAGGAGGAACCGGTGGAGACGAAAGATGACAGTACTGGTAATGGTGGCAACAACGATGGAGCCAAAGGGAGAGCCTTCATCATTGGCTCAGGTGAGGCTCTAAATGACCACACAACTGTTACCGGTAGGTTCTCTATTAATGGTTGTTTTTCTACGGTACTATTCGATACTAGAGCCGATAGGAGTTTCGTGTCCTTAAAGTTTTGTAGTCTTTTGAGTGATATACTCTCTGCCTTAGAATCTAAATACACCATAGAATTGGCCAACAGTAAGTAGATCCATGTAACGCATATCCTTAAAGATTGTAAGATAGAGCTTTCCGGTCATACTTTCGCTATAGATCTTATACCTGTTATGCTGCGGAGTTTTGATGTAGTGATAGGCATGGATTGGGTCTCTAGCAAGCAAGCAGAAGTCATGTGTCATGAGAAGATCATACGAATCCTGTAGGTGACGAAATCCTTACAGTCAGAGGTGATAGGAGTGGTGTTGTGATAGGCATCATCTCATACATGAAAGCCCAACGTTATTGCGAAAGGGTCGTTTGGCTATTCTAGCACTCGTAGCCGATAAGTAAGCAGAAGAAAGGAGAATGAAGGATATTCCTATAGTGTGCGACCTTCCAAAGGTGTTTCCAGAGGATCTTCCTGGGTTACCACCTCACCCCCAAGTGGAATTCCAAATCGAGTTAACTCCCGGCGTAGCCCCGATTGCTAGAGCACCTTATCGATTACCACTGAACGAGCTACAAGAGTTATCATCACAACTCCAGGAGCTTTTAGAAAAGGGCTTTATTCGACCTTGCACATCACCTTGGGGAGCCCCTGTTCTTTTTGTTAAGAAGAAGGATGGTACATTCAGGATGTGCATCGACTATAGGGAGTTAAACAAAGTAACAGTCAAGAACCGATATCCTTTACCTCGTATCGATGACTTGTTTGACCAGCTTCAGGGATCAAGCTATTATTCGAAGATTGACTTGAGATCCGATTATCATCAACTTATAGTCCGAGAAGAAGACATTTCCCAAGACTGTGTTTTGTACTCGTTATGGTCATTATGAGTTCTTGGTCATGCATTTTGGGTTGACTAATGCACCTACTGTGTTCATGGACCTCATGAACCGCGTGTGCAAATGCTATCTCGATAGTTCATCATTGTGTTTATCGATGATATACTGATATATTCTAGGACCAAGGAGGATCATGAAGAGCACTTACGAATGATCTTAGAACTATTGAAGAATGAGCAGCTATATGTCAAATTCTCAAAGTGTGACTTTTGGATACGGGAAGTGCAATTTCTAGGTCATATTGTTAATAAGAAAGGGATACATGTCGATCCTGCCAAAATTGAGGTGATAAAGAATTGGACTACACCTAAAACGCCGAGTGAGATAAGACAATTTCTGGGATTAGCAGGATATTACCGATGATTCATAGAAGGATTTTCTAAGATCGCACAACCTCTCACGGCCTTGACTCATAGGGGAACGACATACAAATGGAGTGAGAGCCAAGAATCGGCTTTTCAATTGTTAATACAAAAACTCTGTAGTGCCTCGATATTAGCACTGCCAGAGGGAACGGATGATTTCGTCGTGTATTGTGATGCATCCATTCAAGGATTGGGTTGTGTCTTGATGCAACGAGAAAAGGTTTGGAGACATTACTTGTACGAGAAGAACTATACCACCCATGACCTAGAGTTGGGGGCAGTGGTTTTTGCCTTGAAGATTTGGAGACATTACTTGTACGGTACCAAGTGCACTATCTACACCGATCACAAGAGTCTTCAACATATCTTCGAGCAAAAGGAGTTGAATATGAGGCAACAACGTTGGGTGGAGCTACTGAACGACTATGATTGTGCTATCAAGTATCATCCGGGAAAGGCGAATGCGGTTGCTGATGCCTTAAGCCGGAATGAAACTGCTAAACCCAGACGGGTGCGAGCTTTACAGCTTACTATCAGTACCCAACTGCCCGAACAAGTTAAGGAGGCACATATAGAAGCATTAAAAGCGGAAAATGTTGGTTCTGAGTCGTTAAGGGGAATGGATAAACAACTGGTGGTGAAGGAGGATGGAATTTGGTATTTCATGGATAGACTTTGGGTGTCTGTCTATGGAAATCTAAAGGATTTAGTTATGAGTGAGGCACACAAATCCAAGAATTCTATACATCCTGGATCCGACAAGATGTACCATGACCAAAAGGCGCACTACTGGTGGCCTAACATGAAGGCGGGTGTAGCTACGTATGTGAGCAAGTGTTTGACATCCGGTAAATTTCTGTTACCAAACTCCGTTAGTTCTGTTGAGTCTTGCATACACGTGTCGTAAGCACACACTAGTTGTCATTTAGTGTTGGTGACCTAATAATAATTAACAATGTTAAGTTAATGATAATCTAACTGATTATGTGATTATGGTATTATGTTTATGTGTTTGGATGTTCTAAATGCTCTTTGTGAAAAATTAATCGCGTAACGTGCAAACGTGCCTATTAATTCGCATGTCTTGTGTTTTTATAAAGATAAAATATATAATGATTATCATTAGTTTATATCTTTATATTATTAAGTTAAAAACACTTTACAAAGAGTTTAAAAGCTTAAATTATATAAAGTATAAATTACAAGGGCTTAAATGGTAATTATGCAAAGTTAAAAGAAATAAAACAACCCAAACCCTAATCCCTCACACCTTCAGCTGCGATTCCACCCCTCACACCCCCTCCCTTACCAAGAACAAGCAATTGGCTGCGATTTTGGTTCGGTTTCAAGTCATACAACAAGTTAGCAACATCAAATCGTGTTCCTTTGCAAGAATTAAGGTTAGTTTTGATAGTTTTTTTGGGATTTTCATGTTGGCCGAACCCTAATTCTTGAATGGGTGTTCATGATGTCGAAATTGATGTTGTTTGATGATGTTAGTATGTTAGTTAGATAGTATACATGTTGTTTAACGTTGATTATGCAAGAATGATACGTATTTGATGAATTGATCATGAACTTTAATCCAAGACAAACCCTAATTCGAAATTTATGTGATTATGTGAGATTGATGATTGGTTGATGAATGTATGATGGTTAGTAGGTTGTATGAATGCTATGTTACATTGATCTTGTAAGAAATTGATGAATTGAAGTTGATGTTCATAGGTTACTAATAATAGTAACTTTATTTTCATGACATGATGATTTGATGATGGATTGATGTTGTTGATGTGTTTAGGATTTTGTTAAGGTGTTAGATTGTTGATATGAATGCTAGAAACCTAGGAATGGAAGTTGTAGTTCATGGTTTGCCAAAAGTAGAAACTTTTGATATTGAATGATTGATGGATTATGATGATTGGGTATTGTTGATCATGCTTAGATGTTGATATGAACTTGAATTGGTGTATTATTAGTGAATTCATGAATACATTGGGTGTTCGATAGATTTTAGAATGTACTTTCCCAAAAGGGAAACTTCTATTGCACAAAGTTTGAAAGATGATAGTTTGAGCATATTTGGGATATTAGGAGCATGTTAGTATGTTCATGATTGATTTCTAACATGATAGAACATGTTAATTTAGTCGTATGGGATGCTTGGATAATCATGGGTGATGTATGGACTTTGATGATCACGTATGATGTTGATGTTGGTTAGTAGTTAAGACATCATGTTTGGGACTAGAAATTGATTATTGTGGTGTATGTTGAATGCAATGAACATGGTTAATGAATATGATTGTGATCATCATACACGCGTGCGAATTTGAGGCCCCTACTTAGTAGGATTGGCTGGGTTTAGGATGTGAAGTCGTGAGTGGCTTCACATGGCATATAGAGTCATTCTGAGTGACTATTGACTGTGATCCTGGTTTGTTCACACGCCTCACGGTAAAACTCCCCACGTGGATTTTGAGGGTGTGACAGTAGGTTTCAGTGGGGAAACAAAGAATACAATGGGGGACATCAAACTCCCTGTGTATATTAAAGGAATGAACACCATGCAGAAATTCTGTGTGATAGATTCCTTATCCTGCTGTAACATCATCCTGGGCAGGCCATGGATCCATGACATGAAGGTTATACCCTCAACCTACCATCATTGAGTGAAGCTTCCTACTCCATGAGGGGTGGTTAAGATAAGCAGTGACCAATAGGAGGCTAAGAACTGTTATATCTCCTCAATGAAGGCTTCGAAGAAGACTCAATCAGCATAGCAATTAAAGAACAAGCCCCGTGGAGTCTTTGAGGCTGATCAGAAGGAAGTAAAGGAAGTATCCTTAGATCCAGAGGATATAGAGATAAAGGCTCTAATAGGATCCAATATCCTTAAGGATATCGAACCAAAACTCATAACATTCATTAAGGATAGGGCATCCTCTTTTGCATGGAAGCATGATGATATGATAGGTATATCCAAAGATATCATTACTCATAAATTAAATGTAAACTCTAATTGCAGGCCTGTACATCAAAAAAGAAGAAAGTTTGCTCCTGAAAGGAACACAATCATCCAAGAAGAAGTATATAAACTAATGAAAGCAGGAATGATCAGAGAAGTTAATTCCCAAGATGGCTTGCAAATGTGGTGGTGGTATGAAAGAGGAATGGGAAATGAAGAGTTTGTGTTGATTACACAGACCTGAACAAAGCGTGCCCCAAAGATCCTTTTCCATTGCCACACATTGACTCCATGGTGGATGCAACATCAGGGCATGAAATCCTTACCTTTATGGATGCATTAGCTGGTTTCCAACAAATACAAATGGAACCATCTGACCAGGATGATACTGCATTCATCACCCCTTCAGGTATATATTCTATATTGCTATGCCTTTTGGACTAAAAAATGCAGGTGGCACATATCAAAGGCTGGTGAATATGATGTTTAAAGAGAAACTAGGGGACACCATGGAGGTATACATCGATGATATGGTGGTCAAATCAAAGAAAGAACAAGATCACCTCCATTGCTCAGCACCATGCTGATAAAGCCTGAGGATGGAGAGCCCCTATCCTTATACTTAGTTGTTTCAAGAAACGCAGTAAGTGCAGTCTTGGTAAAGGACTATGAAGGCCAATAACATCCTATTTATTATGTAAGTAAAAGTCTACTAGATGCAGAAACCAGGTATTCTCATTTAGAAAAATCATACTTGCATTGGTTATGGCATCGATCAAATTAAGACATTATTTTGAAACTCATACTATCCATGTCTTGACTAACTATCCAATTAAGCCTATTTTGAGAAAACCATAAATGTCAGGAAGGATGGCCAAGTGGGCTGTAAAGATAAGTGCCTATGACATAGTATATGAACCAAGAACAACTATCAAGTCCCACGCAGTCGCTGAATTTGTGGCTGATTTCACTGAGGATATAGTGAAGGATGCCGACTTCAAAGTCCAACAGTTAAACGTAGAAGAAGGATACTAGATCCTTTACACTGATGGAGCTTCAAATGTCCGGGGGATGGGGTTAGGTATCCTACTGAAATCGCCACAAGGGGACATTATAACCCAATCAATTACATGTGAATTTCAGGCCACTAACAATGAAGCAGAATACGAAGCACTTATAGCAGGAATGCATCTTGCTAAGGATATAAGGGTCTGGTATCTCCTAGTATATGTTGATTCTTTATTAACAAATAATCACTTTAACAGATCTTATGCCGTGAAAGGTGAAAGATTGCTACAATATCTTGAGATAGTCAAAAAACTATCAAAAGAGTTTGTAGACTTTAAGATAATGCAGGTATCTAGGGAAGAAAACATAGAAGCCGATGCTTTAGAAAATCTAGCATCATCCTTAAGGATACCAGAAGGAACAAAGATTCCAATTATCCATATCCTTAAACTAGCAATTTATGAAGAAGGATACAAGATCAACGCATTATCTGAGAATGAAGAATCAAGGATATTGGATCCTTAGCATAATCAAGAATCCTGGATCCTTCCAATCAAGAACTACATCTTAAAGGAAAAGATCCACCAGACCAAAATCCTAAAGTGTTTAAGATGAAGGTATCCAGATACACCCTGATAAACAATGTATTATGTAAAAGTCTCTTGCAGGTCCTTATCTAAGATGCTTGGAAGAGCCTGAAATCCAAAAAGTACTAAAAGACACATGAAGGAGATTGTGGAAATCACACTGGGGGCAAGGCACTCTTCTTTAAAGTCTTAAGAATAGGATACTTTTGGCCTACTATGAAGAAGGATGTGATATCCTACTCTCAGAAATGTGATGCATGTCAGAGACACGCCAACTTCCTTCACCAACCAGCAGAACCACTACATCCTATTACCTCTTCATGCCCTTTTATGAAGTGGGGGATGGATATAGTTGGAAAACTACCAGTTGCTCGAGGATGGAGAGTATTCATGCTTGCCGTGACTAATTACTTTTCCAAATGGATCGAAGCTAAGGCATATCCTTTATAAAAAGGAATATCCTTATGAGATTTGGCATTCCAGCGGATATAATTTTTGATAATGGATCTCAGTTCATAGGAAAGAGGACCACAAACTTTTGTGCCGGTTGGGGAATCAAAATGATCACTTCCACCCCAGTACATCCTCAAGCCAATGGGCAAGCGAAGTCTAGCAACAAGATTATTATAAATAATCTCAAGAAAAGACTTGGGGACAAGAAAGGAAATTGGGCAGAAGAACTACCTTTCATCCTATGGCAGATAGAACTACCACAAAGAATGCAACAGGGCAAACTCCATTTTCATTAGTCTTTGGATCTGAAGAAATAATTCCTACAGAAGTACTTATTCCTACAACAAGAGTTAGCATGAAGGATCCTAAGTTGAATAAAGAATCCTTGATGCAAGACCTAAGACAATGGACGAAATCCGAGACATAGCCAAGATAAGGATGGCAGCTTATGAACAAAAGATAACAACTTCTTATTACAAAAATATAAGAATATGAAGATCCCACATAGGAGATATGGTTCTAAGAAAAGCATTCATGAATACAACCAAGGCATCCAATGGAAAGCTAGCACCGAAATAAGAAGGCCCCTTCTTAATTGATGCGGAGGTAGGAAAGGGAGCCTACAGACTAAGTACCATGGAGGGTGAACTTCTACCTAGAGCATGGAAAGCGATACACGTCAAGAAATAATTTACATAAGGACGTTGTATCCTTGAAACATGTTATATCCTGATTTTCACAAGGATGATGATTCAATGACAAAGGAAGATGCATGCATAAAAGTGGCCTTGTCGCCAGTCATTTCGGCCCTGTCGCCAGTAAGAGATTGATAATCTCTTCTACATTTTTAAAGTGTCCAGCGCACCTTCTAAGGTTTGAAAGTTTTCACTTTCCTAAGTTTTTGGGTAATGAACTCGGTTCGAGCACATACCCTCGCCTGGAGCGCATGTTACCTAAACCTATATGTTGGGGTGAAGCAGCCAGTCCATGAATAATGGCTGACCACTCCTTCATTCTTGGCCAAGTGGTAAGGGTCTTAAGGTTCCTAGCTCTTTCGGGTTAGCAATTGGTTTGGCATGCACGTGCCATCTAAGGGCTTTATCGCCAGTATCTTTAAAGGGCTTTATCGCCAGTATCTTTAAAAGGCATTATCGTCAATATCCTTAAAGGGCTTTATTGCTAGTATCTTTAAAAGGCTTTATCGCCATTATCCTTAAAGGGATTTATCTCAAGTATCCTCGAAAGTCTTTATCGCTAGTATCCTAAAAAAAGTTTTAACGCTAGTACCCTTAAAGGCTAAGAGACCAGAATGGGTTGGTATCGGTACAGGAATCCTCCAGTAACACCAACATGAAGACCTAGGCTTTATAACAGGTTGGCTAAGGCTTTTGGCATCTTTTGACTAAGGACTCTAGTTCCAAACTGATTAAGGCATGAGTGGCTGGAAACATATATTTGAAGACACATCCACATATCAAGGTTAAGCTATCAAATTATGATTTTCTATTCTATCTTTATTACTTAAAGACATTGTTTCCTAAAGTTGGCCATGGATATTTATCCTCTAAGGATTCTTAAAATTTATAGGTTTTTAATCAAATTGCAATCATAAAATCAAACAATCTCACAACACATGGCAGCTAGTGGAAACGTTATCTTTTTACTAATGGGTTAACCATGAAGAAATACCAGGTATGAATCAGGGCTTCATCCAACATAAATCGATTCATCCATCCAGATTCCCAGAATGATTTAAATACGATTTGGGCTTCCTCATGAAACTCAGGATCCCTCCACCCAAACCGTTAATTTTCTGCCCACGAAGGGGACTCTAATGCAAGAAAAGTAAAATTGTTCAAAAGAGCCCGAAGGCTATAACCAACTAGTCATGCAAGACTAAAAAATGGGCTCAAGGCTTATCAACATTACCTTCATCACCCATGGAAACCTCCTTCTCCTTGCTGGCTTCATGACCTCCCTCCTTGGCATCCTTGCCCTTACTTGGCTCACCCTTCAACCTCCAGCTGCTTCAGTCGTATCCTCCAACTCTCCCCCTAGGTTGATGACCATTTGATCCCACTTGGCTATGTCCCAAATCTTCATGTCATAGCCAGCCTCTTGAGCCTTCTTCGCCATCCTTAGTCGGGCCAAAAAGATGGACACAGCTGCATCCTTCTTGATACCAAAGATGACACCATCCTTTTCGGCTCTCAAACCCTCCAGAGCAGCCATAGCCTCGCCAGCATCCTTCCTAGCCTTCTTTAGCTCAGCTTCATTAGCATCCTTCCTAGCATTAGCCATCTTCTTGTAGTCAGCAAAGGATTGCTTAAGCTCGAAAAGCTTTTTGACTAGGTCATCTTGGCACTGTTGGAAGTGCTCAATGCCCTACAAAACCAGAAATTGAAAATTCATATAAAGATACAATCTCTGGAGGAAAGCAATTTTCATCTATGGATATAACATCCTTAGAAGGATAAAGGATCTTTGTGCCTAAGCCCTAAAACCCTTAAAAAGCCATCATACCTGGATGAGGAGTTTTGAGGTCTCGGAAGTCTCCAAATTAGTGAAGATTGAGCTCTCGGTTGACTTCCTTTTTCTAGCTAGGCTCTTGACACGCTGAGTAGGAGCAGTAAGTTTTGGAATAGCAGGAGTGGCGGCTTCTTTCTTTATGGGCTTGTCCAGAGGCATACTATCAATTTCTTCGAGCAAAGAGCGAGTGGTTGGACGGCGAACTGCGCACATAACAAACAAGGGGGCTATTTAAATTGTTTTCTTACATTTATTCTTAATAAATAAGTTTCCTTACTTGACATGTTTGACTGGGAGCTTTGGCTTTCACTGACTGTTGACTCTGTGGTTCTTGCCTTGAAGGTCCTTGACAACTTGCCTAAAGTAAGCAAATAATCAATCCTAGAACACTATCGGGCAAAGGAGGAGCAAGTTTTTCGAAGATCAAAGCTGCAAAAAGACAAACAAGATGTTAATGGTACATTTGGTTCCCAATCGTGAAGGAAGATCACTTCCTCCTAGGATCGAAAACCTTAGCACAAAGAAGTATTCCCTCTTCCAAAGCTCGGTGGTTTAGGAGGAGCGAAGGACAAGTTGCTCACAACCAGGCTTAGTTTTCAAGAGATACCTTAAGGAGCCATGGCTTCGGATCTCATATACCGAAGCAACGTCCCCTAGGTTTAGATCGAGTTCGTGATCTTAGATTAGGGTTTCAAGAGTGTAGAGGGTTCGCCATATCATCGCCATTGTTTGGGAAAAGCTAAGGCCGGTGACTTCAAAAAATCAAGTGGACAAGGCGGGAAAAGGATAGGTGAAACCAATCTTGAAGGGGAAGCAAAGAAAACAAACCCACTTATCAGAAATCATATCAGAGCGAAGTTTGGGGTCGAAAGGGTGAAAAACCGACTAAATTGGGGAAAACCCCTTTTGATCGGAAAGCTTCAAGATCACGATCACTAATGGAGGGGGTTTCAAGCTCGGGACCCTTCAGAAGGTTTTGGTGAACGGAAGAAGGGTTGGTTTTGCTGTAGCTGGAAAAGGGAGACGTTTTCAATTTTTTGCCATTCTTATGGTTAGGGTTTTTGCAAAAAGATCAAAGAAAAAAGAGAGAGAGAAGATGAGAACAGTACCTGTGAAGTCGGGGTATAAATCAAGATCATCGCTTGAGTAGATATAGCGTATGATGGGGGAGATTTGCTCTGTACCTTGAGATACGGTCCATGTCAAATCAGAGATAAAAGCACGGTTGAAATTTAAAAATAGAAAAATATCTTTGAAGCCCGCCACTTGTATTCCAGAAGATATTTTTTGGAGACAATTGTTGGGGAAGGAATTTTCAAATGATATTGTATCCTCAAGGATATAGTATCTTCAAGGATGTTGTACCCTAACAATCAAGGATACAGGATCCTCGAAAGGCAGCGACATATAACTAGTGATTGATTGAATTGACTTGGTCTAGTTTAATTTGAACGTGGGGGAAGTGAGTTCCGAAATTTGTGAAAGAGAAACGTTAGAAGCCGCATGAACTAAATCCACTGATGGTCACATTGACCATAACGTCCACGACCAAGTTTATAGGAAGTTGGTTGTAACTACTTAGCTATAAATATTGAGTGCCATCGGTGAACATAGGACACATCATTCAGCTCGCACACTTGACATCCGATTACTACTTTACACTCACACAACACACATTCGATTGACTATTGTAACACTTAGCTCTCACTGATTCGACACTCCAACAATTGTTGTATTTGTTTGTTCAAAAGATAAATAAAGTAGTTGGTGATAATTTTCACCAACCGGGGTTTTTTATGCGGGCAGTGCTAACGCTCCAAGGGCTTTTTCCCTCGTAACCAAATCTGTTATTCAAACATTTTCTAGCTGTTCATTACTTGTTTTGTACATTTGTTCGACTATTCACGATCAAAGATATACCGCCTCACATACTAATTCAGGATATAAGACTCTTAGTAGATTTTATCCCGAAACAACCACCATCGTCAAACATCGTCGTCGGCCAACGCCGTCAGCATCACTAGTGGCCATCACCGCCCTCACACCACCATCACACCACCATCATCCATCTCCACTTTGGTACTTTCATCATCATCATCACCAACCACTAACACTACCACTGTCGCCCTCTTTCCCTCATTATCTTCCAACGCATGTCACCACCATCGATCTCATCTCCACCTTCACCGCCATCGCCACTTTCACCATCATTGCCGGTCACCACTGCACCAATACGTTCACACCATCGCTCCCTTCTCGAGTATCCCCATCGTCATCACCAAACTCCTTCTCTTTCCCCTATAAAACCTTAATCCCAAATTGAACATCTAGCACCAGCTTATACCACCATGTAGCACTCAATACCCTAATTAAGATCTAAACATATTCGCCTCACAACCTCCAAACACCCCAATTTTAGTGTTTTCTTAATTTAAAGGTTAAAAGTGGAAAAGAGGGATTTGATGAGATGATGATGATGGTGCGATGGTTGAGGTGGGGATGATGATGACGATGGTGCGATGGTTGAGGTGGGGATGATGATGACGATGGTGATGTTGCCATGGTGGTGATGATGAGGTGATTGTTATGATGTGGTGATGTTATGATGGTGGTGATAATAAAGTGATGGTGGGTAGATGGCGGTGACTATGGCCTTCATGGGTGTTCAGTGATGGCTGGTGGGTAAGAGGCGCCTGTGGTGGTGATGGTGGGTAGATGGTGGTGGTGGTGGTGGGTAGTGGTGGTGGTGGTGGTCAACAAGGAAAGGGGGTTATGTTTTTTAAATATTTGTAATTATAATAATAGTCCCTAGATAAAAGAAATATAAAAAATTACAAAAGTAGTCCCTTAAAAGGTATTTTAGTCATTTTACTTAAACTTAACAGAAAAACTAACGTTTTTTCATGTTAGTACCTTAACTTGTTACAAAATTTAAAACACAGTACCCCAACCTGTTACAAAAAAGTCTTAGTACTCAAACCTGTTATTTTAAATAAACCACATGGACTATTTATGTAATTAACTCTAATATGTATTATAAACTTAATTTTATTTTTATTATATTATTTTTGGGTTATACATGCATGGAGCTAGGGGTGTGTACAAAACTGAAATAACCGAACCAGAACCGAATTAACCGATGCAACTGAACCGAAATGATCAAACAGAATGGAAAACCGACTGTTCGGTTAACCGAATTTTTTTTAACTCGACATGTTCAGTTCGGTTTCGGTTATTCATTTCTTAATTACTGAAAATGATCAAAATGAACCGATTAACCGAACCAACGTGATTAACCGAACCAAACTGCACCAAAAACCGACTAACCGACAAACCGAACCGATGTATATGGCCCACTAGTATATTTATTACTAAGTTCAATATAAGAGTGCGCTAATCATATATGTTATTATTTATTTATTTGATTGTTAGATCGAAAAAAGGGTCACTCTCCAATATTAAATATTAACCCTGATGAAAAAACACAGTACATAAGCTTCCAAAAATCAAAATCAACATTAACGTGAAAATCAAAATCTCCATTTTCAGCAGCATTTTCTTCTATTTTCAGCAGCTAATTTGACTCTTGGTGGACCTGATTGCATCTCAAGTTGACTTCCGATTGCATCTCAAGTTGACTTCCGATTGCATCTCAGGTTGGTTTTTTAATGGTAGTTCATATAGTGAAATTAGTAGTTATATAGTCCACATACATTTAGAGATTAAAATATGTGATGTTAATATTTTGATTGTTGGTGGTCTTCACTTTGCAGAGAGTATATTTTGGTCTTTCTATGGTCAAATATAGACTTTTTAAAAACCCATTTATATGATCCAAGTTACTGGACCTACTGCTTCACAATCTGAAATTTGAAACATGGATTTTTTTATTTTATATGTTTGTTCTCATTGTTTTCTAAATGGAGGTACTCCTAATAGGATGGAAACATCGGGTAGCGAGACTCCAAGTGCGAGTAAAAAGAATGCACCAGTTATTGACGTTGATGAAGAAAACTTAAAAGTACTGGTCGATAGTGTTGGTGACCAAACCGTTGAGCAAGATAAGAAACAGGGTGGTACTAAGCGATCGTACGTGTGGGACCATTTTACAATGGATAAGGAAACTAACAAAGCAAGATGTTCCTATTGTAAATGTTTGATTGCGGTTGCTTCAAAAACGAATGGTACAAGTGCCTTGAATAGCCATTTGAAGTTTGTGTGTAGGACATCATCTTTTTACAATATGATAGATAAAAACAAACAATCCACATTAAATTTTAAGCCTAAAGGTTTGGGGGAAGGTAGTGGTACCTTGGCTACTCACAAATTTAGTCAAGAAAAATGTAGAAACCTTCTTGCTCAAATGTGCATAAAAGATAATTGTCCGTTCAGTTTGGTTGATGATGAAGGACTTAGGGAATTCGTTTAGGAGTTAAACCCAATGTTTAAGTTTCCATCTAGATGGACAATTGCTAGGGATTGTGTGAAGATATACCAAAAAGAAAGAAAGAAACTAAATGTTTTTTTAAAAGATCAGATGGTATCTCTTACCACCAATACATGGACATCAGTTCAAAACTTTAATTATATGTGTCTTACTGCACATTGGTTTGATGATGATTGGGTTCTTAGAAAGAAAATTTTAAATTTTTGTCAGATATCTAATCATAGGGTTGAGACAATAGGAAGATTGGTGTATCGTTGCTTAGAAGAATGGGGCATTGATAGGGTTTTCACTGTAACAGTGGATAATGTTTCATCTAATGATGGAGCTATTAGATTTTTAAAAAGAATGCTTAAGGGTCCTCATTCTGTGTTAGATTGCAAGTTTTTGCATTTAAGGTGCAACGCGCATATTATAAATCTTGTAGTTAAGGATGGTTTAGAAGAACAATTTAATTCCATAGCTAAGATTCAAAATGCAGTGAGATACTTAAGATCATCTTCTTTTAGATTTCTAGCCTTTAAAGATTGTGTTGAGAAAGAAAAGGTTGATTGCAAAACTAAGCCATGTCTCGATGTAGAAACTCGATGGAATTCTACATTTTTAATGTTGGAAATGGCACTTAAGTTTGAAAAGGCGTTTGAAAGGTAATGTTCTATATTTTGTTTTGATGATTATATTTTTATAACTAATAATCTCATGTGATATTTTTTTCATTATTAGACTTTAAGAGGTGAATTCAAGTTATAGATTATATTTTCATGGTGAAACGATTGATGAAGAAAGTACAAGAATGTCGAGAAAGAGAAAGAAAAGTGATAAAGTTATGGGGGCACCCGATGAAGATGATTTTGAGAATGCAAGGTTTGTAATTTTATTTTATCTAGAGGAAGACACAAGCTTTTGTTTATTTGCTTATACACTTACCTTATTGTATTGATTTTTCTTTATAGGTTATTTATGGAATTCTTGAGGATTTTTTTAATGTGACAAAGAAAATTTCAGGGTCTAAATATGCGACTGCGAATTTGCTATTTGTTGAGCTTTGTAAAATGCACGCAAGTATAACAAGCATGTCACTAAGTGATGATGAGAATAAGAAAGCTATGGGTTTG
This sequence comes from Flaveria trinervia, assembly GCA_025506515.1. NCBI lineage: Eukaryota > Viridiplantae > Streptophyta > Magnoliopsida > Asterales > Asteraceae > Flaveria > Flaveria trinervia. Next base: position 18,535,584 of record CM046444.1, read on the forward strand.
TCAATGAAAACAAAATTTGAATAATGTTGGAATAATTTAAACAACATTAATTTGTTGTTGAATGTGGCTCTAGTTCTTGACCCATGAAATAAGATGTCCTATCTTGGGTATTCCTTATATGGTAAAGGTTCTAAAAAAATCAAAGAAATCAAGGATCTAGTGAAGATAACACTGATGGAGTTGCTTGATGATTACAAGTCAAAAATAGATAAAACAAAAGAGCCAAGGAGTACATCGTCTTTCACAACTAATTTGATTAATGATGATGCATTTGTTGACTTATAAGATGGTTACTTAAGGTATTTAGAGAAAGAAGGTGGAGATGGGGTAGATAGTAATGAAGTCGATATTATTTGAGTGATAGGAGGGAAAATAGGATAAAAGGAGACGATATTTTTAATGTTTTAGGTCGGTGGAAGATAAACTCAATGAAATTTCCTATTCTATCAAAAATTGCTAAATATATTTTAGCAATGTCAATTTCAAGTGTTGCATTAGAGTTGGCTTTTAGTATGGATGGTAGGACAACTGATAAACATAGGAGCTCTCTTACTCCTAAGATCGTCGAGGCATTGATTTGTGCACAAGATTGGCTACGATCTACACCATCGGATTTGCAAGATTCCGATATGCATGGTCAACAATTAGTAAACTTGGTTGATAATTTAGAGAAGATTGAAGATGGTAATAATGTTTTTTTTAATTGTTATATATGTGATTAGTCTTTATTTTTTGCTTAGATATTGATATATATATATATATATATATATATATATATATAATATATATTTATATATAAATAATTATATATATATATAAATAATTATATATATATATATATTTATATACATATATAGATATATTTATATATTATATATTTATATATTTATATATGTATATATATATAAATATATATATATATATAGGGAATAGATCAAACGATAACTAGTTTTTTTTAGAACTCTAAAAATCAATCTCAACTACTAGTTCTCAATGGTAAAATTATAATTAACAAAAACCTGTTTAAAATATTTATAAATAAAAAAAAACATAAAAATAAAAAAAATTTACAAAAAATAAAAAAATTCCCGTTTTTTTAACAAAATTCGACTGGATTTACACTTGTGTAAATCTAGTTTACATATGTGTATAACTAGATTTACACATATGTAAACAACGGATGTACGATTTGTTTTAAAAAGTATAATAACATGGTAGGTGTTGGATAGATAAAAAATACTGAATTTTATGGTGTTTTCTTTTTGAAAAAATAATGTTCTGAAAAAAAGTATGAACATTTTAAAAAAATGGAGAAATGACATGTGATTTGCATTTGATAAAAAATGTGTGTCTAAGACTGATTCCTAGAGTTTTCACAAATATATATATATATATATATATATATATATATATATATGTATGTATATATATATATATATGTATGTAATATATATATGTATGTATATATATATATGTATGTATATATATATATGTATGTATATATATGCATATATATGTATGTATATATATATATATATATATTATATATATATGTATATATTATATATATATGTATGTATATATATATGTATATATATACATGTATATATATATGTATATATATATGTATATATATATATATGTATATATTATATGTATATATTATATGTATGTATATATATATATATATGTATATATATATGTATATATATATATGTATATATATATATATGTATATATATATATTATATATATATGTATATATGTATATATATGTATATATATATGTATATATGTATATATGTATATATATATATATATATCGAAAACTGATTATTAGAATTATTGTTAATTTATGCTCGTTTCAGTTAAAAAAAACTGAAAAATTATATAACCAAACCAAAACCGCAAAAACCAAATAACCGAAAACCGAATAACCAAAAACCGATTAGTGGAAGATTTTTAATAACCGATCAAGTCGATTTCGGTTTCGGTCGAGGGTAAAAACCGCACCGAACCGAACCGAGCACACCCCTACATGGAGTTGGTTTTGTTATATATCATCCATGATTTCACGCAATATGATCATCAAGTGATCGATAGCGCTGCTCATTCGTATACCACATGGGGTGGGGTGGTGCTCCCTAGCTTGTACGTACTCTATCCACCTTAGTCATAAAGCATGAGTTAACTACACCCATTCCATAAGAAAATCTATCTTTTTATCAACTTAAGAAAATGGTCTCAAGTTAACTAGAATTCCACAAGTGGTTGTTGTGTTGCTGATTTTCTTTTGATTTGGTTTTGAACGCTTGAATGGAAAAGCCTCAGTTTGGGCCTGAAGTCGGTTACATAATTAAGCCCAATAATTGGAAAAGAAACATGCTTTTTGGTTGATTTTGACATTCTTTTAAGTTTTTTTATATACGTAGTAACTAGATCTTTTACCCGGCGCATGTTGTTACGGCATCATAGGAAACATCATACACGACATGATAAAACATCGATTACAATCGACCCAAGTCATTTCCAAAATAAAGTTATGTCAATGTGTAGAGTTAGTTACTTGAATTTAACTATCGAATGAAAACGTATTATATTTGACCTTAGTATTTTCCAAACAAAATTTATATCGAAACATAGACCTCAATTCGTTAAGACTCATATCTGAACTAAAATTACGTCAAAACTTAAGAGTAAATGAAACGTATTAGGTTTGACTCAACACATTTTCATAAAAAACTTATGTCAAAATGTAAACGTATTTTGAAACGTAGAAGGTCTTAAAGCGTATATTAAGTTAAGCACAAAAACATTTTATTTTTGACCTGAGCTTATATGCATTACTACAGTGATATTGACGTGGTTAAGTACGTAAAAGAAATGTATGAGGTATTGATAATTTGATATAGGTAGACAAGAGTATTATGTCTAGTAAGTTGCGAAGTAAATAAAATCTAACATTGAAACAATAATTGTTCAATAAAAATAAAATTGATTGAAAAATTTGAAAATAAACGTCAAGACTAAAAGAAACCAAAAGAGTTGAAAGTCCTTCGACTCAAACCGGGGAGAATAAATTTAAAATCATAAGCTATAACCATTCCAAACACAATGCTTTTATGTTAATGAAATTAAAACATATAATATAACATGAATTTAGAAGAAATAAACAATGAAAAAAGGTCCACCGATCTTTAAAATTAGGTAGTAGTATAATTATTTATGCTAATACTAATATCTGTGGTTCGTTATATTAACAAAACACATATATAAGTAATTATGATCCTTCAATATCCATAAACTTAGTAATTATGATTGATAAATTTGTGCTATGTTAAAATCAAGTCCAAATAAGTATGTTTACTTGATTTTATAGGAATCCAGTCATTTTTATTTAGTTACTGCTTAATTAATATATTAGTTTAGTAGTAAAGATACATTACATAAATTTAAGTACGCTGTATCTAGAAAAATATGTCATAACAAATGCAATGGTCAGGTTTTCTCACATTAAAAGTGCACACTTGCCTTCGAAAAAGAATTTGCATACTTGAACCTAAGCTTATAGATGTGGTGATTTTGACTCGAATATAAATGGGTTGATTTGGTTATTATCTGGTAGTTAATGTGTAAAATAAAATCTTAACTAAAAAAATAAGTCGGCACACAAGACAGATTCAAATGGTTTATTTACGTAGGAAATACGTTCATTTTTATATTAAAAATAGTAATTAAATATAAAATAGTAATTCTAACGATACCCTCGTTAGTCATGAAAAATATTCTAGTATAATACCGTTTACAAATACAACTAGAAAAATAAATATAAATAATTTTTATGTACCAAACTTGATTTGAACATCTGTTTTTAACGTATACTCCAACGAGACTTCATGTAGTATACTTGACATGAGCCTTCATCGCGTTCGGATATTTAACTATACCCCTTCACTGCAACAAGTAACAAATAAAAAATCGACGGTTGTGACTGAGAATCGTGTTAGACACGGGTCCCTTGAAACAGATTTCCCTTCTCTACTCAAGACAACACGTTTGTCTCCCGGTGTACAACAGCCAAAGCAGCATGTGCTGTCGGAGAGTGCCTCGGCCCGAGAGATTACCGGATAAATATGTGTTATGATGTTACGTGGAAAAATGTTAAAAATGATGGTGTATGAACAACAATTTAGAGAGTGCTCTTCTCTAAATTTTAATAAAAATTGTTGAATTTAAAGAGAATAAATTCTTATTCTTTTATTTTCTTTTCATCATGAGTTTAGTTATATACTCATACTAAAAAATTTAAATTAATATGAGTTTATGATTCACAATCATAACTTTCATTTATTTATGAAATGTTTTATGAGACCAAATTAAAACTCTCATTTTATTTATAACATGTTTAATATCAATTTTAATAAAAATTATGATCCATAATAAACTTTCATAATATTTATTAAAAGACTTGGTCAAAACATAAAACATCCATGTTAATCAATACATGGTTTTATTAATATTATGCAAGAAATTACAATAATTTCCTACTATAATCATCCAAGTTTTACTTTTTCATTCCGACCACTCAACTTCGAACATCGATATATAATTCATCTTAGTTTCAGTTTGGACATGGGATAACTTGTTACAAAACGAGAACTTAAACCAATAAATAAATAAATATTTATATAAAAAATATATAAATATAATTATTTTGTGTCCAAAATTCTAACAATCCCCTACATGAATGGAGATCGATCAAAACACACAAAATTTCCAATGAAAACTCGATAGTTGAGTATTGCAGTATAGGTAGGTGTTCCTGTAGATACATGTCTACCTAGTTTATGAGCTTAAATGAAAAGTCTTTCATGTCTTACATATATATAATGAATTGGTTCAATGAAATATAATATGTGATTGATGTTTATTAATGTTTATTTATTTCATATTATTATTGTGTTAAAGTATAATTTATATGAATGGACATATTATATAGGTTTGAGGTTGTTGTACATAATTCTTAGTCAATAATGATTAAGTAATGTGTTCAACATAGTCGGATGAGTATTCATGCTAATAGCCATACTTATGGACCACACGCATGAATACATCATGCTTATGGACCAGTCGCACGACTGAACCAGGAGACTGGATCAGTCGTATGATTGAGACATAAGATTGACCCAGTCGCACGACTAAACCTTCAGTCGTGCGTATGGATCAATCCCATGATTCAATCGCACGACTGAACCATGCTAATGGTTCAGTCGTACGAATGAAAACCAATAACCTATAAATACCACTTAATTCGTGGAAAAACAGGATGATTCAAAACAATTGAAGAACACTTGATACTTTCACGAAACCTAGCCATTCAGAACGTCCAAGAAAGCCAGTCCAAGTTCATAGTTCGTTCATGGTCGATTCCTATTCGTTCATAATGTGTAGTTAATTCTTATATAAATTGGGTTAACATTCTCACTGATTGGATCGCCAATCAAATAGGATTCCGCACTATTTGATTCGGTATAAACGCAGAATCTGTTAGTATTCCATACGTACACGGTCCTGACAAGTGGTATAAGAGCTTTGGCTCTTCATTTTGCGTTTTGATTCAATTAGGTTTGTGTCAAAACTCATATTTTAACTCAAAAGAGTCATCTTTTTGAGTCCACAGGTGTTTTTTGATGTTTCCAGGCATTAAAGTTTAAGTTTTAGTCATACAACAGATTAGCGTTTCTGGGTAAATCGTATTTTGTGTCTAAGTGTCAAAAATTCGATTTTTCAAGAACAACAGCCTTCAGTCGCATGAATAGCTCATTCATACGATTGAACTCATTCGTACACCCCATTCGCACGAATGAACTCAGTCGTATTCCTGATTCGCACGACTGAACAACTTCAGTCGTTTGAGTCCATTCGGTTTGATCATACGCACGACTGAATCCATCGCACGATTAAATTCATTCTCACTCTTCATTCGCACGAGTGAACCATACTCATAGCCCATTCGTACGATTGAAATTGTCCTGTTCTCCTAGTACCAAATTTATACAAATGGAAGATCAGTTTGCTGCGTTTACTGCCGGGAAGGACTCATGCATTCAGAACCTTCTGCTTCTGGAGAATGAGATAGGAAATCACAATAAACCGCCAAAGCTTATAACGTTAGATGACTATCCACAATGGAAACAACGTTTCGAGATTTACCTAAATGGAGTGGATCCAAATCTCTGGACTTCTATAGAGACTGATTACACACGGTACCAGTCAACACAAATGGAGTAAAGTTGACGTTGGGTGGAATGAGCGAGGCTCAGAAGATACTCTTCAATGCTGAGAAGAAAGTTTATGCCTTATTGACTCAGTCAATCCCGAAAGATATTTTTCATCTGTTTTCTGAGAACAAGTAGGCCAAAAAGCTATGGGAGGCATTAGAGAAGAGATATGATGGAAACACGACATTAAAGGCACTGAAGGCTAAGGCTCTCAAAAAGGAGTTCGATAACTTGTCTTCAATTGGAAACGAGAGCTTAGATGATACTATTGATAGATCTTATCATCTAATGAGTGAGTTGCACACTCATGGCGTAACCACATCAATGGAAGACAAAGTTTCAAGCTTTGCAGATGGTTTGCCTGAGAAATGGGATTCATTTGTGTCCAACCTCAGACAAAATGACATACTTGCAACGTTGGACATAAATGACTTCATCTTGAAGTTAAGGGAGGAGGAACTGCAGATGAAGTACAAGTCGAAGAAAGGATCTGATGTATAGAATCCTTCACTCTACAACTCAGTTTCATCTCCAACTGGTTCAGGAGCTCCACTACAAACAACATTCGTGTCCAGTTCCACTGCTCCTTCCCAAACCACTACTTCAGGACCAGAAACGTCTGGGTTATCAGGGACTCAATACATAGTGCCTGAAGCCAATACTAGGAAGTTGAAGACTGAGAATCTCAGTAATATCACTGTGAAAGTTACAAAGGAGCATATGGATCTTCTAACAGCAGTGGTTCAATCATATGATGGTTTAGTTACTGGGAAGATTAGAAATTGTCATCTTGCAGATGAAGACTACTAACAAGTTGACGAGAACAAGCTGGAAAGGATGGAGATCATGTGGGTTCTAGCAAGTGCAGTTAGACGAGTTAAAAAGTTTATGAAGATGACAGGGCAGAATCTTGTAGCCACTAAAGACACGATGTTTGATTTTGACAAAACCAAGGTCACCTGCTTCAATTGTGGTGAAAAGAGGCATTTTAAATGTGAATATGTGAAGGCCAAGAAAACTGGAAATGGTAACCTATTTCCTACTTTCAATCGTCAAGACAAAGACATGGTTGGAACTAGCTCTTCAAATAAAGAGACTAAAGCGCTAACAGCTCAAGGTGATGAAGGACAAGACTGCTCCTTCCGATTTGTCTTTCCTAGAGAATCAAACATTGCTTTTGTCGAAGCATTGGATGATGGGTCTGCCAATGTAGGTGAGATTGCAGCTGAGCAAGCTATGTTAGATTCAGAAGAAGCTGTGAACGTGGTAAATCACGTGATTGAGGAAGAGCTTAGAGCAACAAGTTCAGAATCTCTAACAATAAAAGAGTCTACCTCTGCATTAATGGCTAATTCAACTGACTCCGCACAAGTAAGTTCTTCAAATCAATTATTTAATAAATATGCTTGTTCTGAATTTGAAAAATTTAGGGAAAACATTGATCTAAAATTTGCTAGGTTATTAGAACACAATGATAACTTAGTAAATGACTTACAACTCTACACTGAAGCTAATCGTATATTAAAGCAAAATGAGTGAAGTTTTAAAGAAAAGATAGAACTTTTGGGGAAACAACTATGGGAAAACGAGGTTGTAGCCTTAACTCAATCTAATGATATAAATTTTTAGTTAAATTCTTTAGAAGAAACCAAAAAGGAGAAAGCATTTTTGGAAGTCGAGGTTAATTCATTAAAACAAAAAGTGCATAGTTGGACTAGTTCTTCTCACATGGTACAAAACTTAGTGAAAGAACGAAACAATGAGAATGGTTTGGGATACAAAGTAGTACCACCACCATATGAGATCCTTTTGAATATAAAATGTAGACCTATTAATAACAACCCATTTAAGGATCATGTGGTGTCTACTCTTATAGTTAGTGATCCTGATTCCATGGGTAAGCTTCTGAAATCTGAAACTAAACAGAAAGAGACTACTTTGAAATCAAAAGGCAAGATTCTAGTTGAGAATTTGGATGATGCATTTAAAAGGGCTAATGTAAGGCCAGGTTCACCAACATCCATTTCAGAACCCAAACTGACTAAACAAGTTAACCACAAACGTGTTAATCATCAAAGTCCAACCAAAGTACAAGTGAAAGATGTTCAAAACGTTAAAAAATTTATTTTGTTAATAAGGCTGAAACATCTAAAAGAGAAATGATAAATCCTATCTAGAAAAAGCTCACACCTTTACCTAACTCATCCCCAATAAAAGGTTTCCTCAATTTGTAGAAGCAAGATCTTGCTACAGTGGAAAAAGAGGACATATCTCTTCTAATTGTTCTTATTATCATACTCCTAGAAAGAAAATTAAACTTTATAATACAAAACCAAGTTCTTCTAAAAAAAGATCTAACACTCCACCTAAGAGTGTTAGTGAACCTAACATTCAAACCATAAGTCAGTTGTTTGTTTACCACAAACAGGCCTTACACAAAACTGGCTTATGGAAAGAAAAATCAAGTATCGTGTCTGATAGTAAGAACGATCAAGAGAAAGATAAGCCCTCATCCTCTAAAGGAAAATGGGTTGAGTTTATGATATGTGATTCCTCTGGGTCACCCAAGCCATTTAAGGCTTGGGTCCCAAATCTGAACTAACAATTTCCTTTGACTGTGCAGGGTGTCCGCTACAGTGCTATCACTAATACCTGGATTATTGATAGTGGGGCGTCCAGGCATATGACAGGAAATCCGTCCCTCCTTTTCAACGTCAAACAAATCAAAGGGGGGCATGTTTCATTTGCTGGGAACAAAGGAGGATACATCATAGCTCAAGGGGAAGTAGGAAATGAGAAAGTCAAGTTTGATAAGGATAACTATGTTCAACAACTATAGAACAACTTACTTTCTATCTCCAAGATCTGCGATAAAGGATTCAAAGTTCTATTTGACAACAAGAAGTGCTACATGTTGAAGAAGGACTATGTGATTGAGGAGAATAAGGTTCTTATGTTAGCTTCAAGATATAACGACTTGTATGTCTTGGATCTGTCAAAAGCCTCCATAACAGATCACAAGGTTCCATGCTTCCTATCAAAAGCAACTGAGAGGGATTTAGTCTCTTGGCATAGAAGAATGGGACACATCAATCCTAGGAAGATGAATCACCTGGTTCAGAATGATCTAGCGAATGGTGTTAATATGAAGAACTTCAGCTTCCAGACTTCTGCATAGCATGTAAGAAAGGGAAACATACCAAGAAGGCTCACAAGGCAAAGAAAGTTAATTCTATTGATATGCCTCCCAAGCTTCTACACATGGATCTGTTTAACCCTGTCTGCACAAAGAGCATTGCTGGAGATATATATTGCTTTGTAGTAACAGATGATTATTCAAGATTCTCTTGGGTGATTGTAACACCCGGTTATTTTTAGAAGGCTCAAACAAAAGAATAAAGTGAAGAAGAATAAAGAAATACCATTAAACCCAAGTTGAGGGGTTGAAAGTGTGCAAAGTACAAATTTATTGTAATTTTGTACAAAAGTAACATGGCCATCCAGGCCATGCTACTTTTCACCTTTCTGCTTATGGATTTCAAAGAGAGAAAGAGCAGAGTTTTCGAGTTCATTGAAGAACAAGAGTAGGAAGTCGAATTCAAGGTAAGAATTCATGATTTTTGGGTGTTCTTAACTAGTTTTAGCCTCGGTTATATGCTTATGTGTGTTGTGTGTGTTCGCGTATCTTTTTGGTGGGTTTCTAGGCGGTTGAACTCAACTTGCAAATGGGGTTTGAAAAAGTCATAACCAGAGGCTGCTAAGGTGAGTTCTAGGACCCCCTTTTTACTTGTTTTAAACTACATTGGGGATGGAAATGCATGTATGAAATTTTTATAAAAGTTGGGTTTGTACCCGTATGTATATATGTGTGTATGTTGTGGGTGGGGTTTGATTTTGGGGCTGTGTATGTGTTTGATGATGTTATGTGTGTGTTTCTAAGGCTTAGAATGCATGATTAAGCTTAGAATAAGTTTGAGAATGATTAGGGACTGAATTATAATGTTTAAATGTTGAATAGGCTGCTTATGCGCCCAAATAGGGTTCATATGCCTAGTATGAAAATCTGCCTAAGTGTCCTCATACGCCCGAAACCTCATGCGTCCATATAGTGGTCATGCGCTAGAAATAGGCAAAATTGACTAAGTGTTCATGGGCCCAGATATCTCATGCGCCTAAGCACTCATGCGCCTGCATAGTGCTCATGCGCCTAGAATTTGCCCAGAATAGACTAAGTGTTGCTCATGCGCCCCAATAGTGCTGATGCGCCTGCATAGTGCTCATGCGCCTGCATAGTGTTCATGCGCCTAAAGACTTAGAATATTTTCTGACTTTTTGGGGAAAAAGTGAAATGTAGAATTTGACTTGGGAGGTTCCCGGGGTTCATGTGAGTTGACTTTTTGAAGTCAAAGATGTTGTGATGGGCATAGTATGATTGTTGTATGATTGATGCTTATGCATGATGGTACGTTAATGTGGTTATGCATGTATGATGGTGCCTTGTATGGCGATTTTTTGTATGATTATGTTTATGTTCCTGTTATGTATGTTTATCTTTCCCATGGCTTTACGTGTTATAGTTGTGAAAGAAATGAGAAAGTATTATGCAACGTAAAGTGAAAGATAATAAAAAGTGGAACATAATGATAGAATGCATGCATTAATGAAAGAGAAAGTAAAGAAAGGCTTACAAGCAAAATATACAGAGGTGCATAGCTCTAAAATGTCGTAAGCTCAACTGTGTATGGTTAGCTAACCCTTAAAGATACACGCAGGGGTCCAGTCTTTGTGACTGACTAGTGATACAGTACATGGTTATAGTGATTACTCACCTCGGTGTTGGTGCCAGGCTATGTGCGGCATGGAAGTCATTTATGATCTTCAGCCTAGTACTCGAGTTATGTATAATGTTGGAGGTGTAGTATACAGTTGGGTTTATAGTGATTACTCACCTCGGTGCTGGTGCCAGGGTATATGTGGCATAGAAGTCATTTATGATCTTCGGCCCAATACCCAAGTTATGCATAATTTTGGAGGTGTAGTATACAGTGGGGATCTTTGTCGCTTACCCCGGTGCTGGTGCCAGGCTTTGTGCGTTATGGAAGTCATTTATGATCTTCGGCCTAGTACCCCATTAGTTTGGGGTATAGCTAATGACACTGATACGGAAAGAGATACAGAGATAAAGAAAGTATATGATGAACAGTAAATGAATATAAGTTGGTATCAGAGCCAAAGTTTAAGTGAAACGGGTAAATTTTCAAAAGAAACCTAAACTTAAACTGAAAATAGGATGGAAAAGGAAGGGATGCCGGTATGCCGGTCGGAGTAGCTACGTGCCATCGGGTATTTTCTTTAATGTTAACCGGTATTATGTGCGCATGTTATGTGATTTGTTGTATGTGTTGTTGGTATATTTAGATACTGATATAGTCAGGATAGGTAATGCTTGGGGTATGAAGAGTAAAGTAAGTGGCTAATCACAACTGGCCACTTTAATTAGGGACTTACTATACTTGATATAAACTGAGCTATTCCCTTGAATGACCGTGTTGGTGTTTGAATCTTATAGTGTGTGTTAAAGGATGGCCGGTGGTAGATCATCGATAGCTTCGAGGGGTGGAGGTCGTGGTGTACATGGTGCTGAACTGCGGCCCAAAAGAGGAAGGCCTAGAGTTGAAAAGGTGGTTCATGAAGAACCCGAGACCCCTCATCCAAAGGGCGGAGACGAGAGTGCTAACCTGAGAGCCTCAATGAAGGAGGCTGTAGTTGAGGAAGTGCATCAAGTTATGCAGACAATCATACCGTCTGTGGTGACCGAAGTGATAAAGGTTGTAAGGGATGGGGAGACGAAAGAAAGGAGTAGGCCTACGGGCGAAGGGAGACGACCCGAGATTGAGACAATTTTCTCGGAGGATGAGGAAGAACAGGAGGAAGAAGAGCCTGCGTCGGAGGCGGCACGAGGCTACAACTATGGGGCATTTCAAGATGCAAGCTCCCTACTTTTGATGGTAACGGCATTGCAGCTGCTGCTCACCGGTGGGTGAGAGATATGGAAGTTGTTTTTAATATCAGCTTGTGCCGATAGGACCAAAAGGTGAAGTTTGTTGCCCATTCATTTATGGACTCGGCTTTATGCTGGTGGGACAATATCGTCCATGCCAAGGGTAGTCGGGCGATAGGAAGGATGAAGTAGGCGGAGTTGAAGAGGCTGGTGATTGAGGAGTTATGTCCTCACCGGGAAATGGACAAGGTGGAAAGGGAGTTCCTGCAGCTAGAGGCGGGAACTATGACCCATCAGCAATACACCACTAAATTCAACGAGATGGCACAGCTGGTGCCTGATCAGGTGACACCTCTGTCAAGAAAGATCAAGGGGTACATCCAGAACTTGCTGGCGGATATCCGTAGGCATATGATCACTGCCCGACCGAGCATGTTTAGGTTGGCAGTTGACTTGGCAGAAAGATTGTATGATGAGCAAACGGTGGTGGTGGCTGAAGGCAGCAAGAAAGGTGGTGGTGACTGGAATTGGAACGGGAAGCGATTTGGACATGGCGGAGCCACTCCAAACAACAAAGGTGCACGGGTGGATGACCGACGTGTGGTCACATCTGGTGCGAGGTCGAAGAGGTGTGCTAAGTGTGGACGAGAGCACACTGGGGAATGTAGAGTGGGATCCAATGTCTGTTTTCGTTGTGGGAGGACCGGACATATGGTGAAGAACTACGGGGTAAGGAGGTGTTATACTTGTGGCGAGGAGGGCCACATGAGTAGGGACTGCAAGAAGCTGAGGGCTGAAAGTTATGGTGCAGGGAAGAAGACGACTGGGACTGAAGGGCAGAGGGCGAGTGCTAGAGCGTTCAAAATGACGCAGGAGGAGGCTAGGATGGACCCTGATGTTGTGTCAGGTACGTTCCTAGTAAATCAAACTTTAGGCTTGGTATTATTTGATTCTGGTTCTAGTAAGAACTTTATTTCTACTACTTTCTGTACTATGTTGCCTGTTAGTAGTAAGAATATAGATATGCCATTTGATGTAGAAACTGCCATAGGTAAGTCGATCAAGATTTCTGAGATGAGAAAAGGATGTGACATAGAACTAGAAGGTCACAAGTTTCCAGTTAGACCATTTGCGATGACCTTAGGCGGGTTTGACGTAGTCCTTGGAATGGATTGGTTGGTCGACTACGAGGCGACTATTGTGTGTCGAAAGAAGATGATTCGATTGACAGCACCTGATGGGAATTCGGTGATGGTTTACATTGACCGAGTCATGACGATTCCGAAGGTGATTTCGATGGTGGTGGCGGGAAAGTGCATGAGGCGTGGATGTAGTGCCTACTTGGCCTACGTGAAGGATGTGGATACGCCAACACCACAACTGACCGACGTACTAGCGGTGTGTGACTTTCCAGATGTATTTCCCAAAGACTTACCAGGAGTGCCACCAGACCGCGAGACCGAGTTCCAGATTGACTTGATACCGGGTGCCCAACTGGTAGCTAAGGCATCGTATTGGTTGGCTCTGACTGAGAGGAAGGAGTTGATGGAGCAACTGCAAGAGCTGCTTGATAAGGGGTTATTAGACCGAGTATCTCTCCTTGGGGTGCTCCGGTCTTATTTGTGAATTAGAAAAACGGTAGTATGAGAATGTGTATAGACTATAGTGAGCTGAACAAGTTGACGGTGAAGAATCGGTACCCGTTACCAAGGATTGACGATTTGTTTGATCAGCTCCAAGGTGCCAGTTGGTTCTCGAGGATAGACCTTTGATCTGGTTACCATCAGCTGAAGGTTAAGGAGCAAGACATTCCTAAAACAACTTTTCGCATGCGCTATGGACATTACGAGTTTCATGTTATGTCTTTTGGTTTAATCAATGCACCAGCTGCTTTTATGGACTTGATGAATTGAGTGTGTCGGCTGATATTGGATAAATCAGTGATTGTGTTTATCGATGATATCTTGATTTATTCCAAGAGGGAGGAGGAGCATGCTGGTCACATATGGGAGGTGTTGGAGACGTTGAGAAGGGAGAAGCTGTATGCTAAATTCTCCAAGTGCGCGTTTTGGTTGCGTGAGGTGTAGTTCTTGGGTCATGTGGTGAACCCTGAAGGGATTATGGTGGACCCGGCAAAGGTTGAGGCAGTGATGCAATGGAAGTCACTAAAGACACCATCTGAGATTCGTAGTTTCTTGGGTTTGGCGGGCTACTATAGGAGATTCATTCAAGACTTCTCTAAGATGCTTCTCCACTAACCAAGTTGACCCGAAAAGATGTAAAGTTTGTATGGGGTCAAGCTCAAGAGAAGGAATTTGAGGAGTTAAAGGCGAGACTAACTCAAGCTCATGTTTTGTCGTTACCCGATGGAAGTGAAGATCTAGTGGTTTATTTTGATGCTTCCTACTCGGGGTTGGGATGTGCGTTAATGCAGAGAGGAAAGGTTATAGCCTATGCATCCCGACAGTTGAAGATTCATGAGGTTAATTACCCTACTCATGATTTGGAGCTAGCAGCTGTGGCCTTCGCGTTGAAGATTTGGAGGCACTACCTATATGGGACGAAGGGCACCATATTCACTGACCACAAGAGCTTAAAGTACTTCTTCGAGTAGAAGGATTTGAACATGAGGCAGAGGAGATGGTTGGAGCTTATAAAAGATTATAACTGCGAGATCCACTACCATCCGGGCAAAGCCAACGTGGTGGTGGATGCCCTTAGCCGAAAAGAGAGACCCGAGCCAATTCGGGTGAAGGTTACGAGTTGATCATGACCTCTGATATGATGAAGCAAGTCAAAGAGTTTCAAGATGAGGCATTGAAAGAAGATCATCTTAACTCCGAAAGAATGAGAGGTCTGGTTGCGGAATTGGGTGAAAACACACTCGGTGTTAGAAGCCGATTCGGACGGATGTGGATTCCTTGTTTTGGGGATCTACGGGTGAAGATTATGGATGAAGCTCATAAGACTCGGTACTCTATTCATCCCGGTGCTACAAAGATGTACCAAGACATGAGGAAAGATTGTTGGTGGCCGAGTATTAAGCGTGATGTGGTGGAGTATATGAGTAAATGCCTTACTTGTTTACAAGTGAAGGCCGAGCATCAGAAGCCATATGGGAAGATCCAACCTTTGGATATACCAGAATGGAAGTGGGATCACATCACTATGAATTTCATTACAAAGCTTCCGCGTACTGCACGAGGTTATGATGCCATATGGGTGATTGTTAATCGTTTGACGAAGAGTGCTCACTTCCTACCGATCCGCGAGACATATTCATCTGAGAGGTTGGCGGATTTGTTCATTAAAGATATTGTAACTCGTCATGGTGTGCCGGTGTCTATTGTGTCTGATCGTGACACCCGGTTTACATCTAAATTCTAGAAGAAATTCCACGATGCAATGGGGACGAGATTGCATATTAGCACGGCTTATCATCCTCAAACGGATGGTCAGTCGGAGAGGACGATTCAGACGCTGGAAGATGTGCTTCGGGCATGCGTCATTGATTTTGGAGGAAGTTGGGATGACCCCTTACTGTTAGCTGAGTTATCATATAACAACAGCTATCATGTCAGTATTGGTATGCCCCCTTATGAGATGCTATATGATAGGAGATGCAGGACACCAGTGTGTTGGGGTGATATGGGTCAGAAAGAGTTATCAAGCGTTAAGGTGATCGAGGCTACGATTGAGAAGCTTGAAAAGATCAAAGCCTTCATAAAGGCAGCCAAAGATAGACAGAAGTCATATGCTGATAAACGACATAGACCAATGAGTTCCAGGTAGGTGATGGGGTTATGTTGAAAGTCTCACCTTGGAAGGGTATCATTCTGTTCAGAAAGCGGGGCAAGTTGAGCCCAAGATACATAGGGCCTTTCTGAATCATTACTAGAGTAGGAGAAGTGGCCTATAGATTGGAGTTACCAGATGAGTTAAGTGGAATTCACCCGACATTCCATGTATCTCATATGAGGAAATGTTTAGCAAACGAGGATATAGTTGTACCACTGGAGGTTATCGAGGTAGATGAACGACTCAATTATGTGGAGCAACCTTTGGCGCTCATTAATCGAAAAGAGAAGAAGTTAAGGAATAAAGTGGTTCCTCTGGTGCGTATAAAGTGGAATCACAGGAAGGGATCTGAGTCTACGTGGGAGACTGAAGAAGAGATGAGACAGCATTACCCACGTTTGTTCGAGGAATAACAGGTTTCAGGGACAAAACCTATATAAGGGGGTGGACTTGTAACACCCGGTTATTTTTAGAAGGCTCAAACAAAAGAATAAAGTAAAGAAAAATAAAGAAATGTCATTAAACCCAAGTTGAGGGGTTGAAAGTGTGCAAAGTACAAATTTATTGTAATTTTCTACAAAAGTAACATGGCCGCCCATGCCATGCTACTTTTCACCTTTCTGCTTACGGATTTCAGAGAGAGAAAGAGTAGAGTTTTCGGGTTCTTTGAAGAACAAGAGCAGGAAGTCGAATTCAAGGTAAGAATTCATGATTATTAAGTGTTCTTAACCGGTTTTATCCTCGGTTGTATGCGTATATGTGTTTTGTGTGTTCGGGTATGTTTTTGGTGGGTTTCTAGGCGGTTGAACTCAACTTGCAAACGGGTTTTGAAGAAGTCATAACTAGAGGCTGCTAAGGTGAATTCTAGGACCCCCATTTTACTTGTTTTAAACTGCTTTGGGGCTGGAAATGCATATATGAACTTTTTATAAAAGTTGGGTTTATACCCGTATGTATATATGTGTTTATGTTGCGGGTGGGTTTAATTTTGGTGTTGTGTATGTGTTTGATAATGTTTTGTGTATATTTCTAAGGCTTATAATGTATGATTAAGCTTAGAATAAGTTTGAGAATGATTGGGGACTGAATTATGATGTTTAAGTGTGGAATAGGCTGCTCATGCGCCCAAATAGGGTTCATACACCTAGTATGAAAATCTGCTTAAGTGTCCTCATACGCCCGAAACCTCATGCGCCCATATAGTGGACATGCGCCTAGAAATAGGTAAAATTGACTAAGTGAAAGACAATGAAAAGTGAAACATAACAATAGAATGCGTCCATTAATGAAAGAGAAAGTAAAGAAAGGCTTGCAAGCAAAATGTACGAAGGTGCACGACTCTAAAATACCGTAAGCTCAACTGTGTGTGGTTTAGCTAACCCTAAAGATACACGCAGGGGTCCAGTCTTTGTTATTGACTAGTGATATAGTACATGGTTTATAGTGATTACTCACCTCGGTGCTGGTGCCAGACTATGTGCGGTATGGAAGTCATTTATGATCTTCGGCCCCGTACTCGAGTTATGTATAATGTTGGAGGTGTAGTATACAGTTGGGTTTATAGTGATTAGTCACCTTAGTGCAGGTGTCAGGCTATGTGCGGTATGGAAGTCATTTATGATCTTGGCCTAGTACCTGAGTTATGCATAATGTTGGAGGTGTAGTATACAATGGGGATCTTTGTCGGTTACCCTGGTGTTGGTGCCAGGCTTTGTGCGTTATGGAATTCATTTATGATCTTCGGCCTAGTACCCCTTTTATTTAGGGTATAGCTGATGACACTGATCCGGAAAGAGATACAGAGATAAATAAAGTATGTGATGAACAGTAAATGAAGATAATAATGATATTATCTATGTGTACGTACGATGTGTGATCATCTACGACTGTATAGTAAGATTTTGAAAGAAAGTAAAGAATGGTTTTGAATGAAAGTAAAGTATGTTTTATTTTAAAACTAGAACTCACTCAGCGACGCTGACTTTTATGTGTTTCCAGTTAGCAGGTAAGGTTGCTGAGGATGGCACGGGGTAGCTACTTGGCTCGTTTTGGATGGCATCCATTTTTATAATGATTTTATGATGTAATGCAACAAGTATTTTGTATGTGATAATGATGTATTATTTTGAAAAAGCTTTTATAATGATATGGAATTGTCGTTTTAGTAATTCCGCTACGATGTTTTCTTTAAGATTAATAAAAATATATGTTTTGTGCGATGATTGGCCAGCTGTAAGCGTCCTGGTAACGGGGCCTTATAGTGATGTTTCTGAAAGCCAAATCAAAACTTTTGAATCATTCAAACATCTGGTAACTAAATTGGAATCACTCTACAGGCTGAAAGTTAGGCAGATTCAGTCAGACAACGACACAAAATTCAAGAATCAATGGATGGAGGCATACTGTAGAGAAAGAGGAATTGTTCATCAATTCACCTCTGCCTATACCCCACAGATGAACGACGTAGCTGAAAGGAAGAATCAAGGTTGATAGAGACTGCCAGAACAATGTTAGCCGACTCAAAACTGCCAATTCAATTATGGAATGAGGCGGTGGCGAATGCTTGTTACACGCTCAATCGAGTCTTAGTGGTCAAACGACATGGGAAAACATGTTATGAACTACTACATCGACGTAAACCTAACCTGGAGTATCTAGAACTGTTTGTCGCACCACGCACATTGTTAAAGAAGACTCAGACAGGGAAGTTCAGCGAAAAGGCAGAAGAAGGGATCTTTCTCGGATACAGCGTACCAGACAAGAGAGTTTACAACAACTCAACGGGTCAGGTAGAAGTGTGGTGCAATGTTGATGTTCAAAAATACACCCACCCCCCAGCTGAGAAAGGACTCTCATTCTTCTTTGACTATGATGGATTCTTTATATCCTTCAATATGCTACCTTCTCATACTAATGACGACCTTTCTGCGAGGATGATGTACGACGTTCTTAACACTCCTCCATCAGATTCGACATCAACTGGTCCATTATATGATACTTCTAGCCCTTTAGGGAGAGACCTTGAAGTAAATGAGTCTTCATCTGATGAAGAGGCAGTTGAGACTACTCATGTGGACCAGGAGGAATAGGTTCCCAACAATGAAAGTAATCAAGCATCAAATCCTGATGCCTTTGACACTTCGGAATCTCATACTCCAATAGCTACAGATCCTGAACCTGAGTTTAACAATCTAGATAATAAGGTGGCTATTCAAGCAACTCCCGGATCTGGGCTGAACGTTTATCATCCGTTTGACAATGTCATTGGGGATGTTCGATCGGGAGTACAGAATAGAAATCAACTATACTCAGCTGATTATGCCTCGGTAATGGAAAAGGGATACCTTCACGATGGTGCATATCGATGTTTTGTGTCTCAATTTGAGCCAAAATATGTGAGTGCAGCCTTAAATGGTGATGCATGGGTTAGTGCAATGCAAGAAGAACTCCTACAGTTCAAGAAGCTAGGAGTTTGGACCCTTATGGATAAACCAAAAAGTGCTAAGGTTATTGGCACTAAATGGGTGCTGAAATGCAAGAAAGATGACCAAGGGGTCATAATCAGAAACAAGTCTCGACTTGTAGTTCAAGGGTTTAGACAAGTCGAAGGCATTGACTACAATGAAGTGTTTGTACCTGTGGCTCGGATGGAAGCAATCCGTATCTTTCTAGCCTATGCATCCTACATGACCATTAAAGTCTATCAACTAGATGTGAAGAGTGCATTCCTTCATAGTGAAATCCGTGAGACGGTCTATGTCACTCAACCCGGAGGATTTGAGGATCCTTATCATTAGGACAGAGTTTACAAGCTGGACAAGGCTCTCTATGGGCTCCATCAAGCCCCTAGTGCCTGGTATGAGAAACTCTCAACTCATCTTGTGAAACACGATTTTCGCAGATGAGTTATTGACTGTACATCGTTCATTAAAGAAAGGATGGGGATTTACTGCTGGTACAGATTTATGTTGATGACATAATCTTCAGTTTCAAAAACGAAGAATTGTGTAAAGAATTCGAATCTGTAATGAAGGCAAAATTTGATATGAGTGCCATGAGGGAGATGAAGTTCTTTCTCGGCTTATATGTGGATTAAACACCAAAGGGAATCTTCCTACATCAGACCAAGTTTGTAGGTGATATCCTCAGTCGATTCGACATGGAGAATGCTTCAGCAGCTGGAACTCCACTTGCTACGAACCATGATGTGGCATCTGACGAAAATGGTGATCTGGTTGATGCAACCATGTACAGAGGAATGATCGGATCTCTCATGTATCTCACAACCACGCATCCTAATATCATGTATGCCACGAGTCTTTGCTCCAGATATCAGGTGAAACCAAAAGTAAATCATCTCATTGTGGTTAAACGAATCTTTCGTTATCTGAAGGGTACTCCAACACTCGGGTTGTGGTATCCTCATGATGATGACTTTGAGCTTACAACGTATAGTGACTCGGATTATGGTGGTCGCAAAATGAATTACAAGTCAACAGCAGCGGGATGTCAGTTCTTTGGTAGACGATCAGTCACCCGGCAGTGTAAGAAGCAGACCTCCGTTGTTCTATCAACATGTGAAGCTGAATACGTTGCTGCTGCTAGTTACTGTTCACAAATAATTTGGATTCAACAGCAAATGCGCGACTACGGTTTGCAATTTTCTAACACCCCTATTTCCGTTGATAATTCTGCTGCTATTGCTGTAACAAAAAATCCGGTCCAAAATCTTAAAACTAAACACATCGGTATTAAGTATTACTTTATACGTGACTGTTTTGAAAAGCAATTAATCGATGTTGTTACAATTAATACTGATTTTCAACGCGCCGACCTCTACACAAAAGAATTTGACAAACCTAGGTTTTTATATCTATTAGAGGTTAATGGCGTGAAAAACAAAAGTGATGTGATTCAAGAAGAAGATAGTTCGTAGTCCGACTAGTGTATTTATTTTATTTTATTTTATTTTTATTTTCCTCTCTGTTAAAATCCAAAAACACAAAAAGATTTCCGGTTTTAGTATATTAGGGGGAGAATAGTCTTCGATTAGTATTAAATTGCAATATATATTTACTTAAAAAATGAAGGGGGAGGGTAGTTTAGCTTAAAGAAGTGAAATCAAATCTATGATTTTAATTCAAAGCTCATGGAAAGTGATAGTACACAGGGAACGAATTGGTTAGGACTTCAAAACTAGTTTGCTCAAAATACAAAATTCAAAGTACAAGTCTGAGAAGTCTAAGCATAACTAAAGAAAAATGATAGTTAAACTAGTTAGTTACTGAGATAACATAGAGAAAGTAGACCTAGAGGTTGCTAGTTCATTATCTGATGTGTCAGTAGATTCAACATGATAGATGAGTAGACTTCATTGGTGAATTAAAAATTCAAACTAACTTGTTCAACTTGTTATGGGTTCTCATCTTATCCCTGGTTAACACAATCAACACATTTCCAATAAGGGGTGATGAGCAAAATAAACACAACAAATGTGTGCGGATGACCATAAATATGAGCAAAGCACATGTAAAAACTGCTAAAAGCAATCAAGCTGATAATATATGTTGTTGGTGTGTTATGTGCAAAAGAAAAATAAATGCTCTAACAAGAAGATAGGTTTTGTGCCTCTCTGCTGTGCGGTGGCACTGACATAAGGATAAGCATAACCTAAATTTTCTAGAATTCATTGTTGTTTGCGCCTCTCTGTTGTGCGATGGCACTGACCTGAGGCTTGGCATCTCTTTGAAAGCTCTTAGAATAGTCTCTTCTTTTCCAATACCCATAGACCACTCAAAAATCTCCTGAGGAATGTTGATTACCAAATAAGTGTGAGATCCACAAATGCATGTTGAAATAATTAAACCTAATTCGTCACCATTGTAAGTCAAAAGCCTTTGTATGGATTTAAGGGGACAAACATACTGACAATCATCGTGATTGCAATTTTTGAAAGTCGAAATCATTGTGTGCATCTTATAGCTTTAGTATGATTTCTTGAAACTGCTAATGACTCTTAGATAAAACAAGAATCTAGCATAAAGTGCATATTAATAAGGGGTTCCCAAACGATTCTATCATACCTGTATGATTCCGTAATGAATCGTTCCAGAAATGATCTAATCAACTTGAAGTTGTTCTGCTCAAACCCAAAACAACAAAAATACGTCTTGTTTTATTTTAAATTTCTAAGTTATTTTCTATCTTCTAGTCGTTTGTAGGATTAATCGTCGGACTATACAACTGGATGTCCTCTGTGAATCACTTACTAAAATGGGTCATGTCTGAGGTGACCAATCAGTGTTAAATCATAAAGGATGACGTCTGAGGTGATCAATCAGTTTTAAACTAAAAGGATCACGTTTGAGGTGATCAAACCGTGTTAAAAGTCATAATGTTTATCAAATGTTAACATGTTAAAGGGTTGAAATTGTAAAGAGTTCAAGCTCATAAGTATGAGCCAATCATACGATTGAACCATAAGTATGAGCCAATCGCACGATTGGACCATAAGTATGATCAAATCGCATGACTGAACCATAAGTATGAGACGGTCACACGATTGGACCATGAGTATGGAACAACCATGCGATTGGACTACAAGACTGAACCAATCGTACGAATGGATCAAGGAGTATGAGCCAGTTGCACGACTGAACCCAAGTCACACGACTAAAGCATGAGTATGGGCTCAATCGCACGACTGGAGCATGAGTATGGGTCAAGTCATACAACTGAACATTAAGACAATTTATAAAAAGAGGGGTGAGTCAGTCGCATTTCTCACCACCCTTCAAAGCATTCAAAAAACTGCTCATACGTAGAGACACCCTACCCAAATTTCATCTTACCTTGATTACTTGCTGATTGTATTTCTAACCTATTTGTCATCCATCTACAGGTATTGTGAGACTGAAATCGATCAAAATGACCAGTGAAATCAAACCCTAACTGACCTAAACGAGTTAAATCAAGAAATCAGTAAAACTCCTTAAATAGACCACTTAAATGGACATACTCATTGATTTAAAAAACATTAGGTGCTATTTAGAGTGTTTGCGTGTCAAATGAGTCTAAACACGACGTCTAACATCAATATTGACCAAGATTCGAGGTCGGAGTGTCAAATAGAACTATATGCGAATGGACACTCTGAATGAACTTCAGTCGCACGATTGAGCCAGGCGCAAGATTCAATCGCATGATTAAATCATTCAGTGACTCAATCACACGACTGACTCTACCGCATGGCTTAACACACGACTAAGTTCAGTTGAAAGCTCAATCGCACGACTGAACTCAGCCACAGGCTCAATCGCACGACTGAACTCAGTCGTATGGTTCAACTGCACGATTGAACCAGTTTGATCTAAAATAGTTTAAGATTCAATAGTCATCTTCTATACAAAACTCTATGTTTATGTTTCATGTGTTGTAGCAATATGGCTGAGAGATGGACTATGAGCACTAAGCACAACATCTGTGCTCATCTGGATGCCACCACTTGGAATGCTTCCGAGTTTACGGGGATCATTGCATTCTGGCACAAATCGAGGATCTACAAGGCTATTTCTACCCCATGCGCTCCATACAAATATATTCAGTAGGCATTATGGGAAGGTGCCTCAGTTGAGCGATCGGTTGAGCCTTACCGTATCCAAAACTCTATCTTTGGACAAGACATTAAGATCACTGAAGACGACCTGAGGAGGGTCTTGGATCTGCGGGAAGACGGAGCACATCCAACCAAGCTTCATCCCCTAACTGTTCGTGGATGCTTTCTGAGGATCAAGTACGCTGGTGACATTAATGTCAGCGTACTGAACAAGAGCAACATGTGCCCTCAGTTCAAGTATTTGGCACATGTGATCCTCAAGTGCATAGCCTCCAGGCATGGTGGATTTGATGAGACTGACCAAATCCAAAATGCATACGTTGCACTGGTACTGAATCACCCATTCAGTTTCTCACGCATGCTCTTCTCGTCTCTGATAGAGAACATAGAGGCCAAGGGGAAGGAAGGCTTCTGCATGTATCCACGGTTTCTACAAATGATCATCGATGAGAAGCTTCCTCTACTGCCTAAGGAGAAGGGTGATGTTGTTATGTTAGAAGTGATGGATGATACGACACTGTGTCAGATGACGGTGTACCAGGGGAAGCAGGTGAAGCCCCCGGTTAGGAGACTATTTGGCCATCTAGCCAACGAAGAGTACGTGGTGCCCTCTCTTAAGAAGTGGCGTCACGATGACAGTGATTCTGATATTGATCCCATCATGGCCACCACAGACGAAGATGACGACGATGGTGATGACCATGATGATGGTCAAGGTGGGGGAGATGCAGGTCCCAGTTCTTCACGGGCCACCGACACTTCTACTATATCTTCACCACCTCCACCTAGTACTTCTTTTGCTCCAGGTGGGTCTGAGCAAGCTGCTGTCCATCCGGACTTTCTGTTAGATGAAGAAGAGGAATCAGATGATGAGCCTCTCATGAGGACAGTTGGGAGTAGGGTCGTGGCCACTAAAAAAGGGATAGAGGTGATTGGCGGACGCCAGGCCGAGTCGAGGGGTACTGCTGCTAATGATACTGATCCTACATACACCCTTGAACAACCCAGCAGCCTAGGGGGAGCGCTTATTGCAAAGGGCTCCAGGAAGAGAGAATGGCCCATTCCCACAGGAAGAAGAGCAAGAGGCCTAGGATTACTTTGATCACATCTTCCACCACTACCACAGCCACCACCACTACCACCACTACCACACCTCCTACCACCACCACCACAGCTACTACTACCACCACCACTCCTCCCACTACCACTATCACTCCTCCCATCACCACTACCATAGCCACTCCACCACATCCCACTCCGACTCCACCTCCCATATTCACCACATCCACTACTACCACCACCAGTCACCAAGAAGGTCCCTCCAACCACTCTACATTCATAGCTAAACCCACTCTACCCCACATCGGTTTAGAGGAACAGCCGGCTAACCTCAACAGCATTGTGCTTAGGTTGCTTCCCACTGATGAGCTAAGGGCTACTCAGTTACACAAGATGATGGAGGTTAATAAAGTTCAAGCAAAGAAGCTCGCAGAGCTCAGCAAGAAGAGTGACTAGTATGAGAGAGCACTAAGTCGAGCCCACCATGCACTTACAAATCAAAATAAATTGGTGTTGGCTTCGGTGCAGAGGATAGAGGAGCTTGAGAAGAAGAACAAGAAGATATTGCTAAAGCTCAAGGGGTCAAAGAGCGAGCCACTAAAGATAAAAGATGGTGATGATGGTGTGGTGATGATGATGATGATGATGATGATGAGGAGGAGGAGGAGGAAGATGATTCTGAGGAAGAGGTTGAGGAAGGAGGACCGAGCGGAAAAGATCAATATAATGATGATGATCAGGAAGATGATACATCTGCATCAGCCTCAAATCCTCAAGCTCAAGAGAGGCGAACGAAAAGAAACCAAGATCAAGGGCCTCATCCTCTGCTCCTCCAGCTAAAGAACCAACCGATTAAGACAAAAGTAATTATTAGATGTTTTTGTATTTAAAAAAATTTTGTACTTGAATTATGTATTACATTAATGTAATTAACAATCATCTATGTTTGTTTATGTTTAAATGCTTTATATGATGACTTACGTGTGATATGCTTAATGTTTAATCAAACATATGATGTTCAACAGAAAGATGAATATGACGTGGAACCCCGTCAGCAAGTTAAGACTCAACTTACAACGATTCTTGACTTGCAAGGGATAGTTAGGAGATCTGTGAGCTACACTCCGGAAGAGGGAGAGATCATTCATGATCTAACTGATGAACAGCTCGCTGAAATATTCAGGCTGAATCTGACGAGCTGGTCAAAGACTCTCCAGAAATAGATGTTACGAATGACGATGAGCTTAACAATGTTAAGGAGATTGAGATAGAAGATGTCACTACAGACCACTATCCACAGTACACTAATTCGGAAGGACATGTTATCCCCAACTTGGGTGAAACATTTGATAGTGATACTTTGAAAAATTGGATGAAGTGGAGAAGGAAAAGAGAGAAAGAAGAAACCTCAACCAAGCTTCAAACGCTAATGTCGACTTCAAGAAAGCTGAATGGGCAGCTTATTTTGCAGAAATAAAAGCCCAACACGTGTCGCCAAAGAAGATGCTTACACAAAGCTCTACAAAGTCAAATGTCATCAGAAGGTGTCTGGTAAGATCATAGTGTGGGCACATTTTGAGGACTTAGGAGTCTATGCAGTAAAGAGAGAGAAAGGAATCGAGTACTTCGGATATCCTCATGATCTTAAGACTCTTCCTGGTTTTGAGCTCAATTCTCTAGCATGTTTAGATCTTCTATATGCAAATCCAAGGAAGATGTTAGGATGGTTTGAGGTTGCGTTGAAAAAGGAATACCATACTAGGTAGGTAAACTTCAGACCTCTACAACCGAAGAGGTACATCCATAAGTCTAAAGTGGTTCCCATAACTAGAAGAGCTAAAGTAGTGCTGAAGTGTAGTCCCCCGTGCACGATGTCAAAGATTCCCTTACAGGAAATGCCCCAGGACTTCACTCCACACTTCAAATGGTGGTATTACGACTGGCGAATGGGTGAAGATGTAACACGCGGTTATTTATTTATTTTGAAGCCGACGAAGGAAGAAAAGAAATAAATTCCAAAGTCGAGGGACCAAACACACCAACGAGAGAAAGTTGGGTGAGTGGGGGGTATATAAAGGGAGAGGGAAGCCATTACCCTCTCCCCACACTCACATTTTCAGCCAAAAGAAAGAGGAGAAGAGAGAAAGAAGAGAAAAGGAGAGAAAAGTTGGTTCGGGTTGGTTCGAGTGAGCAAAATCATTAAGAAGCGAGTCAAATCGAAGCTTTACTCGTTGTGGTCGCTTGTGTGAGTTCTAGGACCCCTCCTTTAAACGTTTTTGAATGATTTGGGGCTGGAACACATCTGAAAAGCAGGTTTTTGTGTGTGTTCATGTTTGACCCGTTTGTGTATGTGTATGTGTGTGTATGATGCGTTTGAGCCTTGTTTGTGAGCTGTGTGAGCTTGTGTGTGCTTGAATGGTGTTGTGGTATGCATCCCTAAGGTTTAGGATGGTTGATTTGGGCTTAGAATGGGTTTAGATGAGCTTGGAGGTCGAAAATGGCAGATTGGGTTTGGGATGAATTGCATTCTGCATCAGCTAGGGCTAGGCGACCGAATGAAGGCCATACGACCGAATGAGGTGCGATTAGGGTCCATTCGAATGATTGAGAGTTCATTCGCATTATTGGGGCCAATCGCATGGGGAGTCATGCGATTGAGGGTCCAGTCGCATAAGTGCTTATCCGCATTAGTTTCACTAGCATGAGGTCTATCCGCATTAAGTCCATTCGTACGATTGGGTGTTCATTCGTATGAGTGTTCATCCGCATTGGTTCATTTGCATGATGTTCAGTCGCATGGAGGCCATGTGACTGAAGGGTATCCATGCGCCCTAATAGGGTTGTTGCACCCAAGGAGAAGTGTAGTTTAACTTCTGACTTTCGAGGGAAAATGCAGATGTAAGTGTTGATGTAAAGGTTCCCGTAAGAGCATGTAAGATGAAGGTTGAGGCCTTAGAGAGAATATTGGGCATGATGATGATGATGTCGCATGATTATGCATGTTATGTATGTATGATGTTGCCCTGTATGATGCTGATGACTGTGTATGATATGTTCCTTATTATGATGTATGTTTATCTTTCCTATGGCTTTACGTTGAATGCTAATGAATGAAAGTATTATGTAAAGTGAAGTGAAAGATAATGAAAGAGGAACATGAAGTAAGAATGCATGCATTAATGAACGATGAAAGTGATGAAATTCTTGCAAGCACTGTATGTCGGGACACGCCATTAAGGTGTTAGCCCAACGCTGTGCGGGTTCGCTACCCTGGGAGGATGCATATCGGGGTCTTTCTTTGTGATTGACCATACGTATGAACCATTGTTGCGTGCCTTAGGTGACCATTTGGTGCTGAGCACGACCGGTGAAGGTATTTTATAGGCTTGGGTCCAGTAACACGAGACTGAAGGGCATAGCATATAATAGTGGTATACCTGAACTTTACCTTAGGTATTGTGACCATTCGGTGCCGAGCACCACCGATGAAGGTCTTTTATAGGCTTAGGTCCAGTACCACGAGAATGAAGGGTAAAGTTCATGGTGATGACGAAAGGAAAAGATGTAATGATGAATGAACGAATAAAAGTAAGATGAATGAATGAACGGAAGTTAACGAATGATGAAGATAATAATGATTTTATCTATGTGTACGTATGTTGTATGATCACATGAAAGTAAAGAACGGTTTTAAGGAAATAAAAGTATGTTTTATTTTATAAAACTAGAACCCACTCAGCAACACTGACTTTGATGTGTTTCTAGTTGGCAGGTAATGATTGCTGAGGATGGCACGAGGTGGCAACTCAGCTCTTTTGGGATGGCATCCATTATTATAATGCTTTTGTGATGTAATGCAACAATGTATTTTGTAATTGATTAACGATGTATTATTTTGCAAAAGCTACTATATTGAAATGAAATGTCATTTTTAAATGTTTCCGCTGTGATGCTTTATGAAATACAAATGTAATTATATGTTTTATGTGTGATGAGGATCCGACTATAAACGTCCCCGGAATGGGGCCTTATAGAAGTGGTCATACTGCTAAACAGAGATGGAAAGATTGATACTATCCGGGTATTTGACCCAATGTGGCTTACAAACTTGTCAGCTGAAGATGCCTACACATTATACAAGTGGCCACTGTTCTATAACTCGCAGGATATTATACAAGCTCTCCAGTTCTAACATGTGATAAGACTCTACTTTGCATTTGAAATACATGTAGGAGTTACAAAAGAGGAGAAGTACAAGAAGTTCCAAGAACATGTGAAGAGTGTTAGACGATAGAGGAAACTAGGTCCAAGGGCGAGTTTGTAGATACATGTGTACCTAGTTTATGAGCTTAAATGTAAAACTCTTTCATGTTTTACATATATGTAATGAATTGGTTCAATGAAATAATATGTGCTTGATGTTTATTTATTTATATGTGCTTGATAATATGTGCTTGATGTTTATTTATATAAACTAGGTCCAAGGAGAAGTACAAGAAGTTCAAGACTCGGTCGCACGACTGAACCTTCAGTCGTGCGTATGATCAATCGCATGATCCAGTCAAACGACCGAACCATGCTAATGGTTCAGTCGTACGAATGAAAACCAATAACCTATAAATACCACTTAATTTGTGGAAAAACAGGGTGATTCGAAACAATTGAAGAACACTTGATACTTTCACGAACCCTAGCCGTCCAGAGCGTCCAAGAAAGCCAGTCCAAGTTCATAGTTTGTTGCTGGTCGATTCCTATTCGTTCATAATGTGTAGTTAATTCTTATATCGATCGGGTTAACATTCTCACTGATTGGATCGCCAATCAAATAGTAAAACGCACTATTTGATTCGGTATAAATGCAGAATCTGTTAGTATTCCGTATGTACACGATCTTGATAGTTCCAATTGAACCTTCCTTTGTGAAGCATATTTATCCTACTGGGTGATGTGTAGACGCGATGTCTTTGAACGGACCTCATTTGGTGTAAACGACAATATACATTCACACAAGACTCTCCCTAGTCGGGCACTTCCCCTCATTATCGTGCCCGGTCATGGATCACTATCCTGGTCCTGCGAGAGCTCTAGGATTTGAGCCTTCACACAAATCCATTCGAAGGGACCCCACTTCTCTCTATCATAGGCGATTCCATGAATCATTAAAAGCATCATGGTTATATTGATTCCCATAATCATTTAACCTGAATATGCTTAACATTCCATAATCATTTAACATGAATATGGCCATAGGAAGTTTGTAATTCCCTTTTAGGTTTAGGGTACTCCCATATAGCGACACTGTTGGTCATATGATTAATTGTCCTATTGAACCTAGATCTTGGGATCTCCAGTCAACTAGGTTAGGCTTCCCTCATATTCTTCTTCCCTACGGGTTATAGTCCAATTCTCTCTATCTCGTATCGTTTCAACCCTCAGGTAGTTGGATCCAAAATTATTATCTATCACTTTATCAAGTCAATATAGATAACTTCAATCGAGATAATTTTCATGATGTGTTCTTAACTCGTAAGTCAATAATGGCTATTGTAAAACTTTTAAGTGTATTTGAAAAATACAATTCTTATTTTAAGACAAACATATCTCCTTTATACCTTTGATAGTAGACATCTATCAAGATTCTAAATCTAGCCAATTAGAATTCGAGTCTATCATAAACTTCCTATGACTTTGTGTACTACACTAGATCATGGATTTGCAATATATTTGGATTGCTAAAATCCATATTGCCAACATTTTATTTTCAAATGCAAGAAGCCCCCATATTTAAGTGTTATTGGATAACATCCATATGGGGTAATGAAAGGTTCTCCTTTTCTAAATAGGGTTGAGAAAACTTCTCACAAAACCATTTCTACATACCCTAAATGATTGTATCTAAAATGGTCTCTCCCCCACATTTCTTGAAATTTGATTTTGAAGTGAGGTTTGCTATTGGACAAACCTAGAAAACTGAGTCCTCCTTATTAAGCTTTATATACTAGATAGCATTATGTAGTTAGTTAAGTTTTTCATAGGTTATATCAACCTCCTTGAACTGAATGAGTATCCTCTTTCAACTTTGTCTATACATAATTGACCTCCTTACAGTATCATAAGAGCATTCACATCCTGTTCTTTAAAAATGTGTGAGTAGAGTCTTTAAATTATATGGTATGGTTTTGGGTGGTTGTGAGTGGAGGAGAGAGAAAATATTAATGTTCATTTGTAAATTTAAAGATTTACTATTGAACCCTTATAAATTTGTTTAGTATTTTTAAAAATGGTTGTGAGTGGATGAGAGAGAAAAGATAATAATAAAGTTGTTAGAAATATTATTTAATTGAAAAGAGAGAGAGAAAAAATAGTTGTTTTTAGTGTAATTATATAGATAAAAATAAAGATTGGGTTGTGAATGCTCTAATGGATAAGTACTAGGCTAGCATGCTTTAGACTACAAAACTTTAGCATCTAAACAGAAGATGCATCATTATGATCCTTTACAGCTTGAAAGAATAACACACTATCCCTTGTCCATATCCATATCTTATTATAGACAAATCATGAAACTTATTTTCCATTATTCGGTTTAGGAATATAACTCGTTTTACTTTAAACCTCTCATCCACAGGCAAGTCACCAGCCATAACGCTGGACCTGGTAGCTGCCTTAGCAGCAACTCAGCAGCAACTAGTAAGTTGAAACTTTCAGAACTTGATATTACCACAATAGGTTGCAACAACTCAAAGGAAAGCTTGGTACCAATCTAGCGTACACACACTTCAGTAGTCGGCATTGAGTTAAGACCAAGAACTCGGTAGCATCTTTCAAAACTACTCAGCCGACTTTCAAGCATAGCAGTGCGGGTGTGCGAAGTGCAAATGGGACTAATTTCCCTTTGACTTATAAAGACCTAGTAATAAGTCTTGATTCAGTTTACTTTGGTGAACGCATTTATCAAACAAGATAAATGAAACTCGTCTACAATCAATATTACATTAAGACAGAGTCAAAGACATTGACACTAAATAATATGTAATTTATAAAGTTTGCTTGGGGTTATTGGCACATATGTATTGGTGTTCCCTTTAAGCTATGTATAACTAGGATACTTTCCCAAACGAAAGAAAAATCCTTCACATAGCTCTAACAATATTAAAATGGTAGAAACATGTACATTTAGATCTTTCTAGAATGAATTTAGTTAAATTCATTAACAATAACATATATTGCTTTCATATGTAGATCAATTCACATTTATGAGTTTTTTATGATAATTTCAAATAAAATTTATCAGTATATCTCATACTTATATATTTAATTTCAGTACATTTATCATATTTTCGATCTCATGATACACTTATCATATTTTCGATCTCATGATATGGTATGACATTTGATGTCTTATCTTTGACACTTAAAACAATTCAACAACTCTTAAGTTGTTTTCTATGCAAAACTTTTATTGCACTACCGTTTAAAGTTATATATATTATAAATATTATTTCATTGACGTTTAAAATTATTTCCTTCAAAATCAATTTGAAGGTTATAATATAAATTTATTTATTTCATTATAAATATTGTGTGTGTCATCTTAAATATTAAACACAAATAATAATACAACCGAAATTAAAACTTAAGGTGTAAAATACTTTTTAATAATAAATTAAACAGAAAAAAATAAATATAGATATCAAATCTCAAAGTGTTATTATCTATAACATTTTTATCATTAGCAATGATATTGATTTTATGGTATATCTTGAGGTACTTCTTAATAGTACTTCATACACTCATACGATTAAGTTTCTCATCCTAACTTAAAACTTTAATTTAAATAATCAAAACCGAAAAAAACAACGTTGTGTATACACTATTTTATTCATAAGTAGTTGTATTTGAATAATTATTTTTATTCACAACAACCTTAAGTTGTTTTTTTTCTGAATAATCTCATCAAGACTATTTTGTGGTTTGAGACATGTTACTTCTCACATGAGTAGTTAATCATTTTAGATTGCAAAACACATGTTTATTCATTCAAAACATTCATAGCTTTGCAACTATTTTAAAATAGATTGTATTTATTTTATGTTTTGATCACAAAGTCAAGACCGTAAAATCCAAAAATAGTATTATTATATTAATTAATATCTTTCAATCTTTTGTTTAACACTTTTTGATTTATAGAATAAATCGTTTCTAACACGTTCATTAAAGAATAAATGATTATAAATACGTTTTTAAACACATTTTGATTTATATACATAAACCGTTATAACAAGTGATTACAACAATCATTTTAAATATTACAGTTCTTATTAAATAAATCATTTTCTAACATGCTCGTTAGAAAACATATGATAAAAATAATCTTTTAAAATTATTGGTTAAGATCATCACTTCTAACCCATATGTTAGAAATAAACAAAAACAAAGATTACTTTAAAAGCTTTCGATTTATATAAGATAAATCAAGTTCTAACTTACTCATTAGAAATAAATGACAACATAAATCATTTTAAAGCTTTTCGATATATAAAAATTAAACCGGTTCTAACACGCTTGTTAGAAATAAACAACTATAAAACATTGCTTTTAAGCATATCGGTTTATATACAATAAACTCGTTTCTAACATGTTTGTTAGATCTAAATGATTACAAAATCGTTTGTAAGCTTCTTGGCTTATATATTTATCTTTTTTCTTGCAAAACACTAGTTTTAATTTGTTTTTAAACAAAAATTTCTTTTGATTTAAATATTATAGTCATAAATAGTTTTAAAACTATAAAGCCATGATTTCCTAATGACTTTTAGAAATTAAATCATCCCTAACACACATGTTAGATTGCTAGACATTTACAAAATGTTTCAACACATGATAAAATCAAAATATTTATTCGGAAACCTAGTATTTTGAATATTAGATTGTCCTCCAATCTTTTTTAATTCAAACACGACATTGTACTACGTTATTTTCCAATTTTTTTATTTTAACAAAAGTCGTAAATAATATTTTCTTTAACATTTCGTAAACCTGAAAACCATAGTAATAAGGTTTTAAAAATCCAACCACGAAATCTGTTTTAAAATTATAGAAAGTAGGTTCACTTTTATATTAAAAAATATTAATTTTAACGATACTCTAATTAGTAATGAGAAATATTCTAGTATAATACCATTTACAAATACGACTAGAAAAATAAATATAAACAATTTTATGTATCAAACTTGATTCGAACATCCGTCTTTAGCATATACTCTAACGAGTCTTCATATAATAATCTTGACATGAGCCTTCATCGCGTTCAGATCTTCAACTATACCCCTTCACTGCAACAAGTAATAAATAAAAAATCGACGGTTCTGGCTGAGGATCGTGTTAGACACGGGTCCCTTAAAACAAATTTCACGTCTCTACTCGAGACAACACGTCTGTCTCCCAGGGTAAAACAGCTAAAGCAACATGTACTGCGGAGAGTGTCTCGACCCGAGAGATCACGAGGTAAAGTATGTGTTATGATGTTATGTGAAAAATTGTGAAAGATGATGGTGTATGAAGAATAATTTAGAGAGTGTTCCTCTCTAAATTTCTATAAAACTTGTTGAATTTAAAAATAATAAATTCTTCTTCTTTTATTTTTTTTTCATCATGAGCTTAGTCATATACTCATGCTATAAACTTCACATTAATATGAGTTTATAATTCACACCCATAACTTCCATTTGATTTATGAAATGTTTTATGAGACCAAATTAAAACTCTCATTTTATTCATAACATTTTAATATCAATTTTAATAAAAATTATGATCCATAATAAACATTCATAATATTTATTAAAATACTTGGTCAAAACATAAAACATTTATGTTAATCAATATATGATTTTATTAATATTATGTAAAAAATTACAACAATTACCTACTATAATCATCTAAGTTTTACTTTTTTATCATCCCAACACTACACCAAAACAGACCTATAGTAACAACATATGTCATCCCTAAAAGTAAACATTATCGTTGCTATTGATATTAGGGACGATATGTCGTCGCTAATAGTTCATTTCAATAGGTCCATCGCTGTATGTCAAATCTATCGTCGCAATAGAGATTTGTTGCTATAGGTTTTTTGTAGCAACTACATGTTGTTGCGAACATTTAGTTTCTATAGTATATTACCAAATCAAAAATAAAGAAAATAAAAAATACATATTGCGACGATCTTTTTGCCACAAGTAGTCGTCCTTATAGATATAATAATTTTATAATTTATATTTATTTTGATTAATTAAATTTGGGACCAAATATAAGGACAACTTATCATCCATATAAATTGTGGATTTCCATAAGCTACTAATTTCCAGATCATTTCTAGAAGCCACATCGAACCTGATTTCAAGATTCATTTTTCATTTCTAGGTTCATTTGTTCCCAAAAACACATACATTCAAAATAAAACATTCATTCCAAAATATAAGTTTGTCTAACAACATTCAAAAGTCTTGTTTACACAAATGAACTAATACTTGTTCTACACATCACCAACGTATTTGTCCTCGTCTTCCTCGTTTCTTCCTTTCCTTTTTTTAACTTGGGAAACCTCCTCTCGCAACTTCTTTAACTCTTCTTCTAATCGGGCGAAACGATCATCATTACCGGAAGATGACCCACTAGTGCTTGAATGAGCGAAAAACGATGGATTTTTAACTTGTCGCCCCACGGCTTTAGTAAACCCGTGCCTTTCTCCCAACCCATTTTTAAGACACTTCATATCATCTACCGGCTCTCCTCCTTTTTCGGCCACACTTTTCATTCAATTATATTCTTTTTGAATTAGTTCTATAATTAAACAAGAAAACAAAACATTAATACCTTAATATATTACTAAAACGGTAGCAAAACCGCTATAAAATGAAACCAACCAGCCTTAATATACTCCATATATATCAGTACTAGGTTTAGTAAACCCGTGTATAACTAGCTTTAGTAAACCCATGTATTACAGAGGTTAAATAAAATAAATATTAAAATAATAAAATTTATTAATTATTAAATAATATTGAAGATATGATATGATCGAAATTAAATATGAGAAATGACTATAAGTAATAAAAAAAAGGATATCAACATTTTAAAATTTTGTTTTTTTTCAAAAAATAAAGTAAACATTTTATTCTAAAACAAACTGTATAAAAGTATCATTTTTAAATATTTACTTATTATAACTCATAAATTTAACTATTTTTTGTTTTGAAAACTGACTTTATAAAAATAGCAAATTTAAAATTTCATATTTTAAAAAAAATTGCCTTAGAAAAATGTATTATTTTATTAAAAAATTATATTTTTAGAAATATCATTAATAAATAGATCTCTTTTTTACTTTGTTAAATCTAAAAAAGTGTTAAATAATATTATTAGTATTTTATGTAATTATTTAATAGGAGAGAGAGGTGGAAAATTTTTTATGAGAATGATTGTGATGTTGTCACATGTTATCTCAAGATACTGTTTTGTTAGAGTAGAAAGATACTATAATTCATTCGGGTGACCTATTTAGCCTAAGGTTAATACTTTAAGTCTATTACGTGTGTTCGGGTCAACTTTAAATCTATTATGTGTGTTCGGGTCATTTTGACCCATTTAAACTAAAAACTAGATCATTTAAATTCATCCAACTTTTATTTTAAATGGGTCTAAGTGACCCGAACACACTTTTATACACTTAATCCTAACTTAAAGTTCATCCACTTCATTTTGAACCATTTAGACTAAAAGTTAAATATTTAAGTCTATTAAGTGCGTTTAGGTACATAAGACTTATTTCAACTAAAAAATTGATTTAAATCAATTATAGTTAGTATAGGTCAAATATGATTTGTATATTCGACCTAGTTTAAATAGGTCTAAATGATCTGAACACACTTTAATACACTTAACACATCCACTATTAGTCTTTTAGTCATTTTGATCATTTAAGACTATTATAATCATTGGTTCGGGTCAAATAAACTTGATATATGGATGCCCTAGGATACTTAGATGTCTAGATGCACACAATACAAGGATTGTTTGCCCTGGATTTAATAGTCAAATGCTGGTACCCCCTACCCAACCACAAAATATCTAATGCAAACATTTAAAATAGACTACCTTATATTTGGTACAGGTCAATTACACTTAATATATCTTATCACATTATTTAGTTTACTTACCCAATCAACTTCAGCTTCCTTGATCAAACATCCACCTTTGGTATGCATTTTTTTCCAAATGTTTAATGTAGCCGGTTTCCTCTCCCTTGTAAACA
Source organism: Flaveria trinervia (assembly GCA_025506515.1). NCBI lineage: Eukaryota > Viridiplantae > Streptophyta > Magnoliopsida > Asterales > Asteraceae > Flaveria > Flaveria trinervia. The sequence continues at coordinate 18,572,654 of CM046444.1, forward strand.
ACAAAATGCCATTTAAGATTGAAATAACTACTAATTAGCATATTTGGATATCAGTGATATTTTCTTACTCGCTGACATCTCCCTTGCGCGTAAGAGCTAATCCCATGAAACTCGGGTACCTTTGCTTTGATCTGTTTTTTATATTGGCGGTTCATCGCTTCTTAAACTCTTTAGTACAAAAATGATCAATTAGTTTTCTCAATTTTCTAGGCTTATACTGTCTAGTGGATTTTTCCTTGCCACATGTTCGTTTTCATAACCCCCAAGATTGATAAACTTTGTCTTCATATTATTTTTCTGGCTAGTATACTGACTTTTACAATCTACTGTGATCCCTTCTACAATCCACGACCAGTGCCCGCTAGCTTTGTGGCTCTCGAGATCAAAACATTCCTGTCAAAGATATATCTAATTAGAAAATAATGAAGTTGAAATGCAAATAAACATTATATATAATACTCGCCTCTAGAAAATGAAAGAGGTCCGCCTTATGCTAGTGAGGAACTTAATCCCAACTAGCATAATGGAAACCACCAACCCCTATGCTATTTCCAATTGCCCTAATCCAACTTTTTTAGTTTTCTCCTATAACTTTATATTGTTTACCAAACATGTCAAATTTGATAGGAAGTTTAGCATTTTGGGCTTCTATCTTCTTGAATAATTTTAGGTTCCTGTTACTTTCACAAGTCTTTTTAGGTTTGACTACATTGATACATGAAACTGATAAGTTAGGAAATTTAATATACTAAAACCAATATTAAAATTATAGGCGAGTTTGAAAAATAACGTACATGATTGGCATCCAAATGATGGCTTATACGATCCACTCGAAGGTTCATCACCCGCACCATCCCCACCACGAGAGCGTCCCATATCCATCATCTATCCTTTAAGAAAATCAAATATTAAACATATATAATATCCAACAACTTTAAATAAACAATAAAATAACACATTTAAAATACACACAATTAATTATATCCATCACTTGAATAGTAACTAGTTTCTAGAACATCATTATCGGTGTCACCGTCATCATTTAATTCTTCTTTCTCGTCTGAAAGGTACACATCTTCATTTTCTTCATCGTTATTAATGAAACCTTGATCCGAAGTTGTCAACATAGACAAGTAGCCTAAATCGACGACTAAGTCATATGATAGGATGTCTTGTAAGACATTTGTTTCATTAACTCGATTGCCTCATGCAGTTGGTTCACCAGATTCAAAGCCATCATCAACAACCAAGTTATAATCAAATGATTGATTCTCATGCAATACATCCATGTCATCAGCAATAGTGATACTTGGATGATCCCAAACTCTACGATGGTGAACATCTTCAACAACTCTCCAATTGTTGGCTATTTTCGAAGGATCTTCTAGATAGAACACTTGTTTAACTTGTTTGGCCAAAATGTAGGGTTGGTCATTCCAAGACGTATGCGTGATGTCAATAGCGACAATATTGTTCATTTTATTTATGGCACCCTTACGCAAAGTGTTGAACCATTTACAGCGAGATAGTACCACCGTGTAATCCCTTATGAACTTAACTCTAAGACTTCCTCTAGTTGACCATAAAAGCATGTACCATGTTAGATCTAAAAATGATAGGTCTAGATCCTTCTGTATAGGCTTAGCACTTTAATTAATATTTTGTAATAAACTCTTCTAATTCATTATTTGTAAGGCCCCATTCTCGGAACACTTACAGCTGGTCAATCATTGCACTTAAAACAAATAATTACATAAACCTCAATAAAGCATCGCCGCGGAATCATTAAAAAAACATTTCATTTCATTAAAATAAACGCTTTGAAAAATAATACAACCTTCATTACAAAATATCGTTTGTTATCATTATAATTCAAAAACATTATACAAAAGAATGCCATCCAAAATGAGCCAACTAGCCACCCTGTGCCATCCTTAGCAACCATTATCTACCAACTCAAAACACATAAAAGTCAGCGTTGTTGAGTAAGTTCTAGTTATAATAAAACATACTTTATCTTCCATTTAAAACCATTCTTTACAATCATACATGATCATGCATCATACATACATATAGATAATATCATTATTATCTTCATTATTCGTTTGTTCATCGCACGTTACTCGTTATCATTCATTATCATCATTCATTCCTTTTCTTTCGTATCGTTCATTCCATACACACATCATTAATCTTTACTTTCATTTGGACCAATGCCATGTGCTTCACCCCACCTTCATGCATAAAGCGGGTACTTGGCCGAAGTCTATAAATAGACTCCCATACATTATGCTCGGTGGCCCGACCACAGTACCAGGGTAAGTGGCAAGGATCCTATACGTATGGTCAATCACACGGATTAGACCCCAGTGTACATCCTTCCAGGGTAGCTAACCCACACAGAGTTGAGCTAACACCCTTCATTGGGTGTGAACCTCCATACATTTGCTTGCAAGCCTTTCTTACTTTCATTCATTCATTAATGCATGCATTCTTTGATTATGTTCCTCTTTTTATTATCTTCCACTTCACATTACATAATACTTCCATTTCATTCATTAACATTCAATGTAAAGCCACGGGAAAATAATCATACAAAATAAGGAACATAATTATGAACATAGAGAACATCACCATACAAAGCACCATCATACATACATGACCCATCACATCATCTATGTCCTTAAAAGTAAACTTACTTAATCCCCAGGAACATCCCGAGTCAAGGCCTACATATACACTTTTCCCCAGAAAATATTCTAAGTCCTTTCAGGCGTATAAGCCCTGTTTGGGCGAATGAACACTTAGGTGTATGGAGAGCTTCCAGACGCATGGACACTATAGGGTGTATGTACACCATGGGGCGTATGGACACTCAGTCGCATGACCCTCAGTCACATGACTTCCAGGTGCATGATGTTCAGTCGCATGACTTCCAGGTGCATGACCTTCAGTCGTATGACTTCCAGGCGCATGACCTTCAGTCGCATGACTTCCAGGCGCATGACCTTCAGTCGCATGACTTCCAGGCACATAACCTTTAGTTGCATGACTTTCGGGCGTATGGACCCCAGTCGCATGACCTTTGGTTGCATGACCTCCAGTCGTATGACCTCCGATCGCATAAGGAAATTCCTGGTCGCATGAGCCCTAACCGGGCGCAGAATGCAGGCCAGAACAACAGATTGCAGTCTCCGAACCTTTTCTAACCTATTCTAAGCTTATACTAACCATCTAAGCCTTAGAAACCCATACACATCATCATCAAACACAATCTTTCCAAAAATCCAAACCCCACCCGAATCACACACAACACACAAACACACCACACATACATATGGTTACTACACCCAACATGACCAAAATAGTTTCAAATGTGTTCCAGCCCTAAAATCAGTTAGAAGCATGTAAAATAGGGGTCCTAGAACTCACCTTAGTAGCCTTTTCGGGTAGAACTTCCCACAAACCTGTGTGCTTCAAGCTTCACCACAAAAACCCACAAGAAATCGACTCCTGCACTTGACCTTTAAGTATGGGAGAGGGGTGTGGGCGGCCATGCCCTTTTACACCCACTTTCCCCAATGTTTTGTCCTTTTTGGCACATTTTACCCCTAAACTTGGGTAAAATGCATTTTTCCCACTTTTTCTTTCTCTTTCTTTCTTTTTGTTCTTTCTTTTTGTTCTTTTTTTGGCTAAAAAATAACCGGGTGTTACAAGTCCACCCCCCTTATATAGGTTTCGTCCCCGAAACCTGTCATCCCTCGAACAAATATGGGTAATGTTGTCTCACCTCTTCTTCGGTCTCCCACGTAGACTTAGATCCCTTTCTGTGCTTCCACTGTACGCGCACAAGAGGAACCACTTTATTCCTTAGTCTCTTCTGTTTACGATCGATGATCGGCATTGGTTGTTCCGCATAATTGTGTCGTTCATCTACCTCGATATCTTCTGGTGATACAACCATGTCCTCGTCTGCCAAACATTGACTCAGATGAGATACATGGAATTTCGGATGAATTCCACTTATCTCCTCTGGTAACTCCAGTCTATAGGCACCTCTCCTACTCGAGCAATGATACGGAAAGGCCCTATGTACCTTGGACTCAACTTGCCCTAATTTCTGAACCGAATGATACCTTTCAAAGGTGAGACTTTCAACATAACTCTATCACCCACCTGGAACTCAATCGGACTATGTTGTTTATAAGCATACGACTTTTTCCTGTCTTTAGCTGCTTTCATGAAGGCCTTGATCCTTCCCAGCTTCTCAGTCGTAGTCTCGACCACCTCGACACTCCCTAATTCTTTTTGGCCGATATCACCCCAACAAGCTGGTGTTCTAATCTCCTACTGTATAGCATCTCAAAAGGAGGCATAACAATACTAGCATGATAACTGTTGTTATATGAGAACTCAGCTAACGGTAAGTGGTCATCCTAACTTCCTCTAAAATCAATGACACATGCCTGAAGCATATCCTCCGGCGTCTGAATTGTCCTTTCCAACTGACCATCCATTTGAGGATGATAAGTCGTGCTAATATGTTATCTCATCCCCATTGCATCGTGGAATTTCTTCCAAAATTTAGATATAAACGGGTGTCACCATCAGACACAGTAGACACCAACACATCATGACGAGTTACAATATCTTTAATGAACAGATCTGCCAACCTCTCAGATAAATAAGTCTCGCGAATCGGTAGGAAGTGAGCATTCTTCGTCAAACGGTCAACTATCACCCATATGGCATCATAACCTCGCGCAGTACGCGGTAGCTTTGTAATAAAATCTATGGTGATGTGTTCCCACTTCCATTCCGGTATATCCAAAGGTTGGATCTTCCCATACGGCTTTTGGTGCTCCGCCTTCACTTGTAAACAAGTAAGGCATTTACTCACATACTCCACCACATCATGCTTCATACTCGGCCACCAATAATCTTTCTTCATGTCTTGGTACATCTTTGTAGCACCGGGATGAATAGAGTATCGAGTCTTATGAGCTTCATCCATGGTCTTCACGCATAGATCCCCAAAACGAGGAATCCCATCCGCCTGAATCGGGTCCTAACACCGAGTGTGTTTTCACCCATTCCGCAACTAGACTTCTCATCCTTTCAGAGTTAAGATGATCTTCATTCAACGCCTCATCTTGAAACTCCTTGACTTGCTTCATCACATCAGAGGTCATGATCAACTGATAAGCTTTCACCCGAATCAGCTCGGTTCTTTCCTTTCGGCTAAGGGCATCCGCCACCACGTTGGCTTTGCCCGGATGGTAATGGATCTCGCAATCATAGTCCTTTATAAGCTCTAACCATCTCCTGTGCCTCATGTTCAAATCTTTCTACTCGAAGAAATACTTCAAGCTCTTGTGGTTGGTGAATATGGTGCACTTTGTCCCATACAGGTAGTGCCTTCAAATCTTCAATGTGAAGACCATAGCTGCTAGCTCCAAGTCATGAGTAGGGTAGTTAACCTCATGAACCTTCAACTATCGAGATGCATAAGCTATAACCCTTCCTCTCTACATTAACACACATCCTAACTCCGAGTAGGAAGCATCAGAATAAACCACCAGATCTTCACTTCCATCGAGTAACAACAAAACATGAGCTTGAGTCAATCTTGCTGTTAACTCCTCAAATGCCTACTCTTGAGCTTGATCCCATACAAACTTTACATCCTTACGGGTCAACTTGGTTAGTGGAGAAACGATCTTAGAGAAGTCTTGAATAAACCTTCTGTAATAGGCCGCCAAACCCAAGAAACTACGAATCTCGAATGGCGTCTTTGGAGACTTCCATTGCATCACCACCTCCACCTTTGCCGGGTCCACCATAATCCCTTCAGGATTCACTACGTTACCCAAGAACTGTACCTCACGTAACCAAAACACGCACTTGGAGAATTTAACATACAACTTCTCCCTTCTCAACATCTCCAACACCTCTCGAATATGACTGGCATGCTCATTCTCATTCTTTGGATAAATTAGGATATCATCAATAAACACAATCATTGATTTATTCAACATTGGCCGACACACTCGATTCATCAAGTCCATAAAAGCAGCTGGTGCATGGTTAAACCAAAAGGCATAACGAGAAACTCGTAGTGTCCATAGCGCGTGCGAAAAGCTATTTTAGGGATATCCTGCTCTTTCACCTTTAGTTGATGGTAGCCAGATCGAAGATCTATTTGCGAGAACCAACTTGCACCTTAAAGCTGATCAAACAAATCATCAATTCTCGGTAATGGGTATCAATTTTTACCAGTCAACTTATTCAGCTCACGGTAGTCGATACACATCCTCATGCTACCATCTTTCTTCTTCACGAATAAGATCGGAGCACCCCAAGGAGAGATACTCGGTCTAATGAACCTCTTATCAAGCAGCTCTTGTAATTTCTCCATCAATTCCTTCATCTCAGTCGGAGCCAACCGATACGGTGCCTTAGCTATTAGTTTGGCACCTGGTATCAAATCAATTTGAAACTTGATCTCCCGGTCAGGTAGCACCCCTGGTAAGTCTTTGGGAAATACATCTGGTAAGTCACACATAACCAGTACATCAGATAGTTGTGGTATTGGTGTATCCACATCCTTTACATAGGCCAGTAGGCGCTACATCCATGCCTCATGCACTTTCCCGCCACCGCCATCGAAATCACTTTCAGAATCACAGTGACTCGATCATCATAAACCGTCACCAAACTCCCGTCAGGCGCTGTCAAACAAATCATCTTTTTGCGACACACAATGTACGCCTCGTAGTCCGCCAACCAATCCATTCCAAGGACTACATCAAAACCGCCTAAGGTCATCATGAATGGTCTAACAGGAAACTTATGACCTTCTAATTCCACATCACAACCTTCTATCATTTTAGAAATCTTGGTAGACTTACCTATGGCAGTTTCTACATCAAAGGGCGCATCTACACTCTTACTACTAACAGCCAGTTTAGCACAGAAAGCAATAGAAATAAAACTTTTACTAGCACAAGAATCAAATAACACAGAGGCTAAGGTTTGGTTTACTAGAATCGTACTTGACACAACATCAAGGTCTGTCCTAGCCTCCTCCTGCGTCATCGTAAACGCTCTGGCGCTCGCCCTCTGTCCCTTTCCTCCAGCCTTCTTCACTCCCAAACCTTTAGCCATTGGCTTCCTGTAGTCCTTACTCATATGGCCCTTCCCACCACAGTTAAAACATCTGGTTGCATGACAATCCTTTGCTATATGCCCCATCCTCCCACACTTGAAGCATAAGTTCGATCCCATCCTACATTCTCCAATATGCTCCTTTCCACATTTGCCACACCTCCTCGACCCCGCACCAGATGTGACTACATGGCGGTCATCCACTTGTGCACTCTTGTTACTCGTCGGGGCACCACCCCGACCAAACCTCTTCCCATTCCAATTCCGGTCACCACCACCCTTCTTGCTCACCTCAGCCACCACCACCTATCGCTCATCATACAACCTCCCCGCCAAGTCAACTGCCGACCTAAACGTGCTCGGTCGGGTAGCGATCATGTGCTTGCGAATATCCGTTGGCAAGCCCTGAATATACATCTTAATCTTTCATGACATAGGTGTCACTTGGTCCGGCATCAGTCGTGCCATTACATTAAACTTCATGGTGTATTGCTGGTGTGTCATTGTTCCCGCCTCCAGCTACAGGAATTCTCTTTCCACCTTATCCATTTCCCTGTAAGGACAGAACTCCTCAATTACCATCCTTTTCAACTCTGCCCACTTCATCCTTCCAATTACCCGACTACCCTCGGCTTGGACAATATTGTCCCACCAACACAGAGCCGAGTCCACAAACGAGTGGGCAGCAAAATTCACCTTCTGGTCCTCTCGGCACTCGCTGATATCAAGTACCGCCTCCATCTCTCTCACCCACCGGTGAGCAGCAGTAATAGTGTTGTTACCATCAAAAGTAAGGGGCTTTCATCTTTGAAATGCCTCGTAGTTGTAGCCTCGTGTCATCTCCTGCACAGGCTCTGCTTCCTCCTCATCATCATCAGAGAGAACCGTCTCAGTCTTCGGCCGCTCTCGTCCTCCCAATGACATGTTCCTCTCCCTTCTTTCTCCTTCTCTTACCGCCTTAATCACTTTAGTCACCACAGACGGTAAGATCGGATGCATGACCTGATGAACTTCTTCCATAACAGCCTCATTAACTAAGGCTCTCAAATTAGCACTCTCATCTTCGCCCTCTAGATGAGGGGTCTCGGGTTCTTCACGAACCACCTTTTCGACTCTAGGCCTTCCTCTTTTGGGCTGCGATTCAACACCACGTCCATCACGACTTCCACCACGCGAAACTTTAGATGATCTACCCCCAGCCATCCTCTAACACACTGAAAGATTCAAACACCAACACGATCATTCAAGGGAACAACTTAGTTTAAGTCAAGTATAGTAAGTCCTTAATTACAGTGGCCAGTTGTGATTAGCCACTTACTTTACTCTTCATAGCCTAAGCATTACCTATCCTGAATATATCAGTATCTAAATCTACCAATAGCACATACAACAAATCATATAACATGCGCACATAATACCGGTTAACATTAAAGAAAATACCAGATGGCACGTAGCTACTCGGACTGGCATCCCTTCCTTTTCCGTCCCATACCAACTTTTAAGGCCCCGTTCCCGAGACGCTTACAGCTGGTCAATCATTGCACTTAAAACATATAATTACATAAACCTCAATAAAGCGTCGTAGCGGAATCATTAAACAAACAATTCATTTCATTAAAATAAAAGCTTTTGCAAAATAATACAACATTCTTTACAAAATATTGTTTGTTCGCATTATAATGCAAAAACATTATACAAAAGAATGTCATCCAAAATGAGCCAAGTAGCCACCCCGTGCCATCCTCAGCAACCATTACCTGCCAACTAGAAACACATAAAAGTCAGTGTTGCTGAGTGAGTTTGAGTTTTATAATAAAACATACTTTATCTTTCGTTTAAAACCATTCTTTACAATCGTACGTGATCATGCATCATACATACACATAGATAATATCATTATTATCTTCGTTATTCGTTCGTTCATCGCACGTTACTCGTTATCATTCATTATCATCATTCAATCCTTTTCTTTCGTATCGTTCATTCCATACATACATCATTAATCTTTACTTTCATTCGGACCAATACCATAGGCTTCACCCCACCGTCATGCATAAAGCGGGTACTGGGCCGGAGTCTATAAATAGACTCCCATACATTATGCCTAGTGGCCTAACCACAATACCGGGGTAAGCGGCAAGGATCCCATACATATGGTCAATCACACGGATTAGAACCCGGTGTTCATCCTTCCAGGGTAGCTAACCCACACACAGTTGAGCTAACATCCTTCATTGGGTGTGAACCTCCATACATTGCTTGCAAGCCTTTATTACTTTCATTCATTCATTAATGCATGCATTCTTTGATTACGTTCCTCTTTTCATTATCTTCCACTTCACATTACATAATACTTCCATTTCGTTCATTAACATTCAACGTAAAGCCACATGAAAATAATAATACAAATTAAGGAACATAACTATGAACATACTGAACATCACCATACAAGGCACCATCATACATACATGACCCATCACATCATCTATGTAACACCTGGTTATTCTTTAAAAAGAAAATAAAATTAAGAGATGAGGAATAAAGAAAGGAAACGTCAATAAAACCCAAGTTAAGGGGTTAAAAGTGTAAAAAGGACAAAAGTACAAAAAGTTGGTGTAAAGGTGGACATGGCCGCCCACCCTCTCTTCACATCACCTTTTCTCATTCGGATTAGAGAGAGAGAGAGACCAGAAAGCTACGGGTTTGAAGCAGAAGAAGAAGAGGAGGTCGACTTCAAGGTAAGAATTCGAAGTTTCTATGTGTTCATGTTGGGTTTTGTTTCGGGTATATGCTTATGTGCTTGTGTGTGTCGTGTGTGTGTGTGTGTTTTGTGGGTTTCTAGGTGTTCGAACTCATTTGCAAACGGGTTAGAAGGGAGATACACCCAAATTTGCACCAGGTGAGTTTCTAGACCCCGGTTTTACTTGTTTTAAACTCTTCTTGGGGCTGAAAATGTATTAAAACGATTTTACAATGTTTATGTATGTACACCCGTATATTTTATGTATGATTGATGATGATCCTTAGATGCTTATAGGTTTTCATGTTTAGAATAGCCTTGGTAAGCTTAGAACAAATAGGCTTGATGTTTGGATTCGAAATTATCCTAGAAACATGTTGAACAGAAGGTTCATGAGCCTAAATAAGGCCCATGCGCCTGGAAATGCCTTAGAAATGCTTAAGTGTAACTCATGCGCCTGAACAACACCCTCATGCGCCTAGAATATTAGTCGGATGACTAAGTGTAGGGCCATGCGCCCTAATAGTGCCCATGCGTATGAATAACCCCATGCGCCTAAGTTTACATACGCCGGAATAGCTCATGCGCCTAAGTGTTAAAGCAGTTAAGTGTTGGCTGATGCGTCTGCCTAGTGATGAAGCGCCCAAACAGGGCCCATGTGCCCAAATACTGTCAAAGCGCCTAACACTTAGAATTTATTTCAGAATTTTTGGGAGTCTGTGCTTTTAGGGTTTTGACCGAGGTTTGACTAGGGCTTATAAATGCTTGGTTTCATGCATTATTATGATTGCCTTATGATTGTTTCTTCTTATTATTATTATTAATATTATTAATATTATTGCTATTAATGCATGACTTTATGTGGTGTGTTTATTATTGTAACGTAAAGTATTACTAACAATAATAAAGTAAAATAGTAATAAAGAAGAGAAGTGGCACTTAATTTAAAATGTTAACAAGTCTTGCAAGCTTATAGGAGGTGCACGGCCATGAGGTCATTAGCTCAACTGTGATGCGGGTTAGCTACCCTAAGATGCACACGGGGCCAGTCAATTGAGATTAGTGGATCTTTGCAGCGTACTCTAGGTGTCTGGGCCAGCCTTGTAAGCAGTATTTAGAGCCCCTTGTGGGAACAGAGGGCCCAGCACCATTCCCCCGTGCACATAGTTTAGGGTATTGCTCATTGGTCCACATAGACAGTGAAAGATAAATATAAAAGAGTACAGAGTAAACAAGACATACAGTAAAGAGATGAACCCTTACTTGATTGTATAGTTAATGCGTGCTCACGTATAAAGAGATGAAGTTTTCATAAAAAGTGTATTTTTATATGTATATCTACAGAAAGTATTTTATTACTTTTAAAACTAGAACTCTTTCAGCAACGCTGACTTTTATACATTTTAGTTGGCAGGTAAATATTGCTGAGGATGGCACGAGGGTGAAGCTACTCGGTAGGAAAAGACTGACATCCATTCATACTTATTATTGCTGTCATTTTGCAATGCAATTAAACAATTCTTTTGTATTCGGTTAAACAATAGTGTATTGCTCAACAACAGTGTTTTAATGAAATGAATGGCTTTTTTTAAAATAATTCCGCTGCTTAAGCTTGTAAATTTATAATGTTTAATGTATTTAGTGCTGTGAATGACCAACTGTGAGGTCTTCGGGAACGGGGCCTTACAAGTTGGTATCAGAGCCAAAGTTTAAGAGAATTGGGTTAAATAAATTTTTAAAACCTAAACTTAAACTGAAAATGGGACAATTGGAGGGATGTCAGCCCGAGTAGCTACGTGCCATCAGGTATTTTCTTAATGTTAACTGGTATTATGTGCGTATGCTATTTGATTTATGTGCTCTTAGTAGATTTAGATACTGATTAAGTCAGGATAGGAAATGCTGGGGGTATGAAGGATAAAGTAAATGGCTAATCACAACTGGTCACTGTAATTGGGGACTTACTATACTCGACAAAAACTGAGTTATTACCTTGAATGACCGTGTTAGTGTTTGAATCTTATAGAAATATAGAGGATGGCTGGACGGAAATTTTCCAAGACCCCTAGAGGTAGAGGTCGTCCACGTGTGACTAGGAGTAGTGCTAAGGCTCCTGAGACGACCCATGAGAACCCTGAGGTTCATGGCTGGAGCGAAGAGAATAAGAATGCTAGCTTGAATGCCTCAGCTAGGGTGGAGATTGCTGATGAAGTACACCAGGTCAGGCCAACAGTCTTACCGTCTGTGGTGATTGAAGTCATCAGGGGTGTGAGAAGCGAGGCAAGGAAGGAGAAGAAGAATAGAAAGGGATCAACGGGCAAGGGAAGCAGAAGGGAGGAGGAACAACCAGAGCCTGAGAGTGTGTTGTCTGATGAGGAGGAAGATGATGTAGTGGGGGTAGCGACCGGAGGGTGCAGTTATAGGGCGTTCCAAAGGTGTAAGCCCCCGACTTTCGATGGCAATGACAATGCTACTGCCGCTCACAGCTGGGTGAGAGAGATGGAGGCAGTCTTGGATATCAGTTAGTGCCGCGAGAACCAAAAGGTGAAGTTCGCGACTCACTCTTTCGTTGATTCAGCACTGTGTTGGTGGGACAATATTGTCCAAGCTGAGGGTACCAGGGCAATCGGAAGGATGAGGTGGAATGAAATAAAGAATTTTGTGGTCGAGGAATTTTGTCCTCACAGGGAACTTGATAAAATCGAGAGGGAGTTCTTACAACTTGAAGCGGGAACCATGACCCACCAGCAGTACACCACTAAATTCAACCAGATGGCAAGGCTGGTGCTGGATCAGGTGACGCCGGTGTCAAGGAAGATCAAGAGGTACATCCAGGGACTGCCGGTTGACATTCGCAGGCACCTGATTGCTGCTCAGCCAGGTACCTTTCGATCGGTGGTGGATTTGGCGGGTAGATTGTATGATGAGCGAGAGGAGACTGTGGTGGAGGTGAAGAAGACGAGTGGGGATGGTAAGAACTGGAATGGGAAGAGGATTGGACGTGGTGGTTTCACTCCAAACAACAAGAAAATGAAGGTGTACGACCGTGGGATGTCATCAAGATCAGGGTGGAATAAGTGTGGTAGTTGTGGGAGGGAGCATACCGGTGAGTGTAGGATGGGAATGAATGTATGCTTTATATGTGGCAAGCTTGGCCACATTGCTAGAGACTATAGGTGCTGAAGTGCTATAACTGTGGCGGGGAGGGCCACGCGACCAAAGACTGTAAGAAGCCGAGGGCGGAGAATTCTGGAGCGAAGAAGAAGCCGGAGGAAGGAGGGCAGAGGGCAAGTGCTAAAGCTTACACAATGACCCGGGAGTAAGCCAGAGCTGATCCCGATATCGTGTTAGGTATGTTTTTAATAAACCAAACTTGTGCCTCTGTATTGTTTGATTCTAGTGCTAGTAGGAGTTTTATTTTCACTACTTTCTGTGCTAAGTTGCCTATTAGTAGTAGAAATGACAATGAACCATTCGATGTAGAAACCGATATTGGCAAGTCCACGAGAATTACTAATGTGATAGAGGACTGTGCTATAGAACTAGAAGGTTATAGGTTTGCTGCTAGGTTACACGTGATGCCCCTAGGTGGATTTGATGTAGTACTAGGGATGGACTGGTTAGCAACCTATGAAGCAAACATCGCATGTTGCAAGAAGATGATTCGATTAGTTGCGCCCGATGGGAGTTTGGGTACGATTTATGGAGATTGGGTTACTACGATCCCGAAGGTGATTTCGATGGCGTGGCGGGGAAGTGCATGAAACATGGATGTAGTGCCTACTTGCCATACGTGAAAGATGTGGATGCGTCGGTACCATAATTATCTGAGGTACCAGTGGTGTGCGACTTTCCGGACGTGTTCCCGAAAGACTTAACTGGCGTGCCACTGGATCGCGAGATTGAGTTACAAATTGATTTGATACCCGGGGCTCAACCCGTTGCCAAAGCACCATATCGATTAGCTCCGACTGAGATAAAGGAACTCATGAGCCAATTGCAGGAGTTGATAGATAAGGGATTCATTGACCGAGTATCTCTTCATGGGGTGCTCCGGTATTGTCTGTAAAGAAAAAGGACGGAAGTATGCGAATGTGCATTGACTATCGAGAGCTGAACAAGTTGACGGTGAAGAATCGGTACCCGTTACCAAGGATTGATGACTTGTTTGACCAGCTCCAAGGTGCCAGTTGGTTCTCGAGAATAGATTTACGATCTGTCTACCATCAATTGAAGATGAAGGAACAAGACATTCCTAAGACAGCTTTCCATACGCGTTATGGACACTACGAGTTCCTTGTTATGTCTTTTGGTCTAACTAATGCGCCAGCTGCCTTTATGGATTTGATGAATCGAGTGTGCCGGCTGATGTTGGATAGATCAGTGATTGTGTTCATTGATGATATCCTGATCTACTCGAAGAGCGAAGAAGAGCATGCCGATCATATTCGGGAGGTGTTGGAGACGTTAACAAGGGAGAGGTTGTATGTCAAATTCTCCAAGTGCACGTTTCGGTTGCGCGAAGTTCAGTTCTTGGGTTATGTGGTGAATCCTGACGGAATCATGGTAGACCCGGCAAAGGTGGAGGCGGTTATGCAATGGAAGTCTCCAAAGACGCCATCCGAGATTCGTAGTTTCCTGGGGTTGGCGGGATATTATCGAAGGTTCATTCATGACTTCTCCAAGGTAGCATCCCCGTTGACCAAGCTGACCCAAAAAGATGAGAAGTTTGTATGGGGTCAAGCTCAAGATAAAGCATTCGAGGAGTCAAAGGCAAGGTTGACTCAAACTCATGTTCTGTCATTACCCGAAGGAAGCGAGGATTTGGTGGTCTATTCAGATGCTTCCTACTCAGGGTTAGGGTGCGTATTAATGCAGAGAGGGAAGGTTATAGCTTATGCATCCTGACAGTTAAAGGTTCATGAGGTCAAGTATCCCACTCATGACTTGGAGCTAGCAGTCGTGGTCTTTGCACTAAAGATTTGGAGGCACTATCTCTACGGGACGAAGTGTACCATATTCACCAACCACAAAAGGTTGAAGTACTTCTTCGAGCAAAAAGATCTGAATATGAGGTAGAGACGATGGTTGGAGCTTATAAAGGATTATGATTGTGAGATCCACTATCATCCGGCAAAGCCAACGTGGTGGCTGATGCCCTTAGCCGAAGGAGAGGCTCGAGCCAATTCGGGTGAAAGCATATCAACTGATCATGACCTCTGATGTGATGAAGCAAGTCAAAGAGTTTCAAGATGAGGCACTGAAAGAAGATCATCTTAACTCGGAAAAAATGAGAGGTCTGGTTAGGGAATTGGGTGAAAACACACTTGGTGTTAAAACCCGATACGGACGGGTGTGGATTCCTTGTTTTGGGGATCTACGTGTGAAGATTATGGATGAAGCTCACAAGACTCGTACTCCATTCATCCTGGTGCCACAAAAATGTATCAAGATATGAAGAAAGATTATTGGTGCCGGGTATGAAGCGCGATGTGGTGGGGTATGAGTAAGTGCCTTACTTGCTTGCAGGTGAAGGCCGAACATCAGAAGCCGTAAGGAAAAATCCAACCTTTGGATATACCGGAACGGAAGTGGGAGCATATCACCATGGATTTCATTACAAAGTTTCACGTACTACTCCGAAAGGATATGATGCCATATGGGTGATAGTTGACCATTTGACGAAGAGTGCTCACTTCCTACCGATCCACGAGACATATTCATCTGAGAGGTTGGCGGATCTATTCATCAAGGAAATTGTAACTTGTCATGGTGTGCCGGTGTCTATTGTGTCTAATCGTGACACCCGTTTACATCTAAATTTTGGAAGAAATTCCACGACGCCATGGGGACGAGGTTACATATTAGCACGGCTTATCATCCTCAGACTGATGGTCAGTCAAAAGGACCATCCAGACACTGGAAGACATGCTTCGGGCATGTGTGATTGATTTTGGGGGAAGTTGGGATGACCACTTATCGTTAGCTGAATTCTCATACAACAACAGCTATCATGCCAGCATTAGCATGCCACCATATGAGATGCTATACGGTAGGAGATGCAGAACACCCGTTTGTTGGGGTGATATTGGTCAGAAGGAATTGGGGAGCGTCGAGGTAATCAAGGCTACGACTGAGAAGCTTGAGAAGATTAAAGCTTTCATGAAGGCAGCCAAAGATAGACAGAAGTCGTATGCTGATAAACAACGCAGACCGATTGAGTTCCAGGTGGGTGACCAGGTTATGTTGAAGGTCTCACCTTGGAAGGGAATCATCTGATTCAGAAACGAGGTAAGCTAAGCCCAAGATACATAGGACCTTTCCGAATCATTGCTCGAGTAGGAGAGGTGGCCTATAGATTGGAGTTACCAGATGAGTTAAGTGGAATTCACCCGACATTCCATGTATCTCATCTGAGAAAGTGCTTAGCTAATGAAGACAAGATTGTTCCACCAGAAGACATCGAAGTAGATGAAAGGCTCAATTATGTGGAGCAACCAGTGGCAATCACCGATCGAAAATAAAGAGGCTGAGAAATAAAGTGGTTCCTCTTGTGCGTGTACAGTGAAAGCACATGAAGGGATTCGAATCTACGTGGGAGACCGAGGAAGAAATGAGACAACATTACCCACGCTTGTTCAAAGAATAACAGGTTTCGGGGACGAAACCTATTAAGGGGGTGGACTTGTAACACCCGGTTATTTTTAAAAAGAAAAGAAAATAAGAAATGAAGAATAAAGAAATGAAACATCAATAAAACCCAAGTTGAGGGGTTAAAAGTGTAAAAAGGACAAAAGTACAAAAATTTGGTGTAAAGGTGGGCATGGCCGCCGACCCTCTCTTCACATCACCTTTTCTCATTCGGATTAGAGAGAGAGAGCAGAAAGCTACGGGTTTGAAGCAGAAGAAGAAGAGGAAGTCGAATTCAAGGTAAGAATTTAAAGTTTCTATGTGTTCATGTTGGGTTTTGTTTCGGGTATATGCTTATGTGCTTGTGTGTGGTCGTGTGTGTGTGTTTTGTGGGTTTCTAGGTGTTTGAACTCATTTGCAAATGGGTTAGAAGGGAGATACACCCAAAGTTGCACCAGGTGAGTTTCTAGACCCCGGTTTTACTTGTTTTAAACTCTTCTTGGGACTGAAAATGTATTAAAATGATTTTACAATGTTTAAAATATGTATACCCGTATGTTTTGTGTATGATTGATGATGATCCTTGGATGCTTATAGGTTGTTCATGTTTAGAATAGCCTTGGTAACCTTAGAACAAATAGGCTTGATGTTTGGATTCGAAATTATCCTAGAAACATATTGAACAGAAGGTTCATGCGCCTAAATAAGGCCCATGCGCCTGGAAATGCCTTAGAAATGCTTAAGTGTAACTCATGCGCCTGAACAGTATCCTCATGCGCCTAGAATATTAGTCCGATGACTAAGTGTAGGGCCATGCACCTAAGTTTCCATACGCCCGAATAGCTCATGCGCCTAAGTGTTAAAGCAGTTAAGTGTTTGCTGATGCGCCTGCATAGTGATGAAGCGCCCACACAGGCCCATGCGCCCAAATAGTGTCAAAGCGCCTAACACTTAGAATTTATTTCAAATTTTTGGGAGTCTGTGCTTTTAGGGTTTTGACCGAGGTTTGACTAGGGCTTATAAATGTTTCATGCATTATTATGATTGCCTTATGATTGTTTATTATTATTATTAATAATATTATTAATATTATTGCTATAATGCATGACTTTATGTGGTGTGTTTATTATTGTAACGTAAAGTATTACAATAATAATAAAGTGAAAGAGTAATAAAGAAGAGAAGTGGCACTTAATTTAAAATGTTAACAAGTCTTGCAAGCTTATAGGAGGTGCACGACCATGAGGTCGTTAGCTCAACTGTGATGCGGGTTAGCTAACCTAAGATGCACACGAGGCCAGTCAATTGATATTAGTGGACCTTTGCAGCGTACTCTAGGTGTCTGGGCCAGCCTTGTAAACTGTATTTAGAGCCCCTTGTGGGAACAAAGGGCCTAGCACCATTTCCCCCGTGCACATAGTTTAGGGTATTGCTCATTGGTCCACATAGACAATGAAAGATAAATATAAAAGAGTACAGAGTAAACAAGACATACAGTAAAGAGATGAACCCTTACCTGATTGTATAGTTAATGTGTGCTCACGTATAAAGAGATGAAGTTTTCATAAAAAGTGTATTTTTATATGTATACCTACAGAAAGTATTTTATTACTTTTAAAACTAGAACTCACTTAGCAACGCTGACTTTTATACATTTTCAGTTGGCAGGTAAATATTGCTGAGGATGGAATGAGGGTGAAGCTACTCGGTAGGAAAAGACTGACATCCATTCACACTTATTATTGCTGTTGTTTTGTAATGCAATTGAATAATTCTTTTATATTCGGTTAAACAATAGTGTATTGCTCAACAACAGTGTTTTAATGAAATGAATGGCTTTTGTTAAAATAATTCCGCTGCTTAAGCTTGTAAATCTATAATGTTTAATGTATTTAATGTTGTGAATGACCAACTGTGAGGTCTTTGGGAACGGGGCCTTACAATCTATGTCCTCAAAAGTCAACTTACTTAATCCCTGGGAACATCCCCAGTCAAGGCTTACATTTACACTTTTCCCCAGAAAATATTCTAAGTCCTTTCAGGCGCATGAGCCCTGTTTGGGCGTATGAACACTTAGGCATATGGAGAGCTTCCACACACATGGACACTATAGGGTGTATGTACACTATAGGGCGTATGGACACTCAGTCGCATGACCCTCAGTCGCATGACTTCAAAGCGCATGACGCTCAGTCGCATGACTTCTAGGCGGATAACCTTCAGTTGCATGAATTCCATGTGCATGACCTTCAGTTGCATGACTTTCAGGCGTATGGCCCCCAGTCGCATGACCTCCAGTTGCATGACCTCTAGTCACATAAGGAAATTCTCAGTCGCATGAGCCCTAACTTGGCGCAGAATGCAGTCTCATTCGGGCTAGAACAATAGATTGTAGTCTCGGAACCTTTTCTAACCTATTCTAAGCTTATACTAACCATCCTAAGCCTTAGAAACACATACACATCATCATCAAACACAATCTGCCAAAAAATCCAAACCCCACCCGAATCACACACAACACACAAACACACGACACATACATACGGGTACAACACCCAACATGTCCAAAATAGTTTCAAATGCATTCCAGCCCCATAATCAGTTAGAAGCGTGTAAAATAGGGGTCCTAAAACTCACCTTAGAAGCCTCTTCGGGTAGAACTTCCCACAAACCCGTGCGCTTCAAGCTTCACCACAAAAACCCACAAGAAATCGACTCCTGCACTTGACCTTTAAGAAACCCGAAGCTTTCTATCCTTTCTCCCTTTTCTCCCTCTCAAAACCAACTGAGGACAAGTATGGGAGAGGGGTGTGGGCGGCCATGCCCTTTTACACCCACTTTCCCCAATGTTTTGTCCTTTTTGGCACATTTTACCCCTCAACTTGGGTAAAATGCCTTTTTCCCCCTTTTTCTTTCTTTTTCTTTCTTTTTCTTCTTTCTTTTTCTTTTTTTGGCTAAAAAAATAACCGGGTGTTATATTATTATAATGTATGCATTACGTATACAGGTTAACCCATATCTATGTTGATTTATGTATATGATTGCAAGTTCTAACCTCATACTTAGTTAATTTCAAAAATTGACTAAGTGTAAGAAATATCTACGGATGAACATTTATGTTCTTCTGTAGATAATTGTCTTACAAGATATATATCCAAGGATCTTCTACGGAAAAACACTTCGGTGCAGATGAAGTCAAGGGAGTGCAAGACCAAAGAACCATGGATGAACAACTTGTATTCAAGTGAAGATTCCTACAAAAGACAAAATATACGCGGAAGACAAAGTATCATGTGGAAGACCAAAAACACTTGTACTTGCATCATCAAGTCAATAAGTTAAACACAAACTCCAACAGATTCGTTATTTCCTTAATAGAAACACTGAGCCTATAAATACATGTCCTAGGTTACACATCAGAGGACGGCAGAATACCTAACATCACATCGATCCACACGATCAATCAAGCACATAAACCCTAGCAGCTGCTACATCAAATTATCAAATAGAATCACAAGAAACATCGTCAATAGCAATTATTTTTGTTCTTATGTACACATTAATCAGTTTTAATGAAATACTTTAAAATAAAATCTTGTTCATTCATTATTGTATTGAAATTATTACATTCTTCATCATTAATATTTATTGTGTTTGATATTTATTACTTCATGAATTAAACAACGATTAGTGATAATTCCACGATCATTACTTCAAATTCAATCTAACATTGATAATCCTGATTATGATCCACAGATTTACAGGTGGTATCAGAGCCAAGTACTCATTGATTTAGATAGATTGATCTATCGGTGTTAGAATTGTTTAACTGATTTGTTTTTCATTAGATCTATTAGTTTTCTGATTAGATCTACTGATTTTTAGTAAACATGCTTTGGTGTTAATCAATATTTAAAACAATATGATGTTGAATCGTCTTTCAGCGAGTAATGTTACATTGCTCGGTTAACATTGATCTCTATTCAAATTAATTGAAAGATAGATCTATGTTATTGATTGATATTCATCATCTGTTCAATCGGCTGTACAAACACATTAACAAAATCTTTGATTTGCTATAATAATCATTAAGAGGATTGACTGATTTATGACTTTTATTACTTAGTTATTCAATAATTAAGTTCTGGTCGTAAATTAGTTCATTAAAAAGGATCTTTGGTTTAGTTTAACTCTTATACTTCGACTAAAATGAGTAACTTTGTCGGTGGATCATCATACCAACCTCCTAAGTTGGAAACTAAAGTGGATTTTAAATCCTAGAAAATCAAATTCAAGAATCATGTGAATTACACTGATTCTGACTTATGGGTATCAATAACTGAAGGTCCTTATATTCCACCTGTTGGGCCATATTATAATGACGATAATCAATCCATATAGTAGAAAAGATCTATCACTTGAGAATGCCAAAAAGGTTAAAGTCGATATTGGAGCATACAGTCTGTTTAGTATGACTTTACATGAAGAAATACTAATCATGTGTGAGAACTATAAAACAGCAAATTCCTTGTGTAAGATACTCCATACTCTCTATGAATGGAGTGATGAAATCAAAAGCATAAGGAAGGATACCCTCCATTCACAATATGAAACATTTTATCATATTGAGGGTGAATCAATTTCTAAACAATTTCACAAGTTTAAAAATTCCTAAACAACTTCATAAATTATCTCTACGCTTTATTTCAAAATAGAGAACTTAAAATGGAAATTGGCATAAAATGTCATAACTAAAATATAAATATTTTATATCAATTGGTACTTTTTGTTGAAAATAGTAATTTTAATGTATTTATATGTGAAAAATAATATAAAAAAATAAAAATTTCAGGTTAATCCGGGTCGTTTTCACGTCAATCCATAAATTTTCGTGTCGTGTTTGGGTTGACACTTCTAACACAATTTCCGAGTGTGGGTCGTGTTTGAATTCTTGTAAAATTTTCAGGTTTGTGTTGCGTTGAACCTAACAACCCGCGAACATGATCCATTTAGTACCCGCATGGATGACATATATATACGGTGATGATGACGAATAACTCATATCTTGGCATTTAATTCTTCACGGAAGAAGTCTTTTGAGGTTTCTAGTAAAATACATATTTAGAACGAAGGTTCCCGACTCTTAGACGTGGTCTATCAATGGTTCATCATAATTCACAATTAGATCGGTCTAAAATTATATTGATAGTATTTCCTTAATTTCCTGTTAGTGATATGAAGACGAGGTGAAGATCTTCCTAAGAAGGTTAATATTTGTGCATGGTGAGGGTTATGTGATTGGTTACCGGCCACCGAGATGGAGCCTAAGTAAGTTTGGGATTGATGTTAACTCAATTGAATGGCTGGTATGTGGTTCGCATGCCAAAACTATTGATAATGTTTTATGTGATCGTCATAATACTTCTAAAACTTGGCATGGATCTTTTGGAAGGACATGCATATAAGGTTGTAAAAATTGTGTCGTATGCGCTTTAATTTGTTTGTTTTCTATATATTTCTAGTGTTGGGGGAAGCATGTGAACCTTCACGTTCACCTTCTTAAAACACAGTTTCAATGTTTGAAACTAATGATCATACTTGGGTCACTTGCTGGGCTGATTGATTATCACTCCCAAAAACCCATGTAAAGGACTATTTTTATTAAAAAAAGAGACCTTACGGACCAATGGCTTAGTTGTTGACTGTGAAATTTTAGAATTGTACATGCGCAACCTGATAACAAAATTTAATACTTTCAATATTTATGAATAAACATACAGAATTAAAGTCAACAAATAAACTGTCTCCGTAATTCTATAAACACTAATTTTATGTAGATGGTGATCATCTCTTGCTTTATATATCTAACTTTCATATAGAATTAGGTTATGAAAAAAGTAATACTAAACGGCTTGGATTAATACTCTTTAACTTTTAAAAGTTATAAAGTAAAATTTTAATGCTTTATAATATTTTATATTTTTTCTTCTTGAATTTGTGAAACCGTATTGTTTATTTGTCTTTTACCTTTGTCTTTCATATATGATAATATGATATAATGATATATTACCTATTTATTTTCACTTTTCAGAATGGTGTAATGATGCAATCCATCATTTTGTTTGGTCTTCAGCTTGCAAAGATAAAGAATATATATACGCACCAAAGTTATACTAGTGAAAATTCTTTCATATATGATACTATGGTAAATTTAGTGCAATTCAATATATCTTCATTTAGGATTAGATATACATTTCACTTAAAATCAAATAAAATGTGGTTTTATTATTACTTTGAGTATATAATATTTTATATAATACTAAATTTACCATTGCTATAATCTCTCATATTTTCTCTACTTATTATATTCAAAACTAATTTTGCCATAACGTGTGGACACAAGAAGTTACTTTATCTTTTATGAATGAAAGTTATTTCAACAAAAATGAACCCCTAAGTCCAACTTGGATCACACATTTTGTCTTCCACTCTTCTACTTATCAACTCTTAGGTGCTGTTTGTTTTTCTGCATGAAAACGTCTGCAGTCTGCGAATCACATCTGCAGACATCTGCAGCAGAAGAGGTGGACCAAATGTCTGCAGTCTGCAAGAAAAAGATCGTTTGTTTTTAACATCGCCCACAACAAATCGTCGCCGTTGATCATCTTCCTCTTCTCCCATTGACACTTATCGGAAGCTTCTCCGGTAATGAAGCTGATGAACTCCGACACACACTCCTGCACTGTCTCCTTCGCGTCCTTCGAGATCTTTGCGTTCACCGGCAACGCCTTTATCATTATCCGGCTCACGTTAGCGATCGACAGGAATCTGTCTTGTTCTCTCGCCGAGAAGTCGCCGGCGCTGTCGGTGTGGCCGTCGGACTCGTTGTCGGAATCCGCCATCGGTGGTGAGGTTTTGGCGTTAAGTGGCCGGAGGTCCGATGGGGGAAGAAGGGAGGCAGCGGTGGTGTGGACTATGGAGCAAGTGTGGTTTGAGGGTTTCAAATGAAGGAAGAAAAAAGGAAGAAGGCTAGAAGAAGTTGTGAAGACATGAGAAGTGGTTGTATCACATCTTCTCCGTGCAGACGTCAGGAAGAAGTTTTTTAATGAAACGTCTTCAAAAAAACAAACAGTCTGCGAACTAAAAACCTCTTCACACGTCTGCGTGCGCGCAGATGAAGATATGAAGAAGAGATTTTGGTGAAAAAAACAAACACCACCTTAGTATTTGTCAAGAAAATAATAACGAAAACACACAAATGAAATAGAGAAAATAATCACATCATGACTTCACAAAATAACAAAAACACTTCCGTGATTTATACAAGTATAATTTTACCATTGCAAAGTTTAGAATTCCTATACATATCGTTTAAAAGAAAATAGACAAATGTATTGATATCATCACTTATTCACTTTAACAAAAACACATGCCTATCTCCAATGTCACACACAAATCTTGGAAACATAATCATACTTCTTAGTAAAAAAGAAAACAATAATAGATCAATCAAACATTCTAGTAAATCTGTCCCCAAAGCGATACCCCAACAAGCATCTGTGTGAAACTGTTGCCGCACACCATCAAAGATCTCATCTTTCGACCTCCATTGCTTTCCGATCAAAAATCCTCAAATTAATCATCTTTAATCAAGATCCCTTTTTCCCCTTTGGTTCAATCTCAAAAGTTAAATCCAAATTTCATCTTCTTGAAGTTTGATACAATGTCGTTAGATAAACAACACTCTAAACCTCCGCCGGTGATCGGAAAGATCGGATATTACACCGTATTTGTTACCCCTACAGAAAAATCTTCACCGGAGTCATCTTCTGTGAAGGATTCTGATGGTTTGAAGAAGAAGAATGGGTCTCCGGTCCAGCCGCCGCCGGTTCACTACGAGAAGACCCCATCGTCGTACGGCTCGAAGTTTGGTTTCTTTTGGGACGCTGTTAGCACGCTTCAGAATGGTATTCTTGTTGCTGCGTTTCATTCTTTTTTGCTTGTGTTGTGATGAGTTTCAGGTTGTAGATGTGCATCTTGGTATGTGTTATCAGATTGGAGTCATTTGTGTGTGTTGTGAGACTTAAATTTGGATTTTGTATGTAGAAATTCATAGGAAAACACAAAAGCAAGAGTAATTGGAAGATAGAATAACATTGGTGATTGATTGTAGGTTTTCCCTAATGTATGTGTTTCAAGGGGCAAGAGGTAATTGTGGTCTGAGTTGTGAACTATGGATCTTTGCATAATAGTCTAAAACATCTTAAAGTGGCTCCGAACACGTCTAAACTAGCTTAAATCAGCCTAAAACCTCTGGAAATGGCATGTTTATATCGCGTTTCTTGCTTTAAAAAACCTTTGATTTTCAAGCGCCTTGTGCCTAGGCTCAAGGCTCACCCTTTGTGCCTTGGGTGCTTTTGGTGTTTCGACTACTATGGATCTTTGTGATGAGTCTGCCCAAAGAGTGGTTTTTGTAATTATGTAGTTCTTTAATGGTTGTTTATGTTCATCCTTTCTGTAACAGTGCATTCAAGTCTGGATGACTATCTTGCACATTGGTTGGGTTGAATCAATCTAAATATCAGTGGGCGTTGGATGATTATTATGAACACGAGAGCATGGTAAGTATGTATTATGTGAAATTCTTTGATAAAGGTTATGTTTTTATGCTGATTTTATTAAAGATTAGTTTATGCTTCGCCTTTCTTGTTGTTGATGCTTTGATTCTTCTTGTTTAACATTTTTAACTACAGGAGAAGGTTGGCACAGGAGCTAAAGATATAACCCCCAAAGCACAAAGTGTATAACTTCTTTGTTGTGTTGGTAAGTTGTGCACTCTTTCTGCTTTCACTTGGCTTTAGAATTGGATGATTACCGAAGCAACAACAGACTATTCACCATTTTTGCACAAATTATGATAGTTATTAACAAATTGACGTTCTTTATTCTCTAAAATATGTTTGCGAAGGCATGCTTTCTTTGGTACTTTATTTATTTATTAAGTTTTCGTTATCTCTGCAGCATAGGTTATGTGCAAGTGTGCCTTCAAGAACATTGTTTGATACATCTATGTGTCTAAATATCACCAAATGAGAACTTGCATTGGTTGTATCAGATGAAATTTTCAACTGTAGTCTGTAGGGTATACATGATCTGATCATGATTCTTTCAGTGTGACATTATGGGGCCATGTGACCTTTTACATAGCTGTAATGTTCTAATGTATCACCTAATGTGACCTTTTACATTGTCAAGTGACAATTGTGATGACTATGAATTTACATGTTCCATGTGTACTTCAGTCTCCACTTGCAAGTCATTTACACTGAATGAGGGTGCGGATTTTTTATACGATACAAGCCAGATGAAATTGGTGGCTTCGGGTTTACTGTTTAGTCTAAAAGGGTTTGGATAATAAACAAGAGGTAAATATTAAGCACACATACTTTTAAAAGTGAGTTGATATTTATGAGAATCTACCAATCACTCAAGCATGTATTCGATATGGCTAGAGTACAGTTACCAAGAAACTCCATTTATTGAAGTTTGATTGATATATACCTTCTAGAAATTAAACTTGAAAGAAAACATACATCTTGAAATACTCTTTTCAAAGAGATGTAAAAGCAGAAAAATGAGGCTACAAAAGGCTAAGAAACGGTATACGGAGCATGTAAAAAGAATTTTGGCCTTCTAAAATTTTAGCATAAAGCAAGGGCTTTAGACCATATGTTATGGTCTTGTACACACATCAAGGATGATGAACGGGGACAAATTGGGTTTTTATTACATTTTCTATATATATTTTTCTTAAATGTGTGTTTGTTACTTGGTTTTTATTACATTTTCTATGTATATTTTTCTTAAATGTGTGTTTGTGAACTTTTAAAAGTTAAAGATTTATACATATTTATAGATTTATAGATCTATTAAACTTATTAAATCATGGTAAATTTATAATTACTTATATATATATAATATTATTTAAAAAATTAATTTTTGATAATATTAATTTTATAAAATAATAAGGATTTGCAGAATTGACAAAACTATAAACTTTAATAAATTTCAAACACTTAAAATTTCAAGATTCTAAAAAATGTAACAATTTTCACAACTATTTATAAGCATTTCTATTATGCAACTCCTATTAGTGGCACCACTCAATGGTAGCATGAATGAATCTCTTATCTCCATCTCTACAACTAAAGACAATCATGGACTATTAGAAATGATAAGTGTTTGTTTGGTAGCCTTTTAATTATCCTTTTAATTAACCTTTTAATGATTCATATATTTAAATGGTTCAATATTTAATGATTCAGACTGTTTGTTTTGCGAGCAAATGTTTGAATGGTTCAGATATTTGTTTCTGAATGGTTAAGCATTATACTAGTGCTGAATGGTTAAAGTTCTAATACTGAGTTGTTAAGACCCCTTATCTGAATTGGTCAGATATTTGCATTTGAATAATTAACCATATACTAGCACTTAATGGTTCATCACTTAATGATTAATACCTTTTATTGGTGTAACACTTAATTATTCAGAAGTTACCAAAGAGCTTCTAACTTCTTCTAAAGGTTTGGCTACATGTATCCATCAAGTCCATGCATGAATAATTCATGCATCGACAACGCTAACTTCTTGCAAAGACGTGGCTACCCATAATGCTTCTTCTTGTGTATTTACTTTGTACATCTTGAACAAAAATATTACTTTGTATAGTAACATTACTCTATGTTTATTAAGTTCTCACAGACAAATAATAGCATGTATTAAATTTATAAAATATTGCTGCATGCTCTGGTTGAATCATTTAAACCCTAAATGGCACAAAATTCTTGAGTCTCCACAATAACGCACGGCCCTACATCTGACTTAATCAAACGCGTCTTAATAAATGAATTAAAACAAAATAAATAGTATGTAATGATGAGCACAGACTGATGTACGAGCTTCTTGTTGTAAACGTACAGGCCTAGTGCCCGAATGTTTTGTACCCGAGTAATGGAGATGGGGCAGGTGAGCCAATAGCCCGTTAGTTATCTAATTAGTCGTTTAAAAAAATAATATGTGGTTCTTGGTCTATGGCAAAGCTCCTATTAAAATTAAGGTATCAAGTCTCGTCTATGACGTGTTTATGTAAATCAGTTATCACAATAAATTAAGAGTAGGGTTAGTTGGATAATATTTATAGAACCATACCGGACTGGTCGGTTGGACTGAAAACCGGTCATAGAACGGCCCGGGTGTGTGTATTTAAACTGTTTTCACTTGAACTAGCTAATTACCAGTCGAACTGGTGAACCAATTGAACCAGAATGGTGTTCGGATCGAGTTTCAAATCATTTTTATATTTTTCCTTACCAGATCTCTTTTTTTTAATTTAATAATTTATAATACATATTTTAGGTAATTAAGTGTTAGTATTGTGTTAAAAGTGTAAATACACCTTAAAACATATATTATTTTCATATTTTGTTTTGAACTAGATATACATAAAAAAATAAAATTACTTTTTTATATGACGCTTACGGCTTTTAATTTGGTTCAACCAATCTGATCGGTTCAATCAATGAATTCCTAAGACGACAATTTAACTATCCGGCCAGTTCAGTTTTAGAAAACAATGGATGAATGTGAGAGTTGCGTGTTCTAAAAAGATATTATAGTTCTTAGTCCCTTGGCAATGCATGGTCTACAATCAGCTTGTGACAACTTCACCGAAGTTTACGTGACAAAGATTTAAATGACTAGGAATCTCTCTATATAAACAAGTGTTCTACTTTGCATGTTGTGTGTATGAATGTTCAATAATAAAGGTTTTTAATTCCAAATACTATAACATTATGTCTAATACATATCCTTCTACACCTGATCCTTCTCTTCCTGTTCCTATTCGTATCATGATTGGTCTTATTGCTACTGTAATTGGCATTTCGGTTTTTATAGGCCGTAAGTTGTACTCAACGATCCGAGAAAAATACAACAAGGGAAGCATGCCCATTTGTATTTTAATTCGATCTAGTTGATTCTAAATATTACATGTTTCTCTTTTGCAGATTGTAATTGTATATATAGATTGTTTCGACATGTAGAATCTAAGGAAAAGAAGGCAGCAGTGGCATTAGAGAACGATGACTCGCGGTTTGTTCCACTCGCCATGGTCCAATTCTTTGATGACATGGAGAGGGAAAAGCCCATTCGGTTCACCTCTCAACAACTAAGAATAGCCACAGACAACTTCAGCGTCAAATTGGGTTCAGGCGGGTTTGGGACAGTTTACAAGGGAGTCGTCAACAACAAGAATGTGTAGCCATGAAAGTATTAAATGGAACCTCTAACGAGCGAATAGAGGAACAATTCATGGCTGAAGTGAGCACAATGGGAAGAACCCATCACTTTAATCTTGTCAGGCTTTATGGCTTTTGCTTTGAATATTCAAGTTTAATAGCTCTAGTATATGAGTACATGGCTAATGGTTCATTGGATAATCACTTGTTTAATGGGAAGAGAGGGGCTATGCTAGGGTTTGAGAAGCTTCATGAGATTGCGATGGGAACTGCAAGAGGCATCACGTATTTGCACGAAGACTGTGCTCAAAGAATACTTCATTATGACATTAAACCAGGAAACATACTCTTGGATTCGGATTTAAATGCCAAAGTAGCCGACTTTGGTTTGGCTAAACTTTGCAAAAGGGAAAACACCCATATAACCATGATGAACGGGGGTCGAGGTACCCCAGGCTATGCTGCTCCTGAGCTGTGGTTTGCTTCTACAGTTACATTTAAATGTGATGTTTATAGCTATGGGATGCTACTTTTTGATATCATCGGGAGGAGGACTATGGACACTAGTCTTGGTGATTATCAAGATTGGTTTCCTGTATGGGCGTGGGGCAAATACGAATCATGATGAAAGATTGTGAGATTGAAGAGAAGAATCATGAAGTTGCGGATAGGATGTTAAAGGTGGCTTTTTGTTGTGTTCAGTATAGGCCTGAGAATAGGCCGATGATGAGCATCGTTCTTAAAATGCTGGAAGGTGCGTTAGAGGTGCCTACGCCTTTAAATCCTTTTACGCATTTGCTTTCAAATGCTAATGATCCTAATGGCTCTTTGGCTCGAAGAATGGGGTCGAGTGTTGGTGGTTCAGATTGGTCTTCATCTGAAGGTGTAACAAGATCTAATGTAGTCATGGGGACACCATGTATGAGGAAATATGGGATTACAATGGAATCGGTATAATCATTTGAGTCAACAAAACAACAAGTTATATTTTGAAAATAAAATGCTTCTCCTACTTAACTTATATTTATAATTTATAATTGTATATATAGTGCATGCTTAATTACTTTTTATAGTCAAATTACTCTCATCATGTTAAAGCTTCAATCAAATTTTATCTTTTGGCTACTTCAAAGATAGTTATAATATTGTCTAACTTGCCTGCTTCTTCATACGTTTAATAATTATCCACACAAAGAATTTATAACTATTAGAAAAATGACAGTAATATAGGTATGTCTATGAAGCATAATACATGTATACACGAAAAACATAAGTGCAAACAACTTAATTATTAGAGTAAAGGTGGTGGGGCACTCATGCCACCCATTCATACAACATAAATCCACCAATTAAATTTCATCATGTAACATTAAACTATATTACATCACATACTCAAATTTAATCATGGCTGTGTTGCCATATAACGACACCCAATGGTCGATTTTTGGTCCACATACATGGTGAGTTTTGATGCACCACCACGGCAAGAGCATGTTGTTTACCACACCATGCGGCGTATTTTTTTAGTGTATGTCGTGTTGTCATGCCATGCCATGAATTGTAGTATGGTCGCGACAAAAGAGTCCCACCCGCTTAATAAAATCAAATTTAGTAAACTAATATAATTTAGTTTCTTTTTTTAATAAAATCAAATTTAGTAAACTAATATAATGTGTATGGCAACGACAATCGTGGCCCTCCCACTCTATTGGGTGACATGGGATAACAGAGGTCGGTCTTTCTTGGAAATAAACTAGGTTATATTACAATTTAGTTTCTTCTTTTAATAATAGGGAAAACTTCATAAAAAGATAACCAAGTTTCAATAGTGTTTCAATTAAGTTACTCATTCTTTTTTTGTCTCGTTTAGGTCACTTAAGTTTTAATGGATGTTCTAATATCAGATATTTTACCTGTTTTACAGGTAAACATGATGATGTGGTTGTATTACTTTCTTTTAGTTTGTTTTTCCTTTTATTTATAGCAGATGTGGATTAAAAACATTTTTTTAAATTTATTAAATATAAATACTTTAAGTGTTAGTTAGATTTTATATTTGAAAAAAGGTTATATGCGATGGTGGCATACTAATAAATTCAAAAAAGGATAATTATTTTACAACGATTTATAATTTAATATCTATGATGAATATCTAAAAAGGATGATTCTAATTTAATTGACTATAATGCTAACCTATAATTTAATTCCTTAACAAACATTAATGTAATTTTTATTTGCTATGATGGTAACTAAAAACTAAACCGTTTTTTCACATAACCTGTGATAGTAACCTTTTGCTAAAATATGTCATAACCAACAAAATCACCATAAATGTTTTCTTTCCAATCCAGTAATACAAATAAAAACACCTTAAAAATACTAGTCCAAAATTCTAAACAATTGCAAGAAACAACAAGGAAAATAACAAAATACTAGACAACATTCTCATCACGGGTCACACTTGTTGATTTTACTTTTTTAGGTCTACCCTTTGCCTCGCCTCTTTTGGTTCCGGATCTCTTTTCTCTTTAGTGCAAGACTTGATATTGTGTCCAATTCCTTGACAATTTTGCAAGTCATATTTCTTCCAAATCTGATTTTCGAGTTCTTCTTCTCTTTCTCTGAAGGATCTCTTTTCCTTTTTACCGTTGGCCTGCCGAGCATTCGTCTTTCTTTTGGTGGTAGCGGTTTTATATCATCTGTTTTAGGCCAATGCATACTTCCTTTCAATGGTTTGATAGAATATTTATATGCTTCCTTAAACATATCCTTTTTAAACCAATTACTAACATAAAATTCTGGGTCCTTGTTGATGAAAGATAAAGCTGCTACCGAATGAACACAAGGTATTCCTGACAATTGCCATGATCTACAAGTACAAGTTTGTTCATCAATGTCAACTACAAATGCATCTTTCTCGTTTCTTACTTCAAATATGATATTATCACTTGGAGTCACCTTCCAATGCCTACACAATCAACCCACAAAGTCCATAAAAATTCATACAAAGTAATAAAAAACTTAAAAATACAATTATTACCTTTGTTTCTTTTTAATATGTTCTAGTTTTTTCCTGATTCTTGGACATACATCATGTTCTAAAGTTTCTGCTTTTTTCGCCATTAAGAAAATTCTATGCATCACAAATGTTCTGATTTCTTCTAACATAGTGATGATAGGCTTTCTTCGCGCGACTCGAATGCGTGAATTAAAGCTTTCACTCATTCCATTCTCAAATGCATCACAAGCTCTATTAATCTCAAAAAAAGCTCTTGACCAAGTAACTGGATTTTTTTCCATAAGATAAGTATGCGCACCTTTGCTAATGGTTTTTAGCTCTTTCATTTTTTCTTCAAATTGTTTTTCGGTAGTTGAATTTGCAGCGCCCCAAAATAGATTTTTAAATTGAAGCCCACGGAATTCTTCTTAAAATTAGCATAAATGTGTCTTGTACATTGTCTGTGCTCAGCATATGGAAATACATCTTTCACAGCTTCTATAATTCCCTAGACAACAAACACATAACATATAAACAAATATATAACAAGAAATACATAACAAAGATGAGTAATTAGTACAAAATACCTTGTGTTGATCAGAAATCAAACTTAGGCCAAGCCCACCTTCCATTTCAATGTCATCCCTTAAAAGATCAAGAAACCATTTCCAATTTTCCTTATTCTCAACAGACACAATAGCCCATGCTAAAGGAAAAATATGATTATTAGCATCTCTTCCAACAGCTGAGAGTAACTGATCACTATTTTTCAGAAAACATCCATCCAAGCAAATAATTTTTCTGCACCCATTGATCCATCCATCCTTGATACCCTTAAAACAAATATAGTAACTATTAAAGAAAATATCTCCATTTGCCATTGTATTCACAGCCATCTTCACAGTACTTCCCGGGTTTGTTTTTAATATCTCAACTTTATAATCTGAAAGTCTTGCATAATGTTCTTTCAATCCACCCTCAAAGTCATCCAATACCTTCTTTTTTGCTCTACTACATTGACCAATACTCACTCTGCATTCGTATTTTCTCATGATATCTCTCTGCATATCTCTTAAACTAATCTCAGGGTTTTGAATTATAATCTTAAAATATCGTTTTGCAATCCAAGAATAAGTAACAAGAGAACCTAAAAAAAACTTTCTTGAGCATGTATGATTGTCATCTAAAGTTTTTATTTGAAAAGAACCCTCACCTCTAATTCTAGAGGCCCAAAGCCTAAATGGACACTTCCATATTTTCTTTTTGTTCCCCTTACTATCCTCTTCGGTTTCTTCTTTCCCACATCTTACCAATAACCTATTGTGATTGTTTACCAAAAACACCAATTGGTTACCATTTGAAACACCATAATCAATTAAGCTTTCCTTTAGTTGAGCAGGACTCTCAAATTTCATTCCTATCATAGGCTTCATCAATTTCCAATCCACATTAGGATCATAACATGGATATGCAACTTCATGTTCACAATCATCATCACTATTACTCTTATAATCTTGTTCACTTTCACTCCAATCTTCAATAGAAATAACATCATCTTCATTCTCATCATCCTTATCATAACAAAGTACACTCAAAAAAGGATCATTTATTGGTTGGTTCATAATAACATCATTATCATCATTTTGATCTAATTCAAAAGGATTAAAATCATCTTCTAAGTTCATCGTTACCTACATATTGAAAGAATAAAAAATATTCAACTTATAGTAATTAACTATTACAAATATAACATGAAACAATAAAGCAGAAGAAATATCAAATAATCTTTATGTATTCTTTGTGTTCATACTAGATAAATCTCATACAATTCAACCAATTTTATCTCTTTGAGAATAATGAATAGTTGCAACAGTAGGTTCCACAAAACTTAAATATTAATAGAAGAAATCCTCACCAATAAATCAAACTAGAATGATTGTAGGAGAATCAAATAACATATTACTTAAAAAGTCAAACTTAAAACTACAAGAATAATAATCTAACATTGACGGCAACATGTGGTGTTTTTGAATAACCGATTAATCGATCGGAACATTCATATCACAATTAGACTAGATTAATAGATATAATAACATAACGAATACTCACCGTTGTTTCTTTAATGACGATTACACTCGTTTTTCTTCGAATCGGCAACGGAAAATTATTCTCATTCGACTTCGCTCGATTAGGGTTATTGCATGTTCTCTCAAGCTTGATGGTGGAAACTAAAAAGTCGATCAGTTAGTTTCCAAAAGATAATGTTTGATATTTAATTAATAATTATATATTATTATATTTAATATCCACATCAACATATTTAAAGAAAAAGAAAAACAAAAAATAGCCACATCATCATGTTTACCTGTAAAACAGGTAAAATATCTCATATTAGAACATCCATTAAAACTTAAGTGACCTAAATGAGACAAAAAAAGAATGAGTAACTTAATAATAACTTAAATCTATAGCCTCGAAACATGGTTATATTAAACTCAAAAGTATTTAACTATAATCTACTTATTTGCTATAAATCTCGTTCTATTTGTTTTATTATTCCCAAACTAGTACAATAAAATTTATAAAATGATATTTTTTGAATAAAATATGGTTAATTAAGTTATGTATAAGTAAATAATTTAAGTAAAAACAGCAATAATATCAGTTTTATCTTTCGTTCTACAAGATTGTGTTTTTTAATTATTTTTTAAAACACTTTAATTTTCTTCTTAATTGCATTAAAAGAAAGAAATTGTTATAAAACTTACAAAAACAATTTTAATAATTCGTACTTTAAAAAAGTTTTTTCTTCAAGAAAAATTTTGTATATTATGCATTGTATAAAGTGTGTTTTTTGAATGAAAAAATCTAGTTTTTAATTTTTACAATGTCTATATTTTATGTTTGAAAATAAATCAAATGGTAAAAAGTCAAAGATGTTGCAGGGGATGGCACCATGCCGCCACCGACGCCATTCTAGGTGCCACCAATGCTGATGCCGTTAGAAACAATGTTAAAGCAACTGTTGGTCACTAGAATTCAACCTAGTTGGCGTGGGGGCTCCACCGATGCCGAGCGCCACGTCTTGACGGATTTTGACTTGCGGAGTTTATAAAGGACATTAACCCTAGAACGAAACACACTTCTTAACACAATATTTTTGGATGAAAAGGTGACCATCTCTCATTAATCCAAGGCTTTCCAACATTAAGATTATCAAAATCTACATGCTTGATCTCATTTGCTTTAACGAATTAATAATGAGGCAAGGCTAATCCATTCATGATTCACTTCGGGTGATGGGTTTGTGCAAGTTATGTTTTCCATTGTTTGTAACCTAATGTTGGGATTGGATCTATAACCTTTTGAGTTCTCATTTGCTTTAAACAGTTTGATTGTGTTTAACCTAACTTTAGTTTCATATAACCTTGATGTCCTTTAATCATTATGTGTTTGATTTTTAAAATTAGAATTACATAACTTGAATTGATGATTGTGCGGATGAAGTCCATTAAGTTTTGATCCATAATTATCACTTAGATTTTATCACACATAAGATCTTGAAGTGGGTTGCATATTCCTTAAGATTATTGAAAAACTAAACTTTAATTTTATTATTTTATAATTTCTTAAATGAATCAATCAAGCAATTTTCTTTTCAATGTTTAATGTTTGGAAAAATGTCACAGAATAGTAACCAAGTTTCAAAAGTTTTTTAATTTAGTCACTCATGCATATTTTTTTTTAAATTGGACCATCAAACGATTTAATCGAGTCATTACCAAATTTTCTTATGACAAGAAAAGTAATTATGGAAAAGACATGGGAGTCAAAATTTTCAATAAATAAAATTATATTAAAAAAGAAAAAAACATGTTAATTATGAAAAAATAAAAAAGTGCCTAAAATTTACGTTAACGTTCCATATCAACATCAAAAGATAAAAAAAATATTTTCTAACTGAATCCAAAAATATAACATGCTAAAAAATATGTTATGACTTTTAATTGTATAAAATATAAAAATTGAATGATCTAATTATTTTAAAACTTGAGTTACTTAATTGAAACACTTTTAAAAGTTGGTTACTATTTTATAAAGTTACCCCTTAATGTTTCTAGGTTAGCTGTTACTAGCACTTTCCTATGATTTCTTATGGATTCAATATTTTTCTTACCCTTTGCTGTTAAGGGTAATTAGGCAATCTTTTATTAATATTTTTAACCGATCATATGATATCGATCAAAAATATTTTAAATGATTTAATTACTATATATACAATTATCATTTACTTGGAAAGATAGGTCGCAAAATGAAAATGAAAAATGCCAAATATGGTGACACGTTGCATCTCAAACTTTTTTTATTATAGATAATAAATAATAGATACTAGATTAACTAATAAAAAACCTGATCAAGTGTTATAGTAAATGAGGTACTTAATCTAAAAATTATAGATTCTAGTTTTATCATGTGTTATTTTATTGTTTAAAGGAAGAGTACTTTGGTGTTTATGATAAATACGTCAGGTTATTGGGTTAAATATATTAGTTTATGTGTTTAATAAATTAGATTATTGCGTTATATATTTTTCATCATTTATTACATATATTTATCATTATATTTTAGATCATTTGATGTAGATTTTATCATTACTTTATATATGATATAAACTTTGTTATTTTCTTATTAAGTTTTACAATTAAGTATATAAAGATGCTATTTTAGAATCAATGTGTTTTTAAAATCTTATCATGAAAAGTGTTTAGCAATAAGAAACTTTAAAAAGTATAATGACACATTTATTATTGTGTTTTACGTTTAATATCATTTTGTGTTATTTTATCATTATTTATAATGTTTTAGATAAATTAGTTATTATTTTATCATTGTATTTTACATAATAAATATACATACTGAGGTTATTTCATCATTATAATTTTTTGAACACATCATTATACAATGGTGTTTTGGAAAACACAATAACGAACGAAAAGACTTAAAAACAAGTAGAAATCATAACGAGCTGGAAAACGTATTTATTTTATTTTTGTATATAAGGATAATATACTCACTTTAAATATGAAAAACACTCGTTTTATGCTGTATTTAAAAAAAAATAATATTATATATAAAAGTTATGAACATTTAAAAAAGTGATGAAAACTTGAACATTTTTTTAACAAAAGTGGTCATGCATGAAAGATCATTTCAATAATTATTCTCTTAACAAATTAATCTTAATTATTGAGTAAAAAATAGAAGGTTAGAGATAAATTTTAGCACATTTTGTCTGAATCATATATTTTTTGAACCCTTACCTAATACAACATTTTATTTTAGAAAAGGAATGTATCTTTGGTTTGGAGTAATGAAAATCATTGTGTTATATACTTGTTTATTCTTAACATTTACTTAACAAAAAGGTAATAAAACCTTAGATTTGTAAGACTCCCCATGTAATTTCCTTTGAGAGTTTCTTGTGTAGACGTGTTTTTGTCAGATGCGTCGTTCTTTGGACTCGAGAAACACGTATCTCGAATATGATAGGGTATTGGATGGACTTGCTCAAACCACAAAACAATACATAAAATTGGTTTGTCCTACTTGGTCCTAAGAAATGGTCTCACACCACAAAACACTACATCCTTGACCCTATTTTATTCAAAATGACTTATAAGTGACATGTTGCTAGGATCCAAAATGCATGTCATGTAGACAAAATTTTACATACACTGTTAGTTGTTAGTCAACGAAATATGTTTCTTTAGTTTGTTTTTATACTTTGAGAGTTCTTGTTTATTTCTTCTTAATAACAAATATTGAATATTAAAAAAAAATTATTCGAATAGACATATTAACCTTAGAAAATATATTTGATAATACTTATTAAGTTATATGTGAAATGAGAAGTATGCATTTATTTGTTCGTTTAATATTCTCAACAATAAATATTAGCTACTAAGTTATATTACTATATAACTATTTTATGTTTATGTTTAACAGAAAACTTTATTAATATGAAATATTAAGATCATATTATAATTTGATAATTCTAACACCGATTAAGCAAAATATTAGGGAGAGCCTAATAAGATATGCTCAAAACTGCAGAACCGAGTATGTTACAACTCTCAGATAAATCCATCAGTGAGTTTATCATCCAATTCAAACCTGTCAAAATCGTATATTAACTCATGTTAAAACTTGCCTTCATGGTTGGTTAAAGACAGGTAAACGCAAATACAATATGAGAATAACTAATTAAATGTCTAAATATGAGCTGTTTCAAAGTTAACGTCGCAAATTCGCTATCAATGGTTTTGATTTAGATTTTTTTTCCATGCTTGAAAGTTTCAATTGTGTCAAACAAGTTAAGAGCCATAAAAAACAAAAGGATTATACCCCTGTGTGGTTTTGATTTAGATTTTTTTTCATGCTATCAATGGTTTTGATTTAGATTTTTTTTCATGCAAACACAATGGATTTTTTTTTCATGCTGGCACCGGTATCGGGGCAAGCGACAATGATCCTATACCTCTGGTTAATCACAAGGATTATACCTCTGTGTGTATCCTCATGGGTTAGCTAAAACACACACAGTTAAACTAACAAACCCTTAATGAATTGTGAACCTCCTTTCATATTGCTTGCAAGACTTTTCGTTCGTTCATTCATTCTTCCTTATGTTCCACTTTTTATCATTATTAATTTCCATTTTATTACATAATACTTTATGTTCATTGATAATAACATATCATGCAAAACTACGGTAATATACATAATAAGAAACATAAAGAAAACATAACATAAACATGCATGACATCATCATATAACATTATGTATTCATCATACATTATCCCCGGAACATCTCAAGTCATAGCCTAAATCTTCCTTTTTCCCAAAATTTCAGAAATAAATCTAAGTCTTTTAGGCATATGGGCACTACGTTGGTGCATGAGTACCATGCAGGTGAATGAGTATTATGCAGGCGCATGGAGACTTAGGCGCATGGGGAAAGTTAGGCGCATGGGCACTAATTGGGCACATGACCAACACTTAGTCATCTGGGCAACATGCTAGGCGCACGAACACTATGCGGGCACGTGAGCCTACTTAGGAGCATGGGCACTTGGGCATCTGCGCACTATTGGGGCACATGAACTTTAAGCGTTTGGGGACACTTAGGCATTGGGCAGTTGGCCGCATGGGTTATTGTTCAGGCGCATGAACAACTACTTATAACTAACATCATAATCTAGTCCCAAATCCAATTCTAACATGTGACAACCATGAAATTTGCGTCCATCTTTTACCGGAATTAGCTAAATTTCGGGACGAAATTTCTTTCAACAAGGGGATGATGTGACACCCGGCATTTTTCGGTCACTTTTTGATCACACACAAACATGTTTTTCCGATCACACATTCATGCATTTAATGTTGTTTACTTAAATACATCATTTAGTGCACAAACATTCACGAACCTTTCGCGTAACGGAAATTCGAAAAATTTCGAATCGTACGCGCGTCCGTCCCCGAACATTGGTGATTTGTCAAAATTTTCAAAAAATCATAATTGGTGTGAAATTATGTATTATATGATTAATTATGTAGCTTTGTTGTGAAAATTGAGAATTTTTTGGTATTTTTGTGTTTTTGTGTATTTTCGACTTTTAACGCCTAATTATTATAAAAATAACTTTGAACTAGCAAAATAAATATAATTTCATGTTATTAATGTTTGTTTGATCTTATGTGAGCATTTGGTGGTTTCGGTGTACAAAACGTTCAATCACATAGCTTAAAATAATTTTAATAAAAGACGGGGGTCTTTCTTGTAAAAAAATAGTGATTATGGTTGGGGGTTGGGTTTTAATACTTTTTTATTACAAGAAAGGCTCCCATCTTTTATAAAAATCGTTTTAAAGTTACGCGATTGAACTTTTTTCTACACCGAAACCATCAAATGCTCACATAACATCAAACAAACATTAATAACATGAAATTATATTTATTTTTCTAGTTTGAAGGTATTTCTATAATAATTAGGCGTTAAAAGCCAAAAAACTCTAAAATTTCACAACAAAAAACACATAATTTCACACCAATTATGATTGTTTGAAAACTGTTTTGACAAATCACCAACACGTTCGGGGACAGACGTGCGTACGATTCGACAATTCTTTGAATTACCATTACGTGAAGGGATCGTGAATATTTGTGCACTAAATAACGCATTTAAGTAAATAACATTAAATGCATGAATGTATGATCATAAAACCATGTTCTTTTTTATCAAAAAGTGATCGAAAAATATCGGGTGTCACATCATCCCCTTGTTGAAAGAAATTTTATCCCGAATTTAGCTAAATCCAGTAAAGATGGACGGAAATTTCATGGTTGTCACAGTGTGTGTATGTATTTTTGTGTGTGTATGTATGTATGTGTGTGTTTGTGTGCGCGTATGTATGTATGTATGTATGTACGTATGTATGTATGTATGATGTATGTATGTATGTATATGTATGTATGTATGTATGTATGTATGTATGTATCTACATACG
Organism: Flaveria trinervia; assembly: GCA_025506515.1. Lineage (NCBI taxonomy): Eukaryota > Viridiplantae > Streptophyta > Magnoliopsida > Asterales > Asteraceae > Flaveria > Flaveria trinervia. Next base: position 18,613,052 of record CM046444.1, read on the forward strand.
TACGTACGTACGTACGTATGTATGTATGCATATATGTGTGTGTGTATGTGTGTGTGTGTATGTATGTATGTATGTATGTATGTATTTATGTATGTATGTATGTATGTATGTACGTATGTACGTACGTACGTTCGTGTGTGTGTATGTGTGTATGTATGTATGTATGTATGTATGTATGTATGTATGTATATATGTATGTATGTATGTATGTATTTATGTATGTATGTATGTATGTATGAATGTATGTATGTATGTATGTATGTATGTATGTATGTATGTATGTATGTATGTATGTATGTATGTATGTATGTATGTATGTATGTATGTATGTATGTATGTATGTATGTATCTATGTATGTATGTATCTATGTATGTATGGATGTATGGATGTATGGATGTATGGATGTATGTATGTATGTATGTATGTATGGATGGATGTATGTATGGATGGATGTATGTATGGATGTATGTATGGATGGATGTATGTATGTATGTATGTATGTATGTACGTACGTACGTACGTAGGTAGGTAGGTAGGTAGGTAGGTACGTACGTACGTATGTATGTATGTATGTATGTATGTATGTATTGTCACACCCCAACCTTGACGACGGAATCGTCGAGATGTGTGGGTTAAGATTGTTCACAGCCACATAACGCTATATTTAAATGTAAAAATTAAAATTATAAGTTTCAAAAGAAAGTACAATCATAAGTCTCAAACATGAAATAATTCCAAGCATAACATAACAAAACATAATTCTTTTATTCCATTAACTAGGTCCAAATCCTAGATTATTTTAAGCTTCATTTGATCACTTTAAACTTGGGTATTTCCTGAAACATGATAAAAATAAAAGGTCAACTAAAAAGTTGGTGAGTTTTCAAGGTTTTCATACATAGTATAACAAGGTCACAAGTAGCAATTCATGTCATAGGTTATAAGTTAGTAAGGTTATAGAACACATATCGTTACAACCAAACCTCGACTTGATTACAAGTATATATTATTGGCTAAGTGTATTTGGTTCCCATGATGAACAAGCATACGTCATCTGGAGCCGGCAATACATCGGCTTTAGCACCAAATAGGCTTGTCAGGCCCAAAGATCTAAGATGTCGCCAGGCTAGCAATAGTTAATGATTACAAACAAAATATGTATATCATATAATCACTTACAACACACAAATAACCATGACAAAATGTAAAGATGAATTGCAAGTGCTTTACAAGTTCAAACGTTTATAAGTGTATGTTGTATAAGTATCATGTTTCACCTCAAAGTAGTGTGAAAAATATAAAAGGGGCAAGGAAACTCACATGTCAAATAAGTATATGATGAAGATTAATAAGATTAATAATAAATGCCGTTCCAAGATGTATCGTCACAAGGCACCTAGATATATTTATACACAGGGTTAAAGTTTAATATTAAGTTTAACGAATTATTATGGACTAGAGTTCAATTTGATGTTTGGGATTTTGTCAAATTAACCAATGGAAATCAATTATATTTTCATGTAAATGATTTTATTTATAAAAATAAGAACAACACTTATAATAATTTTGTCATATTTATAAAGTTTAAATAAAATGTTATAACTAAATAAAATGAACCTGATTTAATCAATAATTTAGGGCAACGTTTGAAATAGTAGTTTGTATAAACTTGCATATAAAGTCTAAATTTTATAAAAAAAATATATACTAGTTGTATAATTAAATTTAGAATATTAAATAAAATATAAGGATATTTTTATAAATAAATTACAGAGGATTAGTTAAATAGTTTTAAAATAAATAAAGTGTATAAGATAATTTTTTTATTATTTTTAGAAATTTTTATATGTTTTTAAAAGTTGTAGAAGTCCCCTAAATAAATAATGGAGGTCCCCGGGTTCGAACCCGAGACCTCTTGCATGGGGTGAGTGAGTGTAACCAGTAAACCAAGGCTCTCGGCCGCATTAAAACACGCGTTTTAATTCTTAAATACCAAGTTAACAAAACCCCCAAATTACATCTGAACCCTAGAATCGTGTAATTCCAAATCGAACATCAATTTGATAGAATTACCGAAATAAACATGGGGCTTCGATTCCCCATGTAATTTTGAGTGTATACATAAGTTTAATTACCCGATTTGAAAATGGATGGATGATGATCAAGCTATGAGCAGGCCGCGACGCACGTAAGGCTTGCTAGATGTTCAAATGATGAATAAAATCAAATTAACTTCGAGGATAGTTCAGATGGTGTTCTTGATGCAAAGCCCCTTGTCAATTTAGGTTAAACTTGTTCAGAGAGTGGATTTCGGTAGATTTACTGGTCGCAGATTCAGAGAGGATCAGATATGGGATTTGTGTGTGTTTCAGGTGTAATTAGAAGCAGTGTTTGATTAGAAATAGTTAAATGATTGTGTAGGTTTGTTTAATTGGTTTGTTATTAGAGATTTAATGCTTGAATGGCTATGGAATTAAAGGTATCGGTTATACGATCGTTTGAGGATTGTAACCGGTGTTTTAACACCATTTAAGTGGGTAATCAAGTTCGAATCGTGTACACGAAAGGGTTTGGAACGGTTTGGGGTCGTTTTCGAAGGGTTTTGATGGGTTTTTAAGGCCACTGGACTTGGCCGGAGTTTTGGCCGGAATCTTGGTCGGAAAAACGAGTTTAGAGGGGGAAGGGGGGTTTGGGTTTTATAATTTTACAGAAATGGTCCCTATAGTTTAATTTGTGTTATTTTATGCTTAAAACTTCTTTTAAAGTTTATAAAATAACAAAAAAGCCCCTTAATTAATTTAAGTTTTGATCTTTTGTAATTTTAATAATTTTTAGAAATTATTATTATTTGTAACAATATTATTATTATTATCATTATTACTATTGTCTTAGTTATTATTACTAGTGTTATTATTATAACTTTTTTATTATTACTATTATTATTATAATTATTGTTAATAGTATTATTACCATTATTATTAAGATTATTATTATTTATTGAAAAGAATTAAAGGCAAACAAGGAAATAGGCATGACTATACCATAAGCTTCATAATTGACAACAATGGTCCTTATATAATAAATGAAACTAACTATTAGTTAACAAAAATACGAGATATTACAGTCTCCCTAACTTAAAAGAATTTCGTCCCGAAATTAAGAATGAAACTATACGAATAAGAACGGGTATTTCTTCTTCATATGCTCCTCACGTTCCCAAGTAAATTCAGCGCCACGCTTATTCTCCCAACGAACCTTGACAATTGGGGTAGTTGTGGTTCTAGTCTTCTTCATAATGCGGTCCATGATTTCAATAGGTTTCTCAAAAAAATGCAATGACTCGTTAATCTGAATGTCTTCCAACGGAACATGTAGACTTTCATGAGCCAAGCACTTTCTCAAGTTTGAAATGTGGAACACAGGATGAACTCCGCTAAGGTCGGAAGGTAACTCCAGTTGGTAAGCCACCTTTCCAACCCTTTTCAGGATTTTAAAAGGTCCTACAAATCTCGAAGCCAGTTTACCATTGTTTCCGAAGCGAACAACACCCTTCCATGGTGAAACCTTAAGAAAAACCATCTCTCCAACCTGGAACTCCAATGACTTACATCGCTTATCAGCATAGCTCTTTTGTTGACTTCTTGCCACTTCAAGGTTCTTGCGGATTAGAGCAACTTTATCGGTCGTCTCTTGTATAAGTTCAGGACCAGTGATGAAGTTTTCATCAATGTCGGTCCAGCAGATCGGTGAACAACATTTACGACCATAAAGTGCTTCGAATGGTGCCATCTTGATACTCGAGTGGTAACTATTGTTATACGAAAATTCCGCGAGCGGTAGATGCGTATCCCAATCATCACCAAAGTCAAGGACACACAGGCATATCAAATCCTCCAAGGTTTGGATTGTTCGCTCGGTTTGAACATTAGTTTGAGGATGGTAAGCCGTGCTTAGATCCAATTGGGTGCCCAAGAGTTCTTGCATGGACGACCAAAAATGCAAAGTGAAACGAGCATCTCGATCGGATATGATGTGCAAAGGTACCCCATGACGACTTACAATTTCATCAACGTATATACGAGCCAACCTTGATGTCTTGTAAGTGTCATGTATGGGTATAAAATATGCCGATTTGGTCAATTGGTCAATGATCACCCATATGCTATCATGTCCACGAGAGGTTCGGGGTAGCTTGGTTATGAAGTCCATGGATATGTGTTCCCACTTCCACATAGGAATCTCAAGTTGCTCAAGTAATCCACTTGGACGTTGATGTTCGGCTTTTACCTTCGTACAAGTGAGGCACTTAGCTACATAAGTCGCTATATCTTTCTTCATTCCAGGCCACCAATATTAACCACGCAGGTCCATGAACATTTTATCGGAGCCAGGATGAATAGAATAACGAGTTTGATGAGCTTCGTTCATGTTAAAGGTACGAAGATTATCGTGATTTGGAACCCAAATTCGATTTGCGAAGTGCATCAACCCATTGGGTTTCGTTTCCAATTGGGTTAGAAGATTATGCTCCAGTTCATCCTTCATTCTTCCTTCTCGTTGCACCATTTGTTGAGCCTCCAAGATACTAGACACGATGTCACTATCTATTCTCAAGTTTTGTAACAGTATAGTAGTCTCGTTGATATCTAGTCGGATCTTAGTATCAAACTCTCCCAAGGTGTCAAACCATTATCGTCGATCGTGAATTCATAGAACGAGATCATCTTGTTATGAACCTTTCGACTTAGTGCATCGGCCACAACATTGGCCTTACCAGGATGATAACGAATGTCACAATCGTAATGACTAATAAACTCCACCCAACGGCGTTGTCTCATATTGAGATCTTTTTGATTAAAAATGTGTTGAAGGATTTTGTGATCGGTGTAGACCATGCATTGCGTACCATACAGGTAGTGTCTCCAAATCTTCAAAGCAAAAACAACAGCACCAAGCTCGAGATCATGTGTTGTGTAATTCACCTCGTGAACCTTCAATTGTCAATACAAGAAAAATCACTATTCCGGACTAAATACCTAGGGACTAATATATCAATCTTCTATATATATAGTATTAAAGATTAATAAATTAGTTACTAATTATATTAGGACTAAATTATCTCAAGGGACTGATAATCAGTCCCCAAAAATCAGACAAACGATTGAAGACTAAACTTCAGTCATAAATAGGTTTACATAATAAAAGTAATTGGAGGGAAATTTATTGGTAACTGAATTTCAGTCTCAATAAGTGACCTATTATAAGATACTGACTACCAGTATCTAAAAACCACAATTACGACTAAAAAAGAAGTTGTAAGATACTATTTTGTCTATAGAAATTATGTTCAAGACTAAAAATATGACATGTAAGATTATTTTTAGTCCTCAAAAGACATATTAAATACTTAAATGGTATGTTATCAGAGACTAGTAATAGACAAGGTTTTAGTACTAAATTTTAGTCTCTAAAAGCTTGGAATCAAAGACTGATTTTGAGTCACATATGAAATATATTTGAGACTGAATGACTTGATATAAGGCGATAAATTAAGAACTAAATTTATGTTTATCAAAGACCAAATGATAGTCTATGTTGGTGGATACAATCGAGATTAAAATTTAGTTACTAATATGAGTATTGAGGACTAGGTATTTAGGACTAACTCAGGACTAGCAAAATCAGTCCCCGATAACCATTAGAGACTGATTTGTAAGTATCAGAGACTAAATTTTCAATCCCCAATACCCTTCTTTTTTGTAGTGTGTCTCGATGCATAAGCTATGATCTTTCCTCGTTGCATGAGAACACAACCAAGGCCTTGTTTAGATGCATCACAATACACAGTGAAATCGTCATTTCCATCAGGTAGGGTCAAGATAGAAGCATTGCACAACTTATGCTTTAATGCTTCAAAAGCTTCCTCTTGCTCGGACCCCCACTCGAACGATTTATTCTTTTGTGTCAAAGAAGTGAGCGGTTTCGCGATCCTCGAAAAGTTGGCAATGAATTGCCGATAATAAACAGCAAGACCTAGGAATGAACGAACTTTAGTAGGAGTTGTAGGAACACACCAATTCTTCACAGCTTCCACCTTTGCAGGATCAACATGAATTCCTTGGCTATTCACCACGTGTCCTAGAAATTGAACTTCCTCAAGCCAAAATTCACACTTTGAGAACTTCGCATACAATTGCTCTTTCTTCAACAACTCAAGAACTTGTCGCAAATGTAGCTCATGATCGGTGTTGGACTTGGATAAGTATGTCATCAATGAAGACGATCAAGAACTTTTCTAAATAAGGCTTGCATGCTCGGTTCATGAGTCCATGAAGACAGCAAGAGCATTGGTTAAACCAAAAGGCATAACCATGAACTCATAGTGCCCATATCGATTACGGAATGCAGTCTTTGGGATATCATCGTCATGGACTCACGATTGATGATAACCAGAACGTAAATCAATCTTTGAGAAATAGCAGCTCCTTGGAGTTGGTCAAACAAGTCATCAATACGAGGAAGAGGATAACGATTCTTGATGGTAAGCTTGTTAAGTTCACGATAGTTAATATGCAAAACGATCCATTTTTCTTCTTCATGAAAAGTTCAGGTGCACCACAAGGCGAAGAGCTAGGACGAATGAAGCCCTTCTCGGATTGTTCTTGAATTTGACTAGAGAGTTCTTGCACTTTCGATGGTGCAAGTCGATATGGTGACTTAGCCACGGGGTTTGATAACGGGAATAAATTAATTTTAAACTCGACTTCACGCACGGGAGGTAAGCCACTTAGGTCATCGGGAAATACTTTAGGAAATTCTCGTACAATCAGGACATCCTTAAGATCTTTCCCTTTGACTTTCGTGTTGACCACATAAGCCAAGAAAGCCATATAGTTCTTGCTTAGGCACTTTCGGGCTTGAGTGCACGACATGAGTTTAAGCCCGTTGGAGGGTTTTTCACCGAACACCTTCAATGTGTCACCAGAGGGTAGCGGTATACGAATGCACTTCTCAAAACAAATGATCTCGGCATGGTGTTTGGCTAACCAATCTATACCAATGATGACGTCAAAACTTCCAAGTTTCATAGGAATAAGATCGATAAGAAAATCGTGCGCGTCAAGACTTAAGATGCAATCATGGATAACGACAACAACAGTGATTGGTTCTCCATCAACAACTTCAACGATGAGAGGTCTTTCTAGTTTCGTATGTGGCTTAGCAAGTATGGGTTCAAACTGAAATGATACAAAACTCTTATCGGCTCCAGAATCAAATAGGACATAGGCATAAGTTTTACTAATAAGGAACATACCTGTTCAATTTTAAAGGTATTTAACAATACAGGTAACACATGAAAAGAATTAGGTCACAAAAGTTAAAGGTAAGTTAACATACCATTCACCACGTTGTTGTGTGCTTGTGCTTGATTTGCATTGATGTTGAAAGCATGTCCTCGGGCTTGTGAAACATTACCCACAAGACGAGGGAATTGTGGGCGGAAATGACCATGTTCCCCACATTTGTAGCAAACACGGTTTGTGACCATTGTGGCGTTGTTAGGTGCACGGTGGCAAGTCGCCACTAAGTGACCATATTTAGCGCATAAGGTACAAATACGGCATGGTTGATTCCTCGGATGGTGGTACCTACAGGTGTTGCACATAGGTTGAGGACCAGCATAGGCCCTAGCCCCAGGCACTTATGCCACAGGTGCAGCCGCAGGTACAAGTTGTCTTTGCGGTCGCTTGGGTGTTGCCACAGCATAGTTGCGCACCGGTGTGAACTTGCGCTTCTTATTGTTGTTTTTGTTGTTGTTGTTGTTGTAAGACGGTTCAGCTTTGGTCTCCTTAACAGCCTCGGTAGCTGTCTTTTCCACCTTCTTTGCACCCTTCATAGACATGGTGCCCGCTCGTATATGATTCTCGGTGAGTTGAGCGGTGATAGTGATGGCTTCCTCTAAAGTTGTGGGTCGGCTACCCACCACAACATCTTGAATTTGGGGTGGTACACCCTTGATAAACTTCTCAAAGTTGCGGGGGATAGTGTCGACCATATGGGGCAATAGTATACTCAACTCATGATGCCTAGTTTAGTAGGCCAAATGATCCCCACCATCTTACTTCAAGTTCCAGAATTCCTCCTCCAGTTTTTGTAGTTCACTCCTCTGGCAGAACTTCACAATGGCGATGTTCTTGAACTCATCCCAAGAGAGTGCCAAAATAACATTAGTTCCTCTTTTTCTCTTCTCGCTATTCCACCAGGTAAGTGCCCTTTGTTGGAACATACTAGTGGCATAACAAACTTTAAGTGCCTCGGGACACTCACAATTGACAAAAGTGTTCTCCATGCTCTCGGACCACTCAAGAAGACCAGTGGCTCCTTCTTTGCCACTATAACTAGTGGGCTTGCAAGAGATAAAGTGTTTGAAAGTGCAAGTTTGGTTGTTGCGCCTTTGGTTAGCACTATTCTCTCCTTGACCATTCCCATTATTGCTTGAGTTGGTCATCAAAGTGCTATTGAGTTCAGTAACCATGGTCGGGATGATGGCAGCCATTTGCTGGGCAATCATGGCGGCTAGCTTACGATCAGAACTTCCATGCTTTCCATGATGATGAGACATGCTGGAATATACAAAATGAGTTAGACACGAGAAAAGAATAGCAAGGATTATAATTTTAACAAGGATAAGTCAAAAGTTCTAAGACACATGGAATGGTTCCATTTGGTAACGCATTACCGTTTGGAAACATTGACACGTCAAGGTAAATTGACCTATTTGCCTTAGGAATTTGTGTATGTTGACCATCGTTTATCACTCATCCCAGAAATCCTCAGGTAAGCATAACTAGTCCCGTAGGATTTATGCGATATGCTTGCCTTATCCCGAAGGCCTTTTGCCAGGAAATCCAGGATATAGGTGTCTATGAGTCACACAAATTTCTTAGGTTCATGAAATCAAAACCTTGATGAGATTTTCATAGATTAGACATAGAGTCTAAGGAATTAAACCCACGATAATAAGTGTCGATTCCACATGTCGTTGAGAATAAGATTAAGAAGTTTCATTTTTCGGGGAGAGTCAAAGAGTCAAGGATAAGTTTAGGGAGACTGTTGGACCAAAAGAACCAATGAGCCTGATCCAAAAAACCTCCAAGTCCCACAGACATTACAACTGCTGAAGAAGATCACAATAGTTGAAGACATCAGCTGATTACAAGGTCTGAAGACAAAGTCTGAAGACAAGATTTGAAGATTTCTACTGAAGACAACGTCTGAAATAAAATTTTGAAGAACAAAGACTGAAGACAAAGACTGAAGACCAGAGTGATCAGTAGTTGTCACAACAGCTGAAGTTATTAACTTCAGTTGTTGTGATGGTTTTGCTTTTCAGTACTTGTAATTTACCTTTCAGTAGTTTATAGTTTCAGTAGTTTTAGTTCAGTAGTTTTAGTTCAGTAGTTTTATGTTCTTGTACTTAGCATTCTCTGAGATGTGATCAGTTGTTGAGAACATTCTCAGTAGTTTGCATAGTTTCAGTTGGTTGTATAATTTTGTTAGATGTCACTATCAAGTGACATCAGCAGACGTCACATTCCTTATATAAGGAATGTTGACCTAATTGTAACGTGTGACTTTCAGCCACCACGAAAGCATTATATAAGGAATGTTGACCTAATTGCAACGAAGAATGCTCCATCACCTGTCTGTTAACAGTTCAGGTTGTTGGACATCTGTGGTACATGGTCCACACAAGCCTATGGTAAACAATCCGGAAACCAACCAAATGGTTCCGAAGAAGAAGGAACAATACTCAGATGAGGATCGAAAATTGTTTGAGATTGATGCTAAAGCCCATGGAATTCTGGCCATGGCACTGCCGAATGAAATCTATTCTGGGCTTATGCATCATGAAACTGCTCATGACCTCTGGAATGCATTGAAAGAACAATTTGGTGGAACAGATGAGGTCTTAGCAAACAACAGAGAAATCCTTGCCCAACAATACGAGACATTCTCTCATAGGAAGGGTGAGACACTAACTCAACAGTTTGAGCGTTTTTCCTGTTTGATCTTTGAGCTGAAAATGGTCAAACATGAATACACTAATAGCCAGATGAACAACAAATTCCTCAGATCACTGCCTGAGAGATGGGACACATATACCATTGTCCTATGCTCAAGTGCAAATCTGGATAGCCTATCTCTCACCTAACTCCATGGGAAATGCTTACATTTGAAAGAGAGATAGAGTAGAAAAGGAAACTGGTATCATCAGGAAAGCTCACTGATGACTTTGTGCCAGGGAACAGTGCCTTGGTTGGTCATGAGTCAGAATATGCTGCATCAGAAAGCCATTATGATAAGCATATAGATTTCTCTTCAAACAGTTCTGATCATGCATTTGTTAGTGTTGATAGTCAGTCAGGCTGTAATAGTGATAATTTGTGCTTCACTATGGATGATTTGAAAGGTATTGCTAATGATGACTTAGAAGAGATGGATATTTTGAGCCAAATGGCCTTGATTAATATCAGATCTCAAAAGTTCTACAAAAGAACTGGTAGGAAATTTCCAGGACTCTCTGGCAAAACCAAAGTTGGTTTTGACAAGAGTAAGTTGAGGTGTCACAAATGCCGCAGGCTTGGGCACTTTGCAAGAGAGTGTAGATCAACTGGATCTAACTCCTCTGCACCCTTTGTGACTTTTCCAAGCAATAGTTCACAAAACAGAGGGCAACATCCTGCTAGTTCTGGTCATCACTCACAACCTCTATCTCTTTCATATTTTGTCCCTCAGGGTCCAATGCCATATCCATATCCCTGCTATTACATGCCACAGTCAAATCAAGTTCAAGTTCCTATTGCACAACAACCTCAAGCCTTACCTGAGCCTCAACCATCTCAACCATCTCAATCACAACCTCATCACAGCTTTTTTACCCCTGGTGCTGTTGACTGGAGCAGTTTACCAGATGATCTTTCTGGTAATGAGCAATTATTTGCTAGTGATGGTCAACATGGTGGTGAACATACTTTTGGGAATCTTGCTCTTATGGCCCTGGAGTCTACTGAGGGTCATGCTCCAATGCATCTTCATCACAGGTACCCCAGGTATCCTTGAGGCTAAGGCCAAGCTATGTTCTGAATCTTGCATAGCTGCATTTATCTCTATTAGAGAGGCAAATGTAGCTTAATAAATCAAAATCTTGAGCTTGAGCAAACCCTTTCAAAAGAAAAGCTAAGTATGAGTCTGTCCTTAAAGATAAAGATGATGAGATTTATAAGCTTAAATGCCAATTAATTGATGAAAAGGCTAAGGTGAGGTCATTCTTGAGAACCACAGAGATCTCAAAGTAACACTTGCAGCTACCCAAGTTGAGTGTGACCGTTGGGTATCATCCTGCAAGGGATTTGAAATGCTTCTCAGCAAGCAAACAACTTCGAATGTGATGTCTGGAATAGGTTACAATCACATCATCATGTGTATCATCCCCAAGAGATCACCCAAAATCAGAAGATGAAATCAGTGTTGATACCTCATCAAATCAGTTGCCTGATGGGTTAACTACTGATAAGCACATGAAGCTGAGTACTTCAGATGTTGTCCCTCAAAGTACCTCAAGTACTTAAGGGCAAGTCACAACATCTGAAAAGCATTTCAAATCAACTGAAATAAAAGGATTAACAACTGTTGAGGAATCTGTCATACGGTCTTTCAGGACGGATAGAGAACAGCTGAAGAACAAGTCTTCAGTTGTTACAGATTCTTCTGTACTTAACACAAGTACTGAAAGGAGGAAAGTACTGAAGATCACACCTTCAGTAGTTTCCACTTCAGCAGTTGATCAATCCAAGATGAAGAATAAGCCATGTGACATATGTGGTAAATTCAATCATCTTTCTGATGAATGTTGGTACAAAAAAGGTTCCAAACTCAACAAAGATAAGCTTATTAAAATGCAGATGGATCAAATGAAAAATGAGTTTGAGACCAAGTTTGTACCACGGTCATCCCAAATTGATAAACCCAAGGCTTCACCCAAATCCAAAAAGAAGGATAAGGTTTATCATAAAACAGTTGATAGTGTTCCTCATGATAAAAATCAGACTAAGTCTGTGAATTTCAAGGAGGAAATGGTGGGCCACAAGAACTCATCAAAAACAAGTACTGATGTGTCACAAGAGCTGAAAGCTTTAGCTACAAATCAGACACAACTTGTTATGATGGTTCAGCATTTGCTGGGGAGAGTTAACCAACTAGATGCACCTGTGATCAAACCAAAAGGTATTCCAAGCCCAAATCCAAGGAATCCATTTCAGCATCATCTCCACCTTCATCAGCTATTAACATGAGAAACAAGTTATGGTTAAATCTGTTGATGAAAACAAACCCAAAACCAAAAAGGTTTGGGTCTCAAAACCTAACTAGTTCCTTGTGATGAATGCAGGGTTCTTCAGCATGCCAAAGAAGCATCTGGTATGTAGACAGTGGAGGATCTATGCATATGACAGGGAGCAGTTCTCTTTTTAATGACTACTCTCAAGGAAAGAATGGATTTGTTTCATTTGGAAATGATGCTAAGGGTTACATCATTGGGAAAGGATATGTGTCAAATGGAGAAATTAGATTTGATGATGTTAACCATATGGAGAATCTCAAGTATAATCTACTGAATGTCAGTCAGATGTGTGATAAAGGGCATGTTGCACTTTTCACAAGCCAGAACTGCAGGATTCTATCTTCCACAGTTCTGAGGCTGATTGACAAGGTATTGGATGAACATACTCTCCTAAAGGCCAACAGGATTAAAAGAGTATATGCCTTGGATTTGTCAAAGAAGATTGATTTGAAGGGTCATCCTTGCCTGTTCTCCAAAGCCTCTCCTCAGGAATCTAAACTGTGGCACAGAAGGCTTGGTCATGTAAATCTCAAAAACATGAATCAGCTGATCCATAATAGTTTAATGAGAGGTCTACCAATAAAGGAGTTCCACTGTGATGAAACCTGCACTGCTTGTTTGAAAGGAAAACAGCAAAAAGTCTCATTCCCTCCTATTGAAGAACCTAAGTCCATTGCCTGCTTGCAGTTACTGCACATGGATCTATTTGGTCCTGTGAGAGTGATGAGCATGGAAAAGAAGAAATACTGTCTGGTAATTATGGATGATTACTCCAGATTTGTATGGACTTTCTTCGTGCATTCAAAGGATGAGGTTGCTCAGACGATTATAAACCTTGTGTCGTATGTTGAGAAGCAGTATTCCCTATCAGTTAAGTGTACAAGGAGTGATAATGGAACAGAATTCAGAAACCATACACTTGATGATTTTTATCTCTCAAAGGGAATCAAGAGGCGGTTTAGCATCCCAAGGACTCCAGTACAAAATGGAGTAGTGGAAAGAAAGAACAGGACCCTAATTGAAGCTGCAAGGTCCATGTTGGCTGACTCTAGTTTGCCATTGACCTTTTGGGCTGAAGCTGTCAACACAGCTTGCTATGTGCAGAATAGAGTTTTAGTAAATAGAGGTTGATGAAGACTCCATATGAAGTTCTACATCATTTGGCTCCTCTAATTTCATTCTTCAAAGCCTTTGGGTGTCCTTGTTTCATTCTCAACACAAAGGATCAACTCCACAAATTTGATCCTAAGGTGGATGCAGGGTATTTTGTAGGATATTCATCCACATGCAAGGCTTACAGAGTCTTCAACTGCAGAACAAAGATAGTTAAAGAAACCTTGCATGTGAAGTTCAATGAATCTCCTAAGGATAAAATTCCACAAAATCCTGTGGAGTTGTTTGATCTGGATATACTGCAATATGTTCCTTATCAACCTTCAGCTGTTGCAGATCATGTGAAAAAATCATCTTCTGCAGCAATTCTTCCACCTGGTGGTACTGAAGATGATGATGATATCAGTACTCACCTTTTCAAGTTTAGTGACCAACTGCCTAAGTCTGCTAGACTTGATGTTCTTATAGCTTCAGCAGCTCCATCCACAACAAATGCTGATGAGATTTTTGACTCCTCTACATCATTTGAATTACCATCTCATACTTGGTTTCAAGAGTCTGGATCAACATCTGTTGCTGCTGAACCTGCTACAAACACTTGCATTGATTTATAGTGTACCAAGAGCTGAAGAATCACCCCATGTCTCAAAACATTGGTGATATCAATGCTGGTGTCTCAACCAGAAGTCAATTGTCCAACTTCTGCTTCTATGCTCTCTTCATCGGTCAGCTCGAGCCAAAGAACTATCATGTTGCTTTAAGAGACAATGGATGGGTTGAAGCCATGCAGCTTGAGCTACTTCAGTTCAAAAAGCAGCAAGTGTGGGAACTGGTTCCTCTACCCCCAGGTAAGTGTGCAATAGGCACTAAGTGGGTGTTGAGGAATAAAACTGATGTAAATGGGCTTATTGTTAAGAACAAGGCTAGACTGGTTATACAGGGGTTTTCACAAGAAGAAGGTATTGATTATGATGAAACCTTTGCCCCTGTAGCCAGACTGGAGGTAATTAGATTGTTCTTAGCCTATGCTGCATTCCACAATCTTAAAGTTTTTCAAATGGATGTCAAAAGTGTTTTTTTATATGGAAAAATAAAAGAAGAGGTTTATGTGTGTCAACCACTAGGTTTTGAGGACAATAAACATCCTGATTGGGTGTATAAACTTGATAAGGCTCTTTATGGGTTGAAGCAAGCTCCTAGAGCCTGGTATGAAACACTTTCAAATTTTCTTCTTCAAAATAATTTCACTAGAGGCTCCATAGATAAAACTTTGTTTATTGAGAAAGTGGATCAGCTAAGCTACTTGTTCAGATTTATGTTGATGATATAATTTTTGCATCCACTGATCCCCAGTTGTGTGATGATTTTACAAGTTTAATGAAACAAAAGTTTGAAATGAGTGCAATAGGAGAATTACAGTTCTTTCTAGGCTTGCAAATCAAATAAAAGGCTGATGGAACCTTCATTCATCAGTCAAAATATAAAAAAAATCTTTTGAATAAGTTTGATTTACAAAACTGTAAGCCCTGTTCTACTCCCATGTGCAACACCACACAACTGAATGTAGATTAGAAAGGTAAAGCTGTTGATGAAACACTTTACAGATGTATGATTGGATCCTTGATGTACTTAACAGCTTCTAGACCAAATATTATGTTTGTAACTTGTGTTTGTGCTAGATTTCAGGCTGCTCCTAAAGAGTCTCATTTGATTGCAGTCAAGAGGATCTTTAGATATCTGCAAGGTACACAATCTCTAGGTCTTTGGTATTCCACTAGACACTCTTGCAAATTAGTTGCTTTTTCTGATAGTGACAATGCAGGGTGTAAGTTAACCAGAAAGTCAACTTCTGGTGTATGTCAATTCCTAGGCAACTGTTTGATTTCTTGGCAGAGTAAGAAACAAACATCTGTTGCTACATCCACTGCTGAAGAAGAGTACATTGCTGCTGCAAGTTGTACATCTCAGGTACTCTGGCTTCAGAACCAATTATTGGATTATGGCATTACAGAGACTAAGACTCCATTGTTAATGGATAGTGCTTCAGCTCTATGTATTGTCAAGAATCCAGTCCAGCATTCTAGGACCAAACATATAGAGATCAGACACCATTTTATTAGGGATTGTTTTGAAAAACGTTTGATTGATCCAAAGTTTGTGCCAAGTGCTGATGAGCTTGCGTTAAGGCTTTGTATGCTGCAGCTAGAATAAGTGACAACTACTGATGATCTCAGTAAACAAGTACTGATGACCATTAGTAAACATGTCACAAATAAGTACTGATAAGTTTTATTCTCAGTTGGTTTCATAACTACTGAAGACTAAATTACTTAAAAAGTACTGTACTTTTTGTTAAAAGAAACTGATGCAGTTACAACTACTGATGTAGTTATAACTACTGATGTCAGTAAAAACAGATAAGTACTGATGTCCTATGAAACAACTGAAAACAGCTAAAAAGTTTGATGATTAAGTGTTGAGGACAGTATGAAACAACTAAAAAGCTAAGAATTGACGAAAACTACTGATGAGAATTTTCTCTTCAATCGTTTCCACAAACTGCTGTTTCACCTTAAACAACTGATGACAAAACCGTTTCTTCAGTAGTTTCACAACTACTGATGACTAACACCAAGTCCTTAGTTGTTTCCTACATCTGAAGCCAAAACCAAGGTTTTCAGTAGTTTCATAACTACTGATGACCAAAACCAAGTCTTCAGTTGTTTCAAATGTCTGATAGTTAAAACCAAGTCTTCAGTTGTTTTCATACAACTGATGACAACACCAACACTTTCAGTCGTTTTCTTTTCAGCCTTTTCTTAATCTATAAATACCTGCACTTATAGCCGAACGTTTCATTAGCCGTTTTCTATCCTTTTCTCTCTCAACAATGGTGACCATGAAACTCAAACCCAGACACAACTGTGTTGCCTACCTCTCGAAATCGGCCTTTTGGAACAAATTTGATAATGCCATCGATCTTATGGTGGATTCCCAATACAGAACCGCCTTTCTTTTGAATCCTACCATATACCCCGATTCCTTAAACCAATTATGGACCAAATCACTCTCTAGTCGTTGGTCAACCAGAAACAGGTGGTAATCACCCCTGACATCATTCGCAAAACCCTAAATTTGCATGATGCCACCTGTATTATAGAATACCCTAAAGGCACCATTGATATGTCTTTCATCAACAACGGGTATGAAGGAGACTTAAGTGCTACAACCATTCTCAAAAAGCACTTCCATGATGCTGAACGACTTATCTTCCACATGGTGAATGTCTGCCTTGCTTCAAAGACATCTTCATGGGATAAGATGTCCTCAAGATGGCAACAGGTATTATACTCTATCTTTGAATGACAAACTCTAAATTTTACTGAGATAGTGTTTATGGAACTTAAGGATCTGGCTCAGAAACCTGTGACAACAGATGGCTACTATATCCCAAGTTTCTAATGGCCATAATTTTAAATCAATTAAAATCTGAAGGCCTTATTGGTCTTGGAGTCCCTGCTCCAGCTATCTTAGCTGAGGTATACTCCAGGCATAACTCTGACCCTACTCTCAAAGGGGCTGCCCGACTACTCAAACCCAAGCAGAGGGAACCCACAGCCTCCACCTCCAGATCCAATGTCCCCACAAAACCCAAACCCCAAAACCCCAAAAAGGCTACTCCGGGAGATGAGTCCCCTGAGGATGCCCCTGTACCACCAATACAGGAAACACATACCGGTTCTAACCCCCCAGTCATGTCAGAGACTCAACCAGCTGAAACCGCACAGGTATCCTCTCCACAGGATCTTGTTGCAACCAAATTTGGGGATACCACATAACCTATCTCAGTTGAGAAGGTTACCATTGAAGAGCATCTCTCACCCCGTGTGCAATCTGCTTCTGACCAATCTCCAAATACAACCGCCCCTCAAAGCCCAACCCTTATAGTTGCTAAAGTGCTGAGTCAGCTGCATTCCTCAACCCCTCCCCAGAAACCAATTAACACTGGGAATACCTCAACGATTGAGGGGGAGGACCAAAATGCTGCTGATAACCCACAACATAGGGGTTATAATGTTCAATCTCCAAGTGTAGAAGATGAGGTGAGAACATCTGGTCAGGCTGCCACTTCTACTGATTCAGCAAATGAACAAGATGAAGTTGGTAACATATATAAGACCTCACCAGAGGCAACTGCCAATGAAGGACAAAGTCCAGAGGCAGGAAGTCCCCAGAACCAAGAACAAGGGGCACATGCTTATACTGATCTACACTCAGGGCATGTGCATACTAATTTAATCAGGAGCTCAGATGATTCAGCAAAGACTGATGATGACCTGGGCTTTTTCTTTGATGTCTTAGCCCATAACACAATCCTAGAGACTGAGGTGAGCAGACTCGAAGAACGGCTAGCCAAAATGTCTCAGGATAAAAGTCCATCTGCCCCAATAAACGCACAGATGGCACCTTCATTTGAAGGTTCACTAAACACACAACCAATACACTTAACTAAGCCACCAGCCACTGCTTTTGGCACCACCTCTCAGGGACAGAACCCCTCTGAGCAGATGGTTGCAATCTTTCAAAGCTCCTTACCTCTCATCACTCCTATCATCACTGAGATAGTATATAAAGACATTGATGAGAGGATTCCCTCAAATCTCCAAACACTCCTTGATGATACTGTTCACAAGTCACTTTCTGCCTTTCAAGCCCCTTATCCCAATGAACCCAAAAAGGGGGAGACTACTAGGTCTAAGGCAGTGAAAAAGGAAAGGAAGAGAGTAGAAGATAGAAAGAACCAGAAAAAGAAAAGGAGTTGGAGAAAGAACAAGAACTGATCTCAGAGAAACAGCTGATCACAGTGCAAGAGCTGAGCACAGACAAAGAGCAGAAAGATCAGCTGATCACTTACAAAAGGAAGAGAAGTGCTGAGTCAAAGTTGATGGAGAAAAGTCCTTAGAAGATCTAGTCAAAGAAGCTGATAAGCTCACAGCAGATCTATGGACAAAATAATAGATCAGCTCTTCAAACAGGGTCATGACACAGCCACCTTAGATGTTGAGATCAGAAGGCTGGAGATAAATGAAATTCAAGCAAGATGGGCTAGTTACAGTGTGATGGATAGGGAAAGGTTGGAGATTATGATCAGGTTTATTGCCAAATATCTAGGAAGATCATTGATAGAGATGAAGTCTTGGTCCAGAGATAGTATCTGGAGATAACCAAGAAAATCTGTTCTGCTAGAAGCTACAACAAAGGGTTGATCATCGAAGCACTGGATGAAGCAGGTGCTGGGAAAGAACTGATATGGCAAAGCTCTCAAAAGCCAAACTCACCACTAAATTGCTAGATCAGCCTTTTCATACTCCCACTCAAAAACAACCCTCAAAGCAATCATCCTAAATTGCCAATTCTATCCCTAAACCAAACCACCCACAACTCAACCCACAAAACCAATTCCATTACCCCAAAAACCATCTCAAACCACACCCAGTGATACACCAGAAGGAGGAGAAGGGTTTGAGGGTAGAAGAAGAAGAAAAAGAGGATGAAGAAGACAGTCTGCCAATCTCTACTGTTCTCAAACTTAAACACCTGAGCCCAGAAGTCAATAGATGATCACACCTGACTTGCAAATGCAAATGGTGAAAGTGAAGATTGAAGAAGTAGAACAGCAGAAGCAACATGATGAGCAATTTCTCAAAATGGTTGACAAGGACTTCCCTCAGTCCTTATCCATTCAAGAAATGAAGAAACAAGCTCTGAGGCTGTACACTCTTAGGCATACATTCCAACATCAAAGAGAAAGAGTGAGGATTTGGCCAGACCCCAGGGTAAGTTCTAGAATACACAAGAACATACCAAGTAGATATCATGGCCAAGTGAAAAAGACTTTGAATGCTGCAATTATGTTGGCTATGGTAGTCTCACCCTGGGAGATTATAGAAGAATTCAAGAGAGCACACAACTCAAAGACAACCCCTCAATCTCTACTTGAGAACAAAATGATCAAGAAGGGGCTGTTATACAAGAGACTTGAAGATCTTCAAAAGAGTGAACTCCAGTTGTTGCTAGAAGGCTCTCATCCAGATGAATTCGCATACAGAGAGATCACAACTGTTGAGTTGAAGAATGGGAAGACAGTAAGGTATCTATCTGAATATTATGGCCCTGAGTTCTTCTTTGAGGGAGAAGCAGAAGAACTCACCAAGGAGGAACAAGTTGTTCTCCTTGAGGCCTATGCAAGAGAGTCTTACAGACTCACATCAATGGGAATTAGGTTTCATGGTTGGGACAAGACTCTGTGTCCAGTTTCCCCAATAGAGAGTTCCCTTCCACACTTAGCCAATCAAAATCAGAAACCTTTTCCTGGCCTGTGCTTACATGATTACCTCTGAAGCTGATCAAGAGGGTTTCTTCCAAGAAAAAGTGGGATCATCAATAAACTTAGAGGTTTTGGCTGATTGGTTCAAGGGGAGTTTGTTGGACCAAAAGAACCAATAAGCCTGATCAGAAAAACCTCCAAGTCCCACAGACATTACAACTGTTGAAGAAGATCACAACAGCTGAAGACATCAGCTGATTACAAGGTCTGAGACAAAGTCTGAAGACAAGATCTGAAGATTTCTACTGAAGACAACGTCTGAAATAAAAGTCTGAAGAACAAAGACTGAAGACAAGACTGAAGACCAGAGTGATCAGTAGTTGTCACAACAGCTGAAGTTATTAACTCAGTAGTTGTGATGTTTTCCTTTTCAGTACTTGTAATTTACCTTTCAGTAGTTTATAGTTCCAGTAGTTGTAGTTCAGTAGTTGTAGTTCAGTAGTTTATGTTCTTGTACTTAGCATTCTCTGAGATGTGATCAGTGTTGAGAACATTCTCAGTAGTTTGCATAGTTTCAATTGTTTGTATACTTCTGTTAGATGTCACTATCAAGTGACATCAGCAGACGTCACATTCCTTATATAAGGAATGTTGACCTAATTGTAACGTGCGACTTTCAGCCACCACGAAAACATTTGAATGAAATATTCCTTTTGTAGAATTCTCTCTCTCTCTATAACCGTGTACTATTCCATTGAATATCAATTGAGTTCTTGCTAAATTGTCTAATTCATTGTTCGAATTTCACTACAATCTACTCTAATTAATCAAACTTAAATCACTGATCCTAACAGAGACAAGCAACAAAGTTTTAACAATTACAAGGCAATCCTATGCTAAGGCATCAATTTGCACATAAGTATGGCATAACACTAGTAGCATGCAAAACAATATACTTTTACAAGATAATATATATTCTATAAGGTTCATGTATAAACTATAGTCTAGGTCACCATTTTAATAACCTAAATCCCTATAGTTATGGGCTTGATACCAATCTGTCACACCCTAACCTTGACGACGGAATCATCGAGAAGTGAGGGTTAAGATTGTTCACAGCCACATAACGCTATATTTAAATGTAAAAATTAAAATTATAAGTTTCAAAAGAAAGTACAATCATAAGTGTCAAACATGAAATAATTCCAAGCATAACATAACAAAACATAATTCTTTTATTTCATTAACTAGGTCCAAATCCTAGATTATTGCAAGCTTCATTCGATCACTTTAAACTTGGGTATTTCTTGAAACATGATAAAAATAAAAGGTCAACTAAAAATTTGGTGAGTTTCCAAGGTTTTCATACATAATATAACAAGGTTACAAGTAGCAATTCATGTCATAGGTTATAAGTTAGTAAGGTTATAGAACACATATCGTTAAAACAAAACCTCGACTTGATTACAAGTATATATGATTGGCTAAGTGTATTTGGTTCCATGATAAACAAGCATACGTCATCAGGAGCCGGCAATACATCGGATTTAGCACCAAATAGGCTTGTCAGGCCCAAAGATTTAAGATGTCGTCAGGCTAGCAATAGTTAATGATTGCAAACAAAATATGTATCTCACATAATCACTTACAACACACAAATAACCCTAACAAAATGTAAAGATGAATTACAAGTTCAAACGTTTATAAGTGTATGTTGTATAACTATCATGTTTCACCCCAAAATAGTGTGAAAATTATAAAGGTGGCAAGGAAACTCACATGTCAAATAAGTATATGATGAAGATTAATAAGATTAATAATAAATTCCGTTCCAAGATGTATCGTCACAAGACACCTCGATATATTTATACACAGGGTTAAAGTTTAATATTATGTTTAACGAATTATTGTGGACTAGGGTTCAATTTGATGTTTGGGATTTTGTCAAATTAACCAATGGAAGTCAATTATATTTTCATGTAAATGATTTATAAAAATAAGAGCAACACTTATAATAATTTTGTCATATTTATAAATTTTAAATAAAATGTTATAACTAAATAAAATGAACATGATTTAATCAATAATTTAGGGTAACGTTTGAAATAATAGTTTGTATAAACTAGCATATAAAGTCTAAATTTTATAAAAAAATATATACTAATTATATAATTAACTTTAGAATATTAAATAAAATATAAGGATACTTATATAAATAAATTACAGAGGATTAATTAAATGGTTTTAAAATAAATAAAGTGTATAAGATAATTTTTTAAAATTTTTGAAATTTTAATATGCTTTTAAAAGTTGTAGAAGTCCCCTGTTTTTATAAAGTGTATAAGATAATTTTCAACTATTAGTTAACAAATATACGAGATGTTACATGTACGCATGTGCGCATGTACGCATGTACGCTTGTACGCATGTACGCATGTACGCATGTGTGTGTGTGTACGTATGTGTATGTATGTGTGTATGTATGTATGTGTGTATGTATGTATGTATGTGTGTATGTATGTGTATGTATGTATGTGTGTATGTAGTGTGTATGTATGTGTGTATGTATGTGTGTATGTATGTGTATGTATGTGGTATGTATGTGTGTATGTATGTTGTGTATGTATGTGTGTCTGTATGTGTGTATGTATGTGTGTATGTATGTGTGCATGTATATGTGTATGTATATGTGTATGTATGTATCTATGTATGTATGTATGCATGTATGTATGTATGTATGTATGTATGCATGTATGTATGCATGTATGTATGCATGTATGCATGCATGCATGTATGTATGGATGTATGTATGTATGTATGTATGCATGTATGTATGTATGCATGTATGCATGTACGCATGTATGTATGTACGCATGTATGTATGTACGCATGTATGCATGTATGCATGTACGCATGTATGCATGTACGCATGTATGCATGTATGCATTTACGCATGTATGTATGTACGCATGTATGCATGTACACACGTATGCATGTATGCATGTACGCATGTATGCTTGTATGGATGTATGCATGTATGGATGTATGCATGTAGGCATGTATGCATGTAGGCATGTATGCATGTAGGCATGTATGCATGTAGGCATGTATGCATGCATGCATGTATGTATGTATGTATGTATGTATGTATGTATGTGTGCATGTATGTATGTGTGTATGTATGTATGTATGTATGTGTGTATGTATGTGTGTATGTATGTATGTATGTATGTATGTATGTATATATGTATGTATGGTGGGATGTCACAGACTAGCAACAACATATGGTAGCGGAAACTAACCATCATAAGACCACAAAAGAAGATAACATCACATGGCATTACATCATATAGAAAAACCTGCCTGGTAAGAGGTGCAGCCCAAGTACAAGTACA
This sequence comes from Flaveria trinervia, assembly GCA_025506515.1. Lineage (NCBI taxonomy): Eukaryota > Viridiplantae > Streptophyta > Magnoliopsida > Asterales > Asteraceae > Flaveria > Flaveria trinervia. The sequence continues at coordinate 18,636,292 of CM046444.1, forward strand.
TAATTGCTCAGTACAAATTGTTTCTAACGTAAACAAAATAAAATTGTTCCAAATGTTTTTAATAACCCAACAATCATGTCATGGATTATGGTGCTAGGTCAAAGTCTTCTACATCAGCTAGAGCCCCATCGACGATTACATGGAACATGCTTAAAAGAAAATTGTGTCAACTAAAAAGTTGCTGAATCCAAGTTCTTAAAGTTTAAAAACAAAAGGATTCAATAGAATCCACATTGATTTAAAAGTCATAGTTTCATTGTTGTGGGGGATCATAATCAAACCTGCACTCAATCCTGCCTAGCCTCTTTAAAAGTTATGTTATACCGGTTAATCTCGAAGGAAGAACTAAGCCTGAAACAATGGACCATGTGAAGCCAACATGGCTTGGAATTGGGCGGACTAAGAGGTCCGGGTGGCGTGCTGGAGTGTTAGCTCATGACGACAGGCAGTCTTTAAAATCTCGTTTAGTGCAACTTAAGAGCGACCTACGTCGCTTGCCTAGTGGCTAGACATGGAGTATGGATCACCAGCTAGTACACTTAGGCCATCATACATGTTGTACCTTGGTGGCATCCAGTACTCATCGCATGGGTGGTGTTGGAGCGGATCAAACACCGGTGGTGCAGGTGTCGGAGTCGTAGCAGGTGGTGGAGGAGGATGTGGCATCCAGAAAGAGACCGAGGGTCCTGGCCAAGCATTTTTGCTTGGACGAGTAATAACACATGCACCCTGATAATTGGTTGATATGCATGCACGTATCATAGTTAATATTATGTTTTTAATATACTTTATGTATCGAATGGTATTACTTTGGTAAATGTTTGAAATATAGGTAAAAGGAAGATTAACAAACATTATTTTAGAATAAAACAAAGGATAACAAGACTACGGCTTGAAAGGTGCTGAAAATGAAGAAAACTATGCAAAGTGCTGGGAGGTCGTAAGCTACGACCTAAGGCCGTAATTTACGACCTGAGGCCGTAACTTATGGCCCTGTGCTGAGTTCGTCTATAAACCTCGTAAGAAAGGAGGTTTAGCCATCTGGTTGAAGGTAGGTCGTAAGTTACGGTCTAACGCGATATTTTGAGGATTGTTTCAAATTTTAGAACCTATTTAATCCCTAACATTAGGGTTTCGAAAGGACTTGCCTCCAACCCCAAAAACGAATCTTGGGGACTATTTTGAGCCATTGGAACTCTCTCTAGTCATCAATTGATCAAGGATTTATATGCTCAAAGTGAAGATTGAAGAGATTATGACGAGATGCAAGGCTAAACCACCTGTGATCATCTCCGGGTGGACAGTTTGTGATTGGATAATACATGCTTGTGTTTTTACCTAGTCAAGACATAAACTTTGATCATTTAATAACTTTTCTTTGTTTATGTGTTTTGAATCATATGTTGATTAAAGATTCTTGATAGTGGATGTGATTATTGCTTATCAAGTTATCAGTTTTACATTGTTAACCATTGAGTAGTAATTAGGTTATTATCATCAATTGGTGATTGAAAATAAAGTTTCTAGATTATGGCATTAGTTAGTTTACTAGCTAATTTACATAATCAGTTATCAAGTTGGTAATTACCTTTTAACTTATATGATAAACAAGTTATGTCTATGTGACTTCGAGATTAGGTAAAACATAAGTTGTGTATTCAATTACATTCCTGAAACCTAGTTATGATTCTTTTCATCTCAATAGTTCTAAAACAAGTCCAAGTTTTTGTTTTGTTTATTCAAGTGATTGTTTTTATCCGGTACAATTAAAGTAACAATAGTCTATTATTAATTATTAATTTAGTTAAATAATCAAATGAATCATGTAACACTAACCACATGCTCCCCGAGGATATGATACCTGACTTACTCTAGCTACCTAGGTTAATTAAGTTTTTGCATGACCTCAATGACAGGTCATAAAAAAAATCAAAAATAAAAAATACTTTCATAGTTTGTTTAATTTGTTCATCTTTACACTTGGTATTCTAGTTGTTTTTAGGGTAATTTTCTTACAAGTTTAGTAGAAACATAGATCGGGATTGGATTTATGATGATGATTACAATCTATGTATATATTATGGGAACGATTGTCACTAGGTTAAAGATTGTCCACTGTTCGAGAGAAAATATGAAAACATAGAGAGAGGATGTTCTGAATATAGGCGACAAAAAGGATTTATGAGAGCAAACTATGATGATGAAGAGACACCCTCATATTATTCATACTTTGAACCCCCCTCAACCACCAAAATATTAAGAATATTATCATGTTGACATCAATTACAAATATGCTCAAGAATGGGATTTGAACCCTTATGAAATCGAGATGCCATAATTCTCAAGCTACCAAGAGGAATATGATGACTGCTATCCTGAACACCCTTAGCTAACATACGAAGATGTAGACCAACTTAACGAGATCAATGTAAGTTAGATTGTGACATCATGGTTGACATAGATGTGATGGAAGATATTATGAGCCGTTCAAAGCATGACTTGGGATGTTTCAAGATAAATGAAGATGTAACACCTCCAAAAGAACCAAAGCCTAATGTAGACCGAGTTTATCCCAATCATTCTTATGTGCTTATTACTCTAACTGTAACAATTGGGGAAAAAGATTTGAAGACCAAGATAAAGAATGGGGCATTGAAAGACATTGGACAAAGTATTATGAGATGGCAACACAACTACTACTCAACAAACTTGCCAATGATGATAACACAATCATGTAACTGGCAGGTCAACTATCGAGCTTTTATTGGGAATTCAATAGGGAAATGTTCACTTAAACCCCCATGAAAGAATCTCAGGTATGGTCTGACCGAATACCTAAAACATAGCGCTTTTCGGGAGGCAACTCAGAGAACTTTGTGGGTATGTTCACTAGAAACCCTCACGAGACTTCACTCGTCCACTCGGGCATACCGAGGGGTTTAAAAGGCTTGGTGCATATGCTAAATGCAACCGTGATTCCTACAAAAGTGAGTTTAGAAATTTTATTTTTTTATTTATTCAGTCTTTGTTTCGCGTTTCTCGTCTATGTACATTGTTGTAACACCCGGTTATTTTTAAAAGCCAAGATAAAAAGAATAAAAGCAAGAAAGGCAATAAAGTCCAAGTGGAGGGACTAAAAGTGTCCAAAAGGACCAAACTTTAGAAAAGTTGGTGATAAAGGTGGCATGGCCGCTCATCACCTTTTCTACACCCAATTTTCGGTCATTTTAGAGAGAGAAACAAGGGAAGAAGAGCAGAACTCGGTTTTGAAGAAGAAGAAGAGAAGTCGAATTCAAGGTGTTATGAACTCTTTGCAAGCGAGTTAAAAGGAAGAACACCCAAGTTGCACCAGGTGAGTTCTAGACCCCGGTTTTTACATGTTTTAAACTATCTTTGGGGCTGAAAACATATTAAAATGATTTTTTACGAGTTTATGTGTGAATACCCGTATGTATGGTGTATGCTGGATGTTAGTTCTGGATGGTTTATAGGCTACTCATGTTTAGAATAGCCACATTATGCTTAGAACAGATAGGTTTGATGATTAGGATTGAAAATATCCTAGAAACATGTTTACAGAATGTTCATGCGCCTAGATAAGTGTTCATACGTCTAAAACTTCCTTAGAAAGAATTAAGTGTGAGTCATGCGCCTAAACAGTAGCTCATGCACCCAAAATTTACCTTAGAAATGTTTAAGTTCAGCCCATGCGCCTGAACAGTGGCCCATGCACCTGAACAGTGGCCCATGCGCCTAGAAATGTTAGTTGGATGACTAAGGGTAGGGCCATGCGCTCCAATAGTGCCCATGCGCCCAAGTGGCCCATGCGCCTAAGTGTTCATGCGTCTGAATAGTACCCATGCGCCTAGATTGGGTTGGAATTTACTAAGTGTTCAGACGTCCAGAAGCCCCGATGCGCCTGAAAGTGGCCCATGCGCCTAAGTGTTGCCCATGCGCGTGAATAGTGTCCATGCACCTGCATAGTGCCCATGCGCCTAGGACTTAGATTAATTTTCTGATTTTTGGGGAAAATATGTAAAGTAGGCTTTGACTTGGGAAATTCCCGGGGGACTATAAGTTGACTTTTAGGGTCATAAACTGTATCATGGGCATGTTATGATGATGATGATGATGATGTTGCATGACTATGCATGATGTATGTTATGTATGTATGATGCCCTGTGATGATGTATGAATGGTATGTTATGTTATGTTCCTTATGATGATGAATGTTTATCTTTCCACGGTTTTACGTGTTATGTTAATGAATGAACCAAAAGTATTATGTAACGTAAAGTGAAAGATAATGAAAGAGGAACATGATGAATGAATGCAAGCATTAACAAATGAATGAACGTAAAAAGTCTTGCAAGCAAATGTATGGAGGTTCACACCCAATGAAGGGTGTTAGCTCAACTGTGTGCGGGTTAGCTACCCAGAAGGATGCACACTGGGGTCCAATCCTTGTGATTGACCACACGTATGCGATCCTTGCCGCTTGCCCAGGTACTGGAGTCAGCTTTGTGCATAATGTTCGGGGTCTATGATAGACCTCAGGCCCTGTAACCAGCTTCGTGCACAATGTTCGGGGTATAGCCTATGGCATTGATCCAAAATAAAATGAAAAGATGAACGGTGAATGTACTTGCCTCAGGTACTGGATTCAGCTTCGTGCACAATGTTCGGGGGTCTATGATAGATCTCAGGCCCAGTAACCAGCTTCGTGCACAATGTTCGGGGTATTGTACATGTCACAAGATGTAATGAATGAACGAAGGTTAACAAACGTAATGAAAGATAATAATGATGTTATCTGTATGTACGTATGATGTATGATCACGAACGTATGAAATATATAGTATGGACTCTGTAAAGAAATAGATAACGATTTTATGTATGTTTTATTATAAAACTAGAACTCACTCAGCAACACTGACTTTTATACGTTTTTAGTTGGCAGGTAAACGTTGCTGAGAATGGCACGAGAAGGCTACTCAGCTCTTTTGGATGGCATCTATTTAATTAAGGCTTTTGTGATGTAATACAATGATATATTTTGTAACCAACAAACGATGCATTATTTTGCAAAAGTTTTAGAATCAAATGAAATGCCATTTGTTTTATGTTTTCTGCTGCGATGTTTTGACGAATAAATGTAATGTATGTGTTTTACATGCGATGAATTACCAGCTGTAAGCGTCCCGGGAACGGGGCCTTACAAGTTGGTATCAGAGCCAAAGTTGAAGTGAAATGGGTAAATTTTCAAAATAAACCTTAACTTAAACTGAAATGGGATGGAATGGGAATGGGATGCCAATGTGAGTAGTTGCGTGCCATCAGGTATTTTCGTAATGTTAACTGGTTTATGTGCGCATGGTATGTGGTTATGTGTGGAATGTAGATTTAAATACTGATGTAGTCAGGACAGGTAATGCTCGGGGTATGAAGAGTAAAGTAAGTGGCTAATCAGAACTGGCCACTGTAATTAGGGACTTACTATACTTGACATAAACTAAGCTGTTCCCTTGAATGACCGTGTTGGTGTTTGAATCTTTCAGTGTGTTAGGTGATGGCTGGTGGTAGATCTTCGAAGGCCTCTCATGGTGGAGGTCACGATGTCGAACCGCAACCATGAAGGGGAGGCCCAGAGTCAAGAAAGTGGTTGATGAAGAACCAGAAACTCCTCATCCTGAGGCGGAGATGAGAGTGCTAACCTGAGGGCCTCAGTGAAGGAGGCGGTTATGGAAGAAGTGCACCAAGTCATGCAGACGATTCTACCGTCTGTGGTGACTGAAGTGATAAAGGCAGTTAGAGAGGGAGAGAGAAAGGAAAGGAGTGGACCTACGGGCGAAAGAAGACAGCCCGAGACTGAGACAGTTCCATCAGATGATGAGGACGAGGAAGAAGAGCCTGCGCCGGAGGCGACCCGAGGCTGCAACTACGGGGTGTTTATGAGATGCAAACCCCCTACTTTCGATGGAAAAGGCACTGCCATTGCTGCTCACCGGTGGGTAAGGGAAATGGAGGCGGTACTTGATATCAGCGAGTGCCGAGAAGACCAGAAGGTTAAGTTTGCTACCCACTCATTCGTAGACTCGGCTCTGTGCTGGTGGGACAACATAGTCCAAGCTGAGGGTAGTCGGGCGATCGGGAGAATGAGATGCTCGGAATTGAAAAAGTTGGTGATCGAGGAGTTTTTTCCTCATCGGGAAATGGACAAGGTCGAGAGAGAGTTTCTGCAACTAGAGGGGGGGAACTATGACACACCAAGAGTATACCACAAAATTCAATGAAATGGCATGACTGGTGCCCGATCAGGTGACAACACTATTACGAAAGATTAAGAGATATATCCAGGGACTGCCGGCGGATATCCGTAGGCATATGATCGCCGCTCGGCGAAGCACTTTTAGGTCGGCGGTTGATTTGGCTGGTAGACTATATGATGAGCGTGAGGTGGTAGTGGCTGAGGAGAAGAAGACAAGTAGGGATGGGAGAAACTAGAATGGGAAACGGTTTGGACGTGGTAGAGCGCGCGAAACAATAAGGTGGCGAGGGTAGGTGACCGACGTGTGGTCACAACTAGTGCTGGGTTGGAGAAGTGTGGCAAGTGCGGGAAGGAGCATGGTGGTGAGTGTAGATGGGGGTCGAATGTGTTTCAAGTGTGGGAAGTCTGGCCATATGGATAGAGATTGTGGAGGCATGAAGTGTTTCAACTGCAGGGGAAGTGGTCACATGAGCAGGGAGTGTAAGAAGCCAAGGGTCGAGAGTTCCAGGGTGAAGAAGGCTGGAGGAGAAGGGCAGAAGGCAAGCGCCCGAGCTTTCACGATGACTCGGGAGGAGGCTAGGACAGATCCTGACGTGGTGTCAGCTATGTTTCTAGTAAATCAAACTCTTGTATCTGTGTTGTTTGATTCTGGTGCTAGTAGGATTTTCATTTCTGCTACCTTTGGTGCTAAGTTTCCAGATAAGAGTAGATGTATTGGTGAGCCATTCGATGTAGAAACTACTATTGTTAAGTCCACTAGAATTACGGAGGTGATAGAGGACTATGCCATAGAACTAGAAGGCCATAGGTTTGCTGCTAGGTTACATGTGATACCCCTGGGTGGATTTGATGTAGTAATAGGGATGGACTGGTTAGCAACCTATGAGGCAAACATTGTGTGTCGTAAGAAGATGATCCGATTGACAACGCTTGACGGAAATGAGGTGACGGTTATGGTGATCGCGTCACGACAATCCCGAGGGTGACTTCGATGGCGGTGGCGGGAAAGTGCATGAGACGCGGATGTAGTGCCTACTTGGCATACATAAAAGATGTGGATGCGTCAGTACCGCAATTATACGAAGTACAAGGGGGCGTGACTTTCCGGACGTATTCCCGAAGACTACCGGTGTGCCACCAGATCGCGAGGTTGAGTTCCAAATTGACTTGATACCCGGTGCTCAACCCATTGCCAAGGCACCGTACGGTTGGCTCCGACTGAGATGAAAGAATTAATGGAGCAGTTGCAAGAACTGCTGGATAAGGGGTTCATTAGACCGAGTATCTCTCCATGGGGTGCTCGATATTATGTGAAGAAGAAGAAAGACGGTAGTATGAGGATGTGTACCGACTACCGAGAGCTGAACAAGTTGACAGTGAAAAACCGATACCCCCTACCAAGAATAGACGATCTGTTTGATCAGCTACAAGGTGCCAGTTGGTTTTCGAGGATAGATCTTCGATCTGGTTACCATCAACTAAAAGTGAAGGAGCAGGACATTCCTAAAACAGCTTTTCGCACGCGCTACGGTCACTATGAGTTCCTTGTTATGGCATTTGGATTGACCAATGCGCCAACTGCTTTTATGGATCTGATGAATCGAGTGTGTCGGCCAATGTTAGATAGATCGGTGATTGTGTTCATTGATGATATCCTGATATATTCGAAGAGTGAGATTGAGCTGCTGGTCACATTCTGGAGGTTCTGGAGACGTTAAGAAGGGAGAAGTTGTATGCAAAATTCTCCAAGTGCGCGTTTTGTTAGGATCAGCGATCTAAGTTTGATGATTAGAGTAGATTGCAGCGGAATACGATCAATGAATTAAACAATTTTGCAAGAACACAATTGATATTCAATGGAATAGTGCACGGTTATAGAAAGAGAGAGAATTCTGCAAAAGGAATATTTTCAATCATATGCTTTCGTGGTGGCTAAAAGTCACACGTTACAATTAGGTCAACATTCCTTATATAAGGAATGTGACGTCTGCTTATGTCACTTGATAGTGACATCTAACAGAATTATACAAACAACTGAAACTATGCAAACTACTGAGAATGTCTCAACAACTGATCACATCTCAGAGAATGCTAAGTACAAGAACATAAAACTATGAATTAAAACTACTAAAACTGTAAACTACTGAAACTCTAAACTACTGAAACTATAAACTACTGAAAAGTAAATTACAAGTACTGAAAGGAAAACCATCACAACTACTGAAGTTAATAACTTCAGCTGTTGTGACAACTACCGAACACTCTGGTCTTCAGTCTTGTCTTCAGTACTTTACTTTCAGACTTTGTCTTCAGTACTTTACTTCAGACTTTGTCTTCAGTACTTTACTTTCAGACTTTGTCTTCAGTAGAAGTCTTCAGATTTTGTCTTCAGACTTTGTCTTAGACCTTGTAATCAGCTGATGTCTTCAGCTGTTGTAATCTTCTTCAGTAGTTGTAATGTCTGTGGGACTTAGAGGTTTTTCTGATCAGGCTCATTGGTTCTTTTGGTCCAACAAACTCCCCCTGAACCAATGCAGCCAAAACCTCTAATTTTATTGATGATCCCACTTATTCTTTGGCAGAAACATCCTCTTGATCAGCTTCAGAGGTAATCATGTAAGCACAGGCCGAGGAAAGGTTCTGTCTTTTGATCTTTGATTGGCTAAGTGTGGAAGGGAACTCTGTCTTGGGAAAACTGGACACAGAGTCTCGTCCCAACCATGAAACCTAATTCCCATTGATGAGTCTGTAAGACTCTCTTGCATAGGCCTCAAGGAGAACAACTTGTTCCTCCTTGGTGAGTTCTTCTGCTTCTCCCTCAAAGAAGAACTCAGGCCCATAATATTCAGATAGATATTTAACTGTCTTCCATTCTTCAACTCAACAGTTGTGATCTCTCTGTATGCGAATTCATCTGGGTGAGAGCCTTCAAGCAGCAACTGAAGTTCACTTTTTTGAAGATCTTCAAGTTTCTTGTATAACAACCCCTTCTTGATCATTTTGTTCTCAAGTATAGATTGAGGGGTTGTCTTTGAGTTATGTGCTCTCTTGAATTCTTCAATAATTTCCCAGGGTGAGACTACTATAGCAAAACTAATTGTAGCATTCAAAGTCTTTTTCACTTGGCCATGATATCTGCTGGTATGTTTTTCTTATGAATTCTGGAACTTACCCTGGGGTCTGGCCAAATCCTCACTCTTTCTCTTTGATGTTGGAATGTATGCTTAAGAGTGTACAGCCTCAGAGCTTGTTTCTTCATTTCTTGAATGGATGAGGACTGAGGGAAGTCCTTGTCAACCATTTTCAGAAATTGCTCATCATGCTGCTTCTGCTGTTCTACTTCTTTAATCTTTACTTTCACCATTTCATTTGCAGGTCAGGTGTAATCATCTGCTGACTTCTGAGCTCAGGTGTTTTAAGTTTGAGAACAACAGAGATTGGCAGACTATTTTCATTATCATCCTCTTCTTCTTCTTTTCTACCCTCAACACCCTTCTCCTCCTTCTGGGTGCATCGCTGGGTGTGGTTTGAGGTGGTTTTTAAGGTAATGGAGTGGTTTGTGGGTTGAGTTGTGAGTGATTTTGGTTTAGGGATAGGGTTGGCAGGTTTTGGAGTAGGTTGTTTATGAGTTGGAGTTAGGGAAGGCTGATCTAGCATTTTTGTGGTAAGTTGGCTTTGGAGAGCTTGGCCGTATTGTTCTCTTCCAAACACCTGCCTCATCCAATGCTTCTATAATCAACCCCTTATTGATGCTTCAGAAGAACAGATTCTGGTGGTTATTGCCAGAATACTGTCTCTGGTCCATGATTTAATCTCAATCAATGATCTTCCCAAGTATTTTGCAATAAATCTTATCATTATCCAACCTTTCCCTATCCATCACACTATAACTAGCCAAGTATTTTGCAATAAATCTTATCAATGATTAACATGCTCTGATACCATTTGTTAGGATCAGCGATCTAAGTTTGATTGATTAGAGTAGATTGCAGCGGAATACGATCAATGAATTAAACAATTTTGCAAGAACACAATTGATATTCAATGGAATAGTGCACGGTTATAGAAAGAGAGAGAATTCTGCAAAAGGAATATTTTCATTCATATGCTTTCGTGGTGGCTAAAAGTCACACGTTACAATTAGGTCAACATTCCTTATATAAGGAATGTGACGTCTGTTATGTCACTGATAGTGACATCTAACAGAATTATATAAACAACTGAAACTATGCAAACTACTGAGAATGTTTCAACAACTGATCACATCTCAGAGAATGCTAAGTACAAGAACATAAAACTACTGAATTAAAACTACTAAAACTGTAAACTACTAAAACTATAAACTACTGAAACTATAAACTACTGAAAAGTAAATACAAGTACTGAAAGGAAAACCATCACAACTACTGAAGTTAATAACTTCAGCTGTGTGACAACTACTGAAGTTAATAACTTCAGCTGTTGTGACAACTACTGAACACTCTGGTCTTGAGTCTTTGTCTTCAGTACTTTACTTTCAGACTTTGTCTTCAGTACTTTACTTTCAGACTTTGTCTTCAGTACTTTACTTTCAGACTTTGTCTTCAGTACTTTACTTTTCAGACTTTGTCTTCAGTAGAAGTCTTCAGATTTTGTCTTCAGACTTTGTCTTCAGACCTTGTAATCAGCTGATGTCTTCAGCTGTTGTAATCTTCTTCAGTAGTTGTAATGTCTGTGGGACTTAGAGGTTTTTCTGATCAGGCTCATTGGTTCTTTTGGTCTAACACATTTTGGTTACGCGAAGTTCAGTTCTTGGGTCATGTGGTGAATCCCGATGGGATTATGGTGGACCGGCTAAAGTAGAGGCAGTGACGCAATGGAAGTCTCCAAAGACGCCATCCGAGATTCGTAGTTTCTTGGGTTTCGCGGGCTACTATAGGAGATTTATCCAAGACTTCTCTAAGATTGCTTCTCCACTGACTAAGTTGACCCGGAAGGATGTAAAGTATGTATGGGGTCAGGCTCAGGAGAAGGCATTCGAGGAGTTGAAGGCGAGATTGGCTCAAGCTCCTGTCTTGTCGTTACCCGATGGAAGCGAAGATTTGGTGGTGTATTCAGATGCTTCTTACTCGGGGTTGGGGTGCGTGTTAATGCAAAGAGGAAAAGTTATAGCCTACGCATCCCGACAGCTGAAGGTTCATGAGGTCAACTACCCTACTCATGACTTGGAACTAGCGGTCGTGGTCTTTGCACTAATTTGGAGGCACTATCTGTACGGAATGAAGTGCACCATCTTCACCGACCACAAGAGTTTAAAGTACTTCTTTGAGCAGAAGGACCTGAATATGAGGCAGAGATGATGGTTGGAGCTCATAAAGGATTATGATTGTGAGATCCATTACCATCCGGACAAAGCTAACGTGGTGGCTGATGCTCTAGCCGGAAGGAGAGGCCCGAGCCGATTCGAGTGAAAGCATACCAACTAATCATGACCTCTGACATAATGAAGCAAGTCAAGGAGTTTCAGGATGAGGCATTAAAGAAGATCATCTAAACTCTAAAAGAATGAGAGGTCTGGTTAGGGAATTGAGTGGAAACACACTTGGTGTTAAAACTCAATTTGGACGGGTGAGGATTCCTCGTTTCGGGAATCTATGTGTGAAGATTATGGACGAAGCTCACAAGACCGATACTCCATCCATCCCGGTGCCACAAAGATGTACCAAGACATGAAGAAGGATTATTGGTGGCCGGGTATGAAGCGTGACGTGGGGAGTGTGAGCAAGTTCCTTACTTGTTTGCAAGTGAAGGCGGAACATCAAAAGCCGTATGGGAAGATCCAACCTTTGGACATACCGGAATGGAAGTGGGAGCACATCACCATGGATTTCATTACGAAGCTTCCGCGTACTCCGAAAGGATACGATGCCATATGGGTGATTGTGACCGCTTGACGAAGAGTGCTCACTTCTACCGATCCACGAGACGTATTCATCCAAGAGGTTAGCTGACCTGTTCATCAAGGAGATTGTAACTCGTCATGGGTGCCGGTGTCTATTGTGTCGGATCGTGACCACCGGTTTACATCTAAATTCTGGAAGAAATTCCACGATGTCATGGGGACGAGGTACATATTAGCACGGCTTATCATCCCCAAACTGATGGTCAGTCAGAAAGGACCATTCAACGTTGGAAGACATTGCGGGCATGTGTGATTGATTTGGAGGAAGTTGGGACGACACTTGCCGTTAGCTGAATTCTCGTACAACAATAGTTATCATGCCAACATTGGTATGCTGCCATACGAGATGCTATACGGTAGGAGATGCAGAACACCCGTTTGTTGGGTGACGTTGTCAGATCTTCTTCTTCTTGACGTTTTCATTATCATCCTCTTCTTCTTCTTCTACCCTCAACACCCTTCTCCTCCTTCTGGTGGCATCGCTGGGTGTGTTTGAGGGGTTTTTGAGGTAATGGAGTTGGTTTTGTGGGTTGAGTTGTGAGTGATTTTGGTTTAGGGATAGGGTTGGCAGGTTTTGGAGTAGGTTGTTTATGAGTTGAGTTAGGGAAGGCTGATCTAGCATTTTTTGTGGTAAGTTTGGCTTTGGAGAGCTTGGCCGTATCTGTTCTCTTCCCAACACCTGCCTCATCCAATGCTTCTATAATCAACCCCTTATTGAATGCTTCAGAAGAACAGATTCTGGTGGTTATTGCCAGAATACTGTCTCTGGTCCATGATTTAATCTCAATCAATGATCTTCCCAAGTATTTTGCAATAAATCTTATCATTATCTCCAACCTTTCCCTATCCATCACACTATAACTAGCCCATCTTTCTTGTATTTCCTTAACTTCCAGCCTTCTGATCTCAGTATCTAAAGTGGTTGTATCAACGCCCTGTCTAAAGAGTTGGTCTATTATTCTGTCCATAGATCTACTGTGAGCTTCATCAGCTTCTTTAACCAGATCTTCTAAGGATTTCTCTTCAACAGGCTCTTGTGTTTCAGCACTTTTCTTCCTTTTATAAGTGATCACTTGTTTCTCTTTCTCTAGCTCCTTTTCTTTTTTTTTTGTTTCTCTTCAACCACTCTCTTTCTCTTTCTTTCTTTTATGCCTCAGACTCCCCTTTTGGATGCATTGGGTTTAGGGGTGAATGGCAGAAAGTGACTTTTGCATAACATCATCAACAAGTGTTTGTAGATTTGAGGAGATCCTCTCATCAATGGCTTTATGTACAATCTCAGTGATGAGGGAGTGATGAGAGGTAAGGAGTTTTGAAAGGTAGCAACCATCTGCTCAGAGGGGTTCTGTCCCTGAGAGTTGGTGATAAAAACAGGGGCTGGTGGCGTAGTTAAGTGCGGTGGCTGAGTGTTTGGGTAACCTTCAAATGAAGGTGCCATCTGGGGGTTTATTGGGGCAGATGGACTTGCATCCTGAGACATGTTGGCTAGCAGTTCTTTGAGTCTGCTCACCTCAGTCTCCAGGATGGTGTTATGGGCTAAGACATCGAAGAAAAAGCCCAGGTCATCATTAGTGTGTGCTGAATCATCTGACCTCCTGATTGAATCAGGATGTACATGCCCTGAGTGTAGATCAGTATAGGCATGTGCCCCTTGTTCTTGGTACTGGGGACTTCCTGCCTCTGGACATTGTCCTTCATTGGCAGTTGCCTTTGGTGAGGTCTTATATATGGTACCAACTTCATCCTATTCATTTTTTGAATCAGTAGAAGTGGCAGCCTGACCAGAAGTTCTAACCTCCTTTTCTACACTTGGAGATTGAACATTATAACCCCTGTGCTGTGGGTTATCAGCAGCACTTTTGTCCTCCCCCTCAATTGTTGAGGTATGCCCAGTGTGAATTTGTTTCTGGGGAGGGGGTGAGGAGTGCAGCTGACTCAGCACTTTAGCAACAATAAGAGTTGGGCTTTGAGGGGTGGTTGCAGTGTGAGATGGTCAGAAGCAGATTGCACCCGGGGCGAGAGGTGCTCTTCAATGGTAACCTTCTCAACTGAGATAGGTTCCAGTAGTGTGGGTTCCCCTAGTGTAGTTGTAACAGGATCCTGTAGAGAGGATACCTGTGCGGTTTCGGCAGGTTGAGTCACTAGCATAACTGGGGGGTTAGAGCCAGTATATGTTTCCTGTATTGGTGGTACAGGGGCATCCTCAGGGGACTCATCTCCCTGAGTAGCCTTTTTGGGCTTTTGGGGTTTGGGTTTGGTGGGGACTTTGGATCTGGAGGTGGAGGCTGTGGGTTCCCTCTGCTTGGGTTTGAGCAGGCGGGCAACCCCTTTAAGAGTGGGGTCAGAGTTATGTCTGGAGTATACCTCAGCTAAGACAGCTGGAGCAGGGACTCCAAGACCAACAAGACCATCAGAAATTTAATTGATTTAAAATTATGGCCATCAGTAACCTGGGATATAATAACCATCCCGACACAGGTTTCTGAGCCAGATCCTTAAGTTCCATAAACACTATCTCAGAAAAATTTAGATTTTGTCATTCAAAGATAGAGTACAATACCTGTTGCCATCGTGAGGACATCTGATCCCATGAAGATGTCTTTGGAGCAAGGCAGACATTTACCATGTGGAAGATAAGTCTTTCAGCATCATGGAAGTGCTTTTTGAGAATGGTTGTAGCACTTAAGTCTCCTTCATACCCGTTGTTGATGAAAGACATATCGATGGTGCCTTTTGGGTATTCGACAATACAGGTGGCGTCATGCAAGTTTAGGGTTTCTCGAATGATGTCAGGGGTGATTACCACCTGTTTCTGGTTAACCAACGACTGGAGAGTGATTTGGCTATCATTGTCACCAGTTGTTACAGAGACGTTGGACCAGAATTGGGTTAAGGATTCAGGATATATGGTAGGATTCAAAAGAAAAGCGGTTCGGTATTGGGAATCCACCATAAGATCGATGGCATTATCAAATTTGTTCTAGAAGGCTGATTTCGAGAGGTAGGCAACACAGTTTTGTCTAGGTTTAAGTTTCATGGTCGCCATTGTTGAGAGAGAGAAATGATAGAAAACGGCTAATGAAAAGTTCGACTATAAGTGCAGGTATTTATAGGATAAGAAAAGGCCGAACAGAAAACGACTGAAAGTTTTGGTGTTGTCATCAGTTGTTTGAAAACAACTAAAGACTTGGTTTTTAACTATCAGACATTTGAAAACAACTGAAGACTTGGTTTTAGTCAGCAGTAGTTATGAAACTACTGAAAACCTTGGTTTTGTCTTCAGGTGTAGAAAACAACTGAAGACTTGGTGTTAGTCATCAGTAGTTGTGAAACTACGGAAGACATGGTTTTGTCATCAGCTGTTTAAGGTGAAACAGCAGTTTGTGGAAACGACTGAAGAGAAAATTCTCATCAGTAGTTGTCGTCAATTCTTAGCCTTTCAGCTGTTTCATACTATCCTCAACACTTACTCATCAGACTTTTTAGTTGTTTTCAGTTGTTTCATAGGACATCAGTACTTATCTATTTTTACTGACATCAGCAGTTATAACTACATTAGTAGTTGTAACAGAAAGCACAGTACTTTTTAAGTAATTTAGTCTTCAGTAGTTATAAAACCAACTGAGAGTAAAACTTATCAGTACTTATTTGTGACATGTTAACTAATGATCATCGGTACTTGTTTACTGAAATCATCAGTAGTTGTCACTTATTCTAGTTGCAGCATACCAAGCCTTAACACAAGATTTTGGAAAGTTGAACTATCCAAAGGCTTAGTAAATATATCTGCAAGCTCATCAGCACTTGGCACAAACTTTGGATCAATCAGACCTTTTTCAAAACAATCCCTAATAAAATGGTGTCTGATCTCTATATGTTTGGTCCTAGAATGTTGGATTGGATTCTTGACAATACACAGAGCTGAAGCACTATCCATTAACAATAGAGTCTTAGTCTCTGTAATGCCATAATCCAATAATTGATTCTAAAGCCAAAGTACCTGAGATGTATAACTTGCAGCAGCAATGTACTCTGCTTCAGCAGTGGATGTAGCATCAGATGTTTGTTTCTTACTCTGCCAAGAAATCAAACAGTTGCCTAGGAATTGACATCCACCAGAAGTTGACTTTCTGGTTAACTTACACCTGCATAGTCACTATCAGAAAAAGCAACTAATTTGCAAGAGTGTCCAGTGGAATACCAAAGACCTAGAGATTGTGTACCTTGTAGATATCTAAAGATCCTCTTGACTGCAATAAAATGAGACTCTTTAGGAGCAGCCTGAAATCTAGCACAAACACACGTTGCAAACATAATATCTGGTCTAGAAGCTGTTAAGTACATCAAGGACCCAATCATACATCTGTAAAGTGTTTCATCAACAGCTTTACCTTTCTGATATGCATCCAGTTGTGTGGTGTTGCACATGGGAGTAGAACAAGGCTTACAGTTTTGTAAATCAAACTTATTCAAAAGATTTTTTGTATATTTTGTGTGATGAATGAAGGTTCCATCAGTCTTTTGTTTGATTTGCAAGCCTAGAAAGAACTGTAATTCTCCCATTGCACTCATTTCAAACTTTTGTTGCATTAAACTTGTAAACTCATCACACAACTGGGGATCAGAGGATGCAAAAATTATATCATCAAAATAAATTTGAACAAGTAGCTTATGCTGATCCACTTTCTTAATAAAAAAAGTCTTATCTATGGAGCATCTAGTGAAATTATTTTGAAGAAGAAAATTAGAAAGTGTTTCATACCAGGCTCTAGGAGCTTGTTTCAACCCATAAAGAGCTTTATCAAGTTTATACACCCAATCAGGATGTTTATTGTCCTCAAAACCTAGTGGTTGACACACATAAACCTCTTCTTTTATTTATCCATATAAAAAAAGCACTTTTGACATCCATTTGAAAAACTTTAAGATTGTGGAATGAAGCATAGGCTAAGAACAATCTAATTGCCTCTAGTCTGGCTACAGGGGCAAAGGTTTCATCATAATCAATACCTTCTTCTTGTGAAAACCCTTGTACAACCAGTCTAGCCTTGTTCTTGACAATAAGCCCATTTTCATCAGTTTTATTCCTAAACACCCATTTAGTGCCTATTGCATACTTACCTGGGGGTAGAGGAACCAGTTCCCACACTTGCTGCTTCTGGAACTGAAGTAGCTCAAGCTGCATGGCTTCAACCCATCCATTGTCTCTTAAAGCAACATGATAGTTCTTTGGCTCTAGCTGACTGATGAAGAGAGCATAGAAGCAGAAGTTGGACAATTGACTTCTAGTTGAGACACCAGCATTGATATCACCAATGATTTGAGACATGGGGTGATTCTTCCGCTCTTGGTAAACTATAAGATCAGTGCAAGTGTTTGTAGCAGGTTCAGCAGCAACAGATGGTGATCCAGACTCTTGAAACCAAGTATGAGATGGCAATTCAAATGATGTAAAGGAGTCAGAAATCTCATCAGCATTTGTTATGGATGGAGCTACTGAAGCTACAGGAACATCAAGTTTAGTGGAATCAGGCAGTTGATCACTAAACTTGAAAGGGTGAGTACTAATATCATCATCATCTTCAGTACCACCAGGTGGAGGACTTGCTGCAGAAGATGATTTATTTTCATGATCTGCAACAGCTAGAGGTTGATAGGGAACATATTGTAGTATGTCCAGATCAAACAACTCCAAAGGTTTTGTGGAATTTTATCCTTAGAAAATTCATTGAACTTCACATGCAAGGTTTCTTCAACTATCTTTGTTCTGCAGTTGAAGACTCAGTAAGTCTTGCATGTGGATGAATAACCTACAAAATACCCTACATCCACCTTAGGATCAAATTTGTGGAGTTGATCCTTTATGTTGAGAATGAACAAGGACGCCAAAAGGCTTTGAAGAAAGAAATTAGAGGAGCCAAATGATGTAGAACTTCATATGGAGTCTTCATCAACCTCTGATTTACTAAAACTCTATTCTGCACATAGCAAGCTATGTTGACAGCTTCAGCCCAAAAGGTCAATGGTAAACCAGAGTTAGCCAACATGGACCTTGCAGCTTCAATTAGAGTCATGTTCTTTCTCTCCACTACTCCATTTTGTTCTGGAGTTCTTGGGATGCTAAACTGCCTCTTGATTCCCTTTGAGAGATAAAAATCATCAAGTGTATGGTTTCTGAATTCTGTTCCATTATCACTTCTTATACCCTTGACTGATAGGGAATACTACTTCTCAACATACAACACAGTTTATAATCGTCTGAGCAACCTCATCCTTTGAATGCAAGAAGAAAGTCCATACAAATCTGGAGTAATCATCCACAATTACCAGACAATATTTCTTCTTTGCCATGCTCATCACTCTCACAGGACCAAATAGATCCATGTGCAGTAACTGTAAGCAGGCAGTGGACTTAGGTTCTTCAATAGGAGGGAATGAGACTTTGTGCTGTTTTCCTTTCAAACAAGCAATGCAGGTTTCATCATAGTGGAACTCCTTTATTGGTAAACCTCTCACTAAACTATTATGGATCAGCTGATTCATGTTTTTGAGATTTACATG
Organism: Flaveria trinervia; assembly: GCA_025506515.1. Lineage (NCBI taxonomy): Eukaryota > Viridiplantae > Streptophyta > Magnoliopsida > Asterales > Asteraceae > Flaveria > Flaveria trinervia. The sequence continues at coordinate 18,655,062 of CM046444.1, forward strand.
ACCTAGCCTTCTGTACCACAGTTTAGATTCCTGAGGAGAGGCTTTGGAGAACAGGCAAGGATGACCCTTCAAATCAATCTTCTTTGACAAGTCCAGGGCATATACTCTTCCAATCCTGTTGGCTTTCAGGAGAGTATGTTCATGCAATACCTTGTCACTCAGCCTCAGAACTGTAGAAGATAGAATTTTGCAGTTCTGGCTTGTAAAAAATGCAACATGCCCTTTATCACACATTTGACTGACACTTAGTAGATTATACTTGAGATTCTTGACATGGTTAACATCATCAAATCTGATTTCTCCATTTGACACATATCCTTTCCCAATGATGTAACCCTTAGCATCATTTCCAAATGAAACAAATCCCTTCTTTCCTTGAGAGTAGTCATTAAGTACAGAACTGCTTCCAGTCATATGCATAGATCCTCCACTGTCTACATACCAGATGCTACTTTGGCATGCTGAAGAACCCTGCATTCAGCACAAGGAAGTAGTTAGGTTTTGAGACCCAAACCTTTTTGGTTTTGGGTCTGTTATCATCAACAGATTTAACCATAACTTGTTTCTCATGATTTACAGCTGATGAAGGTGGAGATGGTGCTAAAATGGATTCCTTGGATTTGGGCTTGGAATACCTTTTCAGTGGTTTGATCACAGGTGCATCAAGTTGGTTAACTCTTCCCAACAAATGCTGAACCATCATAACAAGTTGTATCTGATTTGTAGCTAAAGCTTTCAGCTCTTGTGACACATCAGTACTTGTTTTGATGAGTTCTTGTGACCCACCATTTCCTCCTTGAAATTTACAGACTTAGTCTGATGTTTATCATGAGAACACTATCAGCTTTTTATGATAACCCCTATCCTTCGTTTTGGATTTGGATGAAGCCTTGGTTTATCAAATTGAGATGATTGTGGTACAAACTTGGTCTCAAACTCATTTTTCATTTCTTCCATCTGCTTTTTAATGAGCTTATCTTTGTTGAGTTTGGAACCCTTTTTGTACCAACATTCATCAGAAAGATGATTGAACTTACCACATATGTCACATGGCTTGTTCTTCATCTTGGATTGATCAACTGCTGAAGTGGAAACTAGTGAAGGTGTGATCTTTAGTACTTTCCTCCTTTCAGTACTTGTGTTAAGTACAGAAGGATCTGTAACAACTGAAGACTTGTTCTTTAGCTGTTCTCTATCAGTCTTTAAAGACCGTACGATAGATTCCTCAGCAGTTGTTAATCCTTTTATTTCAGCTGATTTGAAATGCTTTTCAGATGTTTGAATTGCCCTTCAGTACTTGAGGTACTTTGAGGGACAACATCTGAGGTACTCAGCTTCATGTGCTTATCAGTAGTTAACTCATCAGGCAATTGATTTGCTGAGAGGTCAACACTGATTTCATCCTCTGATTTTGGGAGATCTTTTGAGGATGATACACATGATGATATGGTTTGGAAATCACTTTCACCTTTAGGTTTTACTATTGATTTTGGAGTAAAATCTGTAGGTGGTGCATGTGATTGTAACCTATACCAACTTCACATTCGAAGTTGTTTGCTTGCTGAGAAGTATTCGTTCCACCAAATTGTTCTTTCAATGCATCCAGAGGTCATGAGCAGTTTCATGATGCATAAGCCCAGAATAGATTTCATTGGGCAGTGCCATAGCCAGAATTCTATGAGCTTTAGCATCAATCTCAAACAGATTTCGATCATCATCTGAGTATTGTTCCTTATTCTTCAGAACCATTTGGTTGGTTTCCGGATTGTTCACCATAGGCTTATGTGGACCATGTACCACAGACGTCCAACAACCTGAACTGTTAACAGACAGGTGATGAAGCATTCTTCGTTGCCATATGTTATACTCAATCCTAACCAGCATCGGAGGCTTATTTGAGGAGCCAGTATTGTGAGGGTCATTAGAAGGAGTAGTCATTCTAAGATTCAATCAAATTCAATTAAGTTTTAACCAATTTAGTGCAAAACACAACAAACTCAATACAAACCAAGAGAAAACTCAAAGCAAATAACCGAAAGCAACAGAAATTCAATCTCTATAACCAATTCTTGCAAATTGCTATTCAATCAAACTTAGATATCGAAATAGCAGTTTCAATGATCAATTGTTAGATCGATCAATGATTAACCTGCTCTGATACCATTTGTTAGGATCAGCGTTCTAAGTTTGATTGATTAGAGTAGATTGCAGCGGAATACGATCAATGAATTAAACAATTTTGCAAGAACACAATTGATATTCAATGGAATAGTGCACGGTTATAGAAAGAGAGAGAATTCTGCAAAAGGAATATTTTCATTCATATGCTTTCGTGGTGGCTAAAAGTCACACGTTACAATTAGGTCAACATTCCTTATATAAGGAATGTGACGTCTGCTTATGTCACTTGATAGTGACATCTAACAGAATTATACAAACAACTGAAACTATGCAAACTACTGAGAATGTTCTCAACAACTGATCACATCTCAGAGAATGCTAAGTACAAGAACATAAAACTACTGAATTAAAACTACTAAAACTGTAAACTACTGAAACTCTAAACTACTGAAACTATAAACTACTGAAAAGTAAATTACAAGTACTGAAAGGAAAACCATCACAACTACTGAAGTTAATAACTTCAGCTGTTGTGACAACTACCGACCACTCTGGTCTTCAGTCTTTGTCTTCAGTACTTTACTTTCAGACTTTGTCTTCAGTACTTTACTTTCAGACTTTGTCTTCAGTAGAAGTCTTCAGATTTTGTCTTCAGACTTTGTCTTTAGACCTTGTAATCAGCTGATGTCTTCAGCTGTTGTAATCTTCTTTAGTAGTTGTAATGTCTGTGGGACTTAGAGGTTTTTCTGATTAGGCTCATTGGTTCTTTTGGTCCAACAAACTCCCCCTAAACCAATGCAGCCAAAACCTCTAATTTTATTGATGATCCCACTTATTCTTTGGCAGAACATCCTCTTGATCAGCTTCAGAGGTAATCATGTAAGCACAGGCCGAGAAAAGGTTTCTGATCTTTTGATTGGCTAAGTGTGGAAGGGAACTCTGTCTTGGGAAAACTGACACAGAGTCTCGTCCCAACCATGAAACCTAATTCCCATTGATGAGTCTAAGACTCTCTTGCATAGGCCTCAAGGAGAACAACTTGTTCCTCCTTGGTGAGTTCTTCTGCTTCTCCCTCAAAGAAGAACTCAGGCCCATAATATTCAGATAGATATTAACTGTCTTCCCATTCTTCAACTCAACAGTTGTGATCTCTCTGTATGCGAATTCATCTGGGTGAGAGCCTTCAAGTAGCAACTGAAGTTCACTTTTTTGAAGATCTTCAAGTTTCTTGTATAACAACCCCTTCTTGATCATTTTGTTCTCAAGTATAGATTGAGGGGTTGTCTTCGAGTTATGTGCTCTCTTGAATTCTTCAATAATTTCCCAGGGTGAGACTACTATAGCCAAACTAATTGTAGCATTCAAAGTCTTTTTCACTTGGCCATGATATCTGCTTGGTATGTTTTTCTTATGAATTCTGGAACTTACCCTGGGGTCTGGCCAAATCCTCACTCTTTCTCTTTGATGTTGGAATGTATGCTTAAGAGTGTACAGCCTCAGAGCTTGTTTCTTCATTTCTTGAATGGATGAGGACTGAGGGAAGTCCTTGTCAACCATTTTCAGAAATTGCTCATCATGCTGCTTCTGCTGTTCTACTTCTTTAATCTTTACTTTCACCATTTTCATTTGCAGGTCAGGTGTAATCATCTGCTGACTTCTGAGCTCAGGTGTTTTAAGTTTGAGAACAACAGAGATTGGCAGACTATTTTCATTATCATCCTCTTCTTCTTCTTCTTCTACCCTCAACACCCTTCTCCTCCTTCTGGGTGCATCGCTGGGTGTGGTTTGAGGTGGTTTTTGAGGTAATGGAGTTGGTTTTGTGGGTTGAGTTGTGAGTGATTTTGGTTTAGGGATAGGGTTGGCAGGTTTTGGAGTAGGTTGTTTATGAGTTGGAGTTAGGGAAGGCTGATCTAGCATTTTTGTGGTAAGTTTGGCTTTGGAGAGCTTGGCCGTATCTGTTCTCTTCCCAACACCTGCCTCATCCAATGCTTCTATAATCAACCCTTATTGAATGCTTCAGAAGAACAGATTCTGGTGGTTATTGCCAGAATACTGTCTCTGGTCCATGATTTAATCTCAATAAATGATCTTCCCAAGTATTTTGCAATAAATCTTATCATTATCACCAACCTTTCCCTATCCATCACACTATAACTAGCCAAGTATTTTGCAATAAATCTTATCAATGATTAACCTGCTCTGATACCATTTGTTAGGATCAGCGATCTAAGTTTGATTGATTAGAGTAGATTGCAGCGGAATACGATCAATGAATAAACAATTTTGCAAGAACACAATTGATATTCAATGGAATAGTGCACGGTTATAGAAAGAGAGAGAATTCTGCAAAAGGAATATTTTCATTCATATGCTTTCGTGGTGGCTAAAAGTCACACGTTACAATTAGGTCAACATTCCTTATATAAGGAATGTGACGTCTGCTTATGTCACTTGATAGTGACATCTAACAGAATTATATAAACAACTGAAACTATGCAAACTACTGAGAATGTTCTCAACAACTGATCACATCTCAGAGAATGCTAAGTACAAGAACATAAAACTACTGAATTAAAACTACTAAAACTGTAAACTACTAAAACTATAAACTACTGAAACTATAAACTACTGAAAAGTAAATTACAAGTACTGAAAGGAAAACCATCACAACTACTGAAGTTAATAACTTCAGCTGTTGTGACAACTACTGAAGTTAATAACTTCAGCTGTTGTGACAACTACTGAACACTCTGGTCTTGAGTCTTTGTCTTCAGTCTTTGTCTTCAGTACTTTACTTTCAGACTTTGTCTTCAGTACTTTACTTTCAGACTTTGTCTTCAGTACTTTACTTTCAGACTTTGTCTTCAGTACTTTACTTTTCAGACTTTGTCTTCAGTAGAAGTCTTCAGATTTTGTCTTCAGACTTTGTCTTCAAACCTTGTAATCAGCTGATGTCTTCAGCTGTTGTAATCTTCTTCAGTAGTTGTAATGTCTGTGGGACTTAGAGGTTTTTCTGATCAGGCTCATTGGTTCTTTTGGTCTAACACATTTTGGTTACGCGAAGTTCAGTTCTTGGGTCATGTGGTGAATCCCGATGGGATTATGGTGGACCCGGCTAAAGTAGAGGCAGTGACGCAATGGAAGTCTCCAAAGACGCCATCCGAGATTCGTAGTTTCTTGGGTTTCGCGGGCTACTATAGGAGATTTATCCAAGACTTCTCTAAGATTGCTTCTCCACTGACTAAGTTGACCTGGAAGGATGTAAATTATGTATGGGATCAGGCTCAGGAGAAGGCATTCGAGGAGTTGAAGGCGAGATTGGCTCAAGCCTGTCTTGTCGTTACCCGATGGAAGCGAAGATTTGGTGGTGTATTCAGACGCTTCTTACTAGGTTGGGGTGCGTGTTAATGCAAAGAGGAAAAGTTATAGCCTACGCATCCGACAGCTGAAGGTTCATGAGGTCAACTACCCTACTCATGACTTGGAACTAGCGGTCGTGGTCTTTGCACTAATTTGGAGGCACTATCTGTACGGAATGAAGTGCACCATCTTCACCGACCACAAGAGTTTAAAGTTCTTCTTTGAGCAGAAGGACCTGAATATGAGGCAGAGATGATGGTTGGAGCTCATAAAGGATTATGATTGTGAGATCCATTACCATCCGACAAAGCTAACGTGGTGGCTGATGCTCTTAGCCGGAAGGAGAGGCCCGAGCCGATTCGAGTGAAAGCATACCAACTAATCGTGACCTCTGACATAATGAAGCAAGTCAAGGAGTTTCAGGATGAGGCATTAAAAGAAGATCATCTAAACTCTAAAAGAATGAGAGGTCTGGTTAGGGAATTGAGTGGAAACACACTTGGTGTTAAAACTCAATTTGGACGGGTGAGGATTCCTCGTTTCGGGAATCTACGTGTGAAGATTATGGACGAAGCTCACAAGACCCGATACTCCATCCATCCCGGTGCCACAAAGATGTACCAAGACATGAAGAAGGATTATTGGTGGCCGGGTATGAAGCGTGATGTGGTGGAGTATGTGAGCAAGTTCCTTACTTGTTTGCAAGTGAAGGCGGAACATCAAAAGCCGTATGGGAAGATCCAACCTTTGGACATACCGGAATGGAAGTGGGAGCACATCACCATGGATTTCATTACGAAGCTTCCGCGTACTCCGAAAGGATACGATGCCATATGGGTGATTGTTGACCGCTTGACGAAGAGTGCTCACTTCCTACCGATCCACGAGACGTATTCATCCAAGAGGTTAGCTGACCTGTTCATCAAGGAGATTGTAACTCGTCATGGTGTGCCGGTGTCTATTGTGTCGGATCGTGACACCCGGTTTACATCTAAATTCTGGAAGAAATTCCACGATGTCATGGGGACGAGGTTACATATTAGCACGGCTTATCATCCCCAAACTGATGGTCAGTCAGAAAGGACCATTCCAACGTTGGAAGACATGCTTCGGGCATGTGTGATTGATTTTGGAGGAAGTTGGGACGACCACTTGCCGTTAGCTGAATTCTCGTACAACAATAGTTATCATGCCAACATTGGTATGCCGCCATACGAGATGCTATACGGTAGGAGATGCAGAACACCCGTTTGTTGGGGTGACGTTGTCAGAAAGAGTTGGGAAGCGTCAAGGTAATCGAGGCTACGGCCGAGAAGCTGGAGAGGATCAAAGCCTTCATGAAGGCAGCTAAAGATAGACAGAAGTCGTATGCCGATAAACGACGCAGACCAATTGAGTTCCAGGTGGGTGACAGGGTCATGTTGAAGGTCTCACCTTGGAAGGGTATTATCCGATTTAGAAAGCCGGGCAAGTTGAGCCCGAGATATATAGGCCCTTCCCGAATCATTGCTCGAGTAGGAGAGGTGGCCTATAGATTGGAGTTGCCAGATGAGTTAAGTGGAATTCACCCGACATTCCATGTATCTCATTTGAGAAAGTGTATAGCTGATGAAGACATGATTGTTCCACTGGAGGACATTGAAGTTGATGGAAGGCTCAATTATGTAGAGCAACCAGTGACAATCATTCATTGTAAAGAGAAGAGACTGAGCAATAAAGTGGTTCCTCTTGTGCGTGTACAGTGGAAGCACAGGAAGGGATCCGAGTCTACATGGGAGATTGAGGAGGAGATGAGGTAGCATTATCCTCATCTGTTCGAGGAATAACAGGTTTCGGGGATGAAACCTATATAAGGGGGGTGGACTTGTAACACCCGGTTATTTTTAAAGCCCAGATAAAAAGAATAAAAGCAAGAAAGGCAATAACATCCAAGTGGAGGGACTAAAAGTGTCCAAAAGGACAAAACTTTAAAAAAGTTGGTGATAAAGGTGGCATGGCCGCCCATCACCTTTTCTACACCCCAATTGTTTTGGTCATTTTAGAGAGAGAAACAAGGAAGAAGAGCAGAACTCGGTTTTGAAGAAGAAGAAGAGAAGTCGAATTCAAGGTGTTTTGAACTCTTTGCAAGCAGGTTAAAAGGAAGAACACCCAAGTTGCACCAGGTGAGTTCTAGACCCCAGTTTTACATGTTTTAAACTATCTTTGGGGCTGAAAACGTATTAAAATGATTTTTTACGAGTTTATGTGTGAATACCCGTATGTATGGTGTATGTTGGATGTTAGTTCTGGATGGTTTATAGGCTACTCATGTTTAGAATGACCACATTATGCTTAGAACAGATGGGTTTGATGATTAGGATTTAAAATATCCTAGAAACATGTTTACAGAATGTTCATGCGCCTAGATAAGTGTTCATACGTCTGAAACTGCCTTAGAAAGAATTAAATGTAAGTCATGCGCCTAAACAAAGCTCATGCGCCCAAAATTTACCTTAGAAATGTTTAAGTTTTGCCCATGCGCCTGAACAGTGGCCCATGCCCCCAGAAATGTTAGTCAGATGACTAAGGGTAGGGCCATGCGCCCCAATAGTGCCCATGCGCCTAAGTGTTCATGCGTCTGAATAGTACCCATGTGCCTAGATTGGGTTGGAATTTACTATGTGTTCAGACGTCCAGAAGTCCCCATGCGCCTGAAAGTGGCCCATGCGCCTAAGTGTTCCCCATCATGCGCCTGAATAGTGTCCATGCGCCTGCATAGTGCCCATGCGCCTAGGACTTGGATTATTTTTCTGACTTTTGGGGAAAATATGTAAAGTAGGCTTTGACTTGGGAAATTCCCGGGGACTATAAGTTGACTTTTGGGGTCATAAACTGTATGATGGGCATGTTATGATGATGATGATGATGTTGCATGACTATGCATGATGTATGTATGTATGTAATGCCCTGTGATGATGTATGAATGGTATGTTATGTTATGTTCCTTATGATGATGAATGTTTATCTTTCCATGGCTTTACGTGTTATGTTAATGAATAAACCAAAAGTATTATGTAACGTAAAGTGAAAGATAATGAAAGAGGAACATGATGAATGAATGCATGCATTAACGAATGAATGAACGTAAAAAGTCTTTCAAGCAAATGTATGGAGGTTCACACCCAATGAAGGGTGTTAGCTCAACTGTGTGTGGTTAGCTACCCCAGAAGGATGCACACTGGGTCCAATCCTTGTGATTGACCACACGTATGCGATCCTTGCCGCTTGCCCCAGGTACTGAGTCAGCTTCGTGCATAATGTTCGGGGTCTATGATAGACCTCAGGCCCTGTAACCAGCTTCGTGCACATGTTCGGGGATAGCCTATGGCATTGATCCGGAATAAAATGAAAAGATGAACGATGAATGTACTTGCCTCAGGTACTAGAGTCAGCTTCGTGCACAATGTTCGGGGTCTATGATAGATCTCAGGCCCAGTAACCAGCTTCGTGCACAATGTTCGGGGTATTGTACATGTCACAAGATGTAATGAATGAACGAAGGTTAACAAACGTAATGAAAGATAATAATGATGTTATCTGTATGTACGTATGATGTATGATCACGAACGTATGAAACGTATATTATGGACTCTGTAAAGAAATAGATAACGATTTTATGTATGTTTTATTATAAAACTAGAACTCACTCAGCAACGCTGACTTTTATACGTTTTTAGTTGGCAGGTAAACGTTGCTGAGGATGGCACGAGGCGGCTACTCAGCTCTTTTGGATGGCATCTATTTAATTAAGGCTTTTGTGATGTAATACAACAATAATTTTGTAACCACAAACGATGCATTATTTTGCAAAAGTTTTAGAATCAAATGAAATGCCATTTGTTTTATGTTTTATGCTATGATGTTTTGACGAGTAAATGTAATGTATGTGTTTTACGTGCGATGAATTACCAGCTGTAAGCGTCCCGGGGACGGGGCCTTACAATTGTTATAGTTTCAACACAAGATGCAAATACTCAAGTGGGGGAGGCACATGGATGTCCACTGATCAGGTCTATGTACTCTCTTCTCATCTTTTTTGTTTGATTTGTGTGGTGTTTTGTTGTTTTTTTATTTGTTTGTATTTGGTGGTGTAACAAACTTGTTGGTTTGAGAATATGTTTAAGTTAAATTTTAGTTAATATCAAGTCTTGGTATGCATAGCACAATGATGAAGGATTTAGCCTTGCAGTTAGGGGAACTACGATTTTAATAAATTCATTCTACATTGGGGACAATGCATCTTAAGTGGGGATGAGGTGATTAAATCTTAAAATTCAGAAAAGTTGAAAATTTTTAAAAAAAACAAGAAAGAGCTTTTAAACGAATTTAATTACGCATCAAGCCTAATTTCTCAATGTAAATCGCTAAGTATTGCTTGCTTGTGCACATGTAGAGATCCCTTGGCATGGTTTGCTGTAAGTCAAAGGAAGGTATGCCCGGTTATGTAAGGCCCCCGTTCCCGGGCACCTCACGGTTGGTCATTCATTGCCTTTAAAACATTATAAAACGTACATTTATTTTGCAGCAGAATTTAAATAACTTTCATTAATAACTAAAACATGTCATTTACAACATTTGTTTTCATCTCAAAATACAAGACATGTCAAAATACGGATGCCAGCCTCAAAATGCTCCTAGTAGCTTATGCATCCATGCCTGCAACTCCTCAGCATCAACATATACCTGCCAACTATCATGCATACAAAAGTAAGCGACGCTGAGTGAGTTCTAGTTTTATAATAAAACATACTTTCTTTGTTAAAACCGTTTTTTACTTTATTTCAAAACATACTATACTTTACCACCGTTCGTGATCATGCATCATACGTACATACAGATAATATCATTATTATCTTCATCATTACGTTCATTAACTTTGTTCGTTCAATGTATTACATTATCGTTCACTTCTCTTTCTAGATCCGGTCAGACTTTACCCTCTTCGTGGCACTCAGCCACGATTACTGAGGTCGAATGACAAGGATCCTATTCTGTACATTATTACGATAATTCATTTACGTTTATTCATACATTCATTCTTTCATACATGATCTTCCATTCATTACTCATTATTACTTGAATCTTGTCTCTTGCAATATCCCCGACTCATGCTCGAAAGCTGATGTTATGCCGGGGCCTGTTCACAAACCCCCGACTCATGTCCGAAGGCTGACACAGCACCGGGATACGCGACAAAGATCCCATACAAGTCAGTCACAGGGATTGAACGCCATCCAAGTCTGTTGTAACACAAAGTCGCTCACCTCATTATCTCGTCTCATAGACAAAGACCTTTGTCGAGTCTGTTACAACACAGAGTAGCTCACCTCATTATCTCGTCTCATGGACAAAGACCTCTGTCGATTCTGTTGTGACACAGAGTCGCTCACCTCATATCTGTGCTTGGCTTTATGCCACACCCTTGAAGTTATACGTAACTCGAGTAACAACACCCCCACCGAAGTGGGTAACAACACCCCCACCGAAATGGGTAACACCCCCATCGAAATGGGTAACACCCCCACCGAAGTGGGTAACACCCCCATCGAAATGGGTAACACCTCCACCGAAGTGGGTAACACTTCTGAAGGTCAATCACAAAGACTGGAACCCTTGTGTGCACACTTTAGGATTAGCTGAACCTCACGCGGTAGAGCTTAAGGCATTTAGAGCCATGCACCTCTGTACATATTGCTTGCAAGCCTTTCTATACTTTTTCTTTTATTAATGCATGCATTCTATCATTATGTTCCTCTTTTAATTATCTTCCACTTTACGTTACATAATACTTTCATTACATTTATTAACGTTCAACGCAAAGCCAAGGGAAGACATACTACATAATAAGGAACATACATAAACATACACCATCACCATACAGGCAACATCATACATGCATAACACACATCAAACATAAGCCATCACATCATAACCAGGCTTATCTCCCCATAATACCCCTTAAAAACCACTTAGAAAACCTCAAGTCAGAATTAGGCGCATGGGACCTTCCAGACACATGGGCATAAAAATTCTAAGTGTAAAACAGTTTGGGCGCGTGGGCACTATTGGACGCTTCTACCCTGTTCAGGCGTATCACTTGACACTTAGCCGTTCAATCACTTGGGCGCATGGGCATTATTTAGGCGCATGGCCAACACTTATCCGTTTCATTCATTTTGGGCGGATGGCACTATTTAGGCGCATGGCCAACACTTGGGCACATGGTCAACACTTAGACGCATGGGCCACTGTTTAGGAGCATGGGCCACTGTTTAGGAGCATGGCCCACCCTTGGGCGCATGGCCAACACTTAGATGCATGGCCAACATGCTGGGCGTATGGGCCACTATTTAGGCGCATGACCCACCCTTGGGCGCATGGCCAACACTTAGACGTCTGGCCTCTCATGCTGGGCGCATGCATAACTGTTTGGGTGCATGAGCCACCTCTGAGTGCATGGACCACTGTTCATGTTCATCAGAACATTCTGAAATATTTTCTATGATATCAATTTCACCCGATTGCCATTCTAATCATACCTAAACACAGATCTAACATACTAAGGCCCTCTAAACATGCTAATCATCATCACTAACCCATAATCAACACTATAACATACATACATACATAGATCATTCGAACATAAAGCTGTAACCCACGGTTTCTTTCAAAATGTTTACTTAGTATGCATATGCCCCCAAATCATTGAAAATCAGTAAAAGAGGGGTTCTAGAAACCACCTTGAGTAGCCTTTGAGCAACACTCTTCCAGTTCAAGACCCACTTGATTCGGCTCTTGAATCCTGAAAACAAACACTAACACAGAACTTCGGTCAAGAACTCGAACCCAGCTAAAACTGAGCTCATATAAGAGAAACTTACCTTTGAAGCTGCTTCTTCCACTTTCTCTCTCTAGAACCAAGATCTCTCTCTCTCTCTTCTTCTTTTTTCAGCCGTGAAAAGAATGAAGAAGAAGAATGGGCAACCATGCCCCCTTAAATCCTTAAAGTAAAAAGGTTTGTACTTGTATAACTTTTTTGTTCCCCCCTCCACTTGTGCATAATTTCTTTCCTTCCACTTCTTTCTTTTCCTTTCGTTTGAATAGAAATTCGTGTGTTACAAGTGTAGTTTTCTTAAAATAAGTAGGATTGCAATTTAGGTTAAACAAACCAGACAGTGGACACATGCATGTTTCATATCCTTAACCCATCCTTCGTTTCTTTGTGGAGATTTGTGCCTAAGAGCATTTTCATATATATTTAGTTGCTCGTTTCTTATTGTATTGAGTATTTAACCATAATGAGCATCTATTTTAGAACTGGTGTAACTAATACATGTCGAGATTATAAACCATTACTGCTGCACAAACATTATAGAGACATTAGGATAGCCTTTTGTTTAAAATCTTTTCATTTGAACTTCCCTACCTTAACATTTTCCCTTTGGACCACCCTTTGAGCCTCACGTCTCATTTAATGAGCTGCATTATTAAAACCTAAACTTTTAATTCCTTTTTCAAATAAGCCGCATAGTGAAGTCCAATTTGTAAAACAAAATGTCTAAGTTTTTTCTAGTCTGTTTTCTTTTTAGTTGGAAGTTTGTTAGATGTTTCCAGCAACAATTGCTGTATATATATATGACAAAAATGAAAAAAATGAAAAACATTAAAAAAATGAAAAAATGTGGATTCCTGAAGTCTGATGCAACCCAAAACTGCCTAAGTGTTTCAGCAACATGCACTAAGTACTGAAGTGAAGAATGCTTCGGAAGAATTACACAAAGCATTAGAAAATACTCTAAGTGTAATATCTTCCGAAGCCAAGACCAATATCTTCCGAAGCCTAACATGAAGTCTTCCGAAGCTTGAAGAGACAAAGTCTTCCGAAGCTTCAACCTATGAAGACAGATTTCTTCCGAAGACTTTTAGTACACATGCTTTATCTGATGTACTGTTCCATAAAGCACCTTTTCCGCTGCGTCTCTGATAAGTCACCAACTTACAAGAGTTGGTGAAAAGGTCCATGCTTTTGGTAACTGTACATTGAGGTCTTGAGTCTGAAACTTTCCACTTTATGTACTTTATCCTTTTTGTAATGTATAAGGATGTGAGCTATGGCATGTCATAGTCACAAGGTCAAAAGGCAGATATGCCTTTTGATCCTACAATTGATTTTGTTAGTGTCTAGTCAATTGTATCCAGCTGGCTTTCATAGTATAGCCGGCTGTAGGTTGTAGTATAAGTATTCCAAGTTCTTGTATCTTTCTTTATGCTTTGTAACACTTGTAAAAGAACTTGAGAAAGCAATATACTGCTCCCTTGAAAACTATACTCTCTTGTTCTGTCTCTTGCTTTACTTGTGTTCTCTGTATCACCTTGGTTACCTAGTTCACTGTTTGATTAAGTTTAGTTAATCTTCTCATTGTGTTGTTGTGTTGTAATTGTGTTCAAGCCCTGAACGATCCTGCAATTGGTATCAGAGCATTCAGGCTCGTGATATAAGATCTAACCATCTTAAGATCCCTCACACACACAAAAAACTAAACTTTTCAAATGGCTTCCATCTCAAAGACTGATATGGAGACTGGAACCATGAACAAATCCCCATTGATCACTCTTGATGACTTCGACACCTGGTGCATGAGGATGGAAGGCTTCATCAGGTCTCTTGACTCAAGAATGTGGGAATCTGTTGAATATGGACCTTTCATACCTAGCACCCCCTCTGCTACCGGTGCTGGTATGATTCCTAAAGATGTGGCCAACTACTCAGATGAAGATAGAAAAGAGTAGAGATTGACAGAGGTTTTAAGAAGTGCAAGACAGCTAAACAGCTGTGGGATGCACTGAAGCTGATGTATGAAGGCTCCTCTGAAGCCAAGGAGAACAAGAAGATCTTCTGAAGCAGCAGTTTGAAAATTTCACCTTTAAACAGGTGAAACCATGACCCAACAATACTTCAGGTATGTTGAGATTGTGGATACCCTTGTGGATGGAGGAGTTCCTCTTGAGAACAGAGACATTGTAAGGAAGTTCATGTCCTCACTTCCTAGGCAATGGACACACTATTGTGTGGTAATCAAGAGGACTGAGAACCTTAAAACTCTTACTCTGACAGAGTTATGGGATTCTCAGTGGATACCAGATGGAGATGAACTTACAAGGTTCATCTGGCAACTCTAACAATCAAATGGGTTCAGCCCTTCATGTGGTTGAAAGGGACAGCATAGAACCCCAACATCATCTCCTATGCTACCCTGACAACTCACAAAAGGGTCCTTTCATCACCTTCCCGGAGACACCAGGGAGAACTTTACTCAAGGAAGCCCATTCCAAGAGACAAGTTCTTCTCAAGCCTTTGTGTCTGCAGATGAAAGCTGTGGAAATTATCTCTTCACTCTTGAAGACCTAGACTGTATCCATCCAGATGACCTGGAATACATGGAGATAGTTCAGCAGATGGCTCTTCTCACTCACAGAGCCAAGAAGTTCTACAAGAGGACAGGAAGAAAATTTCCAAGCAATGCTACCAGTGGTAAGTTTGGGCTGGATAAAAGCAAAGTTAAGTGTTACAATTGTAACCTTATGGGTCACTTTGCCAGGGAGTGTAAGGCACCTAGCAAATGGGGGTCAAACACAACTCAGACCAAACTACACCAACAATACCCCTCAGGCTGAGAAGACAAAGCAACATGCTGCGGTTGCTGTTGAAGAGGGAGGATTTGACTGGAGTTTTCAGGTGGAGGATGCTTCTCCAAACCAAGCATTGATGGCTGACCATGATGAAGCCAAGGTATTAGAACATCTTTGCTCCCCTGAATGCATTGCTAAAGTAAATAGATACAGGTCCTACAACCTAGAGATGAGATCTGATCTTGAGTCATTAAACATATTAAAATCTGATTTTAGAAAGTCTGAAAATGATTACAAGTTAAAGATAGAAGACTTGGAGAAAACCATTTCAGTACTAAAACATGAACATACAGATTTTAGAACTCAGATCCAAGATCTCATCACTAAGTTGACTAAGTGCCAGGCTGAGCTTGTGATCAGCAAAGCCCTGGCAGAGAAAAGTGTTCTTGAAGAAGAGACCTTCAAGAACATGATATCCTCATCCCTACACAATAAGTTTGTTATCAAAATAGACAGGGACTGGGATCAAATGAGATAGCTCCTCCACACACAATCTTGTCTGTAAGATCTCCTAGGTGTGGAACTTGTGAAGATGAGCTTCCTCTCATAGATCCAATAAGTGAGGATGATGAAGAAGTGATAGTGAGGAATCCCTCTGAGAAGAGTGAAGAAGAGGATTCCTCCAAGGGCCACTATCCTTCTGAGGAGAAGAAATTAACTGTGATGACCAAGTCCAAGAGAAAGAACTTGATCAGGAAGAGCAAAAGGAAAGCAAAGAAGGCTCACCTTTGATGCTAAGCAGAAACAAGTGTTTATCTCTGCAGGTTTCAAAGCAATAAGGACTGAAGACATCCACCAAAGCTTCTTACCAAGAGTTCTGGTTCATGTTCAAATCATCTCAGTACAAAGAAGAAGACTGAGCTGCTGTGTACCACTGCTGCACAGCCTGGACCATCAAATTCAAGAACAGTTCACAGCCCAAGGGAACTGTATCTGCATCTACCAAGATGAAGGTGAAAAAGGGATGTGACCAAGCCAGTCTTGCTCTCAAAAGGAGATTTCTTTGAAGAAGAAAATGTTGTGTGTTATGTGTGAAAGTACTTCTCATATTGCCAAGGATTGTCCATACAATCCTAAAAGTACTATCCACATGACCAATACAAAGACTTCAAAGAATCTCAAGAAGTCTCAAGCTTCGGAAGGAAAGTCTGTTTCCTTCGGAAGCTCCAAATCAAAGAAGAAGGTAAATGGAAAATTACCTTCGGAAGCAAAGTTGGTCTCGGAAGAAAGGAGTTCTTCCGAAGTACTAAAGTCTACTGCAGTGACTGTAGATTCTTCCGAAGTGTCAGTCATTAAAACTTGTGAAGCTCCAAAAGCTTCTAAGGTTTTGAAGGTCAAGTCCAAGACTCCAAAGGTGGTGTGGAAGTCTAAGAAAGACCAAATGACTGAGGTTTCTCCATCAACAACAGCTGAAGATCCCCTCTGTACAACCATAGGATCTATTACTGTTGCATTACCTTCTATTACACTTACTGAACCCAAGACAAGTAAGGCTTGGGTTTCCAAATGTAACTAATCATTTTCTTTGTGCAGGAACAGCTCAAGACAAACAAGAATGTCTGGATAATTGACAGTGGCTGTTCCAGGCACATGACAGGCGATAGGTCTTTACTTCATAATTTTGAGAGAATTGATGGAGGACCAGTTGCTTTTGGAGGAATGATGAAGGTGGTTACATTTATGGAAGGGGCAAGGTCACAAATGGTAAGCTCAGCATTGAGAAGGTAAACTTTGTTAAGGAGCTTGGGTACAATCTTCTGAGTGTATCTCAATTTTGTGATCAGAGTCATAACATGCTCTTCACTGAGCATGAGTGCATTGTTCTCAAGCCTGGAGTGGTCATTCCTCATGAGCATATTCTGCTCAGAGCCCCCAGGAAAGGGAACATGTACAAGATGGATTTGCAAGAAACATCTCCCTCTGGAGAAGTTTCATGCTTTCTATCTAAAGCAAATAGTGATGAGTCTTTCCTATGGCATAAAAGAATGTGCCATGTAAACTTTAAGAATATGAATAAATTAATCAAACATGATCTGGTAACTGGAATGCCAAAGAAGAGTTTACAAGTGATGATCATTGTGTTGCATGCCTGAAAGGGAAGCAACACAAGGTATCTCACAAGCCTAAGGAAAAGAACTCCATCACTACTCCCCTACACTTATTACATATGGATCTCTTTGGCCCCACCAGTGTAATGAGTTTAGGAAGGACCTTATACTGTCTAGTGATCACAGATGATTTTACAAGATTCACTTGGGTTTTCTTTCTTAGAACTAAAGATGAGACTCCTGAGATTCTAAAGAATTTCATCTTAAAGATTGAGAATCAATGTGATCACAAGGTCAAAACCATAAGATGTGATCAAGGAACTGAATTCAAGAACCAAATCCTTGATACATTTTGTGATGAAAAAGGTATTACAAGACAATACAGTGCTCCCAGGACTCCTCAGCAAAACGGAGTTGCTGAGAGGAGAAACAGGACACTTATTGAAGCTGCAAGAACTATGTTGTCTGACTCTAAACTGCCTATCACCTTCTGGGCAGAGGCAGTTAATACTGCTTGCTATGTGCAAAACAGAGTCTTAGTAGTTAAGACACATGGTAAGACTCCTTATGAACTTTGGCACAAGAGGAAACCTTTCATTGGTTTTCTCAGGTCATTTGGATGTCCCTGCACCATCTTGAATACCAAAGATCAAGTTGCCAAGTTTGCTGAGAAATCAGACGATGGACACTTCATTGGATACTCTTCTCAAGCTAAAGCTTATAGAGTATACAATCTCAGAACTAGAATCATTGAGGAGTCAGCCAATGTGACTTTCAATGAGCACACTCCCAGTGTGGCTGGTTCTGGTCCGGATTGGCTATTTGATCTTGATTTAGTTACCAACTGTTTTAATAAATCTTGTGAGCATGTTTCAGGATCTGCAGAAAATTTAAATACAGGTGATCCTGATCCAAGATTTGAGCTAGGAAGACCTTCAGCTCCAGTTGAAACTACTTCAGCAAATGAGGTTTCTATCAGCACAACAATGACAAATCCAGCTGATACATCTGGCATGCCTTCAAATTCCAGTTCAGAGGCTTCTCAACCAGATAAAGACATCTCAATTGCAGAAGATAACAATGGTGATGGTGAAAGTGATCAAGAATCTCTTGATGCTAATAACCATACCATAGATGATAACATCAATGATGTCACACACTCATTGGATCAAGTTAATCTTGATAAGTGTGATAATGTGGAGGATCAATCTTCAAGACCAGATCTAAATTTCTCAAATTTGGATCTATCTCAGCAACTTGCTGTGATCCCTCAGCTAAGGATCCACAAGTCTCATCCTACCACAAACATCATTGGAGATGTTATCTCCGGGGTAAAGACAAGAGGGCAAACCCATGAAGCAAATGTTTGTCTTCACTCTTGTTTTCTATCCCAGTTAGAGCCAAAGAAAGTTGAGGAGGCTCTAAAGGATGGAAGTTGGGTTGAAGCTATGCAACAAGAGCTGCTTCAATTCAAAGGCAGAAAGTTTGGAACCTTTGTCCTCTTCCTCATGGGAAGACTACCATTGGAACCAAATGGGTTTTTAGGAATAAAAAGGATGATAGAGGAATCATCATCAAGAACAAGGCAAGACTAGTTGTTCAAGGATACACACAAGAAGAAGGGATTGACTACACTGATGTCTTTGCTCCTGTAGCTAGACTAGAAGCTGTTAGGATATTCCTGGCATTTGCTGCATCCAAGAACTTCAAGGTCTACCAACTTGATGTAAAGTGTGCTTTCTTATATGGAGTGATTGATGAGGAGGTTTATGTCAAACAACCACTGGTTTTGTAGATCCTGATCATCCTGATTATGTCTGCAAGCTTGACAAAGCTCTCTATGGGCTGCATCAGGCACCCAGGAAGTGGTATGAGACACTGTCTGAGTATCTCTGTAAACATGGTTACAGGAGAGGTACTATAGATGGAACTCTCTTCATCAAAGGACAAGGAAACGACATTCTGCTAGTTCAAGTATATGTGGATGACATCATCTTTGGCTCAACCAATTCAAGGCTCTGCAAAGACTTTGAAAAGCTGATGAAAGATAGATTTGAAATGAGTTCAATGGGAGAACTTAATTTCTTTCTGGGAATTCAAGTGAAGCAGGTTGAAGATGGCATTTTCATAAGTCAGTCAAAGTATGTTCAAGATATACTCAAGAGGTTCAACATGACTGATTGTAAAACTGCTAAGACACCCATAGCCAGAAACCACTCCCTTGGTCCAGATCTTGAGGGGGAGTGTGTAGATGAGCACTTATACAGGGCTATGATTGGGTCTCTTATGTATCTTACAGCTAGCAGGCCTGATATCATGTTTGCTACATGTATTTGTGCAAGATATCAAGCCAATCCTAAGATGTCTCACTTAATCACTGTGAAAAGGATTTTAAGATACCTCAAAGGTGCTTCAACACTTGGTTTATGGTATCCAAAGAATTCTAATTTCAATCTGTATGCCTATACAGACAGTGATTATGGTGGCTGCAACATGACTGCAAAGTCTACATCTGGGGGATGTCAATTCCTTGGTGGAAGGGTTGTCTCATGGCAATGCAAGAAACAAACCTGTGTGTCTGCATCAACTGCTGAGGCTGAATACATTGCTGCTGCAAGCTGCTGTGCTCAAGTGCTTTGGATTCAAAATCAGATGCTAGACTACGGATTTAACTTCAAAGAGACTCCTATCCACATAGACAACAACAGTGCTATCTCTATCACTGAGAACCCTGTGCAGCACTCAAGGACCAAACACATCAACATCAGGTATCATTTAATAAGAGATAACTATGAAAAGGGGTTAATTAAACTAGTCAAAGTTCACACAGATGAACAATATGCTGATCTGTTCACAAAAGCTTTTGATGAACAGAGATTTAAGTATCTGATATCAGCTATTGGGATGATTAACTTTGAGTAGTTTTTTTCTTAAAACTAATTCTAATTATTTCTTTTTAAAATATGTGTGTCCTAAGTTGTCTAGTTCATCACTTTCATAAGCTCATGTTTTCTTTGAATGAAAAACTCTTTTTGAAGACTTTCCTTAGATTCTTGAAAATTTTCTGATACTTCGGAAGATAATTTTACCTTCGGAAGAAAAATATGTCTTCAAAATAAATGACTGTCTAAGAATTTTTACCTTCGGAAGAAGTCAAAATTTATCTTCCGAAGCTTAAAATTCTTAACTTAGACACTTATTCATTTTTAAGGACTTTTTCCTTCCGAAGCAAAAATTACTTTCGGAAGCTTTGTTCATTCTTATACAAAGCATCCAAAGTTTATTTCTCTTCCGAAGCATAAATCTTTAAGACTCTCAGGAAAATTCTTCCGAAGTCACTTTAGCTTCGGAAGCTTTTTCAATCACAACTTCCGAAGACAAATTACTTTCGGAAGCTTTTCGAATTCCAAGAAAACTACTTTTTGAGCAAAAAGGTAAACTACTTTTTCAGAGGTGGGACCGACATACGGATTTCAAAGTTTATCCTCTTTCATTAAACTTTATCTGAAATCCTTCTCTCTCATATAAACCCAACGGTTTCCCCCTCTTCTATCATCTGCTTTTCTTCCATACCTAAAACCAAAGCTTTCTCTCTGAAATTTCTTCCCATTCTTTTCTCTTCATCTCTGAGCTACCTCACAATGGCTGACCTTACACACAGAAATGATCCTCACTTTGCCATGCAGCTACACAGACAACACAATCAGGTTGCTCTGTTATGCTCTGACAAAGATCCTCATTTCTCAGAGGTTTGCCGTTTCTTGTCTTTGTCTCACTACTTCACCTCCCTAACCATTGATCCTCCTCTATATGAGGATCATTTGCTTGAATTCTGGAAGACCTGCCAAGAGGTCATTATGGATGGGGAGAAGGCACTGTCTGCCACAGTGCAGGGGAGAACAATTTTCATCACTCCGGCCATCATCAACCGACATCTTCAGCTGGATGATGAAGCAGGTGAAGTGTTCTTCCCAAAAGAAGCGGTTAATCATTCCTTCGAGCAGATGGGCTATGAAGGAGATTTCTCTGTAAAGACCTTCAGGAAAGGGAAGGTCTCATCCCAGTGGAAATACCTGCTCCATGTGGTTATCCACAGCTTATCAAACAAGCATGGTGGATGGGACCAGATTCCTGAGGATCTCTCCTTTATAGTTCATGGGATGGTTCAGGGGGTCAAGTTCAGGTATTCACAATTTGTTTATACTAATTTACTTGCAAACTTAGACTCCTTAGAATATTACATGTTTCCTAGATATGTTCAACACATTCTTAACTGTGAACTGGGCTCACAGTTGAGGGAACAGGCAATATTCTTAAACTGGGACAGATGAAGCCCGGCATCTTTAAAATTATGAAGAAGCCAACTGTAGGCTTCTCAGGGGTAGAAACAGCCCTAGTCCCAAAAATGTTAGAGCTCATTGCTCAAGGTGACAACATAGCAGTCCAAGCTAGTGTTGAACCCACACCTACTGCTCTCCTACCCTCTTCACAACCTCAATATCATCACCTACAAAAGAAAATCCAACGAACCCCTGCTCAGGCTATTGAGTCTGTGCAGGCCCCCAATACTCAACCTTACAGGAAGAAGTGGACTCCAGAGCTCCCACTTCTCCTGAGGAGCAAACCACTCCCATTACTTTACCTATCAGGGCTGAGGTTCCTCAAGCTCAACCTGATGAGCTCATTAGCCCAAAAACTGTAAGCCTTCACTCTGAGTCTCAACACTCAAGTGAACAACCTTCAGGGGACAGCTACCATCCCCAGCCTTTGGATCTAAACCAACCAATTCCCAACCTATCCTTTTACACTGATGAAGACTTAGGATTCAGTGAGTACCATGAGTCTCTCTTCTCCTCCCCTACTCAAAGAGAGATGAGTACCTCTGACTCTCCTCAGTCTATCCCTCATCAGTCACCTATTACTGAGGTGGACACATCTGAACCTGTTCAGGATGTCCATATGGAAGAGGCTCTCACTTTTGAAAGTGATTACATCATTAAGACCTCAACCATGGCAACTCAGCCCATTGGCATCTTAACTGAGGTTGCCAGTGAGCAGAGGAAAACCAGCAGCCAAGAAACTCAAGCTGGTGGTGAGAGAAGGGACTTTGGTCCAATCCTCTCATCCCCAGTGATTCTTCTGATGAAGATGAGGGGAATTTGAGACTAAAGGTACAAAAATTGTCACAAACATGCACCTATCTAGTCTCTAAGGTTAGTCACTTGGAATCTCAGGTGACTACCCTGCAAAACAGGGTCAATGATCAGCAACTCCAGATTTCATATCTGCAGGAAAAACTAGCTGAGAGACCTTTAAGGAGAGCTCAACCAGGAACACAAGAACCTGTGGAAGTGACTGATTTATCCTCCAGCTCACCTATGCAAGTGGGTGATGCTACCAAAAAGGGGAGAAAGTTATCACAACCACAGAACCTGGGAGTTCTTCAAAGAGAATGGACATAGAGGACTCACCATCCTCACTTGCTGTTGTGCATTCTCAGCAACTTCCTCAAGTTCACATTAATGTGGACTCTATAGACTCTCTCATCAGGAGTCTCTTTGAGGAAGGTATACCAAGGGCTGTCTCATCTCCACCACATGGAACTGGCAACTACATCATCAGATGGAGGTATGATGATGACAGAAGAGCCCTCATACTTCACAGAGTTCAAGGCCAACAAGAAGTCTTTCAGTTCCAAAGCCTGAGCTTCTATGAAGGACTGGATTTAGTCAACATGCCACTTGTCAATCCAAGCAAATCTAGACAAGCTGACAGGCTGGCTCAAAGAATCCAAGACAGGATCCTTGCAGAGTTCTCTCTAAGAAGGAGACTTAGGCAATCAGGCAATGTCATCGGTCAACTGGATGCTGAGGTGGACCCTAAGATTAGTTTCATAGGGGAAACCTTGGCTGAAGGCCCAGTGGCAGAACCTGAGACCCTTGTCTCACCATCAACAACTGCTGCAGAGGTCCAAACTCCATCTGAGACACCTGCTGGTGAAGGTGTTTCTCAGCCTCTCTCTGGCCAGAGCATGGAAGCTACACCAAGCAATGAAGGCCAAGCCTCAATCCACCCTGAGTCACAAAGGTCTGTTGGTGACAAAGGGAAAAGGATAATGACTCCTGAGGAAATTGAGGAGGAAGAGAGAGAGAGGAAAAGGAGGCTAAGGGGAGAAAGTTCTTCTGGGTCATCAAAATTCATGCAAGCTGCAATCAGGGCTGCCCCCAGACCAAATACTCAAAATGATGAACAAAGGGCAGTCAGGATTAATTATTTACAGACCAGGAACTATGATGTTGATGAAATCATCTCCCTCCCCTTAGAAGAGTTGAATGAACTGGCTGACATGGAAGTGTCAAGAGAGATAAAGGAGAAAGAGGATGCAAGGTTACTTCTCCAATTCAAAGAGGAGAGGAGACAGAAAAGACTTCACAAGCATACTCCCACTCTCTCTCCAGTTCAAGAAAGTCCTGCACAGGAAGATGTGGCTCCACAAGAACCTCAGGTAGATAAAGAAGAGGATAGAATCAAAATGATAAACTACCTGAGTGCCACAGGCTTCTATCAGGCAAATACACTTCTTCCCCTGTCCTATGACTTCATTGAGTTCGAGTACTTAAAGCAACTTGAGCTTGAGTTAGTCAAAGAAAGAAAAACAACCAAAAGGAAGCTAAGGGAAGAAGCTGCAAAGTCAAGAGCCATCATTCAAAAGAATGCAAAGAAGTCTGCTGACAGACAAAGAATGATGAGCTTCTTGAAGTCATATGGATTCTCCGGAAGGAGACTTGGTCCCATGTCTCTATCTACAATGGATGAGCATATAAGGGTAATCAAGCAGAAGATTAAAAGTGGTGAACTCATTGACTTGCACTCTCTTCCAAGTCAAGTCCCACCTGAAGTGGAGGTCAAGTTTGAACAACCAGAGACACCTGAACCAGAACCTCCAGCTGAGCCTCAGCAAACTTCATCTTCTGATCCAAGACAGGGTCAAACTCCCTCTCCTTCTGAACCTGTGAGGGAGGAACACCCAACTGAGAAAGACACTGATGATCAACATGGTGCTGCAGACCAGTCTTCTCAGTTAAAGACATTAAAGAGGAAGAAGAAAATGGCCTCTAAACCAAAGACTAAAAAAGAAGCCAAAGTCATCTACCTCTACACCCCAGGCTGAATCAGATCAACCTGAGGAAGTGCATGATGAGGCAGCCCAATCAACTCCTATGCAAGTGGCTCCTCTAGCAACCGAGACACCCATCTTATCCTGGACTTACTCTACCAATCCAGAAAGATGGAATGTTATCAGAGATCAAGGTGTTGAAAATGTCTACTCATGGCAAGACATAATCAACTTACCTCTGCATGATCTCTTTGAAATGAGAAGATACTATGAGTCTTGATGATCCTGACCATCAAATGAAGAAAGGGATGGTCTTGATTATTCTGAAGACTACAAACATTTAAAGATCTTCTAAGTGTTTTGGTAGCATCAGCCTAGGGGGAGTTTGTAAGGATTCCTGAAGTCTGATGCAACCCAAAACTGCCTAAGTGTTTCAGCAACATGCACTAAGTACTGAAGTGAAGAATGCTTCGGAAGAATTACACAAAGCATTAGAAAATACTCTAAGTGTAATATCTTCCGAAGCCAAGACCAATATCTTCCGAAGCCTAACATGAAGTCTTCCGAAGCTTGAAGAGACAAAGTCTTCCGAAGCTTCAACCTATGAAGACAGATTTCTTCCGAAGACTTTTAGTACACATGCTTTATCTGATGTACTGTTCCATAAAGCACCTTTTCCGCTGCGTCTCTGATAAGTCACCAACTTACAAGAGTTGGTGAAAAGGTCCATGCTTTTGGTAACTGTACATTGAGGTCTTGAGTCTGAAACTTTCCACTTTATGTACTTTATCCTTTTTGTAATGTATAAGGATGTGAGCTATGGCATGTCATAGTCACAAGGTCAAAAGGCAGATATGCCTTTTGATCCTACAATTGATTTTGTTAGTGTCTAGTCAATTGTATCCAGCTGGCTTTCATAGTATAGCCGGCTGTAGGTTGTAGTATAAGTATTCCAAGTTCTTGTATCTTTCTTATGCTTTGTAACACTTGTAAAAGAACTTAGAAAGCAATATACTGCTCCCTTGAAAACTATACTCTCTTGTTCTGTCTCTTGCTTTACTTGTGTTCTCTGTATCACCTTTGGTTACCTAGTTCACTGTTTGATTACGTTTAGTTAATCTTCTCATTGTGTTGTTGTTAAAACCATTAAACGTTAGCCTTTTCAAATAAAAGCCGCACTGGTGAAGTCCAATTTGTAACATGTCTAGTTTTGTAGTATTTTTCTTTTTAGTTGAAGTTGTTTAGATATTTCAGCAACAAATATGGCTGATTATATATATAAAAAAAGAAAAACTGAAAAAATGAAAAAATAAAAAAATGAAAAAAATGAAAACTGAAAAACATGAAAAAAAGAGAAAAAGAAAAAGAAAAGACGGCATTATAGAGTCAAAATGACCAAAATGTGGACAACAAAAATAATGAAATTCTTGTAATGTGTTCAGTCATTGTGATCCAATTTATAATAGTATGTCTACTTTTTAATTTAGCATGTCTAGATTGGATTTCATTCACCATAGCCACTTATCCTTTTACACACTTAATCCTAGCCTAACATTACAACCTGTAAAAAGACCCCTTGATTTGTGTATTGTAGTGTGTTAGTTGATGGAGATTGATTTTACACGAGCTTATAATAATAATTGCATGATTGGTTTGAGTGTTCCAGATATACTAGTATAGAATCACTAGTCCAAAAATCAACTCGAGAGGAGTGATCATTGTGAGAGGAGTGAATGCATGTGTGTTGTAATCCAAAGGTAAGTTTTGCTTGGTTAGGTGATCCTACATTTTCAAACATGTAGTTACTAATTGAGTTGTTAATCTTGAACAATACAAATCTTAGAGCTAGGTATGCCTTGGGACCTTAACTCACACAAGATTAAGACATTATTAATGTATTTGATTGATTAGTGTTGAAGTGTTAAAAGAGCATTTGTTTGAGGGCAAACAAAAGGGTAAGTGTGGGGACGTGATAATTGGTTGATATGTATGCACGTATCATAGTTAATATTATGTTTTTAATATACTTTATGTATCGAATGGTATTACTTTGTTACGTGTTTGAAATATAGGTAAAAGGAAGCTTAAAAAACATTATTTGAGAAGAAAACAAAGGATAACAAGACTACGGCTTGAAAGGTGCTGAAAATGAAGAAAATTGTGCAAAGTGCTAGGAGGCCGTAAGCTACGGCTGAGTCCGTCTGTAAATCCCGTAAGACAAGAGGTTTGGCCGTCTGGCTGAAGGTAGGTCGTAACCTACGGCCTATAGGTCGTAAGTTATGGTCTAACGCGATATTTTGAGGATTGTTTCAAATTTTAAAACCTATTTAATCCCTAACATTAGGGTTTCGAAAGGACTTGCCTCCAACCCCAAGAACGAATCTTGGGGACTATTTTGAGCCATTGGAACTCTCTGTAGTCATTAATTGATCAAGGATTCATATGCTCAAAGTGAAGATTGAAGAGATTATGATGAAGATGCAAGGCTAAACCACCTGTGATCATCTCCGGGTGGACGGTTTATGATTGGATAATACATGCTTGTGTTTTTACCTAGTCAAGACATAAACTTTGATCATTTAATAACTTTCCTTTGTTTATGTGTTTTGAATCATATTTTGATTAAAGATTCTTGATAGTGGATTTGATTATTGCTTATCAAGTTATCAGTTTTACATTGTTAACCATTGAGTAGTAATTAGGTTATTATCATCGATTGGTGATTGTAAATAAATTTTCTAGATTGTGACATTAGTTAGTTTACTAGCTAATTTACATAACCAATTATCAAGTTGGTAATTACCTTTCAACATATGTGATAAACAAGTTAGTTATTAAGTTAGTTAAATAATCAAACGAATCGTGTAACACTAACCACATGCTCTCCGTGGATACGATACCTGACTTACTCTAGCTACCTAGGTTAATTAGGTTTTTTCATGACCTCAAAGACATGTCATCACACCCCTATCCCCGTAGGTGGAATATGTGAGTGGGCAGGAGCTGCGACATGTGGTGAATGGGAGTGCGTTCGGCTCCTGGAGGGGGATGTCGAGGAAGAGTCCTCTGATGGCTTAGTGTCATCAGATGTAACGGATATCCCACCCGGATGTCTGCATCTCCTTAGGTATTCTTCATACTCCGTCCACGGCGTCTCCTTTTTGAGTCTCCCAGCTTGTGCAGTATCGTTAGTTGGGTACGCTTATGCCTTCCCTTTGTCAGCCATAGCTTTGATGTCCTGTAAGAAATATCATGACTAATCTGGTTTCTCATAGCTCATAATTGTAATAATAATGTGTCACATCCTGGCGGAAGCGTGAAATGCTTTGGATGTGACTAGCTTGTTCAGAACACATTGATCAAGAAAGTTAAATAATTAAACATAATAAAACACAACATAACATTATATATTACATGGTTGTAGATAATCAAAGGTTATGATTATATCATATCATTTAGTGGTCAAAATTTAATATAACATAATCCTATTACAAAACATGATATCTAACTGCTACATCTTCAGTAACGATGGAAGTGAGCATCCACCACCAAGCTATGATCGTAGAAATTAATAGTTAGATTCACACAAACTTTCCTATGACTTCACCCTAGCCATTGTACACATCAAAAGAGAACATCAAACTATTAGACATGTTGAACACCTGAAAAAAACATACTCAAAATAATCAATAAAGAGTTGGTGAGATCAGAGGTTTAATATCATAACTAAACACATATATTGAAACAACATAATTACAAGAAAACCTGCTTATAAACAGATGATTTATAACTGTCATAATATAAATCACAAATCAGATAATATAACATCACAACGCTCATCCTATTGGTGCAGGAAATAATTTCCTAAGTAGCACTACCTATATTATCAGACGTTTCCACATCCGAATTAATGGTTGTATCATAATGACAGTAAAACTTAAAAAAATCTTATACATATGTATCAATCCCGAAACAGTATGCTTTTCCCCCAAAAAATTTATAAATACAAAATGGGGCTATGAGTCTCACCTTTTACTCTGGTAGATTTTCCTATAAAAATATTTACAAACAATTAATATTTCTTTAAAATTTTCAGCATCTCAGATAAAAATATCAATATAGAAGCTATAATCATTTGTATGTCACGAAATTTTTACACAAGGTATATACAAAAATCTAATAATTATGTCAAAATTTCATAAGTTAATCATTTGATAGTCAGCCTTTAGTCTTGAACAGGTATCATATTTTTCTACAAATTCTCCGACTGATTTTTTCATACCTGACCACCAGTATTGGCTTTTCAAGTCTTTGTACATTTTGTTATTTCCTGGATGCACAAAATATTTTTTCTTATGTGCTTCTTGTAGAATAATTCTTCTAAGCATGGCATTATCTTGTATCCAAATTCTTCCCTTGAATTTCAAGATTCCATCTATCCTTTCTTCCAAATCTTTTATTTGTTCTTTTATTTTCAACCTATCTTTTTGTTAGGCTTCTCGAATTTGATTTAACAAATCTGAGTGTAATTCTATTCTCATAGCACGTACTCGTAATGGTTTTGTTCTCTCTTTTCTACTTAGGGCATCAGCTACTACATTCGCTTTTCCTGGATGGTATTTTATCTCACAATTGTAATCACTTAACAATTCTACCCATCTTCTCTGTCTCATATTCAACACTTTGCTCATCAATATGTGTTGTAGGCTTTTATGATCTGTGTATATGGTACATCTTGTCCCATACACGTAATGTTTCCAAATTTTAAATGCAAACACTGCTGCTCCTAATTCTAGATCATGGGTAGTATAATTATTTTCACTTCCCCTAAGTTGTGTAAGGCCCCGTTCCCGAGACGCTTACACTTGGGTTCTCATCGCACATAAAACGTATAATTACATTTGTATTTATAGAATCACAGCGGAAAACTAAAACAATCTTTCATTTCCATGTAAATGCTTTTGCAAATTAATACAACATTCATTACAAAATAGCTTGTTCGCATTACAATGCAAAAACATTAATCAAAAGAATGCCATCCCAAAAGAGCTGAGTAGTCGCCCGTGCCATCCTCAGCAATCATTACCTGCCAACTGGAAACACATCAAAGTCAGCGTTGCTGAGTGAGTTCTAGTTTTATAAATAAAACATACTTTACTTTACATTCGTTCACGATCATACATCATACATATAATATCAGTATTATCTTCATCATTCCGTTCATTAACTTTGCTCATTCAACGTGTTACATTATCGTTCACTTCTATATCTAGATCCGGTCAGACTTTACCCCCTTCGTGGCACTCAACCACGATTACTGGGGTCGAATGACCAAGATACTATTCTGTACATTATTCTGATAACTCATTTACGTTCATTCATACTTCGTTCTTTCATACATAACCTTTCGTTCCTTTATACGTTTGTTCCTTCGAGTCTGTTGCGACAACAGGGTCGCTCACCTCCTTAACAACCCCAACGACTTCGCGCTAACCGAGTCTGTTGCAACCATAGAGTTGCTCAGTCCAATTGCCAATTTCAACGATAGCATACTATCCGAGTCTGTTGCAACCATAGGGTGGCTCACCTCATGGCAACTTCACGATAACGCGTTGTTCGAGTCTGTTGCAACCATAGGGGTGCTCACCTCATAGCAATCTCAAGGATTGCATACCATCCGAGTCTGTTGCAACAACAGGGTTGCTCACCTCATTGCCATTCTCATCGATGGCACGCCATCCGAGTCTCTTGCAACCATCGAGTTGCTCACCTCATATATGTGCTTGCAAGCCTTTCCTTTGTTCGTTCATCATTAAATAATGCATGCATTCTTACTTTATGTTCCCCTTTCATCATCTTTCACTTTACGTTACATAATACTTCATTCATTCACTGACATGACACGTAAAGCCACCAGAGAGATAAACATACATCATAATAAGGAACATATCATACGCAATCATCATCATCATACAGGGCAACATCATACATACGTAACAAGCCTAAACATGCAACATCATCATCGTCATGCCCAACATGCTCTCTAAGGCCTCAATCGTCATCTTACATGCTCTTACGAAAACCTTTACGTCAAAACTTACATCTGCCCTTTCTCCCGAAAGTCAGAAGTCCAACTACGCTTTCCACGGGTGCAACAGCCTTATTCGGGCGTATGGACACCCTTTAGTCGCGTGGCCTCCATGCGACTGAACACTATGCGAATGAACTAATGTGGATGAATACCCATGCGAATGAACGTTCGGTCGTGCGAATGGACAATGCGGATGAACCTCATGCGAATGGGATTAAGGCGGATGAGCACTTATGCGACTGGACCTTCAGTCGCATGACCTCCATGCGACTGGCCTTTTAATCGTGCGAATGGACCTTCAATCGTGTGAATAGACCCCAATCATTCGAATGGACCCCAATAGCACCCTAATCGGCCGTATGGCCTCCATTCGGCCTCCAGTCGGTCGCCTAGCCCTAGCTGATGCAGAATGCAGTTCATCCCGACTGCAGCCGAGGGTTTTTGGCCTCCAAACTCATCTAAACCCATTTTAAGCTTAAATCGACCATCCTAAACCTTAGGGATGCATACCACAACACCATTCAAGCACACACTAGCTCACAATCAAGCCACAAACGCATCATACATACACATACACATACACAAACGGGTCAACATACACACACTCAAAAACCCCGATTTCAGATGTTTTCCAGCCCCAAAATTGTTAGAAAACAAGTAAATGTGGGGTTCTAGAACTCACACAAACGAGCACAATGAAAAGGGCTTCGATTTGGCTTGCTACACGACGATTTTGGCGACCCGAACCAACCCGAACCGGCACTTTTCCTCTTTTTCTCTTCTTTCTCTCTTTTTTTCTCTTTATGAAGTCTGAAATGTGGGGTGTGTGGGGAGAGTGGGCTGCCCTCTCCTCACTAATATCACCACATTTCTCAACTTTTCTTCGTTGGCGAGTTTGGTCCCTCAACTTTGAACTTTATTTTCTTTTCTTTCTTCACCGGCATCAAAATAATAATATTCGGGCGTTACAGTTGTCTGGAGGCATAAGCAATTACCTTATATTTCTGCATTAAGACACATCCAAATCCCTAATACGATGCATCACATTATACTACAAAATTATTAATTCCTTATGGTAATGCTAAGATAGGGGCACTACATAAATTATTTTTTAGGAGTTCAAATGCAATTTTTTGTCTTTCTCCCCAGATGTAGGGTTTATTCTTTTTAGTTAATTATGTCAGGGGTTGAGCTATATTTGAAAATTTTCCTATGAATCTTCTTTAATACTCTACCAAACCCAAAAACTGGTGTATTTCTGTTGGTGTCCTTTGAATTTCCCATTTCTTGACAACTTCTATTTTTGCTGGATCAACTTGAATTCCTTCCTGATTAACTACGTGTCCTAAGAACTATACTTCCCTTTTCCAAAATTCATATTTCTAAAACTTTGCGTACAATTTTTCCTTTCGTAGTAAATCCAAGGTTAATCTTAAGTGTTTTTCATGATCTTCCTTATTTTTAGAGTAGATCAGGATGTCATCTATGAAAACTATGACAAATTTATCTAAATAAGGTTTGCATACTCTATTCATTAGATCCATAAATATTGTTGGGGCATTGGTTAACCCAAATAGCATTACAAGAAATTCATAATGGCCATACCTAGTCCTAAATGCAGTCTTTGGTATGTCCTCATCTTGGACTCTTAGCTAGTAATATCCTGATCTTAAATCAATTTTAGAAAAATAACTAGATCCCTATAATTGGTCAAACAGGTCATCTATTCTAGGAAGAGGGTTCCTATTCTTTATGGTGACTTTATTAAGTTCCCTATAATCAATGCACATTCTAAAAGTTCCATCTTTCTTTTTAACAAATAAAAGTGTCCTAATTATCAAAGAATACCCGGATGTTTTCCTTGATGTTGGTGCTAAATGATATGGTGCTTTAGCTATAGGGGCTGTCCCTGTTACCAATTCTATTTTAAACTCCACTTGACAATGGGGTGGCAAACCAGGTAACTCATCAGGGAAAACATCCGGGTATTCTTTGATAATTAGGACACTTTCTAGACTTATCTTATCTAGGTTTGTATCAACTATATGGGCCAGAAAGGCTAAACATTTCTTTCTTAAACATCTTTGTGCTTTCTTGTAAGAAATTATTCTCATAGCACCTGTATGTTTTTCTCCATACAAACAGAGTGTTATATTTTCTTTAACCAAAGGGATCTTTATCATCCTTTTCCCACATAAAATATCGTCCTAATTCTTACTTAACCGATCCATAACCACAACTATGTCAAACCTCCAAGTTCAATAGGAATCAGATCTATATCGAAACAATATTCATCTAAGGTTAAAGTGCAATTAGGAATGATTTCACAAGCTTCAATTATTTTACCATTAGCTAATTCGATCATATAATTATATTTGAGCTTCTTAGAGGTTAAATTAAGTAACGGTCTAAAGGTGTTTAAAAGGAAACTAAGAGTTACTCTCGTATCAAATAATACTATTGCGTACATATTGTTAATGAGAAACGTACCCATTACTACTTCCAGTTTATGCCAAGTTTTCTCAACTTGCATCACGAAAGCCCTTCCACGGGGGTTTCTTTGGTTGGCTGGAGCCTTACCCTTTAATTGTGGACATTCATTACAAAAATTATTTTCATTTCCACGTTGATAACAGACTGGTTTAAGGTTGGTGGGGCCTTTACAGTCTCGGGATATATGTCTCTTCTTCTTGCAGTTATAACAGATTACCATCATGCATTTACCATGATGATATCTTTGACAGGTACTACACCATGGCTGATTCCATGTCTGTGATTTTTTTTCTTGTGCCATTCCTAAGAAATTCCTTTATGGCTGTCGGGTTATCCTTTTCTGGGGGTTTTCTCCAAATTTCCCTCTCGTGTGATTGTCATTCCATTTCCTTTCTCTCCTATCCTTGGATTATTTAGATATCCATTTCTTATCATTTTATTAGTTAAACTTCCTGTCAGACTTACTGCATCCTGCAAAGTCTTTGGCATTGCAGATTTAACTAACCCTCTTATTTGTGGTACTAAACCTCAATATATCTCCCTATTCTTTTGGCTTTGGGGTTACCATACGTGTCACTAATCTAGAGAGCTCATTATATCTATCAGTATATTCTCGCTGTGCTGGCCCTTGCAATTCTAATGCCAAGAATTCGGTTTCTAATTTTTCTATTTCATTATAGGGACAACACTTTTCAATTACCATATTCCTAAATTCTTCCCAGCTCATGTTCATGACATGTCTTCCTTTTGTTTCTATTTCCATTTTCCATTATGATTGTGCCTCTCCTTTAAGTGAGTGTGAGGCAAATGGTGTCTTGTCATTGTCAGCACAATTACTAATTTCTAATACTGATTCTATTTCATCCAACCAGCGCAAAGCTTGTACAGCTCCTCCTTTTCCATCAAATTACTGGGGTTTACATGACATGAAGGTTTTATAGGAGCATCCCTTCCTGACTCCATTTATGATTTCCTCTTCTTTTTGTTCTCTTACGTTGGCATCCTCTGGTTCTTCGTTTCTATAGGAGGTAGCTCCGAAGTTTAGGTTCTACTGTAGTTGGGCTATTAAAGTGGGCATTGAAGCTTCTATTTACTGAGTTACTAATTGAGAAATATTGTCATTGTCATTTGTAGTAGTGTTTATAGGAGTTACTTCTCCAAGTCTAGTTCTAGGTCGTCCTACTCGCGCCATTTTCGTACAGGCTGAGTGTTTCTTCTCAATGGCATGATTTACTATAATTAATTATGATAAATATTAAAATTCAAAATTTATAATTTAAATATAATTTAGGTCTAACACGTAACAAATATTGATTCCTAACACAAAAATAATATATATCATTAATTTCTTATTTTCTAAGGATTTACATGTTAGATTTAGAAGTTAATTCTAATTCCCGCAAACCCAGTTCCATATCCTTGTGAGGATATTCTTTTTGGGTGCCTTTAATTCCTTAACATCCTTCTGGATCTTCCAAGTTGCTTGTTGTATTTTCTTAAGTTTTTTAAGGGTCTGTTGGGCCGTCTCTATTTAATCATTATCTAGCCTTTGCCTTTTGGTTCGTTTTTCTTCGTCCTCCGGGAAGTCAGAATTTTGTATTTCCAAGTCTTCATTTTTCTTAACGAAAAATCTTTCACCCTGTCGTATCTTTTTCCTGGGAGTCTTAATTGTATAACCTCCGACTATTATGAGTGCACGTTGGACATAAAAATTTGGTTTAAGGTAATTCTTAATCTTAGTT
Source organism: Flaveria trinervia (assembly GCA_025506515.1). Classification (NCBI taxonomy): domain Eukaryota; kingdom Viridiplantae; phylum Streptophyta; class Magnoliopsida; order Asterales; family Asteraceae; genus Flaveria; species Flaveria trinervia. Next base: position 18,689,763 of record CM046444.1, read on the forward strand.
TGGGGAGCTTCCATATCCTGCTGGGGTTCTAGTTCAAGTGTTGTTTCTTTTGGGTTGATATGGTCTGAACACTCAGAGGGGTTCGTTTCATAATGGTGATCATTTGAATTATTAGTACTCATGGCTACAAAAATTCTTTTATAAAATTTTTATCAAAACAATTAGTCAAACAATCCTACACATATATCCTAAAAATAAATCTTTACTGCACTATGTGAGAATTAAAACATGTATGCAATCGTAAAATTCACATAAGTTTATATCATGTTTATATATATTTTAGACATATAATTTATCATAATGTGAGCTTATGGTTATAGTCTAGGTATCTTATAGTACCTAATTCTCTATAACCAATGGATCTGATACCAACCTGTCACATCCCGAGGAAGCGTGAAATGCTTTGGATGTGACTAGCTCGTTTAAAACACATTGATCAAGATAGTTAAATAATTCAACACAATAAAACACAGCATAACATAATATATTACATGGTTATAGATAATCAAAGGTTAGGATTACATCAGTGGTTAAAATTTAATATAGCATAATCCTATTACAAAACATGATATCTAACTGCTACATCTTCAGTAACAATGGAAGTGAGCATCCCCCGCCATGCTAAGATCGTACAAATTAACAGTTAGATTCACACAAATTTTCCCCATGACTTCACCCCAACCATTGTACGCATCAAAAGAAAACATTAAACTGTTATACATGTTGAACACCTAAAAAAACATACTCAAAATAATCAACAAAGAGTTGGTGAGATCATAGGTTTAATATCATAACTAAACACATATATTAATGCAAAATAATTACAACCAAACCTGCTTATAAATAGATTGATTTATAACTATCATAATATAAATCACAAACATGATAATATAGCATCACAACACTCATCCTGTTGATACAGAAAATAATTTCCTAAGTAGCGCTACCTATATCATCAGATGGTTTCACATCCGAATTAATGGTTGTATCATAATAACGGTGAAACAAAAAAAAAATCTTATACATATGCATCAATCTCAAAACAGTATGCTTTTCCCGCAAAAACTTTATAAATACAAAATGGGGCTATGACTCTCACCTTTTACTCCGGTAGATTTTTCTATGAAAATATTTACAAATAATTAAATTTTCTTTAAAATTTTCAACATCTCAAATAAAAATATCAATATTGAAGCTATAATCATTTGTATGTCACGAAAATTTTATAGTATGTATATACAAAAATCTAATAAATTATGTCAAAATTTCATAAGTTAATTATTTACAAATTATTTTTTTGAAATATTATTATATTAGAATAAATTAGAAAAAATACTTACATATCTCTAAATTTACCAAAATTTATTAGAATTTACATGCCAAAATATATTGTTAAAAAATTTGCTAAGGTGCTAAATCGTAACAGAACTTATTTTAATGATTTTTGGTATTTTGTCAATATTTGCTAAAAATTGTAGAATATATCCAAAATTTCTAAATTTCATATAAACTGTTCCAATATAATTAACATACTTTGTATAAATTTTTTATGATTTATCTTATAGTTTATAGATTTTTTCTCGATATTGATTTACAGATTTTTTCAAAATTTTTAAATTTAACATACCTTCGAATTAGGTCCTGAAAATTAATATATAGGTCATATAAAACATAAGATTTATCATACAATTTTTCCAGCACTTCACTAGGTTCAGTTCTTCCAATTGGTTATTTTCTGTCAATTATTCAATCAATTTATATAAATCATTTTACTTATTATAATTGTACCAAAATTTTCAGAATATTATTTCTTAATATTTCTAATATATTCACAATATTTGTTCCCACAATCATAGTCATTTAAGCAATAAACCAAATTTATCAAGATTACACATAAATTCAACCCTTTATTTGTATATTTTGTTTAAAACCTTGGTTCATAATGTGTTTCCAGATCCTTGAATATTTCTTACTGATTTTTGATAAGGTTAAAGTGTTTTTAAAGTGTCACACCCCTACCGACGGTGGAATCATCGGGGCGGACGAATGTGAAACGATTGTTCATAGCATATGGAACTAAATAAGTTGGAATAATATTAAATACCATTTTTTATTAAACAATACAATTAAGTCATTACAATACAACAAAGATATAAACAACAACATGAGACATTTAATTAAACTAAGTCCAAGTCCTATATGAACAAGAAGAGTTACTCAAATAGCAACCTGAAACACGTTAAAAATAAATGGTCAACTTTGAAAGTTAGTGAGTTCCCATGGGTTAAACATACATATAGCTATAAAAGATTTACAAGTAGCAATTCATGTCAATGGTTATGAATTATGCAAGTTTATAGAACACATATAGCTACAATCAAACCTTGACACATTACAAGATTACGAAATTACAAGATTAACGATTAGCTAAGTGTAATTGGATTAACCAAGTATGATTGTTACGCTCATAGATCTATGACGGCGCCAGGCTAGCAATAGTTAATGATTGTCAACATAATATGTATCTCATATAAGACTTATAATAACACAAAAAACCATGACAAAATAAAAGCATGAATTGCAAGTGCTTTACAAGAATAAAACATTTACAAGTGTAAGTTGATAAGTTTAACATGTTTCACCCCAAAATGGTGTGAAATAATATAAAAAGGGGCAATAAAACTCACATGACAGATAAGTATAAGAACGATGATTAATAAGAATAATAATAGGCATCGGTCCAATGTAAACCGTCACAAGGCACCTAAATATAAATATTACAAGATTTGAGCTTAATAATAAGTTTTAATGAATTAACGAGGACTAGGGTTTTATGTAAATTTTGAGGCTTGTTAAATAATTATATTTAACAAATAGAAATCATTCATATTTTCTTGAAAAAATATATATTGCATTTTATACAAAAATGTGAAAAAAACACTTATAATAATTTGAAAGGTTCATATATATAGTTTGAAAAAAGTTTTATAACTAAAAGAATTAAGTATTATTTAAACAATGTTAATTGAAAAGAAACATTTGGACCAATAATAGTTTATTAATTATTATTTACAATCCATTTTATTAGAAATTATTCAAAACAATCTTTGCTAAAAATGTTTTATTAACAAAAATATATTTATTTAAACTTAGAAGAATTTACAGAAAATATTTGGTGGCTTTTAAAAGTATTTGAAGTTTATAAAAATAATTTTATATATAATAAAAATTTGCTAAAGTTTGTTTTAGGCTAAAAAGCCTTTAAAAATATTGCATGAGGGTGCCCGGGTTCAAACCTGGGACCTCAATGTTTGAATGCAAGCATGTAACCGGTAAACCAGGGCCACAACCTTAGTTTACGTCGGTTTCAATTTCCTATAAACCCAAATTAAGAAGTTTCCCCCAAACCTCAAGAACCCTAGAGTTAAATTGGATCAAATTGAACATTAGTTCGATGTTCTTAACCAAATTAAACTTAGGGCTTTTATTCCCTAAGTGAAGCCGAGTGTTTTGGTGTGTGTAACTTACGTGTACGAGCTCACATTGATGGTTTTAGATTGCAGAACGGGTCGCGGCTATGTCAAGACTGGTTCAAGTTGCAAATGTTGACGATAATCGAATTCGTGTTACACAAGGCTTCCAAAGATCTTGGTGAGCAAAAGTCCTCTATCAATTTCCGGTCTTGAAGTCCAAATGATGGTGTTTGAGTGTGGTGTAGGTCGCGATAGAGGAGGATGATGAAGTTTGATGGTTAGGTTTGTTTCAGGTGCAATGGAGTGTTGGGTTTGATTAGAGATAGTTAGACATTCGATCTGGTTGAATTAATTGAGTTGTTATTGATGTTTAAGGCTCGAACGACTAGTGGATTAAAGATGGTTCGGTTATGCATTCAATTAGACTAGTAACCGATGATTAAAGGCGATTAATTGATGCATTCAAGTTCAAAGTAGGTTCAAGAATTATTTGAGACGGTTTTTGGTATAAAAGTCGACCGATTTTACTGGTTTCTGGAACTCGCTGGAGTCCGGCCGGAGTATGGCCGACGGCCGACGGGGAAGAGGGAAATGGGTTTTGATTTTTAAATTTACAGAAACAACCCCTTCAATTTCGAGTGTTTATTATTTTATGCTCAAACTTTCTTTTAAAGTTTATAAACTTACAAAAACACCCCCTTAACTTAACTTAACTTTAATTTCAAGATCTTTTTAAGATTAGTAACTTGTTATTATTAGTATTATTATTATTATTGTTGTTGTTGTTGTTGTTGTTGTTGTTGTTATTATTATCATAATTATTATTATTGTTCAATTTAATATTTTTATTTTTAACTTTCATACATTAAAATTCAATGACAACTAAAAAAATAAGCATAAATAACACATAAGTTTCATAATTGACAATAATGACCCTTACAAGAATAAACGACGTTTAACTTTTAATTAACAGAAAATGCAAGATGTTACATAAAGTTTTGTGAAGAGTTTGAATGTTCTAATCAAAAGGGTTGGTTATATGCGTTTGTTATAACACATACATATCTTACAAACTTAGTTAGCTATAGATTTAGAAAATGGAACCTTGATTTTGACAGAAGGAGTGGGTGAAAAGAGGTGAATGAAGGCTTCTTCTTCCTTTATGATCTAGTTGAGATGTTAATCTTTGAAGTTTGCTTGCTACTATGTTGGTTCGATGTTGATGGTTTAGGTGATGTTCTTGATGATGGTGTGTTGGTGGTATTGATTGTGTGATATGAGGACCGAGTATTTTGAGAGCAAAGGTAAAAGGGGCTGATGATCCAAGAGTTTTTGGTGAAAGAAGGTGATGATGCGATTGTGGTGGGGTTTCAGCCTAGAGATGCATATTGTAGGAGAGTTTGTCATGATGAATTCTAGGCTTAGAGGTGTGATGTGGTCATTATAGGTAGCATTAGTCGAGCATTAGAGTGCTAGGTGGCGGATTTAGATCATGCTTGTTGTCATGGTGAAGATAGGTGTCGACCAAAAGGGTGGGTGAGTCATGTACTCATTAATGAAGTTCTTAACTAGTGTTTAAGTTCCACAACCGGGTTGTTTGGTTATCATAATGTAACACCCGGATATTTATTATTTTGAAGCTGGTGAAGAAAGAAAAGAAAATAAAGTCCAAAAGTCGAGGGACCAAACCCGCCAACGAAGAAAAGTTGGGAATGTGGTGACATATGTAGGGAGAGGGCAGCCCACTCTCCCCACACTTACATTTCAGGTCACAAAGAAAGGGGAGAAGAGAGAAAGAAGGGAAAAAGAGGGAAAAGTGTTGGTTCGGGTCGGTTCGGGTCGCCAAAATCGTCGTGAAGCAAGCCGAATCGAAGCTCTTGTTGTTGTGCTCGTTTAGGTGAGTTCTAGGACCCCTCTTTTACTTGTTTTCAAACGATTTTGGGGCTGGAATACATCTGAAATCCCTTTTTCGCGTTTTTGGGTGAAAACCCGTATGTATGCGTGTATGTATATGTATGACGCGATTGTGACTTGATTTCTCGCTTGGTTGTGCTTGAATGATGTTATGGTATGCATCCCTAAGGTTTAGGATGGTCGATTTAGGCTTAAAATGGGTTTAGATGAGTTTGGGGGCCGAAAACCCTCGGCTGCAGTCGGGTTGAACTGCACTCCGCACCAGTTAGGGCTAGGCGACCGACTGGAGGCCGAATGGAGGCCATATGGCCGATTAGGGTGCGATTGGGGTCCATTCGCACGATTGGGGTTCATTCGCACGACTGGAGGGCCAGTCGCGTGGGTGTCATGCGACTGAAGGTCCATTCGCACGACTGAAGGTCCAGTTGCATAGGTGTTCATCCGCATTGTCCATTCGCACGACTGGATGTTCATTCGCATAGGTGTTCATCCGTATTAGTTCAATCGCATGATGTTCAGTCGCATGGAGGCCATGCGACTGAGGGGTGTCCATACGCCCGAATAGGGCTGTTGAACCCGAGAAAGGTGTAGATTAACTTCTGACTTTCGGGGGAAGGTGCAGATGTAAGTGTTGATGTAAAGGTTCCCATAAGAGTTTTTAAGATGACGATCGAGGTCTTAGAAAGCATGTTGGGCATGATGATGATGATGATGATGTTGCACTTTATGTATGTATGATGTTGCCATGTATGATGTGATGTTGATGCATGTTTATGTTCCTTATGCGATGTATAATATCTTTCCTATGGCTTTACTTGTTATGATGAATGAACGAATTATTATGTAACATAAAGTGAAAGATAAAGGAAGAGGAACATGATGAACGAATGAAACGTCTTGCATACATCGGATACGGGGTCCCTCTTGGTGATTGACCCCAAATGTAGAACCTCTACCGCTCACCCCTAGTACTGTGGCATACGTTTAGCTGTCATCCGTTGACTTCGGCCCAGTAGCTAAGACTGACGGTTACTCCTAGTACCGCGGCATACGTTTAGCTGTCATTCGTTGACTTCGGCCCGGTAGCTACGACTAACCGGGGTGTAGCACATGGTATTGGTTCGGGATGATGTCGATGTGCAAGTAAGGTAATGAAAGAAGGAATGAACGAATGAAGGAAGATAATAATGATATTATCTATGTGTACGTACGATGTGTGATCATGTAAAAGTAACGAACGGTTTTATATGAAAGTAAAGTATGTTTTTATTATAAAACTAGAACTCACTCAGCAACGCTGACTTTGATGTGTTTCCAGTTGGCAGGTAATGATTGCTGAGGATGGCACGAGCGACTACTCAGCTCTTTTGGGATGGCATTCTTTTGATTAATGTTTTTGCATTGTAATGCGAACAAACAATTTTTGTAATGAATGTTGTATTAGTTTGCAAAAGCATTTACATGGAAATGAAAGTTTGTTTTAGTTTTCCGCTGCGATTTTTTTTAAACTAATGTAATTATATGTTTTATGTGCGATGAGAACCCAACTATAAGCGTCCCGGGAACGGGGCCTTACAAGTTGGTATCAGAGCCAACGTTTAAGTGAAATGGGTAAATTTTCAAAATAAACCTAATCTTAAACTGAGAATGGGACGGAAAGGAATGGGATGCCAAACTGAGTAGCTGCGTGCCATCAGGTATTTTCGTAAGGTTAACCGGTTTTATGTGCGCATGGTAGGTGTTATGTGTGATATGTAGGTTTAAATACCGATGTAGTCAGGACAGGTAATACTTGGGGTATGAAGAGTAAAGTAAGTGGCTAATCACAACTGGCCACTGTAATTAGGGACTTACTATACTTGACATAAACTGAGTTGTTTCCTTGAATGACTGTGTTGGTGTTTGAATCTTTCAGTGTGCGTGTGATGGCCGGAGGTAGATCTTCGAAAGCTTCTAGGGGTGGAGGTCACGGTGTTGAACCGCGACCCAAGAGGGGGAGACCCAGAGTTGAGAGGGTGGTTCATGAAGAACCAGAGACCCCTCATCCGGAGGGTGGCAACGAAAGCGCCAATCTGAGAGCCTGAGTAAAAGAGGTTGTTGTAGAAGAAGTACATCAGGTCATGCAGACGATCTTACCGTCTGTGGTGACCGAAGTTATTAAGGCTGTACGAGAAGGGGAAGGAAAGAAAGAAACAGATCCTCTGGAGGACGGGAACAACCAGAGCCGGAAACGGTTCTGTCTGATGATGAAGAGGAAGAAGAAGAGCCTGTGCCAGAGGCAGTGCGAGGATGTAACTACGTGGCATTTATGAGATGCAAGCCCCCTACTTTTGATGGAAACGGCACCGCTGTAGCCGCTCACCGGTGGGTGAGGGAAATGGAAGCTGTTCTCGATATCAACGAGTGTCGAGAGGACCAAAAGGTGAAGTTTGCTACCCACTCTTTTGTGGATTCAGCTCTGTGTTGGTGGGATAACATTGTCCAAGCAGAGGGTAATCGGGCGATCGGGAGAATGAAATGGCCCGAGTTGAAGAAGATGGTGATTGAGGAGTTCTGTCCTCACAGAGAAATGGATAAGTTGGAAAGGGAGTTTTTACAGTTGGAGGCTGGAACCATGACACACCAGCAGTATACCACCAAGTTTAATGAAATGGCATGGCTTGTGCCTGATCAGGTGACGCCTCTGTCTCGGAAAATCAAGAGGTACATTCAGGGTTTACCGGTGGATGTTCGCCGGCATATGATCGCCGCCCGGCCAAGCACGTTTAGGTCGGCAGTTGATTTGGCAGGGAGACTGTATGATGAGCGGGAGGTGGTGGTGACTGAAGCAAGTAAGAAGGGTGGTGGTGATCGGAACTGGAACGGGAAACGGTTTGGTCGGGGTGATGCCCCGATGGGTAACAAAAAGGCACGGGTGGATGAACGTCGTGTGGTCACATCAAGTGCGGGGTCGAAAAGGTGTGGCAAGTGTGGAAGGGAGCACAGCGGGGAATGTAGGTTTGGGTCAAATTTGTGCTTCAAGTGTGGGAAGACAGGGCATATGGCGAAGGATTGCATGTCGAGCAAGTGTTTTAACTGTGGGGAAACTGGTCATATGAGCAGAGATTGTAAGAAGTCGAGGACTGAGGGTTCAGGGGTGAAGAAGACGGGAAGTGATGGGCCAAGGGCGAGCGCCAGGGCGTTCACCATGACACAGGAGGAGGCTAGGACGGACCCTGACGTTGTGTCCGGTACGTTTCTAGTGAACCAGACTTTAGCTTCTGTGTTATTTGATTCGGGTGCTAGTAAGAGTTTTATTTCTGCTGCTTTCTGTGCTAAGCTGCCTGTTAGTAGTGGACGTGTTGATACGCCCTTTGATGTAGAAACTGCCATAGGTAAGTCTACCAGGATTTTTGAGATGATAGAGAATTGTGATGTGGAACTTGAGGGTCACAAGTTTCCTGTTAGACCGTTTGTGATGACCTTGGGTGTTTCGATTTGGTTCTTGGGATGGATTGGTTGGCGGATTTCGAGGCGAACATTGTGTGTCGCAAGAAAATGGTTCGGTTGACAGCGCCTGACGGAAGTTTGGTAACGGTTTATGGTGATCGGGTTACTACGATTCCGAAGGTGATCTCAATGGCGGTGGCGGGAAAGTGTATGAGGCGTGGATGTAGCGCCTACTTGGCTTATGTAAAGGATGTGAATACACCAACACCACAACTAACTGAAGTACCAGTTGTGTGTGACTTTCCAGACGTGTTCCCAGAAGACTTATCAGGAGTGCCACCTGACAGAGAGATTGAATTTCAGATTGATCTGATACCGGGTGCCCAACCTGTTGCCAAGGCACCATATCGGTTGGCTCCAACCGAGATGAAAGAGTTGATGGAGTAGTTGCGAGCGCTGCTTGATAAGGGGTTCATTAGACCGAGTATCTCTCCTTGGGGTGCTCCGGTCCTATTTGTAAAGAAGAAGGATGGTAGTATGAGGATGTGCATTGACTACCGCGAACTGAACAAGTTGACAGTGAAGAACCGCTACCCCTTACCGAGGATAGATGATTTGTTCGATCAGCTTCAAGGTGCTAGTTGGTTCTCGAGGATAGATCTTCGATCTGGTTATCATCAGTTGAAGGTGAAGGAGCAAGACATCCCTAAAACAGCTTTCCGTACGCGCTATGGTCATTACGAATTTCTGGTCATGTCCTTTGGTTTGACCAACGCGCCAGCTGCTTTTATGGATCTGATGAACCGTGTGTGTCGGCCTATGTTGGATAAATCAGTGATTGTGTTTATTGATGATATCCTGATTTATTCGAAGAGCGAGATTGAGCATGCCGGTCACACTCGAGAGGTTCTAGAGACGTTGAGAAGGGAGAAATTGTATGCTAAATTCTCCAAGTGCGCATTTTGGTTGCGCGAAGTTCAGTTTTTGGGTCATGTGGTAAATCCTGACGGGATTATGGTTGACCCGGCGAAGGTGGAGGCGGTTATGCAATGGAAGTCACCAAAGACGCCATCCGAGATCCGTAGTTTCTTGGGCTTGGCGGGCTACTATAGAAGATTCATCCAAGACTTCTCTAAGATTGCTTCTCCACTAACTAAGTTGACCCGAAAGGATGTGAAGTTTCTATGGGGTCAAGCTCAAGAGAAGGCGTTCGAAGAGCTGAAAGCAAGACTGACTCAAGCTCCTGTTCTGTCATTACCCAATGGAAGCAAAGATTTGGTGGTTTATTCTGATGCTTCCTACTCAGGGTTGGGGTGTGTGTTAATGCAGAGAGGGAAGGTTATAGCCTATGCATCTCGACAGTTAAAGGTCCATGAGGTCAATTATCCTACTCATGACTTGGAGCTAGCAGCCGTGGTCTTTGCATTGAAGATCTGGAGGCACTATCTTTACGGGACGAAGTGCACCATATTCACCGATCATAAGAGCTTGAAGTACTTCTTCGAGCAAAAGGATCTGAACATGAGACAGAGGAGATGGTTGGAACTTATAAAGGATTATGATTGCGAGATCCATTACCATCCAGGCAAAGCTAATGTGGTGGCGGATGCCCTTAGTCGAAAAGAGAGGCCCGAACCGATTCGGGTGAAAGCTTATCAATTAATCATGACCTCCGATGTGATGAAGCAAGTTAAGGAGTTTCAAGATGAGGCATTGAAAGAAGATCACCTTAACTCAGAAAGAATGAGAGGTCTGGTTGGGGAATTGGGTGAAAACACACTCGATGTTGGAACTCGATTCGGTCGTGTGTGGATTCCTCGTTTTGGGGATCTACGGGTGAAGATAATGGATGAAGCCCACAAGACTCGATACTCCATTCATCCTGGTGCCACGAAAATGTACCATGACATGAAGAAAGATTATTGGTGGCCGGGTATGAAGCGCGACGTGGTGAAGTATGTGAGTAAGTGCCTTACTTGCTTACAGGTGAAGGCAGAGCATCAAAAGCCGTATGGGAAGATACAACCTTTGGATATACCGGAATGGAAATGGGAGCACATCACCATGGACTTCATTACGAAGCTGCCGCGTACCCCGAAAGGGTACGATGCCATATGGGTGATAGTTGATCGTCTGACGAAGAGCGCTCATTTTCTACCGATCCGCGAGACGTATTCATCCGAGAGGTTGGCTGATCTGTTCATCAAAACAAGGAAATTGTAACTCGTCATGGTGTGTCGGTGTCTATTGTGTCTGATCGTGACACTCGGTTTACATCTAAATTCTGGAAGAAATTCCACGACGCTATGGGGACGAGGTTACATATTAGCACGGCTTACCATCCCCAGACTGATGGTCAGTCGAAAAGGACCATTCAGACACTGGAAGACATGCTCCGGGCATGTGTGATCGATTTTGGTGGAAGTTGGGATGACCACTTACCGTTAGCCGAATTCTCATACAACAACAGCTATCATGCCAATATTGGTATGCCACCATATGAGATGCTATACGGTAGGAGATGCAGAACACCCGTTTGTTGGGGTGATATTGGTCAGAAGGAATTGGGGAGCGTCGAGGTAATCGAGGCTACGACAGAGAAGCTTGAAAAGATTAAAGCCTCCATGAAGGCAGCCAAGGATAGACAGAAGTCGTATGCCGATAAGCGACGTAGGCCAATTGAGTTCCAGGTGGGTGACCGGGTTATGCTGAAGGTCTCACCTTGGAAGGGTATTATCAGATTCAGAAAGCGGGGCAAGTCGAGCCCAAGATATATAGGCCCTTTCCGAATCATTGCTCGAGTAGAGGAGGTGGCCTATAGATTGGAGTTGCCAGATGAGTTAAGTGGGATTCACTCGACATTCCATGTATCTCATCTGAGAAAGTGTATAGCTGATGAAGACATGATTGTTCCATTGGAAGACATTGAAATAGATGAAAGGCTCAATTATGTGGAGCAACCGGTGGCAATCATCGATTGTAAAGAAAAAAGGCTAAGGAATAAAGTGGTTCCTCTTGTGCGTGTACAGTGGAAGCACAGGAAGGGATCCGAGTCAACGTGGGAGACTGAAGAAGAAATGAGACAGCATTATCCACGTTTGTTCGACGAATAACAGGTTTCGGGGACGAAACCTATTTAAGGGGGGTGGACTTGTAACACCCGGATATTTATTATTTTGAAGCCGGTGAAGAAAGAAAAGAAAATAAAGTCCAAAAGTCGAGGGACCAAACCCGCCAACGAAGAAAAGTTGGGAAATGTGGTGACATATGTAGGGAGAGGGCAGCCCACTCTCCCCACACTTACATTTCAGGTCACAAAGAAAGGGGAGAAGAGAGAAAGAAGGGAAAAAGAGGGAAAAGTGTTGGTTCGGGTCGGTTCGGGTCGCCAAAATCGTCGTGAAGCAAGCCGAATCGAAGCTCTTGTTGTTGTGCTCGTTTAGGTGAGTTCTAGGACCCCTCTTTTACTTGTTTTCAAATGATTTTGGGGCTGGAATACATCTGAAAACCCTTTTTCGCGTTTTTGGGTGAAAACCCGTATGTATGCGTGTATGTATATGTATGACGCGATTGTGACTTGATTTCTCGCTTGGTTGTGCTTGAATGATGTTATGGTATGCATCCCTAAGGTTTAGGATGGTCGATTTAGGCTTAAAATGGGTTTAGATGAGTTTGGGGGCCGAAAACCCTCGGCTGCAGTCGGGTTGAACTGCACTCTGCACCAGTTAGGGCTAGGCGACCGACTGGAGGCCGAATGGAGGCCATACGGCCGATTAGGGTGCGATTGGGGTCCATTCGCACGATTGGGGTTCATTCGCACGACAGGAGGGCCAGTCGCGTGGTCGCACGACTGAAGGTCCAGTCGCATAGGTGTTCATCCGCATTGCCCATTCGCACGACTGGATGTTCATTTGCATAGGTGTTCATCCGTATTAGTTCAACCGCATGATGTTCAGTCGCATGGAGGCCATGCGACTGAGGGGTGTCCATACGCCCGAATAGGGCTGTTGAACCCGAGGAAGGTGTAGATTACTTCTGACTTTCGGGGGAAGTGCAGATGTAAGTGTTGATGTAAAGGTTCCCATAAGAGTTTTTAAGATGACGATCGAGGTCTTAGAAAGCATGTTGGGCATGATGATGATGATGATGTTGCACTTTATGTATGTATGATGTTGCCATGTATGATGTGATGTTGATGCATGTTTATGTTCCTTATGCGATGTATAATATCTTTCCTATGGCTTTACTTGTTATGATGAATGAACGAAGTATTATGTAACGTAAAGTGAAAGATAAAGGAAGAGGAACATGATGATCGAATGAAACGTCTTGCATACATCGGATACGGGGTCCCTCTTGGTGATTGACCCCAAATGTAGAACCTCTACCGCTCACCCCTAGTACTGTGGCATACGTTTAGCTGTCATCCGTTGACTTCGGCCCAGTAGCTAAGACTGACGGTTACTCCTAGTACCGCGGCATACGTTTAGCTGTCATTCGTTGACTTCGGCCCGGTAGCTACGACTAACCGGGGTGTAGCACATGGTATTGGTTCGGGATGATGTCCGATGTGCAAGTAAGGTAATGAAAGAAGGAATGAACGAATGAAGGAAGATAATAATGATATTATCTATGTGTGCGTACGATGTGTGATCATGTAAAAGTAACGAACGGTTTTATATGAAAGTAAAGTATGTTTTATTTATAAAACTAGAACTCACTCAGCAACGCTGACTTTGATGTGTTTCCAGTTGGCAGGTAATGATTGCTGAGGATGGCACGAGCGACTACTCAGCTCTTTTGGGATGGCGTTCTTTTGATTAATGTTTTTGCATTGTAATGCGAACAAACAATTTTTGTAATGAATGTTGTATTAGTTTGCAAAAGCATTTACATGGAAATGAAAGTTTGTTTTAGTTTTCCGCTGCGATTTTTTTTTAAATACTAATGTAATTATATGTTTTATGTGCGATGAGAACCCAACTGTAAGCGTCCCGGGAACGGGGCCTTACACATATTGAACTGAGTTTAGGTCTTAGGTGATATTGATGTTTAAATGTTTAAGTGTTTAAGGTTTAAGGTTTTTGTTTTGGTATCAAGTTTCTTTGATGTCATCTTTGTATTGTGGTGTTTTGGTTTGGTCGTTTCTCATTTCATTTGATGTATGTTTGGTGCTATAATGTTGAGGTGATTGATCAAATAATAGTTAATAACAAGAATTCATGGATAAAAATACATATACACGTAAAATTTCATGCATGCTTGCAAGCATACATACGTATTACACACATATATTCATACTAAAATACATATAATATAAAGGTTAGTCAAATATTAGGTAAAATAAAATTATGAAAATTTCTTAAAACATTAGTTTGCCTAACCTTAATTTAGGGTTATGATGTCACACCCCGACCAAAGCGGCGGAACATACCGGGGCGCAACTAAGATTGTTCAAATGCACACGACACTATTAAAGTGATAATATTTAATCAACTCATTCATTTCATAACATGTTCTTACAAATACAAGAAAATAAATAGTTCTTAAATAATAACCTAACGGTCCAAAATAAAGTAACGTCTTTAAATCTCCAATCAACCGATAATCAAACCTGTAGCATTGCATAAAATATGTTTTGTCAACATGTATGTTGGTGAGCAATTCCATGACTTTATAAATATAATATAAGGCAAAAATCCACAACTCAAATATGTGAAGCCGTAAATAAAAGTGACAATTGAGGTATATCAATCATAAATAAATGAGGCTCCTTTCTAATTGCTAAAACTACCATATTACAAGGAGGAGCGTATGATCATAATTATTGAGGATGAGGATGAGGCTAAACGATCAAAAGCAATAAACATGTAGCAATTAATCATATGAGGTATATAACATACAATTGGACAATTATTCTAAGCAACACATAACCTAGAGGTTGTGGGTTGAGGATCTAGATGTTAAATTATTTTTTTGGTTGAGTAAGTATGCTTGCTACCCCCAAAATATAGAAGAGAAAACGGGGATGAAATTACTCACTTGGAATAAAATGACGTTGATGAATAAATTTTGAATAAAATCCTCAAGTAAGCGAGTCCGACGGTTTTAACGTGCGTGTCCTAGATTGAAAGATCTTGAGTAAGTATTGAGTCTTGAAGATGAAATATAAATGGTATAAAAGTTCATAATAATAAGGCTTGGATTTTCGGGAGTTTTAGTTATATTTTACAAAGTGTGTTTAAATAACGTAAGTATAAAATGAGTTTTACAAGAAAAGGGGTCCTTGATGTTTAGTTTTTACTTAACCATTTTTAAGTTTTACATATAGGAGTTGGTTTAGTGCTAGTATGCACGATCCCATTAATGTAAGCATCAAGGTCCGACTTGAACTCTCTTAAACCCGAGTGTGAGACTTTAATTAATAAAGAAATTCGCTTAAACCCGATCTTAGTATAAAACCAAGTTTGGTTCCGTCATACCATAATATTATTAATACAAATAACATAAAGTGAAACATAAGTTAAAAAAAGTTAGGAAAGATTTTTTTGGCGTTTTGAACGGTGACTAGCTCGTTAAGACGATAAGTTCGACTTTTACTCGGGTTTATTTTTACCCGAAACTTGGTTTGAGCTAATATTTGTTCTAACACTTCCAAAATCTTAATTAATATGAGTAATATAAAGTAAAACATAATAAAAAGATAGGTTGAACTTTTGGTGGTTTGAACATTGACTAACTCGTTAAAACGGGTGTTCGGTTTTACTCGTTTTTACCCGAAACTTGGGTTCAAGAAAAGATTTGTTCTACACCTCCATATCAACCATATAATAACTAAAATATCAAGAAAAACTCAGATCTAAAGTGTTTGATGTAACATGATCACTTAAAAGTTATTTAAAGTGCTTAAACGAGTGTTCGGTTTGGTTCGGTCTTTGACTCGGTATGAACCCGAGGATGGCTACCACATGTCCAAAACCATTGAACTAAAAATAAGGTAAAACTTCCAGATCTAAACACAAACAAGAAAGTTAAGCGAGTAAACTTTCCGAAAACGACCCAAACAGGTCTAAAATGCATAAATATGAGTTTGAATGCCCACAAGACTTAAATAAAGATGAAAATAGTTTTGTGAACATAAAATAACTTAGAAAAACTGAAAATATCTAAAATTACATACCCGAAATGATTTGAAATGCAAGATTCGGTTCCGTTGACTTTTTAAAGTCAAACTTAAGCAAAACTAGCTAGAACAACTTACAAGATCAAAACTTTTAGGAGAAGAAGATGAAAATGTGCAGGTGAAATGATTGAGAATGAGTGGTATTTATAGGAAAGATTAGGGTTTGAGGAAATGGGTAAGGTGTTTGTCCGGTGGGTAAAAGGGTGCACTTTGATTCTTTTATTTAAAATTAATTTAAATAAATTATGGCCAGGTATCTACATGTTTGTAGGGTTCTAGAATAGTTATGGGTTAGGTTTTGGTTGGTTTGGATGGTTAAAATACAAGTCCAGACCTTAAACGAACCGAAAATGTTAAAAAACTGATTTTGCTGAAACCAACTGTGGGTCACGCCACGACAAGTATGAAACATGATTATAACATAAAATCCATCATTTTATTAATATTCAAAGATCCAAAGACCAAAACAAATCAGGTTTACAATACAAGATAACAAATACAAAGCTAGTCGAAAATGACGAATGTCACAGTATTCCCTACTTTTGGAAATTTCGTCCCGAAATTAGGAAGAAGCTACGACGAAGAGATGCGGGTACTTTTCCTTCATGGTGTCTTCTCTTTCCCCAGTAAATTTGGCACCACATCTTGGATCCCAACGAACTTTCACTAACCGAATATGGCTTCGTTTGGTTCGTTTCTCGTTGCGATCCATAATTTCTACGGGTCTTTCAACAAATTGCATTGTTGCAAGGCCCCGTTCCCGGGACGCCTACAGCTAGGTTCTCATTGCCCATAAAATATATAATTACATTTGTATTTCGTAAAATCGCAGCGGAAAACTAAAACAATCTTTCATTTCCATGTAAATGCTTTTGCAAATTAATACAACATTCATTACAAAATAGCTTGTTCGCATTACAATGCAAAAACATTAATCAAAAGAATGCCATCCCAAAAGAGCTGAGTAGTCGCCCGTGCCATCCTCAGCAATCATTACCTGCCAACTGGAAACACATCAAAGTCAACGTTGCTGAGTGAGTTCTAGTTTTATAAATAAAACATACTTTACTTTACATTCGTTCACGATCATACATCATACATACATACAGATAATATCAGTATTATCTTCATCATTCCGTCCATTAACTTTGCTCATTCACGTGTTACATTATCGTTCACTTCTCCATCTAGATCCGGTCAGACTTTACCCTCTTCGTGGCACTCAGCCACGATTACTGAGGTCGAATGACAAAGATCTTATTCTGTACATTATTCCGATAATTCATTTACGTTCATTCATACTTCGTTCTTCATACCTAATCTTTTGTTCCTTTATACGTTCGTTCCTTCGAGTCTGTTGTGACAACAGGGTCGCTCACCTCCTTAACAACCCCAACGACTTCGCGCTAACCGAGTCTGTTGCAACCATAGAGTTGCTCACCCCAATTGCCAATTTCAACGATACCATACTATCCGAGTCTCTTGCAACCATAGGGTGGCTCACCTCATGGCAACTTCACGATAATGCGTTGTCCGAGTCTGTTGCAACCATAGGGGTGCTCACCTCATAGCAATCTCAAGGATTGCATACCATCCGAGTCTGTTGCAACAACAGGGTTGCTCACCTCATTTCCATTCTCATCGATGGCACGCCATCCGAGTCTCTTACAACCATCGAGTTGCTCACCTCATATATGTGCTTGCAAGCCTTTCCTTTGTTCGCTCATCATTCAATAATGCATGCATTCTTACTTTATGTTCCTCTTTCATTATCTTTCACTTTACGTTACATAATACTTCATTCATTTATTAACATGACACATAAAGCCACAAGAAAGATAACATACATCATAATAAGGAGCATATCATACACATTCATCATCATCATACAGGGCAACATCATTCATACATAACAAGCATAAATATGCAACATCATCATCATCATGCCCAACATGCTCTCTAAGGCCTCAATCGTCATCTTACATGCTCTTACGAAAACCTTTACGTCAAAACTTACATCTGCCCTTTCTCCCGAAAGTCAGGAGTCAAACTACGCTTCCCACGGGTGAAACAGCCCTATTCGGGCGTATGGACACCCTTCAGTCGGGTGGCCTCCATGCGACTGAACATCATGCGAATGAACTAATACGGATGAACACCTATGCGAATGAACATCCAATCGTGCGAATGGACAATGCGGATGAACCTCATGCGAATGGGATTAATGCGGATGAGCACTTATGCGACTGGAACTTCAGTCGCATGACCTCCATGCGACTGGCCTTTCAAATGTGCGAATGGACCTTCAATCGTGCGAATGGACCCCAATCGTGCGAATGGACCCCAATCGCACCCTAATCGGCCGTATGGCCTCCATTCGGCCTCCAGTCGGTCGCCTAGCCCTAGCTGATGCAGAATGCAGTTCATCCCGACTGCAGCCGAGGGTTTTCGGCCTCCAAACTCATCTAAACCCATTTTAAGCCCAAATTGACCAATCTAAACCTTAGGGATGCATACCACGACACCATTCAAGCACACACAAGCTCACAATCAAGCCACAAACGCATCATACATACACATACACATACACAAACGGGTCAACATACACACACTCAAAAACCCGATTTCAGATGTTTTCCAGCCCCAAAATCGTTAGAAAACAATTAAAAGTGGGGTTCTAGAACTCACACAAACGACCATGACGAGTAGAGCTTTGGTTTGACTCGTTTCTCAACAACTTTGGCTACTCGAACCAACCCGAACCAACACTTTTCCTCTTTTTCTTCTCCTTTCTCTCTTCTTCTCTTTATGAAGTCTGAAATGTGGGGTGTGTGGGGAGAGTGGGCTGCCCTCTCCCTACTAATATCACCACATTTCCTAACTTTTCTTCGTTGGTGAGTTTGGTCCTCGACTTTGAACTTTATTTTATTTTCTTTCTTCACCGGCTTCAAAATAATAAATATTCGGGTGTTACAATTGTCTCATCGATATGTAATTCGTCAAGTGGTATGTGGAGATTACCCTCGGCTAAGCATTTCTTATGATTTGAGACATGAAAGGTAGGATGAACACCGGAAAGTTCTTTCGGTAAATCGAGTCTATAAGCCTCTTTTCCAATCCTTTCGAGGATCTTGAATGGGCCTACGAAACGAGGAGCTAGTTTTCCTTTCTTTCCAAAACGGACTACTCCCTTCCAAGGAGATACTTTGAGGAGGACAAGGTCGTCGACGTGAAATTCTAGAGGCTTTCATCGTTTATCGGCATAACTCTTTTGACGGCTTCCAGCGGCGAGTAGATTCTTATGGATTTGATCGATACGATCGGTAGTGTCTTGAACCATTTGAGGACCAGTGATTTTAGTTTCACCAGTCTCGTTCCAACAAATCGGAGAACGAAACTTGCGACCATAGAGAGCTTCAAACGGAGCGATACCAATGCTAGAATGGAAAATATTGTTGTAGGAGAACTCAATAAGCGGAATATGAGAGTCCCAATTTCCACCAAAGTCTAGTACGCATGATCGAAGCATATCCTCAAGGGTTTGGATTGTACGCTCAGATTGGCCATCGGTTTGAGGGTGGTAAGCTGTACTAAGGTCAAGGCGAGTACCTAGAGCATTTTGAAGCGATTTCCAAAAATGAGACGTGAAACGAGCATCACGATCGGAGATGATGGTCATTGGTATACCATGGCAGCACATGATTTCTCGGACATAGATTTGAGCTATTTGTTCGATAGAATACTTTTCTCGGATCGGAATGAAGTGAGCCGATTTGGTCAATCGATCGATGATTACCCAAATACTATCATTTTGGTTTCAGGTATTTGGGAGCTTAGTGATGAAATCCATGGCAATGTCTTCCCATTTCCAAACAGGAATCGGGGGTTGCTCGAGTAAACTGAAAGGTCTTTGATGCTCGGCTATAACCTTTGAGCATGTAAGACATTTTGAAACGTAAAGTGCCACATCGTTTTTCATACCGGGCCACCAATAAATGGGACGAAGATCGAAGTACATTTTATCTGCACCGGAATGCATAGAATAACGTGACTTATGAGCCTCGTCAAGAATGAAAGAACGAAGTTCATCACGATCAGGAACGCATAAAAGATTGAGAAAGTAAAGTAAGCCATCGGGTTTAGTTTCGAGTTGGAGTTCCGGCTCCACATGATATTTCTTCGTACATGTTACCTTCATCAACGGAGGTGCACTGGGCTCGATAGATGCGGTTTTGAAGATCGGTTTGGATGATAATGCTATGGAGCAAAATAGATTTACTATTAACTTTTTGACTAAGGGCATCGGCCACAACATTCGCTTTACCGGGATGGTAGCGAATTTCACAATCGTAGTCACTAAGTAGTTCGGCCCATCGCCGTTGTCTCATGTTCAGATTTTTTGGTCGAAAATGTGTTGAAGACTTTTATGATCGGTGAATACTACACATTTTGTACCATAAAATAGTGTCTCCAAATTTTTAAAGCGAAAACGATGGCACCAAGTTCGAGATCGTGAGTTGTGTAATTTTTCTCGTGAACTTTGAGTTGTCTTGAGGCATAAGCGATAACTTGACCTCGTTGCATGAGAATGCAACCGAGACCTTGGTTGGATGCATCACAAAATACCACAAAATCATCGTTTCCTTCAGGGAGGGCTAAGATAGGAGCATTGCAAAGCACATGCTTTAGAGTTTGAAAAGCTTCTTCTTGTTTTGGTCCCCATTCGTAAGATTTTCCCTTATGAGTTAATGTGGTGAGGGGTAGCGTGATTTCGGAGAAGTTTAGAATAAAACGCCGATAATACCCGGCCAAACCAAGGAAGGATTGAACTTCGGTAGGTGTGGATGGAGTCTTCCAATCTTTTACGGCCTCAATTTTAGCGGGATCAACATGAATACCTTTATCGTTAACGATGTGACCCAAAAATTGAACTTCTTTTAGCCAAAATTCACATTTCGAAAATTTGGCATAAAGTTTTCTTTTCTTAGGAGATCGAGCATGGAACGTAAATGATGCTCATGCTCGGCTTTGGATTTAGAAAAGATGAGGATGTCGTCAATAAATACAATTATGAATTTATCCAAAAATGGTTTGCAAACACGGTTCATGAGGTCCATGAATACCGCGGGTGCATTGGTTAATCCAAATGGCATAACCATGAACTCGTAATGTCCATACCGCGTACGAAAAGCAGTTGTGGGAATGTCATCTTCGTGAACACGCAATTGATTATAACCCAATCGAAGATCGATTTTGGAGAAGCAAGTTGCACCTTGGAGTTGATCGAAGAGGTCGTCGATTCGAGGCAAAGGGTAATGATTTTTTATGCTGAATTTATTGAGCTCAAGGTAGTCGATACACATGCGAAACGAGCCATCTTTCTTTTTCACGAAGAGAACGGGTGCACCCCAAGGAGATGAGCTTGGACGGATAAAACCCTTATCTGAGAGTTCTTGGAGTTGGTTTGACAATTCTTGCATTTTAGAATGAGGTAAACAATAAGGAGCCTTGGCTACGGGAGTTTCTCCGGGCACAAGGTCAATTTGAAATTTGACAGGACGGATGGGTGGAAGACCGGAGACGTCGTCAGGAAAACATCAGGAAAATCACAAACAACGTGAATATCTTGAATTTTCCTTTCTCCGTGGTCTTTTGCCACCGCTTGAGCTAGGAACGAAAAGTACTTTTGGTGTACGTACTTTTGAGATTGAGAACACGACATGAGGTTGAGCTTTTTGGGAGAAGTGTTGCCAAAGACTTTGAGAGTTTTACCATTGGTGAGTGGAATTCGAATAAACTTATCATAGCAAACAATTTCGGCACGATGCAAGGCTAACCAATTCATGCCTACTATGATGTCGAAACTTCCCATTTGCATCGGGATGAGGTCAATTGAGAATTTAAGCTTACAAAGAGTGAGTATGCAATCGCGGATGAACGAATCGATAGTGATTGAGCTACCATTAGTGACTTCGACAGAAAAAGGTCGAGAAAGTTTAGTACGGGGTACGGCAAGGGCTGATTCAAATTTAAATGAAATAAAACTCCTATCAGCTCTGGTATTGAATAAAATTGAAGCAAAATGCTCATTAATTAAAAACATATCGTTCACCACATCGTTGGCAACTTGGGCTTGGTTGACATTCATCATAAAAGCACGCCCTTGGTTGCCGTAGGTGACTTGTGGAGCTTGCGAAGGCGGTGGAGGAGGAGCTTGAATTGATTGGAGCGGTTGAACCAGAGGAGCAATGAGTTGTGGGACTTGAGGTTGGTAAGTTTGCAATTGGTAGGCTTGAGTTGTGTAGTATGGTGTGGGCATGATTTGGGCTTGATTTGCAAAAGTGAGTCGGGGACAAGCATTGCGAAATGATTTGGGTCTCCACAATTGAAACAAGCTCTCGGTTGAGGAGGAGTTTGAGCAAAAGGTATGGGTTGGTTTTGAGGATTATGCGGAACAAACCTTGGTAGAGTGGTTTGTCCACGGGAGGCTTCACGACACACATTGCTAAGGTGGCCGTAACGACTGCATTTTGAGCATTGGCGACAAGCGGAGTACGATGGTGGTGGCGTTGACAAGTGTTGCATAAGGGATAGGGACCGGTGTAAGGTTTTTGATTTTGGTAGCTTGAGATTGAGATTGGGGTTGAGTTGAGTTGGGTGAGTGACAGCAAAGTTTCGATGGTTTGGTTTATGCTTCTTTTTCGAGTGGTGAGATGAGTTGGAGAATTGATGGATTGGGGTTGGGCTTCAACTTTGGAGCTTGGAGATGGATCGGTGATGGCCTTGACATTTGGTTTCTTGGAATCCTTCCGGGATAAAGTCCCCGCTTTGACATGGTTCTCCGAAAGGGCGCAGCAAGAGTGATCGCATCATTATGCGTTTGTGGCTTGCTACTCATGATGAAATCTCGGATTTGCATTGACAAACCCGAAACGTACTTGTCGATTGCCCTCTCGAGTGGGGTAACAAATGGGGCACTAGAAGGCTAAGCTCGTGGAAGCGGTTTGAGTAAGCGGAGTTGTTACTGCTATCTTGTTTAAGATCCCAAAATTCGGCCTCCAATTTTTGAATTTCATGCTTGGGGAAAAAAATTTTGAGCATGATATCCTTCAGTTCATTCCAAGGGAGAGTCATAGCGACTTCCACTCCTTTGGCATTCATGATGCTATTCCACCATGTTAGGGCGGTTAGCTCGAACACACTTGATGCGAAAGTGGTTCGCTTGGCCTCCGGGCATTCACAATGCAAGAACACGCTTTCCATGCGTTCAAACCATTGAAGGAGCGTGGTAGCACACTCCTCCCCCACAATTTTGGTGGATTGGCGCCTATAAACTGTTTATAAGTAAAGGTAGCATAAGAGGGTGTGACTTGAGTAGCAACAGGTTGCGGTTTGATAGCTTGAATTTGAGCAACAAGGGTGGGGAGTACAGCGGCCATTTGAGTTGTAACCAATTCGGCTATCTTAAGGTCGGAGTTCTTGGGGCAACGAGTTCGACGTGCTTGACGAGCTTGACAATGAAGGGGATGCATTCTAAAAATAATAAAAGTGAGACAATATGAGATTTTGGGTAACTAGTCAAATATGATGGTGATTAATGTAAATATGAGATTGTAGTGAAATATTTTGTGAACCTTATAAAAAACCATTTTAACACATGAAATATATATATATATATATATATATAATATATATATATATATATATATATATATATATATATATTTGAAATTTGAAACGTTAAGATTTGAGGCGGAAAATACATACATGAATCACCATGACTTGTTGTCCGACAGTAATCTTAAGAAAATACGAGGTAATGCAGGGAGTCGAAACGTTGCGCGAATCACCGCGTCTTTCATGTTTCAACCAAGATCATAAAATGGGATAATATGAGAAGTCAAGACCACTAGTTAACGTATCACCGTGGCTTTTATGATTCAACTCAAAACAAATCGAAATCGAGGGAGGGATCAAAACACTAGTCCAGGTATCATCGTGGCTTTCATATTTCAAACCAACAGTATTAATGGAGGTAAGCGGAATGGTTACGGTGACTGCTTAAAGTTAGCAACCCATATAACGCGCATTCGCTTTGGCCTATAAGGTCAAACACCTTGATTTGAACCTTCCAGGTAAGTAAATCACCTTTGATTCTCGGAATCGTTTTGCCAAAGGTTCACATCTAGGTATTTTCCCTCTTCCAGTTAGTACGAACCCATTATAATGTCACTCTTTAAGGAGATGAGAATATCGAAAAATCTGGGACCCAAACTCAAATTTTGAGATCCATAATTTGATTTTTTTTTAATTTTATTTATTTATTATTTTTTAAGGTAAGGTAAGGATACCTTGGATTTCTATAAAAGTGTGTGTGTGTGTGTGTGTACATGAGGGTAATGAAATAATAAGTAAATAAGAGCAAATAAACAATCATGTAGGGTAAAACGTATAGGCAACATGTTGGGACCCTAAAGCATAACTATAATAGGTCGTTACGTCTAACCACCTATGCTATAGTCATGGCTCTAATACCAATCTGTCACACCCCGACCAAAGCGGCGGAACATATCGGGGCGCAACTAAGATTGTTCAAATGCACATGACACTATTAAAGTGACAATATTTAATCAACTCATTCATTTCATAACATGTTCTTATAAATACAAGAAAATAAATAGTTCTTTAATAACCTAACGGTCCAAAATAAAGTAACGTCTTTAAATCTCCAATCAACCGATAATCAAACCTGTAGCATTGCATAAAATATGTTTTATCAACATATATGGTGAGCAATTCCATGACTTTATAAATATATATAAGGCAAAAATCCACAACTCAATATGTGAAGCCGTAAATAAAAGTGACAATTGAGGTATATCAATCATAAATAAATGAGGCTCCTTTCTAATTGCTAAAACTACCAGATTACAAGGAGGAGCATATGATCATACTTATTGAGAATGAGGATGAGGCTAAACGATCAAAAGCAATAAACATGTAGCAATTAATCATATGAGGTATAAACATAAAATTGGACAATTATTCTAAGCAACACATAACCTAGAGGTTGTGGGTTGAGGATCTAGATGTTAAATTATTTTTTTGTTGAGTAAGTATGCTTGCTACCCCCAAAGTATAGAAGAGAAAACGGGGATGAAATTACTCACTTGGAATAAAATGATGTTGATGAATAAATTTTGAATAAAATCCTCAAGTAAGCGAGTCCGACGGTTTTAACGGCGTGTCCTAGATTGAAAGATATTGAGTAAGTATTGAGTCTTGAAGATGAAATAAATGGTATAAAAGTTCATAATAATAAGGCTTGGGTTTTCGGGAGTTTTAGTTATATTTTACAAAGTGTGTTTAAATAACGTAAGTATAAAATGAGTTTTACAAGAAAAGGGGTCCTTGATGTTTAGTTTTACTTAACCTTTTTAAGTTTTACATATAGGAGATGGTTTAGTGCTAGTATGCACGATCCCATTAATGTAAGCATCAAGGTCCGACTTGCACTCTCTTAAACCCGAGTTTGAGACTTTAATTAATAAAGAAATTCGCTTAAGCCCGATCTTAGTATAAAACCAAGTTTGGTTCCGTCATACCATAATATTATTAATATAAATAACATAAAGTGAAACATAAGTTAAAAAAAAGTCAAGAAAGATTTTTTTGGCGTTTTGAATGGTGACTAGCTCGTTAGACGATAAGTTTGACTTTTACTACCGGGTTTATTTTTACCCGAAACTTGGTTTGAGCTAATATTTGTTCTAACACTTCCAAAATCTTATGTAATATGAGTAATATAAAGTAAAACATAATAAAAAGATAGGTTGAACTTTTGGTGGTTTGAACATTGACTAACTCGTTAAAACGGGTGTTCGGTTTTACTCGGTTTTTACCCGAAACTTGGGTTCAAGAAAAGATTTGTTCTACACCTCCATATCAACCATATAATAACTAAAATATCAAGAAAAACTCAGATCTAAAGTGTTTGATGTAACATGATCACTTAAAAGTTATTTAAAGTGCTTAAACGAGTGTTCGATTTGGTTCGGTCTTTGACTCGGTATGAACCCGAGGATGGTTACCACATGTCCAAAACCATTGAACTAAAAATAAGGTAAAACTTCCAGATCTAAACTCAAACAAGAAAGTTAAGCGGGTAAACTTCCCGAAAACGACCCAAACGGGTCTAAAATGCATAATATGAGTTTGAACGCCCACAAGACTTAAATAAAGATGAAAATGGTTTTGTGAATATAAAATAACTTGGAAAAACTAAAAATATCCAAAATTACATACCCAAAATGATTTGAAATGCAAGATTCGGTTCCGTTGACTTTTCAAATTCAAACTTTAGCAAAACTAGCTGGAACAACTTACAAGATCAAAACTTTTGGGAGAAGAAGATGAAAATATGCAGGTGAAATGGTTGAGAATGATTGGTATTTATAGGAAAAGATTAGGGTTTGAGGAAATGGGTAATGCATTTGTCCGGTGGGTAAAAGGGTGCACTTTGATTCTTTGATTTAAAACTAATTTTAATTTAAATAAATTATGACCAGGTATCTACATGTTTAGAGGGTTCTAGAATAGTTATAGGTTAGGTCTTGGTTTGTTTGGATGGTTAAAATACAAGTCCGGACCTTATACGAAGCGAAAACGTTAAAAAATGATTTTGCTGAAACGAACTGTGGGTCACGCCACGACAAGTATGAAACATGATTACAACATAAACTCCATCATTTTATTAATATTCAAAGATCAAAAGACCAAAACAAGTCGGGTTTACAATACAGATAACAAATACAAAGCTAGTCGAAAATAACGAATGTCACATGTGAATCATAGTAGTGATGGTAATAGTATCAGATATCCTAACAGTATCAATAATCATAGGTATGAGTCACTAATGGTATGAGAAATCAGTAGTCTCTTCAAATAATAACAAGTAAAGTAGTTTATTTTTAGAAAAAACCTTTAGATCACTCAAAGAGAATTTCAAAAATCATAAGTTTCAAATAGAAAAGATCCAATCATTACCTAAAGGTCCATGCTGGAATCTACGAATCCGGTAAATTCATGATTACAAGTGTAATCATCAATTTACCCAACCCGATCATCCCAACATTTCCCATAAGGATGGTCCTGGGGTATCAGGGTTGTAGCCTAGGGTCTACTATGGTAGTCTCGACTTTTCTACAACCTTTGGCTCTGATTCCAATTTGTCACACCTTGGGTTCAGGTAGGGTGGGATGTCATAGACTAGCAACAACATCTGGCAACGGAAACTAACCCATCATAAGAGCACAAAAGGAGACAACATCACATGGCATTACATCATAAAGAAAAATCGGCTGGTAAAAGGTCCAGCCCAAGTACAAGTACATAATTCCTCTGTACAAATTGTTTCTAACATAAACCAAATAAAATCGTTCCAAATGTTTTTAATAACCCAACAATCAATGCCATAGATTAAGGTGCTAGGTCAAAGTCTTCTACATCAGCTAGACCCCCATCAAGGATTACCTGAAACATGCTCAAAAGAAAATTGTGTCAACTAAAAAGTTGGTGAATCCAAGTGCTTAAAGTTTAAAAACAAAAAGATTCAATAGAATCCACATTTGATTTAAAAGTCATAGTTTCATCGTTGTGGGGGATCACAATCAACCCTGCACTCAGTCTCGGCTAGCATATTCAAAAGTTATGTTATACCGGTTAATCTCGAAGGAAGAACTAATCCTCAAACAATGGACCATACCTGCCGAATGGTTCACCGTAGTATCTTATAAACACCTGTCACATGACACAAACGATCCCGTAGGATCTCAGTGTGTTACCCTTCCCGTTCATCACAGAAGGCATTTTGTGTAAGGGATTCCCCAAGTATATCTACCCATATAGTACAAACAGGTCACACAAGAATTAATGATTGTGATATACGTAAAAGCATGGTCTACTATTTTCCACAACATACAAGTATCATATAAAAGAGCATAGGAAATTTCAGTTTAACATAGCATGTTTCATCCCAAAACAGTAGTAAAAAGGAAACACTAGAACTCACCTTAGTTTTCAAGCAACGGCTTCTTCATGGACCGAGACAGTTTCAAGTCTAGAACCATACCATCAAGATTAAGTGATAAGCTACTAGCTCTAAGGTCATAAGATTTGTACTAGGTGTGTTATAAGGTTAAATGTTCAATTCGCTTAGATTTTGCCAAGTCTTGCATTAAAAGGTTTCCTTTTATAGAAAGTCATGATTTCTTAAGGAAAATATAATTTTTTACACTTTTAGGTTATTGATACAAGTTAAATTAAGTTTACCAAGTGATTACTAATCCATAGGGGTCGATTTGTAGAGTTTTGGCAGAATTACAGTTTAGTCCATCAAGTTTCAAAATTTATAATTTCTACCTTAAAGTTTGTTTCTTTGCATTTACTGACTTTCATGGCCCAATATCAGATATTTTGAGTTAAATATCATATTTTTAATAAGTTAAACTCCTAAATTTATAGAATTTAGATTTGAGTTGGTAAACTTATGTTTTAAGTTACTTGTTACGGTAAAACCAAAGGTTTCAACAGTTAAGTATTAAGTCCTATAGTTTTAAGTCTTAAAACTTTAAATATTATTTTAAGTACTCTTTGGTAAGTTTATAATCTGTTAAGAATGTATTTTTAAGCCCTACTAGTTGAAAGCCTCATTTTTAAGTTTAACCCCTCAAAACGCATTTTCATCCGAAATCGACTGTTCAAAAACTTATTTGACCAAATTTTCACCATATTTAAGTCTTATAGTTCCTAACTTACTGAAATAAAATGGTTTCCATAGATTTTAGGTTTAATATTGTATTTCCATGATGCAAAAATCACCCGGTTAAGACCTGTTTTTAGCTAAAACTTCAATTTAAGTTGTCCTTAGACCCTTTAACCAAAAAATCCGATCCATATCACTTTGTTAAACATTTTATAGCTTGTAGTTCTTTTTAACATGGTTATACTCTAATTTCTTTTATTTTTAGGTCATTTTACCACCTTTTGGGTCCCAAAATAAGCTCAAAATACCTACAAGTCCATACTTTTATTATTTTCAGCCATGAACATCACCTTATACACAATTAATAACTCAAAAATTACTAAAAATAGCTCTAGCATACGGATTTAACATGTAACCATGAAATAAGCTTGAAGTTGTGTGTTTTCACCATTTAAACCCATTACACATGTGTAAAATCTTATGGATCATCCTTAAACATTACCAAAATCATTTAGAAACTCTTAGAAAAGGTTATTAAGAGTTATATAAACAATTTATAAGAATGTTACAAGCTTTGGTTTGAAGGTTACAAGGCACAAAGGTTAGATGGTGCAAAAGTCACCTAAAAAGAGGGTTCTCATGGTGTAACTAGTGTTCCACCCATAGAATAAGCAATATGTCGAATGACATACCTTCAAGGATGTTAAAAGCTTCTCAAGAAAAAGGTTGTAGCATCAATTTTCTGTTAGAACAAGAATCTAAGGCTTTTGGTAGATAAATGAAAGAATAAAACATGATGTACATGGTTCGGGTGTGTAGATGCTTACACTTTGAGTGGTTCACGAATTGGGAGATTAGAAGGAGAATATTAGCTGTAGATTCTCAAACAAAGGCTGGAGGGAGTCGGCCTAGCAAGAACCATGCACAATAGCTCACTAAATGGATCTTTCTTACTTGTTTGAAGCTTGGATGATGCTAGATTGTTGTTGTTCTTCGAAAACTTGGTTCAGAGGGTGATGAAAACCGTGTGTGTGTTATTAGCTGGAGAGAATTCGAGAGAGTGAGAGGAGAGAATGAGAGCTGTGTGAACAAGAGGTGTGTGTAGTTTGCATGAAATGGGAGTGGAGGATTGAAGTGGTGGTGTTTAGTGGAGAAGAAAGGACATGATTGGTGGAGAGGGGGGCGGCCGAAGCTTGTATTGTAATGGAGAGTTTTTGTTTTAAATTTTAGTTGTAAAATGATTATTATGTAGTGTAGTTTTGTTGTGTATTGTAGTATTTTAGATGGTAAATCCTAGTTAGTGGTTTAAGTATTATAAATGTATATGCATGTTTTGACCATGAATTATGTGATACACATTTTAATTGTTTCAATTGAGTTCTGGAATTATTAGGGTGCTAATTGTTTTTCCCAAAACGCTAAGTTATTCTATGCTAAGGCTAGACTTAGCTACTACATTTCAAATGGCACAAGAAATAACAAAAATGAAGATAATTGTAGTAACAATAATAACATTAATACTAGTAATAATAATATTATTAATATTATTTATATGGATAATGATGCAGGAGGGTAAATGTTAGAATTATGACCTAGAGGTCGGTTGTTACATTCTCCTACTGTTTAGGAAATTTCATCCTGAAATTTTGAGCTTCGATCAATTCCAGGATGAGTGGGTTTGAAGGGGTATAGATAATTGTTTCTCATCTCATCTTCTCGCTCCCAAGTGAATTCAAGTCCTCGCCTAGAATTCCATCTGACCTTGACCTTGGGTATGCGACTTCATCTGAGTTTCTTGACCAGCCGGTCAGTGATCTTCACAGGCTCTTCCATGAAGTTCAACTTGTTATTAATCCTCACTTCCTTCAAAGGTAACTCCATGGTCTTATCTACCATGCACTTCTTCAAGTTTGACACATGGAAGGTGTCATGTATGTAACTTAACTCTTGAGGTAGCTTTAAATGGTACGCCAGAGGGCCAATTCTTGCTAGTATTTCAAATGGTCTAATGTAACTCGGGCTTAGCTTTCCTTTCTTCCCAAACCTCATAGTTCCCTTCCATGGTGCTAATTTTAACATTACACTATCACCCACTTGAAATTAGAAAGGTTTTCTCCTTCTGTCAGCGTAATTCTTCTGACGGTCTCTGGCTGCTCTTAAACACTCCTTGATTTTAAATATTTTGTCGGTGGTCTCCATAACAATGCCAGGTCCCATTACATGGCTATCATCGATCTCATTCCAACTCAACAGTGATCGGCATTTGCTACCATATAGGGCCTCATACGGAGCTGCTTTTATACTTTCCTGATAACTATTATTGTAGGAGAACTCTACTAGAGGAAGATGGTTGTCCCTGTTCCCACAAAAGTCAATCACGCAAGCCCTTAGCATTTCTTCCATGGTTTGGATGGTTCTTTCACTCTGACCATTAGTTTATGTGTGGTATGTAGTATTTAAATCCAGATGGGTTCCTAGAGCCTGCTGGAGTGATTTTCGAAAACGAGAAGTGAGGCGACTATCACGGTCGGAGATGATAGATAGTGGCACCCCATCCATGGTTCCTATTTCATCTATGTACAGTTAGCTTTGTCAGGTCGTAGTCTTCTCGAATCGGAAAGAAGTGAGTTGATTTAGTTAACCGATCCACTATTACCCAAATAGCATCATGACCTCTGAAAGTTATTGGTAGATTTAAAACAAAATCCATCATGACGTTATCCTATTCCCATTCTAGAATTTCGAGCTGTTGTAACGTTTCTGACAGTTTTTTATTTTCCGCCTTTACCATGGCGCACATCAGACACTTCCCAACATAAATGGCGATTGATTTCTTGATTCCAGGCCACCAGAAAAGTGCCTTTAAGTCTTGGTACATTTTGTCACTTCCGGGGTGAATCGAGTACATAGATTTGTGGGCTTCGTCTAGGATCGCCTCTCTAATTCCCTCGTACTTTCGTACCCATGTTCTCCCTTCATGTTTATATATACTATCGTTGCTCAACTCTAAATGCTTCTCCATTCCTGTTAACATTTCCTCTCCTAAATTTATCTTCCTTTAGCGCTTCGCTTGAGCTCCTTTTAGTCTTGCAATAAGGTCGGTATACATGCTCATCCTTAAGGCACAGACACGAATGGGTTTTTCTCTTTCTTTCCTGCTCAAGGCATCTGCCACTACATTGGCCTTGCCAGATGGTAACGGAGTCACATTCCTAATCATTCAATAGCTCAACCCATCTTCTCTAACACATGTTTAGCATTTTTTGATCAAGAATATGTTGCAAACTTCTATGGTCAGTGTAGATAATGCACTTCGTGCCATAGAGATAATGCCTCCACATTTTGAGTGCATACACCATGACACCCAATTCTAGATCATGCATTGTGTAGTTCTTCTTATGATCGTTCAACAGTCTTGATGCATAAGAAATTACCTTGTTGCGCTGCATTAGCACGCATCCTAGTCCCTGACGCGAGGCGTTACAATAGACTACAAAATCCTCAACTCCTTCTGGGAGAGCAAAGATAGGTGCATTACACAGTTTCTCCTTGAGTGTTTCGAATGCTTCATTCTGATCTTGTTCCCACACAAAAGCTGTAATCTTCTTAGTCAAAGTAGTTAACAGTTGCACAATACACGAGAAGTCCTTGATAAACCTTCTGTAGTATCTAGCCAATCTAAGGAACTACCTTATCTCGATAGGAGTTTGAGGAATTTTACAGTTCTTAATAGCCTCTATCTTCGAAGGGTCCACTTGAATCCCATCTTTATTTATGACATGCCCTAGAAATTAGATCTCTCACACCCAACATTCGCATTTAGAGAACTTGGCATATAGTTCCTTATTCTTGAGCAGCTCAAGAATCAGCCTAAGGTGCTTCTCATGCTCTTCCTTACTACGAGAGTAGAGCAGGATGTCATTGATAATCACAATCACAACTTTGCCTAGATATGGGCGACACACTCAGATCATGAGATCCATAAATGTCGTTGGTACGTTAGTCAGTCCAAAGGGAATAAGCATATACTCATAATGTCCATATCTAGTTCTAAAGGTTGTTTTGGGTATGTCTTTCTCTCTTATCTTTAGTTGATGATACCCTGATCTTAAATCTATTTTGTAAAAATAACTTGCTCCCTGTAGTTCATCTAATAGGTCGCCAATTCTCGGAAGAGGGTAACGATTCTTTATTGTCACCTTGTTTAGTTACCGGTAATCAATACACATACGTAGGGTTCTATCCATTTTTTCACATATAATACGGGAGCACCCCATGGAGAAACACTTGGTCATATAAATCCCTTATCGAGTAGTTCTTGGATTTTTAGCATTAGTTCTTCATATCGGGAGGGGCAAGTCAATACGGTACGTTGGCTACTGGCGCAGCACCAGGCAATAGATCTATTTGGAACTCAACCTAACAAGTCAGAGGGAGTCCCAGTAGGTCTTCAGGATCTGGATATTCAAAAGCCAATGGTATATCCTCAATCTTCTTTTCCTCTTTTGCTTTCATTACATAGACTATGAAATCCGGACATCCTTTCATGAGACCCTTGGTTGCCTTTAGATGGGATATCATAGGATATAGCATGTTACTTCTTTCACCATGAACAACTAGCACCTTCCTATCGCTCAAAGGTATCTTAAGTAGGCGTTCATCACATAGGATTTTGACTCTATGCCTAGCTAGCCACTCCATACCAATAACCACATCGAATCCTCCTAACTTAATAGGCATTAGATTTATCCTAAATGTACTACCTTCTAGATTCATTAAGCAATCTTTGATGACTTCATTAGTTTATAAGATGTTACCGTCAGCTAATTCTATGGTAAACATATCAGTCAGGATACATGCACTTAAGTCAATCAAAGGCCTAAAAGTATTAGAGATAAACTAGCAGTTGCTCCAGTATCAAATAGAATGATAACAGGATGGTGGTTTATAAGGAACATACCATTGACCATATCAGGTTCCTTACTAGCACATGCTGGATCCATCACCAATGCTCTTCCCTTGTGCTTGTTAAGTCTGGCGACCTTATCTCTCCCCAACTTAGGACACTTATTCCTCATGTGCCCTAGATTTCCACACTCATAGCATTGTTTACCTGGCGCATGCTTACAATCCTTAATTAAGTGACCTGGTCGTTTGCATCGAAAGCAGGGCATCGGGTTGCGATCCCCTTGATGATGTAGTTTGCACCTAGTGCAGAACGGGCTTGTACCTAAGTATAGCTTACGAGCCCTTCCACTCTGGTCATCATGCCTCATACCTTCAACACCCTTCTTCCTTGACCCACTATTGCTACCAATTTTTTTCTTCACATCAAACCACTTTCTCTTCTCACCCATCAACTTCCTCTTTTCTTCTATCTTGGTTTGTTCAGTCCATTCAGCCCTGACTAGATCATCGGTCAAACTACTGGTGAAGTCAACCGCAGCTTGCAGGGTTGAGGGCCTGGAGGATCAAACCATACCCCTGACTCTAGAATGTAGTCCCCAAATGAAATGTGCTACACCTTTGGATTTTGGTGTCACTAGGTGTGGCACTAGTCGAGACAGGCTAAGAAGCGATTGATGTACTCAGTGTAGTTAGGTCCTTTCATTTCCAAGCTCAAGAATTCAGACTCCAGTTTCCCTAGTTGATTGATTGGGTAGTATTTGTTGGTCATCAACTCCTTGAATTCCGTCCAACTCATTCGGTTAGTACGTTTCTTCCCCGAGGCTGAATAACAGTCTTCCACCATTCCAGTGCTGATCCCTTGAGCGATTGGGACGCAAACTCATCATGTGTTCCATCTTATATTTGCTGATATCTAAAACGACATCCATTTCATTGATCCATCGGTATGTCTTCATCGCACCCTCAGTGCCATAGTAATCCTTTGGCTTGCATGACATGAAGTTTTAGTAGGAGCATCCATTTCTTAATTATTTGGCTTCTTCATTGTTGCCCTCATCATTCCCGAATCCATCATTTCCGTCGGGGTTGCTCCGGTCCGCATTGATCTAAGCAATGATGGTCGGAATGGCGTTAGCAATTTGTTGTGCTACGAGATTGGCAATTTTCTCATCATTCCCCTGATTGGCATTTTCTTCACAAGGAGTTCCTGGTGGAGTAGGGGGTTGGTTGTCGGTATGTCTAGCCCCCTCATGACGAACTCTAGTAGTTACTTGTCATCCATATGGGTTCCTCGTCTAGTCGGCATTCTAGTAGCATCATAGATAAATTCGTTTAGCATCTCATAATTTTGGTTTCAAGTAGCCCATGCATCACTATCCTAAAATACTGTGTTCTTATAGGAGGGAGTGTAATATACACGCCACTATATACATCTAAATATGTTCCATTAAATTAATTAAGGGCAATTCACCTAAAAAGGATGCAAATTAAAATTTCCAACACATGAGATACCATATTGCAATTCAACACAAATTACCTTGCGAAATTAGCATCAATAGAAATAGTTTCATAAATAGATAGGGTGAATAGTATCACAAAACATAAATGCATCAGCGATTTATAGTCTTACAAGTTAGAATATGCCATCACCCCTATAATAAATAATAATACTATTTGATAATAATAAAAATTGTTTTCTTCAACTGTCTAAAAGATAGACAACCCTACTTTTTCTCCATGCTCTCACAACCACTTCTTCTTTAGCCACCCTAGCCCCCTTGAGTTCATTTTCCTTTGCTCTTGCTCCAACCGCTAGACCCCATGCGAAGCCAACATGGTCTGGAATTGGGCGGACTAAGAGGTCCGGGTGGAGTGCTGGAGTGTCAGCTCGTGATGACGAACAATCTTCAAAATCTCGTCTAGTGTAGTATTAGAGGGACCTAAGTTGCTTGCCAATGGCTAGACAAGGACACCAGCTAGTACACTTGGGCCATCATACATGGTGTGCCTCGGTGGCATCTAGTACTCATCGCGAGGGTGGTTTCGAAGCAGGTCAAACACAGGTGGCGTAGGTGTCGGAGTCCTAGTAGGTGGTGGAGGAGGAGGTGGCATCCTGAAGGAGACTAAGGGTCCTAGCCTAGTACTTTTGCGTGGACGAGTGATAACACGTGCACCTCTATCCCTGATAGGTGGGATAGGTGAGTGGGTAGGAGTTGCGACATGTGGTGAATGGGAGCACGTTCAGCTCCTAGAGGGGAATGTCGAGGAAGAGTCCTCTAATGGCTTAGTGTCGTCAGGTGTAACGGATATCCAACCCGGATGTCCACATCTCCTTATGTATTCTTCATACTTCGTTCGCAACATCGCCTTCTTGAGGCTCCCAGCCGGTGCAGTACCGTCAGTTGGGTACGCAGGTGCCTTCCCTTTGTCGGCTATAGCTTTGATGTCCAGTAAGAAATATCATGAGTAATTTGGTTTAGCTCATGATTGTGATAATAATAGTTTCATAGTAGTAGTGATGGAAATATATCAGATATCCCAACAGTATCAATAATCAGAGGTATTAGTAATCAATGGTATCAGAAATTAGTAGTATATTCAAATAATAACAAGTAGTTTCTTTTTGGAAAAAACCTTTAGACCGCTCAAAGAGAATTTCAAAAATCATAAGTTTGTAACAGAAAAGGTCCATGCTGGAATTTACGTTTCCAGTAAATTCATGATTACGTTGATCAAATGTAATCATCATTTTACACAACCTGATCATCGCAACACTTTACCACAAAGATGGTCCTAGGGTATCAGGGTTGAAGCCTAGGGTCTATCATGTTATTCCCGACTTCTCTACAACCTTTGGCTCTAATACCAATCCATCACACCTTGGGTCCAGGTAGGGTGGGACGTCATAGACTAGCAAAAGAAAGTGCTCAAAAGATTACTTGAAACATGATCAAAAGAAAATTATGTCAACTAAAAAGTTGGTGAATCCAAGTGCTTAAAGTTTAAAAACAGAAGGATTCAGTAGAATCCAGATTTGATTTAAAAGTCATAGTTTCATTGTTATGGGGGATCACTATCAATCCTTCACTCAGTCACGGTTAGCATCTTCAAAAGTTATGTTATACCGGTTAATATCGAAGGAAGAACTGAGCCTCAAATAGTGGACCATACCTGTCTGATTGTTCACCTTAGTATCTTATAAAAACCTGTCACATGATAAAACGACCCTGCAGGATCTCAGTGTAGTACCCTTCCCGTTCATCACGGAAGGCATTATGTGTGAGGGATACTCTAAGTAGATCTACCCATATAGTACAAGCAGTTCACAGAAGAATTAATGATCGTAATATAAGTAAACGTAGGTTCTAATATTTTCCACAACATACAAGTATCATACAAAAGATCATAAGAAATTTCAGTTTAATGTAACATGTTTCATCCCAAAACAGTAGTAAAAAGGGAACACTAAAACTCACCTTAGGTTTCAAGCAACGACTTCTTCGTGTACCGGGAAAGTTTCAAGTTTAGCACCCTACCATCAAGATTAAGTGATAAGCTACTATCGCTAAGGTCATAAGAGGTATACTAGGTGTGTTAAAAGGTTAAATGTTCAATTTGCTTAGATTTACCAAGGCTTACATTAAAAAGTTTCCTTTTATAAAAAGTCATGGTTTCTTAAGGAAAATACAGGTTTTTACACTTTTATGTCATTGATATAAGTTAAATTAATTATACCAAGTGATTACTAGTCTATAGGGTTGATTTGTAGAGTTTTGGTAGAATTACAGTTTAGTCCTTCAAGATTCAGAATTTACAATTTCTACCCTAAAGTTTGTTTCTTTACAATTATTGAATCTCATGACCCAATATTAGATCTTTGGAGTTAAATATTACATAATTTAAACTCCCAATTTTCAAAATTTAGATTTGAGTTAGTAAACTTATGTTTTAAGTTACTGGTTAAAGTAAAACCGAAGGTTTCAACAGTTAAGTATTAAGTCCTACAGTTTTAAGTCTTAAAATTTTAAATATTATTTTAAGGACTTTTTGGTAAGTTTCTAATCTGTTAAGAATGTATTTTTAAGACCTACTAGTTGAAAGTCTCATTTTTAAGTTTAACCCGTTAAAACACATTTTCATCCGAAATCAACCGTTCAAAAACTTGTTTGACCAAATTTTCACCATATTTAAGTCTTATATTCCTAACTTACTAAAATAACATGATTTCCATATATTTTAGTTTTATTCTTTTATTTCTAGATTTTCTTCCAAAAATCACCCTGTTAAGACCCGTGTTTAGCTAAAACTTCAATTTAAGTTGTCCTTAGACCCTTTAACCAAAAAATCCGATCTATATCACTTTGTTAACCCTTTTAGAGCTTGGAATTATTTTTAACATGGTTATAATTTAATTTCTCTTATTTTTAGGTCATTTTACCACCTTTCGGGTCCTAAAATAAGCTCAAAATGCCTACAAGTCCATACTTTTATTATTTTCAGCCATTAACATCACCTTATACACAAATAATAACTCAAAAGTTATTGAAAAATAGCTCTAACATATGGATTTTACATGTAACCATGAAATAAGCTTGAAGTTGTGTGTTTTCACCATTTAAACTCATTACACATGTCTAAAACTTTACAGATCATGCTTAAACATTACCAAATGTAACACCCGGATATTTATTATTTTGAAGCCGGTGAAGAAAGAAAAGAAAATAAAGTTCAAAGTTGAAGGACCAAACTCGCCAACGAAGAAAAGTTGGGAAGTGTGGTGATATTAGTAGGGAGAGGGCAGCCCACTCTCCCCACACACCCCACATTTCAGCTTCATAAAGAGAAGAAGAGAGAAAGAAGAGAAAAAGAGGAAAAGTGTTGGTTCGAGTTGGTTCGGATCGCCAAAATTGTCATGAAGCAAGCCGAATCGAAGCTCTTGTCGTTGTGCTCGTTTATGTGAGTTCTAGAACCCCACTTTTACTTGTTTTCAAACGATTTTGGGGCTGGAAAGCATAAAAACCCATTTTTGTATGTGTATGTGTTTGACCCATTTGGGTGTGATGTGTGTGATGCGTTTCGTGTATGTTTCCGGGCTTGTGTGTGCTTGTATGGTGTTCGGGTATGCATCCCTAAGGTTGAGGATGGTCGATTTAGGCTTAAAATGGGTTTAGGTGAGTTTGGAGGCTGAAAACCCTCGGCTGCAGTCGGGATGAACTACATTCTGCATCAGTTAGGGCTAGGCGACCGACTGGAGGCCGAATGGAGGCCATACGGCCGATTAGGGTGCGATTGGGGTCCATTTGCACGATTGAAGGTCCATTCGCACGATTGAATGTCCATTCGCACGATTGAATGTCCATTCGCACGATTGAATGTCCATTCGCACGATTGAATGTCCATTCGCACGATTGAAGGGCCAGTCGCATGGGGGTCATGAGACTGAAGGTCCAGTCGCATAAGTGCTCATCCGCATTAATCCTATTCGCATGAGGTCCATCTGCATTGTCCACTCGCACGACTGGATGTTCATTCGCATAGGTGTTCATCCGCATTAGTTCATTCGCATGATGTTCAGTCGCATGGAGGCCATGCGACTGAAGGGTGTCCATACACCCGAATAGGGCTGTCACACCCGAGGAAGATGTAGTTTGACTTCTGACTTTCGGGGAAAAGTGCAGACGTAAGTTTTGACGTAAGGGTTCCTATAAGAGCATGTAAGATGATGATTGGGGCCGTAGAAAGCATGTTGGGCATGATGATGATGATGGTATTGCAAGTTTATGCACGTTATGTATGTATGGTGTTGTCTTATATGATGATGATGACTGTGTGTGTTATGTTCCTTATCATGATGTATGTTTATCTTTCCCATGACGTTATGCGTTATGATAATGAGTCGGCGAAGTATTATGTAACGTAAAATGAAAGATAAACAATCCCAATGACTTCGCGCGATCCGAGTCTGTTGCAACCATATAGTTGCTCACCCCAATTGCCAATTTTAACGATACCATGTTTTCCGAGTCTCTTGCAACCATAGGGTTGCAAACCTCATGGCAACTTCACAATAACGCGTTGTCCGAGTCTGTTGCAACAACTGAGTTGCTCACCTCCTTTCTCTGGCCATCTTAATGATGCCTATGATCCGAGTCTTTTGCAACCACACGTTGCTCACCCCATTGGCAATCTCCATGATTGCCTGTGATCCGAGTCTTTTGCAACCACACGTTGCTCACCTCATTGTATGCTTGCAAGCCTTTCCTTCATTCATTCGTCATTCAATAATGCATGCATTCTTACTTTAGGTTCCTCTTTCATTATCTTTCACTTTACGTTACATAATACTTCATTCATTCATTAACATAACACGTAAAGTCACAAGAAAGATAAACATACATCGTAATAAGGACACATCATACACATTCATCAGCATCATACAGGGCAACACCATACATATATATAACATGCATAAACATGCAACATCATCATCATGCCCAACATGCTTTCTAAGGCCCCAATCGTCATCTTACATGCTCTTACAGGAACCCTTACGTCAAAACTTACATCTGCACTTTTCCCCGAAAGTCAGAAGTCAAACTACACTTTCCTCGGGTGTGACAGCCCTACTCGGGCGTATGGACACCCTTCAGTCGCATGGCCTCCATGCGACTGAACATCAGGAGATTGAACTAATACGGATGAACACCTATGCGAATGAACATCCAGTCGTGCGAATGGACAATGCCAGTGAACACTTATGCAACTGGACCTTCAGTCGCATGACCTCCACGCGACTGGCCTTTCAATCGTGCGAATGGACCTTCAGTCGTGCGATTGGACTTCAATCGTGCGAATGGACCCCAATCGTGCGAATGGACCCCAATCATGCGAATGGACCCCAATCGCACCCTAATCGGCCGTATGGCCTCCATTCGGCCTCCAGCCGGTCGCCTAGCCCTAACTGATGCAGAATGCAGTTCATCCCGACTGCAGCCGAGGGTTTTCGGCCTCCAAACTCATCTAAACCCATTTTAAGCCCAAATCGACCATCCTAAACCTTAGGGATGCATACCACGACACCATTCAAGCACGCACAAGCTCACAATCAAGTCACAAACGCATCATACATACACATAAACATACACAAACGGGTCAACTTACACATATACGAAAAACCCGATTTCAGATGTTTTCCAGCCCCAAATCGTTTGAAAACAAGTAAAAGAGGGGTCTTAGAACTCACCTAAACGAGCACAACGTTAAGGGCTTCGATTCGGCTTGCTTCACGACAATTTTGGCGACCCGAACCAACTCAAACCAACACTTTTCCTCTTTTTCTCTTCTTTCTCTCTTCTTCTCTTTATGAAGCTGAAATGCGGGGTGTGTGGGGAGAGTGGGCTGCCCTCTCCCTACTAATATCACCACATTTCCCAAATTTTCTTCGTTGGCGAGTTTGGTCCTCCAACTTTGAACTTTATTTTCTTTTCTTTCTTCACCGGCTTCAAAATAATAAATATTCGGGTGTTACAAGTCCACCCCCCTTAAATAGGTTTCGTCCCCGAAACCTGTTATTCGTTGAACAAACGTGGATAATGTTGTCTCATTTCTTCCTCAGTCTCCCACGTTGACTCGGATCCCTTCCTCTGCTTCCACTGTACACGCACAAAAGGAACCACTTTATTTCGCAGCCTCTTTTCTTTACGATCGATGATTGCCACTGGTTGCTCCACATAATTGAGCCTTTCATCTATTTCAATGTCCTCCAGTGGAACAATCATGTCTTCATCGGCTATACACTTTCTCAGATGAGATACATGGAATGTCGGGTGAATCCCACTTAACTCATCTGGCAACTCCAATCTATAGGCCACCTCCCCTACTCGAGCAATGATTCGGAAAGGGCCTATATATCTTGGGCTCAACTTGCCCCGGTTTCTGAATCTGATAATACCCTTTCAAGGTGAGACCTTCAACATAACCTGGTCACCCACCTAGAACTCAATTGGCCTACGTCGCTTATCGTCATATGAATTCTGTCTATCTTTGGCTGCCTTCATGTAGGCTTTAATCTTTTCAAGCTTCTCTGTCGTAGCCTCGATCACCTCGACGCTCCCCAATTCCTTTTGACCAATGTCACCCCAACAAACGGGTGTTCTGCATCTCCTACCGTATAGCATCTCGTATGGTGGCATACCAATGCTGGCATGATAACTGTTGTTGTAAGAGAATTCAGCTAACGGTAAGTGGTCATCCCAACTTCCCCCAAAATCGATCACACATGCTCGAAGCATGTCTTCCAATGTCTGAATGGTCCTTTCTGACTTACCATCGGTTTGGGGATCATAAGCCGTGCTAATATGCAACCTCATCCCCATAGCGTCGTGGAATTTCTTCCAAAATTTAGATGTAAACCGAGTGTCGCAATCGGACACAATAGACACCGGCACACCATGACGAGTTACAATTTCCCTGATGAATAGATCAGCCAACCTCTCAGATGAATATGTCTCGCGGATTGGTAGGAAGTGAGCACTCTTCATCAGACGATCAACTATCACCCATATGGCATCATACCCTTTTGGGGTACGCGGTAGCTTTGTAATGAAGTCCATGGTGATGTGCTCCCACTTCCATTCCGGTATATCCAAAGGTTGTATCTTCCCATACGGCTTTTGGTGCTCGGCCTTCACCTGTAAGCAAGTAAGGCACTTACTCACATACTCCACCACATCGCGCTTCATACCCGGCCACCAATAATCTTTCTTCATATCATGGTACATTTTCGTGGCACCAGGATGAATGGAGTATCGAGTCTTGTGAGCTTCATCCATGATCTTCACCCGTAGATCCCCAAAACGAGGAATCCACACACGACCGAATCGAGTTCTAACACCGAGTGTGTTTTCACCCAATTCCCCAACCAGACCTCTCATTCTCTCCGAGTTAAGGTGATCTTCTTTCAATGCCTCATCTTGAAACTCCTTGATTTGCTTCATCACATCAGAGGTCATGATTAGTTGATAAGCTTTCACCCGAATCGGTTCGGGCCCTTCCTTTCGACTAAGGGCATCCGCCACCACATTAGCTTTGCCCGGATGGTAATGGATCTCGCAATCATAATCCTTTATAAGCTCCAACCATCGCCTCTGCCTCATGTTCAGGTCTTTTTGCTCGAAGAAGTACTTTAGACTCTTGTGGTCAGTGAATATGGTGCACTTCGTCCCGTAGAGATAGTGCCTCCAAATCTTTAACGCAAAGACCACGCCTGCTAGCTCCAAGTCATGAGAGTGGATAATTAACCTCATGAACTTTCAACTGTCGGGATGCGTAGGCTATAACCTTCCCTCTCTGCATTAACACACACCCCAACCCTGAGTAGGAAGCATCAGAATAAACACCAGATCTTCGCTTCCATCGGGTAATGACAGAACAGGAGCTTGAGTCAGTCTTGCCTTCAGCTCTTCGAATGCCTTCTCTTGAGCTTGACCCCATACAAACTTCACATCCTTTCAGGTCAACTTAGTTAGTGGAGAAGCAATCTTAGAGAAGTCTTGGATGAATCTTCTATAGTAGCCTGCCAAACCCAAGAAACTACGGATCTCGGATGGCGTCTTTGGTGACCTCCATTGCATAACGCCTCCACTTTCGCAGGGTCCACCATAATCCCGTCAGGATTCACCACATGACCCAAAAACTGAACTTCGCGCAACCAAAACGCGCACTTGGAGAATTTAGCATACAATTTCTCCCTTCTCAACGTCTCTAGAACCTCTCGAATGTGACCGGCATGCTCAATCTCGCTCTTCGAATAAATCAGGATATCATCGATAAACACAATCACTGATTTATCCAACATAGGCCGACACACACGGTTCATCAGATCCATAAAAGCAGCTGGCGCGTTGGTCAAACCAAAGGACATGACAAGAAACTCGTAATGACCATAGCGTGCGTGCGGAAAGCTATTTTAGGGATATCTTGTTCCTTCACCTTCAACTGATGATAGCCAGACCGAAGATCTATTCTTGAAAACCCAACTGGCATCCTGAAGCTGATCAAACAAATCATCTATCCTCGGTAAGGGGTAGCGGTTCTTCACTGACAACTTGTTCAGCTCGCGGTAGTCAATGCACATCCTCATACTACCATCCTTCTTCTTTACGAACATGACCGGAGCACCCCAAGGAGAGATACTCGATCTAATGAACCCCTTATCAAGCAACTCTTGCAACTGTTCCATCAATTCTTTCATCTCCGTCGGAGCTAACCGATATGGTGCCTTGGCAACGGGTTGGGCACCCGGTATCAGATCAATCTGAAATTCAATTTCTCTGTCAGGTGGTACCCTTGGTAAATCTTCTAGGAATACGTCTGGAAAGTCACAAACAACCGGTACATCAGACAGTTGTGGTGTTAGTGCATCTACATCCTTTACATAAGCCAAGTAGGCGCTACATCCACACCTCATACATTTTCCCGCCACCGCCATTGAGATCACCTTCGGGATCGTAGTAACCCGATCACCATAAACCGTTACCAAACTTCCATCAGGCGCTGTCAACCGAATCATCTTCTTGCGACACACAATGTTCGCCTCGAAGTCCGCCAACCAATCCATCCCAAGAACCAAATCGAAACCACCCAAGGTCATCACAAACGGTCTAATAGGAAACTTATGACCTTCTAATTCCACCTCACAGTTTTCTATCATCTCCGAAATCCTGGTAGACTTACCTATGGCAGTTTCTACATCAAAGGGCGCATCAACACATCTACTACTAACAGGCAGCTTAGCACAAAAAGCAGCAAAATAAAACTCCTACTAGCACCAGAATCAAATAGCACAGAAGCTAAAGTTTGGTTCACCAGAAACGTACCAGACACGACATCAGGGTCTGTCCTAGCTTCCTCCTGTGTCATGGTAAATGCCCTGGCGCTCGCTCTCGGTCCTTCCCCTCCAGTTCTCTTCATCCCAGAACTC
Organism: Flaveria trinervia; assembly: GCA_025506515.1. NCBI lineage: Eukaryota > Viridiplantae > Streptophyta > Magnoliopsida > Asterales > Asteraceae > Flaveria > Flaveria trinervia. The sequence goes on from CM046444.1 coordinate 18,734,411, forward strand.
TCAGCCCTCGACTTCTTACAATCCTTACTTACGTGACCCTCTTCACCACAGTTATAGCACCGGACTATACGACAGTCCCTTGCCAGGTGCCCCGCCTTCCCACATTTGAAGCATAAGTTTGACCCAAACCTACATTCCCCGCCGTGGTCCCTTCCACACTTGCCACACCTTCTCGACCCCGCACTTGATGTGAGCACACGGCGATCATCCGCCCGTGCCTTCTTATTACCCGTCGAGGCATCACCCCGACCAAACCTCTTCCCCCGCCAGTTTCGATCACCACCGCTCTTCTTGCCACCCTCAGTCACCACCATTGTTCTCTCATCGTACAATCTCCCTGCCAAATCCACCGCCGACCTAAACGTACTCGGCCGGGCAGCTATCATGTGCCTGCGAATATCCGCTGGCAAACCCTAAATATATCGTTTGATCTTTCGTGACAAAGGTGTCACCTGATCCGGCACCAGACGTGCCATCTCGTTGAATTTAGTGGTGTACTGCTGGTGCGTCATAGTTCCCGCCTCCAGTTGCAAGAACTCCCTTTCGACCTTGTCCATTTCCCGATGAGGACAAAATTCCTCAATCACCAACCTTCTCAGCTCAGGCCATTTCATTTTCCCAATGGCCCTACTACCCTCAGCTTGGACAATGTTGTCCCACCAGCACAGAGCTAAATCCACAAAAGAGTGGGTAGCAAACTTCACCTTTTGGTCCTCTCGGCACTCGCTGATATCGAGAACAGCTTCCATTTCCCTCACCCACCGGTGAGCAGCTGCAGCTATGCCGTTCCCATCAAAATTAGGGGCTTGCATCTCATAAAAGCCCCATAATTACATCCTCGTGTCGTCTCTGGCGCAGGCTCTTCTTCTTCCTCTTCATCATCAGATAGAACCGTTTCCGGCTCTGGTTGTTCCCGTTCTCCAGAGGATCTGTTTCTTTCTTTTCTTTCCCTTTCTCGTACAGCCTTAATAACTTCAGTCACCACAGACGGTAAGATTGTCTGCATGACCTGATGGACTTCTTCTACAACAGCCTCCTTACTGAGGCTCTCAGATTGGCGCTTTCATCGCCACCCTCCGGATGGGGGGTCTCTGGTTCTTCATGAACCACCCTCTCAACTCTGGGTCTCCCTCTCTTGGGTCGCGGTTCAGCACCGCGACCTCCACCCCTAGAAGCTTTCGAAGATCTACCTCCGGCCATCACACGCACACTGAAAGATTCAAACACCAACGCAGTCATTCAAGGGAACAGCTTAGTTTATGTTAAGCATAGTAAGTCCCTAATTACAATGGCCAGTTGTGATTAGCCACTTACTTTACTCTTCACACCCCAAGCATTACCTGTCCTGACTACATCAGTATTTAAATCCACATACAACACATAACACATACCATGCGCACATAAAACTGGTTAACTTTACGAAAATACCTGATGGCACGTAGCTACTCAAATTGGCATCCCATTCCCTTCCGTCCCGTTCTCAGTTTAAGATTAGGTTTATTTTGAAGTTTACCCATTTCACTTAAACTTTGGCTCTGATACCAACTTGTAAGGCCCCGTTCCGGGACGCTTACAGCTGGGTTCTCGTCGCACATAAAACATATAATTGCATTCGAGTTTCATAAATCGCAGCGGAAAACTAAAACAATCTTTCATTTCCATGTAAATGCTTTTTCAAGTTAATACAACATTCATTACAAAATAGCTTGTTCGCATTACAATGCAAAAACATTAATCAAAAGAATGCCATCCCAAAAGAGCTGAGTAGTCGCCCATGCCATCCTCAGCAATCATTACCTGCCAACTGGAAACACATCAAAGTCAGTGTTGCTGAGTGAGTTCTAGTTTTATAAATAAAACATACTTTAATTTACATTCGTTCGCGATCACACATCATACGTACATACAGATAATATCAGTATTATCTTCATCATTCCGTTCATTAACTTACTCATTCACGTGTTACATTATCATTCGTTTCTCTATCTAGATCCGGTCAGACTTTACCCTCTTCGTGGTACTCAGCCACGATTACTGAGGTCGACTGACAAGGATCTTATTCTGTACATTATTCCGATCATTCGTTTACGTTCATTCATACTTCGTTCTTTCATACATAATCTTTCGTCCCTTTATACTTTCGTTCCTTCGAGTCTGTTGCGACAACATGGTCGCTCACCTCATTAACAATCCCAACGACTTCGCGCGATCCGAGTCTGTTGCAACCATATAGTTGCTCACCCCAATTGCCAATTTTAACGATACCATGTTTTACGAGTCTCTTGCAACCATAGGGTTGCTCACCTCATGGCAACTTCACATAACGCATTGTCCGAGTCTGTTGCAACAACTGAGTTGCTCACCTCCTTTCTCTGGCCATCTTAATGATGCCTATGATCCGAGTCTTTTGCAACCACACGTTGCTCACCCCATTGGCAATCTCCATGATTGCCTGTGATCCGAGTCTTTTGCAATCACACGTTGCTCGCCTCATTGTATGTTTGCAAGCCTTTCCTTCATTCATTCGTCATTCAATAATGCATGCATTCTTACTTTATGTTCCTCTTTCATTATCTTTCACTTTACGTTACATAATACTTCATTCATTCATTAACATAACACGTAAAGTCACAAGAAAGATAAACATACATCGTAATAAGGAACACATCATACATATTCATCAGCATCATACAGGGCAACACCATACATATATATAACATGCATAAACATGCAACATCATCATCATGCCCAACATGCTTTCTAAGGCCCCAATCGTCATCTTACATGCTCTTACAGGAACCCTTACGTCAAAACTTACATCTGCACTTTTCCCCGAAAGTCAGAAGTCAAACTACACTTTCCTCGGGTGTGACAGCCCTACTCGGGCGTATGGACACCCTTTAGTCACATGGCCTCCATGCGACTGAACATCATGCGATTGAACTAATACGGATGAACACCTATGCGAATGAACATCCAGCCGTGCGAATGGACAATGCGGATGAACACTTATGCGACTGGACCTTCAGTCGCATGACCTCCACGCGACTGGCCTTTCAATCGTGCGAATGGACCTTCAGTCGTGCGATTGGACCTTCAATCGTGCGAATGGACCTTCAGTCGTGCGAATGGACCCCAATCGTGCGAATGGACCCCAATCGCACCCTAATCGGCCGTATGGCCTCCATTCGGCCTCCAGTCGGTCGCCTAGCCCTAACTGATGCAGAATGCAGTTCATCCCGACTGCAGCCGAAAACTCATCTAAGCCCATTTTAAGCCCAATCGACCATCCTAAACCTTAGGGATGCATACCACGACACCATTCAAGCACATACAAGCTCACAATCAAGTCACAAACGCATCATACATACACATACACATACACAACGGGTCAACTTACACACATACGAAAAACCCGATTTCATATGTTTTCCAGCCCCAAATCGTTTGAAAACAAGTAAAAAGGGATCTTAGAACTCACCTAAACGAGCACAACGTTAAGGGCTTCGATTCGGCTTGCTTCACGACAATTTTGGCGACCCGAACCAACTCGAACCAACACTTTTCCTCTTTTTCTCTTCTTTCTCTCTTCTTCTCTTTATGAAGCTGAAATGTGGGGTGTGTGGGGAGAGTGGGCTGCCCTCTCCCTACTAATATTACCACATATTCCAACTTTTCTTCGTTGGCGAGTTTGGTCCTCCAACTTTGAACTTTATTTTCTTTTCTTTCTTCACCGCTTCAAAATAATAATTATTCGGTGTTATACAGTTTAGCTGTTCATTTATTGACTTCGGCCCGTTAGCTACGACTAACCGGGTGTAGCACATGGTATTGGTATGGATGATGTCCGATGCGCAAGTAAAGTCATAATGAACGAATGAAGGAATGAAGAACATAATAATGATATTATCTATGTGTACGTACGATGTGTGATCATGTGAAAGTAACGAATGGTTTTATATGAAAGTAAAGTATGTTTTGTAATAAAACTAGAACTCACTCAGCAACGCTGACTTTTTATATGTTTTCCAGTTGGCATGTAATGTTTGCTGAGGATGGCACACCGTGAAGCTACTCAGCTCTTTTGGGATGGCATTCTTTTGATTAATGTTTTTGCATTGTAATGCGAACAAGCTATTTTGTAATGAATGTTGTATTAATTTGCAAAAGCATTTACATGGAAATGAAAGATTGTTTAGTTTTCTGCTGCGATTTTATGAAACACAAATGTAATTATAGGTTTACGTGCAATGAGAACCCAACTGTAAGCGTCCCGGGAACGGGGCCTTACAAGTTGGTATCAGAGCCAAAGTTTAAGTGAAATGGGTAAATTTTCAAAATAAACCTAATCTTAAACTGAGAATGGGACGGAAAGGGAATGGGATGCCAATCTGAGTAGCTGCATGCCATCAGGTATTTTCGTAAAGTTAACCGTTTTATATGCGCATGGTATGTGTTATGTGTTGTATGTGGATTTAAATACTGATGTAGTCAGGACAGGTAATGCTTGGGGTGTGAAGAGTAAAGTAAGTGGCTAATCACAACTGGCCACTGTAATTAGGGACTTACTATACTTGACATAAACTGAGCTGTTCCCTTGAATGACTGTGTTGGTGTTTGAATCTTTCAGTGTGCGTGTGATGGTCGGAGGTAGATCTTCGAAAGCTTCTAGGGGTGGAGGTCACGGTGCTGAACCGTGACCCAAGAGAGGGAGACCCAGAGTTGAGAGGGTGGTTCATGAAAATCCAGATACCCCCTATCCGGAGGGTGGCGACGAAAGCGCCAATCTGAGAGCCTCAGTAAAGGAGGTTGTTGTAGAAGAAGTCCATCAGGTCATGCAGACAATCTTACCGTCTGTGGTGACTGAAGTTATTAAGGCTGTACGAGAAGGGGAAAGAAAAGAAATAAATAGATCCTCTGGAGAACGGCAACACCCAGAGCCTGAAACGGTCCTGTCTCATGATGAAGAGCAAGAAGAAGAGCCTGTGCCAGAGGCAGTGTGAGGATGTAACTACGGGGCATTTATGAGATGTAATCCCCCTACTTTTGACGGTAATGGCAATGTTACCGCTGCTCACCGATGGGTGAGAGAGATGGAGGCCGTTCTCGACATCAGCGAGTGTCGGGAAGATCAGAAGGTGAAGTTTGCCACTCATTCATTTGTGGACTCGGCACTATGTTGGTGGGACAACATTGTCCAAGCAGAGGGTAATTAGGCAATCGGGAGAATGAAATGGCCTGAGTTGAAGAAGATGGTGATTGAGGAGTTCTGTCCTCACAAGGAAATGGATAAGTTGGAAAGGGAGTTTCTGCAGTTGGAGGCTGGAACCATGACACACCAGCAGTATACCACCAAGTTTAATGAAATGGCACGACTCGTGCCTGATCAGGTGACGCCTCTGTCTCGGAAAATCAAGAGGTACATTCAGGGTTTACCGGTGGATGTTCGGCGGCATATGATCGCCGCCCGGCCAAGCACGTTTAGGTCGGCGGTTGATTTGGCAGGGAGGTTGTATGACGAGCGGGAGGTGGTGGTGACTGAAGCGAATAAGAATGGTGGTGGTGATCGGAACTGGAACGGGAAACGGTTTGGTCGGGGTGATGCCCCGATGGGTAACAAAAAGGCACGGGTGGATGACCGCCGCGTGGCCACATCGGGAGTGGGATCAAGGAGGTGTGGTAAGTATGGAAAAGAGCATGCGGGAGAATGTAGGTTGGGTTTGAACGTGTGCTTCAAGTGTGGTAAGACAGGGCATATGGCGAAGGATTGCCTGTCGGGCAAATGTTTTAACTGTGGGGAAACTGGTCATATGAGCAGAGATTGTAAGAAGTCAAGGACTGAGGGTTCAGGGGTGAAGAAGACGGGAAGTGATGGACCGAGGGCGAGCGCCAGGGCATTCACCATGACACAGGAGGAGGCTAGGACGGACCCTGACGTTGTGTCCGGTACGTTTCTAGTGAACCAAACTTTAGCTTCTGTGCTATTTGATTCTGGTGCTAGTAGGAGTTTTATTTCTGCTGCTTTCTGTGCTAAGCTGCTTGTTAGTAGTAGACGTGTTGACGCGCCCTTTGATGTAGAAACTACCATAGGTAAGTCTACCAGGATTTCTGAGATGATAGAGAATTGTGATGTGGAACTTGAGGGTCATAAGTTTCCTGTTAGACCGTTTGTGATGACCTTGGGTGGTTTTGATTTGGTTCTTGGGATGGATTGGCTGGCAGACTTCGAGGCAAACATTATGTGTCGCGAAAAGATGATTCGGTTGACAGCGCCTGACGGAAGTTTGGTAACGGTTTATGGTGATCGAGTCACGACGATCCCAAAGGTGATCTCAATGGCGGTGGCGGAAAGTGTATGAGGCGTGGATGTAGTGCTTACTTGGCCTATGTAAAAGATGTGAATACACCGGCACCACAATTAGCCGATGTACCGGTTGTGTGTGACTTTCCAGACGTGTTCCCAGAAGACTTATCAGAGTGCCACCTGACAGAGAGATTGAATTTCAGATTGATCTGATACCGGGTGCCCAACCTGTAGCCAAGGCACCATATCGGTTAGCCCCGACGGAGATGAAAGAGTTGATGGAACAGTTGCCAGAGTTGCTTGATAAGGGGTTCATTAGACCGAGTATCTCTCCTTGGGGTGCTCCGGTCCTGTTTGTAAAGAAGAAGGATGGTAGTATGAGGATGTGCATTGACTACCGTGAGCTGAATAAATTGACAGTGAAGAACCGATACCCCTTACCGAGGCTAGATGATTTGTTCGATCAGCTTCAAGGTGCCAGTTGGTTTTCAAGAATAGATCTTCAGTCTGGCTATCATCAGTTGAAGGTGAAAGAGCAAGATATCCCTAAAACAGCTTTCCACACGCGCTATGGTCATTACGAGTTTCTTGTCATGTCTTTTGGTTTGACCAACGTGCCAGCTGCTTTTATGGATCTGATGAACCGTGTGTGTCGGCCTATGTTGGATAAATCAGTGATTGTGTTTATTGATGATATCCTGATTTATTCGAAGAGCGAGATTGAGCATGCCGGTCACATTCGAGAAGTTCTAGAGACGTTGAGAAAGGAGAAATTGTATGCTAAATTCTCCAAGTGCGCGTTTTGGTTGTGCGAAGTTCAGTTTTTGGGTCATGTGGTGAATCCTGACGGGATAATGGTGGACCCGGCGAAGGTGGAGGCAGTTATGCAATGGAAGTCACCAAACACGCCATTCGAGATCCGTAGTTTCTTGGGCTTGGCGGGCTACTATAGAAGATTCATCCAAGACTTCTCTAAGATTGCTTCTCCACTAACTAAGTTGACCCGAAAGGATGTGAAGTTTGTATGGGGTCAAGCTCAAGAGAAGGCGTTCGAAGAGCTGAAGGCAAGACTGACTCAAGCTTATGTTCTGTCATTACCCGATGGAAGTGAAGATCTGGTGGTTATTCTAATGCTTCCTACTCAGGGTTGGGGTGTGTGTTAATGCAGAGAGGGAAGGTTATAGCCTACACATCCCGGTAATTAAAGGTTCATGAGGTCAATTATCCTACTCATGACTTGGAGCTAGCAGCCGTGGTCTTTGTGTTAAAGATTTGGAGGCACTATCTCTACGGGACGAAGTGCACCATATTCACTGACCACAAGAGTCTGAAGTACTTCTTCAAGCAAAAAGACCTGAACATGAGGCAGAGGCGATGGTTGGAGCTTATAAAGGATTATGATTGCGAGATCCATTACCATCCAGGCAAAGCTAATGTGGTGGCGGATGCCCTTAGCCGAAAGGAAAGGCCCGAACCGATTCGGATGAAAGCTTATCAATTAATCATGACCTCTGATGTGATGAAGCAAGTTAAGGAGTTTCAAGACGAGGCGTTGAAAGAGGATCATCTTAACTCAGAAAGAATGAGAGGTCTGGTCGCGGAATTGGGTGAAAACACACTCGGTGTTAGGACCCGATTTGGTCGTGTCTGGATTCCTCGTTTTGGGGATCTACGGGTGAAGATCATGGATGAAGCTCACAAGACTCGATACTCCATTCATCCTGGTGCCACGAAAATGTACCATGATATCAAGAAAGATTATTGGTGGCCGGGTATGAAGCGCGACGTGGTGGAGTATGTGAGTAAGTGCCTTACTTGCTTACAGGTGAAGGCAGAGCATCAAAAGCCGTATGGGAAGATACAACCTTTGGATATACCGGAATGGAAGTGGGAGCACATCACCATAGACTTCATTACAAAGCTACCGCGTACCCCAAAAGGGTATGATGCCATATGGGTGATAGTTGATCGTCTGATGAAGAGTGCTCACTTCCTACCAATCCGCGAGACATATTCATCTGAGAGGTTGGCTGATCTGTTCATCAGGGAAATTGTAACTCGTCATGGTGTGCCGGTGTCTATTGTGTCTAATCGTGACACTCGGTTTACATCTAAATTTTGGAAGAAATTCCATGACGCTATGGGGACGAGGTTGCATATTAGCACGGGTTATCATCCCCAAACTGATGGTAAGTCAGAAAGGACCATTCAGACATTGGAAGACATGCTTCGAGCATGTGTGATCGATTTTGGTGGGAGTTGGGATGACCACTTACCGTTAGCCGAATTCTCATACAACAACAGCTATCATGCCAGCATTGGTATGCCACCATATGAGATGCTATACGGTAGGAGATGCAGAACACCCGTTTGTTGGGGTGATATTGGTCAGAAGGAATTAGGGAGCGTCGAGGTAATCAAGGCTATGACAGAGAAGCTTGAAAAGATTAAAGCCTTCATCAAGGCAGCCAAAGATAGACAGAAGTCGTATGCCGATAAGCGACGTAGGCCAATTGAGTTCCAGGTGGGTGACCGGGTTATGTTGAAGGTCTCACCTTGGAAGGGTATTATCAGATTCAGAAAGCGGGGCAAGTTGAGCCCAAGGTATATAGGCCCTTTCCGAATCATTGCTCGAGTGGGAGAGGTGGCCTATAGACTGGAGTTACCGGATGAGTTAAATGGAATTCACCTGACATTCCATGTATCTCATCTGAGAAAGTGTATAGCTGATGAAGATATGATTGTCCCATTGGAAGATATCGAAGTAGATGAATGGCTCAACTATGTGGAGCAACCAGTGGCAATCATCGACCGAAAGGAGAAAAGGCTAAGGAATAAAGTGGTTCCTCTTGTGCGTGTACAGTGGAAGCACAGGAAGGGATCCGAGTCAACGTGGGAGACTGAGATGAGATGAGACAGCATTATCCACGTTTGTTTGAGGAATAACAGGTTTCGGGGACGAAACCTATTTAAGGGGGGTGGACTTGTAACACCCGAATATTTATTATTTTGAAGCCAGTGAAGAAATAAAAGAAAATAAAGTTCAAAGTTGAAGGACCAAACTCGCCAACGAAGAAAAGTTGGGAAGTGTGGTGATATTAGTAGGGAGAGGGCAGCCCACTCTCCCCACACCCCCACATTTCAGCTTCATAAAGAGAAGAAGAGAGAAAGAAGAGAAAAAGAGGAAAAGTGTTGGTTCGAGTTGGTTCGGGTCGCCAAAATGTCGTGAAGCAAGCCGAATCGAAGCTCTTGTCGTTGTGCTCATTTATGTGAGTTCTAGAACCCCACTCTTACTTGTTTTCAAACGATTTTGGGGCTGGAAAGCATAAAAACACGTTTTTGTATGTGTATGTGTTTGACCCATTTGGGTGTGATGTGTGTGATGCGTTTTCGTGTATGTTTCCGGGCTTGTGTGTGCTTGTATGGTGTTATGGTATGCATCCCTAAGGTTGAGGATGGTCAATTTAGGCTTAAAATGGGTTTAGATGAGTTTGGAGGCTGAAAACCCTCGGCTGCAGTCGGGATGAACTGCATTCTGCATCAGTTAGGGCTAGGCGACCGACTGGAGGCCGAATGGAGGCCATACGGCCGATTAGGGTGCGATTAGGGTCCATTTGCACGATTGAAGGTCCATTCGCACGATTGAATGTCCATTCGCACGATTGAATGTCCATTCGCACGATTGAATGTCCATTCGCACGATTGAATGTCCATTCGCACGATTGAAGGGCCAGTCGCATGGGGGTCATGCGACTGAAGGTCCAGTCGCATAAGTGCTCATCTGCATTAATCCTATTCGCATGAGGTCCATCCGCATTGTCCATCCGCACGACTGGATGTTCATTCGCATAGGTGTTCATCCGCATTAGTTCATTCGCATGATGTTCAGTCGCATGGAGGCCATGCGACTGAAGGGTGTCCATACGCCCGAATAGGGCTGTCACACCCGAGGAAGATGTAGTTTGACTTCTGACTTTCGGGGAAAAGTGCAGACGTAAGTTTTGACGTAAGGGTTCCTGTATGAGTATGTAAGATGACGATTGGGGCCGTAGAAAGCATGTTGGGCATGATGATGATGGTATTCCAAGTTTATGCACGTTATGTATGTATGGTGTTGTCTTATATGATGATGATGACTGTGTTGTTATGTTCCTTATCATGATGTATGTTTATCTTTCCCATGACGTTATGCGTTATGATAATGAATCGGCGAAGTATTATGTAACGTAAAGTGAAAGATAAAGAAAGAGGAACACGATGATGAATGCATGTATTAATGAACGAATGAAACGTCTTGCACGTATCGGATAACGGCTCCTTCTTGGTGATTGACCCTTAATGTAGAACCTCTACCGCTCACCCCTAGTACTGTGGCATACGTTTAGCTGTTCATTTATTGACTTCGGCCCAGTAGCTAAGACTGATGGTTACTCCTAGTACCGTGGCATACGTTTAGCTGTTCATTTATTGACTTCGGCCTGGTAGCTACGACTAACCGGGGTGTAGCACATGGTACTGGTATGGATGATGTCCGATGCGCAAGTAAAGTCATAATGAACGAATGAAGGAATAAAGAAGATAATAATGATATTATCTATGTGTACGTACGATGTGTGATCATGTGAAAGTAACGAATGGTTTTATATGAAAGTAAAGTATGTTTTGTAATAAAACTAGAACTCACTCAGTAACGCTGACTTTTTATATGTTTTCCAGTTGGCAGGTAATGTTTGCTGAGGATGGCACACCGTGAAGCTACTCAGCTCTTTTGGGATGGCATTCTTTTGATTAATGTTTTTGCATTGTAATGCGAACAAACTATTTTGTAATGAATGTTGTATTAATTTGCAAAAGCATTTACATGGAAATGAAAGATTGTTTAGTTTTCCGCTGCGATTTTATGAAACACAAATGTAATTATAGGTTTTATGTGCAATGAGAACCCAACTGTAAGCGTCCCGGGAACGGGGCCTTATACCAAATCATTTAGACACTTTCAAAATAGGTTATTAGGAGTTTTATAAACCATTTATAAGCAGGTTACAAGCTTGGGTTCGGAGGTTACAAGGCACAAAGGTTAGATGGTGCAAAAGTCACCCAAAAAGAGGGTTTTCATGCTGTAACTCGTGTTCCACCCATAGAATAACCAATATATCGAATGAGATACCTTCAAGGATGTTAAAAGCTTCTCAAGAACAAGGTTGTAGCATCAAGTTTCTGTTAGAACAAAGAATGTAAGGTTTTTGATAGATAAATGAAAGAATAAATATGATGTACATGGTTCGAGTGTGCAGATGCTTACACTTTGAGTGGTTCAAGACTTGGGGAGATTAGAAGGAGAATATGAGCTGTAGATTCTCAAACAAAGGCTGGAAGGAGTTGGCCTAGGAAGAACCGTGCACAATAGCTCACCAAATGGCTCTTTCTTGCTTGTATGAAGCTTGGATGATGCTAGATTGTTGTTGTTCTTCGAAAATTTGCTTGAGAGGGTGATGGAAACCATGTGTGTGTTATCAGCTGGAGTGAATTTCAGAGAGTGAGAGGAGAGAATGAGAGGTGTGTGAATGAGAGGTGTATGTATATTGCATGAAATATGTAACATCTGCCTATTATGGAAAATAGAAACCGAACCCGAGTCTGCTTGGGTCAATTTTTGGACAAATCAAATATGTTAGTTAGAAATTTAATTTATTTTAATCCTTCAAAAATAATAATAGTACTATTTATTTAACTTCCATTTATTAAATTAATTAATGGTAATTTCATGATTTATAGAATAAAATTTTATAAATTCATGAAGTTTATTTGTCATTTATGAGTTTTAATTATAAAACTAAAATAGAGGATTAAAATACAAGATCATTATTTTTATAAATATATAAGGTCTATAAAATGTTATTAATATTTATAATATTTTAAATATTCAATTAAAATAAATAATCAAATTATAGTTCTTATTAAATTTATAAACTCTACAAAGATTTAATAGATAAGAAGTTGTTAAATTAAAATTAAAGTTTTAATAAATTTAAAGTTTAAATTGTAAGTATTCTTTTATTTATTTAGATTATTTAATTTTATATTTATTTTAAATTCCAATCATAACCCCCTTTTAAAAGACTTATAAATCACCATTAACACCATTAATAACGTCCTCCTAACCTCAAGTATAAAAACAAGGCTTAGGCCTCACTTTTCATTTGTTTATTCTCTAAAAATCTCACTATCATATCTTTCTTTCATCCATTGGCTATGATCAATTTGAAGAATTTTATTTTACAAGAAATTTCAAGAATTTTTAATACTAAGGTAATCTTTTATTGCTTTTATATTATACATTTCAATCATCCTAACATCCAATTGTTCTCATGACTTTATGTTCTTACTATTGTTCTTTCTTTTACCAAATCTCTTTTTATTTTAATCAATATCATTTGATCATTAAAATTTTAATAATCACTAACCTATAACAGTCACTAACTTTCCTAACTTAAGCTAACAACACATTAACATAAACAAAGAATCCCGTTTGCATATGGATGGCTATGTTGCCGCATTCGGTTATACCACAAGATTATTATTCTAAATGATGGCTATGCCAAAGTCTTAGAATATTTTTATAACTAAAATGAAGACTAATATACCATACATTGACATAATAAAATGTTCTAACCCGTTTCATGTTTTAACGATTTTAAAAGTGCACATAAGTGCTTTACTACAATTCTGGCAGAATATAATCTTACTTCAACCGAACAAAACATGATCATAAAAAACTAAATTTGGGTAAACTCAGACTCCAATGTTAAGTTCATTGAATTATATTTTCAACGACAGTTTATACGTTTTCAAAATCAATCAGACGACTCCACAATAGCCTTCACAAGATAAGTACGCATTTCAGCACCTTCTGTCTTGTGCTGCTTGTTTGACCTATTTACGGATCTTTTCATAAAATTGTTTCTGAATGAAAGTTGTCCGGAAGACTTTAAAGTTGTCAATTATAGATTTTTATAATTTTATGAAACCTTTTGCTATTTTTAAAACCTGTTCAAACACATACCAAACATTCTGTCCAGAATCTAAATTTGATGCAATAATCGTTCTTCAATCTACCAATCGCTTATTGGTATTCCTAAGCGTCCTAACTTCTTGTAATGAATTCCGACCTTAAGTTATTGTTTTTTTATTATTTAGGACAACACCTTTGACTCTTGATATCCAAGCTTTCTTATGTACTCTACAACCATCACTATACTTGTGAGTTTTCCATGTGAGTTCTCCATGCCCCTTTTTACTTTATTTCACACCTTTTGGGATGAAACATGTTAACCTTATAAACTTACACTTGTAAACATCTTGATACTTGTAACTGCACATGCAATTGTTCTTTACCTTTTTGTCATGGTTATTTGTGTTATTGTAAGTCTATACAAGATATATATTTTGTTTACAATCATTAACTATTGCTAGCCTGGTGACGTCTTAGATCTTTGGGCCTGAAAAGCCTATTGGTGCTAAATCCGATGTATTGTCGGCTCCTGATGACGTAGGCTTGTTCATCATGGGAACCAAGTACACTTAGCCAATCTTATATACTTGTAATCAAGTCAAGGTTTGGTTGTAACTATATGTGTTCTATAAACTGGCTAACTCATAACCATTGACATGAATTGCCACTTGTAAATCTTTTTATATATATGTATGTTTAACCCATGGGAACTCACTAACTTTCAAAGTTGACCCTTTATTATTAACATGTTTCAGGTTTGCTACTTGAAGATCTCTTCTTGCTCACATAGGACTTGGACTTAGATAAATTAAATGTAACACCCGGTTATTTTTGAAAAGTCAAGAATATGAAAAATAAAAGAAAGAAAGGCAATTAAGTCCAAGCGGAGGGACCAAAAGTGTCCAAAGGACAAATATCTTTGAAAGTTGGTGTAAAGGTGGGCATGGCCGCCCACCCTCTTTTCACATCACCATCTTCCTCGTTTCTAGAGAGAGAGAGAGAGCAGAGAACTCTCGGTTTTCGGAAGAAGAAGAGAAGTGGGCGAATTCAAGGTAAGAATTCGTGATTTTTATATGTTTATGACGGGTTTTGTCCCGGTTTGTGTTTTTGTGCTTATGGGTTGTGTTTGGGCTCGGTTGTGTGTGTTTTTGATGTTGTTTCTAGGTGTTTTGGAACTCTTTGCAAGCGGGTTAAAAGAAAGAACACCCAAGTTGCACCAGGTGAGTTCTAGACCCCGGTTTTTACATGTTTTGAAACATATTGGGGCTGAAAACGTATTAAAATGATTTTACAAAGTTATGTGTGAATACCCGTATGTATGTGTATGTTGGATGTTAGTTCTGGATGGTTCGTAGGCTACTCATGCTTAGAATAGCCACATTATGTTTAGAACAGATGGGTTCGATGATTAGGATGGAAAATATCCTAGACACATGTTTACAGAAGGTTCATGCGCCTAGATAAGGGTCCATACATCCAAATGTGCCTTAGAAAGAACTAAGTGTAAGTCATGCGCCTGAACAGCAACCCATGCGCCTAAAACTTGCCTTAGAAATGTTTAAGTTATGCCCATGCGCCTGAATAGTGGCTCATACGCCTAGAAATGTTAGTCGGATGACTAAGGGTAGGGCCATGCGCCCCAATAGTGCCCATGCGCCCAAGTGGCTCATGCGCCTAAGTGCTCATGCGTCCGAATAGTATCCATGCGCCTAGATTGGGATGAAATTTTCTAAGTGTTCAGACGGCCAAGAGTTTCCATACGCCTGAAAATGGCCCATGCGCCTAAGTGTTCCCCATGCGCCTGAATAGTGTCCATGCGCCTGCATAGTGCCCATGCGCCTAGGACTTAGAATATTTTTCTGATGTTTGGGGAAAATGTGTAAGGTAGGCTTCGACTTGGGAAATTCTCGGGGGACTATAGGTTGACCTTTGGGGTCATAAATAGTATGATGGGCATGATGATGATGATGATGATGATAATGATAATGATGTGATGATGATGTTGCATGATTATGCATGATGCATGTTATGTATGTATGATGCCTATGACGATGTATGTATGGTATGTTATGTTATGTTATGTTTCTATGATGAGGAATGTTTATCTTTCCATGGCTTTACGTGTATGTTAATGAATGAACCGAAAGTATTATGTAACGTAAAGTGAAAGATAATGAAAGAGGAACATGATGAATGAATGCATGCATTAACGAACGAATGAACGTAAAAAGTCTTGCAAGCAAATGTATGGAGGTTCACACCCAATGAAGGGTGTTAGCTCAACTGTGTGCGGGTTAACTACCCCAAAAGGATGCACACTGGGGTCCAATCCTTGTGATTGACCATATGTATGGGATCCTTGTCAATTGCCTCAGGTACTGGAGTCAGCTTCGTGCACAATGTTCGGGGTCTATGATAGACCTCAGGCCCAGTAACCAGCTTTGTGCATAATGTTCGGGGTATAGCACATGGCATTGATCCGGAATGAAAAGAAAAGATGAATGGTGACTGTACTTGCCTCAGGTACTGGAGTCAGCTTCATGCATAATGTTCGGGGTCTATGATAGACCTCAGACCCAGTAACCAGCTTCGTGCACAATGTTCGGGGTATTGTACATGTCACAAGATGTAATGAATGAACGAAGATTAATGAACATAACGGAAGATAATAATGATATTATCTGTATGTACGTATGATGTATGATCACGAACAAACAAAACGTATAGTATGGGTTTTGAAAGGAAATAAATGATGATTTTATGTATGTTTTATTATAAAACTAGAACTCACTCAGCAACGCTGACTTTTATACGTTTTCAGTTGGCAGGTAAACGTTGCTGGGGATGGCACGAGGCAGCTACTCAGCTCTTTTGGATGGCATCTATTTAATTAAAGCTTTTGTGATGTAATACAACAATGAAATTTTGTAACCGACAAACGATGCATTATTTTGCAAAAGTTTTGTGATGAAATGAAATGCCTTCTATTTTTATGTTTTCCGCTGCAACGTTTTGATGAATAATTGTAAAGTATATGTTTTATGTGTGATGAATCACCAGTTGTGAGGTGCCCGGGAACGGGGCCTTACATTAAACATTTTATGTTGTGTTAATATTTTTGTGTATTGTATGACTTAATGACTTGTATTGTTCAACAAATAATGATATTTAATATTATTACAACTTATTTAGTTCCATGTTCTATGAACAATCATTTCACATTCGTCCGCCCCGATAATTCCGCCGTCGGTCGGGGTGTGACAAAATACGAGTAGATGATTGAAGTGGTGGTGTTTAGTGGAGAAGAGAGGAGAGGATAGGTGGAGAGGGGGCTGGCCGAAGCTTGTCTTGTAGTGGAGAATTTTTGTTTTAAATTTTAATTGTAAAAGGGTTATTATATAGTGTGGTTTTGTTGTATAGTGTGGTATTTTAGATGGTAAATTCTAGTTAGTTGTTTAAGTATGTAAGTCCCCGTTCCCGGGACGCTCACAGCTGGTCAATCATCACACATAAAACAAGTAATTTACATTAATTTTGATAAAACATCACAGCGAAAACATTAAATCAAACTTTTCATTTCATTATAAATGCTTTTGCAAGTTAATACAACATTCGTTACAAAATATTGTTTGTTCGCATTACAATCCAAAAATATTATACAGAAGAATGCCATCCAAAGTAAGCCTAGTAGCCGCCCGTGCCATCCTCAGCAACCTTTACCTACCAACTGGAAAATACATAAAAAGTCAATGTTGCTGAGTGAGTTCTAGTTTTATAAAACTTTATATTACCTTTTATTCATTAAGACATTTTCTTTACTATCGCACGTGGTCATACATGATACGCACATCAAGGTAATAATTGTTATCTTCATCATTGTTCGTTTCGTACATTTCGCATGTTTCGCACTTTTCGTACATTTATTATCTTTCACTTCTATCTAGGTCCTGTCATGTACTTAACCCCCCCTAGAGCACCAAGCAATTTCATCTAGGGTTAAGCGACAAGGACCCCATAACGCACGTACGGAGTGCTTACTAGGACAGACTCCTCCTGTGTGTGTGGACTCTTATGGGTTCGCCAAGATCGAAAGTTGTATAACACACAGTAATTAGGAAAACATACGTATCGGAGCAGTCACCAAGACTAAACTCTTACTGTGTGTATGAACCCTTATGAGTTAGCTAAAACGCACATTTTAGACACATACAGTTGAGCTAACAACTCTCAATGAGTTGTGAACCTCCTTCCAGTTGCTTGCAAGGCTTTTTATTCGTTCCTTCATTATGTTCCACTTTCATTATCTTAAATCTTTCACTTCATTAAGATAATACTTTATGTTCATTAACAGTATCACACCACGTAAAGTCACATCATACATACACAATAAGGAACATAATAAACATATCATACATCAGCATAAGTAAAAAGGGGGTTCTAGAACTCACCTTAGCAGCCTCTTCGGGTAAGACTTTCTTTAAAACCGTTTGCTACAAGTTTCACCTAGAAACCCACTTGAACACACATCACCGAGCACATAACATACATAGCACACACCCGAGGATAATAACCAGTTAAGAACACTCAAAAACTATGAATTCTTACCTAGAATTTGATCTTCTGCTCTTGTTCCTCAAAATATCCAAAGTTCAGCCTTCTTTTTCTCTCTCTCTCTCTCTTCTAAACCTGAGAGTTGATGTGAATAGGCAACATGGGCGGCCATGTTGCTTTATTCACCAACTTTTTAAACATTTGTTCTTTTTGACACCATTAGTCCCTCTACTTGGGCTTTATATCTTTTCTTTCTTTTTCTTCACCTTATTCTTCTTTATTTGTCTAAAAAATAACCAGGTGTTACAAGTCCACCCCCCTTATATAGGTTTCGTCCTTGAAACTATTATTCCTCAAACAATCGTGGGTAATGCTATTTCATTTCCTCCTTAGTCTCCCATGTAGACTCGGATCCCTTCCTATGCTTCCACTATACATGCACAAGAGGAACCACTTTATTCCTTAACCTTTTCTTCTTACGATCAATGATCGCCACCGGTTGCTCCATGTAATTAAGCCGTTCATCTACCTCGATATCCTCTAGTGGTACAACCATATCCTCGTCTGCTAAACACTTTCTCAGATAGGATACATGGAATGTCGGGTGAATTCCACTTAACTCATCGGGTAACTTTAACCTATAGGCCACCTCCCCCTACTCGAGTAATGATTCGGAAAGGCCCTATGTATCTTGAGCTCAACTTGCCTCGCTTTCTGAACCGAATGATACCTTTCCAAGGCGAGACTTTCAACATAACTCTATCACCCACCTGGAACTCAATCAGTCTACATTGTTTGTCAACATACGAATTTTGCCTATCCTTAGCTGCCTTCATAAAGGCTTTGATCCTTTCCAGCTTCTCAGTTGTAGCCTCGACCACCTCGATGCTCCCTA
Source organism: Flaveria trinervia (assembly GCA_025506515.1). Classification (NCBI taxonomy): domain Eukaryota; kingdom Viridiplantae; phylum Streptophyta; class Magnoliopsida; order Asterales; family Asteraceae; genus Flaveria; species Flaveria trinervia. Next base: position 18,753,173 of record CM046444.1, read on the forward strand.
ACTCTTTATGGCCAATATCACCTCAACATATAGGTGTTCGGCATCTCCTACCATATAGCATCTCATAAGGGGGCATACCAATGCTGGCATGATAACTGTTGTTATATGAGAACTCAACTAACGGTAAGTGGTCATCCCAACATCCTCCAAAATCAATGACGCATGTCTGAAGCATATCTTCCAGCGTCTGAATGGTCCTTTCGGACTGACCATCTGTCTGAGGATGAGAAGTCGTGCTAATATGTAACCTCGTCCCCATCGCGTCGTGGAATTTCTTCCAAAATTTAGATGTAAACCGGGTGTCACAATTAGACAAAATAGACACTAGCACACCATGACGAGTTACAATCTCTTTTATGAATAGATCCACCAACCTATCAGATGAATAAGTCTCGCGAATCGGTAAAAAGTGTGCACTCTTCGTCAAACGGTCAACTACCACCCATATTGCATCTTAACCTTGCGCAGTACGCAGCAGCTTCGTAATAAAATCCATGGTGATGTGCTCCCACTTCCACTCCGATATATCCAAAGGTTGGATCTTTCCATATGGCTTTTGATGTTCAGGCTTCACTTGTAAACAAGAAAGGCATTTACTCACATACTCCACTATATCGTGCTTCATACCCGGCCACCAATAATCTTTCTTCATGTCTATCTTTGTAGCATCGAGATGAATAGAGTATCGAGTTTTGTGATTTCATCCATAATCTTCACACGTAGACCCCCTAAACCAGGTTCTAACACCAAGTGTGTTTTCACCCAATTCCGCAACTAGGCTCTCATTCTTTCGGAGTTAAGATGATCTTTCTTTAAAGCCTCATCTTGAAACTCCTTGACCTGCTTCATCACATCAGAGGTCATAATCAACTGATAAGCCTTCACTTGAATCGGCTCAGGTCTTTCCTTCTGGCTAAGGGCATCCGCCACCACGTTGGTTTTGCCCGGATGGTAATGGATCTCGCAATCATAATCTTTTATGAGCTCCAGCCATTTCCTCTGCCTCATATTCAAGTCCTTCTGCTCGAAGAAGTACTTCAAGCTCTTATGGTCAGTGAATATGGTGCACTTCGTCCCATATAAGTAGTGCCTCCAAATCTTTAACGCAAAGACCACGGCTGCTAGCTCCAAATCATGAATAGGATAATTAACCTCATCAGTCTTCAACTGTCGGGATGCATAAGCTATAACTTTTCCTCTTTGCATCAGCACACATCCTAACCCCGAGTAAGAAGCATCTGAATAGACCACCAAACCTTCGCTTCCATCGGGTAACGACAAGATAGGAGCTTGAGTCAACCTCGCCTTTAACTCCTCGAATGCCTTCTCTTGAGCTTGACCCACACAAACTTTACATCCTTACAGGTTAACTTAGTCAACGGAGAAGTTATTTTAGAGAAGTCTTGAATGAATTTTCTGTAATAGCCCGCCAAACCCAAGAAACTACAAATCTCGGATGGCGTCTTCGGAGACTTCCATTGCATCACCACCTCCACCTTTGTTGGGTCCACCATAATCCCCTCGGGATTCACCACCTGACCCAAGAACTGAACTTCATGCAACCAGAATGCGCACTTGGAGAATTTAGCGTACAACTACTCCATCCTCAACATCTCCAACACTTCTCTAATGTGACCGGCATGCTCCTTCTTGCTCTTCGAATAAATCAGGATATCATCAATAAACACAATCACTGATTTATCCAACATCGATCGACACACTCGATTCATCAAGTCCATAAAGCAGCTGGCGCGTTGGTCAAACCAAAAGACATAACGAGAAACTTGTAGTGTCCATAACGCGTGCGAAAAGCTATTTTAGGAATATCTTTCTCCTTAACTTTCAGCTGATGGTAGCCAAATCGAAGATCTATCCTTGAGACCAACCGGCACCTTGAAGCTGATCAAACAAATCATCAATTCTCGATAAGGGGTACCAATTCTTCATTGTCAGCTTATTCAACTCACGGTTGTCTATACACATCCTCATACTACCGTCTTTCTTCTTCACGAATAAGACCGGAGCACCCCAAGGAGAGATACTCGGTCTAATGAACCCCTTATCAAGCAGCTCTTGTAATTGTCCCATCAATTCCTTCATCTCCATCGGAGCCAACCGATACGGCGCCTTAGCAACAAGTTGGGCACCTGGTATCAAGTCAATCTAAAACTCGATCTCGTGGTCCGGTGGCACTCCTGGTAAGTCTTCTGGAAACACATCTGGAAAGTCACACACAACCGGTACATTGGACAGTTGTGGTGTTGGCGTATCCACGTCCTTCACGTAAGCCAAGTAGGCACTACATCCACGCATCATGCACTTTCCTGCCACCACTATTGAAATCACTTTCGGTATCGTCGTGACTCGATCATCGTAAACCGTCACCGAACTCCCATCAGGCGCTGTCAATCGATCATCTTCTTGCGACACACAATATTCGCCCCGTAGTCCGCCAACCAATCCATTCATAGGACTACATCGAATCACCCTAGGGTCATCACGAATGGTCTAACAGGAAACTTGTGACCTTTTAATTCTACGTCATAACCTTCTATCATTTGAGAAATCCTGGTACACTTATCTATGGCAGTTTCTACATCAAAGGCGCATCTACACTCCTACTACTAACAGGAAGTTTAGCACAGAAAGCAGTAGAAATAAAACTTTACTAGTACCAGAATCAAATAACATAGAGGCTAAAGTTTGGTTTACTAGAAACATACATGACACAACATCGGGGTCCGACCTAGCCTCCTCTTACGTCATCGTGAACGCTCTGGCACTCTCCCTCTGCCCCTCTCCTCTAGTCTTCTTTGCTCCTGAACCTTCAGCCCTTGGCTTCTTGCAATCCCTGCTTAGATGGCCGTTTTCTCCATAGTTGTAACACCTTATAAACCCACAATCTCTCACCATATGACCAGGCTTCCCACACTTGAAGCAGATGTTTGACCCCCATTTGCATTCTCCCGAATGCTCCTTCCCGCATTTATCACATCTCTTTGGCCCTGCACCAGATGTGACCACACGCCGGTCACCCATCTTTGCCACCTTATTGTTTGGAGTTGCTCCGCCACATCCAAACCGCTTCCCATTCCAGTTTCGTTCACCACCACCCTTCTTGTTCACCTCAGCTGCCATCACCTCTCGCTCGTCGTACAAGCTTCCCGCCAAATCCACCGCCGACCTAAACATGTTGGGTCGAGCGGTGATCATGTGCCTACGGATATCACCGGCAAGCCCTACATGTACCTCTTGATCTTTCATGATAGAGGTGTCACCTAATTAGGCACCAGCTGTGCCAATTCATTAAACTTGGTGGTGTATTGTTGATGTGTCATTGTTCCCGCCTCCCGCTACAGGAACTCTCTCTCAACTTTGTCCATCTCTCGGTGAGGACAGAACTCCTCGATCACCAACTTTTTCAGTTCCGGCCATCTCATTCTTCGGATAGCCCAGCTACCCTCAGCTTGGACAATATTATCCCACCAACACAAAGCTGAGTCCACAAATGAGTGGGTAGCGAACTTCACTTTCTGATATTCCTGACACTCGCTAATGCCGAGAACAACTTCTATCTCTCTCACCCACCGGTGAGCAGCAGCAGTAGTACCATTACCATCAAAAGTAGGGGGCTTTCATCTTTGAAATGCCCCGTAATTATAGCCTCGTGCCGTCTCCTGCACAGGCTCTTCTTCCTCCTCCTCCTCATCGGAGAGAACCGTCTTAGTCTCCAGTCGCTCTCGTCCTCTCGAGGACCTGTTCCTCTCCTTTCTTTCTCATTCTCTTACCTCCTTAATTACTTCAGTCATCACAGACGGTAAGATCGTCTGCATGACCTGATGAACTTCTTCCACTACCGCCTCCTTCACTTAGGCTCTCAAATTAGCACTCTCGTCTCCGCCATCTGGATGATGGGTCTCGGTTATTCATGAACCACCTTTTCAGCTCTAGGCCTTCCTCTTTTGGCTCGGGTTATTCGATGATCTCCCACCGGCCATCCTTTAACACGCTATAAGATTCAAACACTAACACGGTCATTCAAGGGAACAACTTAGTTTATGTCAAGTATAGTAAGTCCTTAATTACAGTGGCCAGTGGTGATTAGCCACTTATTTTACTCTTCATAGCCCAAGCATTACCTATCCTGACTACATCAGTCTCTAAATCTACTAAAGGCACATATATCACATAACATGCGCACATAATACCGGTTAACATTAAAGAAAATACCTGATGGCACGCAGCTACTCTGATTGGCATCCCTTCCCTTTCCGTCCCATTCTCAGTTTAAGTTAAGGTTTCTTTTGAATATTTACTTGTTTCACTTAAACTTTGGCTCTGATACTAACTTGTAAGGCCCCTTTCCTGGGACTTTTACAGCTGGTCAATCATCGCACATAAAACATATAATTTACATTAATTTTGATAAAACATCGCAGCGGAAACATTAAATCAAACTTTTCATTTCATTATAAATGCTTTTCCGAGTTAATACAACATTCGTTACAAAATATTGTTTGTTCGCATTACAATGCAAAAACATCATACAGAAGAATGCCATCCAAAGTAAGCCCAGTAGCCGCCCGTGCCATCCTCAGCAACCTTTACCTGCCAACTGAAAAAGCATAAAAAGTCAGCGTTGCTGAATGAGTTCTAGTTTTATAAAACTTTATATTACCTTTCATTCATTAAGACATTTTCTTTACTATCGCACATGGTCACACATCATACGTACATCAAGTAATAATTGTTATCTTCATCATCGTTCGTTTCGTACATTTCGCATGTTTCGCACTTTTCGTACATTTATTATCTTTCACTTCTATCTAGGTCCTGTCATGTACTTAACGCCCCTCTAGAGCACCAAGCAATTTCATCTAGGTTTAAGCGACAATGACCCCATAACGCACGTATGGAGTGGTCACTAGGACAGGCTCCTCCTGTGTGTGTGAACTCTTATGGGTTCGCCAAGATCGAACGCTGTATAACACACAATAATTAGGAAAACGCACGTATCGGAGCAGTCACCAAGAAGGAACCTCCTTCTAGTTGCTTGCAAGGCTTTTTATTCGTTCATTCATTATGTTCCACTTTTATTATCTTAAATCTTTCACTTCGTTAAGATAATACTTTACGTTCATTAACAGTAACATATCACGTAAAGTCACATCATATATACGCAATAAGGAACATAATAAACATATCATACATCAGCATAACATCATCATGCATCATCATACATCATCACACATGCATCAATCATACATCATCATACATGCCCATCACATCATCTATGACTTCCATAAAGTCAACTTACATAGCCCTCGGAACCTCCCAAGTCAAAGCCTACATTTACATTTTCCCCCAAAATCAGAAAATACTCTAAGTCTTTTAGGCGCATGAGCACTATGCAGGCGCATGACCTTTCAGGCGCATGGGGAACACTTAGGCGCATGAGCAAGCTTCAGGCGCATTGGCACTATTAGGGCGCATGAGCAACACTTAGTCTATTCTGGCAATTCTAGGCGCATGGGCACTATGCAGGCGCATGAGTGTCTGGGCGCATGATCTATCTGGGCGTATGAACACTTAGACATTATCAATCTAATTCTAGGCACATGACTACTATTGGGGTATATGAACCCTCAGTCGCATGACCTTCAATCGTATGACCTTCAGTCGCATGATGAAACTTTCAGGTGCATGAGCTCTATTTGGGCGCATGAGGTTTTGGGTGCACGGGACACTTAGGTAGTTATTTTCAGTTGGGCGCATGGGCCACTGTTTAGGCGCATGAGTAGTCTACTTCACACTTAACATCATAATTCAGTCCCCAAACATCACTTATCATGTTCTAAGCTTAAAGCATGCATTCGAAGCCTTAGAAACACAACCATAACATCATGAAACACATACATAGCTCAAAATCAAAACCCCACCCGCAACACACACACATAAAGCGTACAGGTGAAAAACCCATTTTATAAAAACGTTCATACATGCATTTCCAGCCCCACAGCAGTTTAAAATACGTAAAAAGGAGGTTCTAGAACTCACTTTAGTAGCCTATTCGGGTAAGACTTCCTTAAAACCCGTTTGCTATAAGTTTCACCTAGAAACCCACTTGAACACACACCACTGAGCACATAACATACATAAGCACACACCTGGGGATAAAAGCCAGTTAAGAACACTCAAAAACTATGAATTCTTACCTAGAATTCGACTTTTTGCTCTTGTTCCTCAAAATATCTAAAGTTCAGTCTTCTCTTTCTCTCTCTCTCTCTTCAAAACCCGAGAGTTGATGTGAATAGGCAACATGGGCGGTCATGTTGCTTTATTCACCAACTTTTTAAACATTTTTCCTTTTTGACACCTTTAGTCCCTCTACTTGGGCTTTATATCTTTTCTTCCTTTTTCTTCAATCGGGATGGCCACTCTCGCGGCCGTTAGCAACCCTCATGCAACTTTGCCGATGTGAAGGCCACTATGCTACGGGTTGTCCTAACTTATGGTCCTTTGCCGCTTGTGATACTCCGGCCACTCCTGATGACTCCCTTTCTACTGCTTTCCTTTCTCAATGCCATGATACGTCTAGCAGCCCGAATTGGTTTGTGGATTCGGGTGCTGCTAACCACATGACCCCTTCACCAACCAATGTCTCTAATCTCACACCGTCCTTAGGTAACTCGTCTATTACGTTTGGGAATGGTCACTCTCTACCCATTCCTCACATTGATCGAACCATAGTGGCTAGTAAACTTCGTTCGCATAATGTGTTGGTTGTCCCACATCTCACAAAACAATTGTTATATATTACCAAACTCACTCATGATAATCATGTTGATGTTGTTTCATCTCACCCCTTATTCTTTATTCAGGATCGTCTAACCAAGGAGATCCTAGCCCTGGGCACATGTGAAGACGGTCGCTACATTTTGAAGCTCGACTATCAAGCCATTGTTTCTACAAAAACAACACCAAATGCATCGTTTGAAGCTTGGCACTCCCGTTTGGGACATGTGCATTTTGATACTATTAATGCATTACAAAAACTTAATCTTATTCATGTTTCTGCATTGTTACCTAAACCGAGACTATGTTCTCCATGTCAACACACTAAATGTCATAAATTACCATTTGAGTTGAATAATAAACGTCATTAAAACCATTAGATCTCATTCATTGTGACCTTTAGGGTCTATCACCGGTTACTTCACTAGAAAAATATAGGTATTATGCCTTATTTATGGATAATTAGTCACAGTTTTGTTGGCGCTATCCGTTAAAACTAAAATCGGACTTTCTCACTATATTACCTAGCTTCATGAACCTTGTTCAAACTCAATTCTCCACCAAAATAAAAAATTTTCAATCTGATAATGGAACTGAATTTCTTAATCATAAGGTTTGGTCCCTTTTCAGGGCAAATGGTACTTTCCATCATCTATCATGTCCCTACACCCCGCAACAAAATGGACGTATGGAAGATAAACATAGACGGATTGTGGAATCGGGTATGGCTATGCTCTTTCATGCACACCTTCCTCTTTCCTTTTGGGTTGATGTTTTTTCAACCGCAGTATACATCATAAATCATTTACCTTCCTCCATTCTTGAAGGCAAAACCCCGTTCGAAATGGTGCACTCTTACCTGCCTATCTATAGCACGCTTAAAACTTTTGGTTGCCTTGTGTTCCCCTATCTCCATGATTATGCGGAACACAAACTTGCTCCACGTAGCATTCTATGTGTCTTTCTTGGTTATAGTCCCATGCACAAAGGATATCGATGTCTTGATCCTCTCACCTCTTGTATCTACCTATCTCGGCATGCTCGCTTTGGTGAAATTGTTTTCCCTTTCAACACCCAGTCCATTCCATCCAATACCCGTCACCGGATCTCACCACCTTTCTTGATACACTGCCATCCACTACCAACCCACCCATACCCCTTAAACCTCCCTCCAAGCCACTCTCCACACCTTCCCCTCCTTATACCATATCCTGCACATTCTGCATGGACCCCCCTCCAACAACTTCCCCATGCATCACCTTGGAAACACCCTCCCACATGCACTCTCCACCTGAACCTCTCGACCCATCAATAACCACAGTTACGAGTGCCCCACCTGCATCACCAATAACCACTGCCACTGGTACAGCTCTTCCCATTCATGCTACCCCTCCAAATCTAATTCCTCCCCCGCTGCCAAACCCCTCTCATCCGATGATGACCCGTGCGAAGTCCGGTATCTTCAAACCAAAACACCGTGCTGACTTCTCACAACTTACTGCCCATCCATTTTATTCTGCATTATTTGTCACTAAAGACCCTAAAACCTACTCCTCATCTGCCAAAGATCTGAAGTGGATATCGGCCATTCACAAAGAGCTTGAGGCTCTACACTCTAACAAAACGTGGGTTCTTGTTTCGAGACCACCAAATTGACATACTGTTGGGTGCAAATAGTTATATCGGACAAAATTCGAGGCTGATGGCTCCATCGATCATTACAAGGCATGCCTTGTGGCATAGGGCTTTAATCAAACTCCAGGTCTTGACTACTCACACGTTTAGCCCCGTCGTCAAAGCGTCTACTGTATGGATCATTCTATCACTTGCTATTCTAAATAACTGGAAATTGCACCAATTAGACTTCAATAATGCCTTCTTACATGGTCAACTAAATGAGTGTGTGTATACGGAACAACCTCCTGGTTTTGCGGATCCTTAATATCCAAATCATGTCTGTAAGCTAAACAAGACCCTCTATGATCTTAAACAGACGCCACGAGCATGGTTCTATCAGTTAAGTAACTTCTTTTTGTCTAATGGGTTTGCTTGCAGTCGTGCGGATACTTTACTTCACTTTTTGTGTTCAAAAAGGATTCATGGCTTATGTACTTATTAGTTTACATGGATGATTTAGTTCTCACGGGAAATCAATCTGCTGTTCTCGTTGCATTTATCAAACGTCTACATCAAGAATTTACCATTATGGACTTGGGTGCTTTGAATTATTTTTTGGGTTTGGAAGTGTCCTATCAAGACTCTGGCTTGTTCTGAAGTCAAACAAAATATGCTAAAGAGGTTTTGGAACGGGCCAACATGAGTGATGCTAAACCGGCATTCACCCCATTGGCTTCCAACATGGTGTTCACTTCTGCTGGAGTTGCCTACCCTGATCCGACTCATTATCGATCTATTGTTGGTGCTCTCCAATATTTAACAATCACTAGACCTGATATCGCATGTGTTGTGAATCAGGTGAGTCATACCTTCATGCTCCAACCAATGATCATTTTCAAGTAGTCAAGCGAATACTTTGGTATGTTAAGGGAACTGTGACGTATGGGCTAACATTTTCCAAGCCTTCTCAACCGTCACTTATTGGGTACTCTGATGCCGACTGGGCTTGATGTCTTGAGACATGTCGCTCAACATATGGCTACTCCATCTTCTTAGGGGAAAATCTTGTTTCATGGTCCGCCAAAAAGCAACCGACTGTGTCTCGATCGAGTTGTAAGTCGGAGTACCGTGCCATGGCCAACACTATTGCTGAACTTATCTGGGTAACTCATCTGCTCCGTGAGCTTCATGCCCGCCATCTGTTCGACCGACTTTACTTTGCGACAATCGCAGTGCTCTATTCTTAACACAGAACCCCATCTCACCACAACTAGAAAATAAGGCTAATACAACTCTTCATATGCAACCCATCTCAATTGAGTTGCATTTGATTCTAATGTAACTTTGTTTAATATAAAAGTTGCATTTACAATCTAATGAACATTTTCATAAAAAGTTGCAAAAATTCATTGAAAAGGAATCTTTGTAATTAAAAGTTGCAAATTTTACTTAAATTGCAACCTTTTTTAAGATTGCAAATATTTTTGCAAAATGCATATTTCAATAACATTTTGTAGCCTTATATGGAAATTTTAAATATAACTGAACATAACAATCTTGTTGCTAGTGACCCTAAACAACTGTCATTAACATTTACCAACCTCATTAACCGTAAAACATGATTTGTTACTTAGGAACTTGTGTCTTGTAATGGTTACTGATGTTCAATAATATTGATGAATGATGATATTATAAATACCCATAAGTGACAGAAATTAGGTTAAAGGGGGGTCACTCTTTGATTAGTAATAATGCTAATTAATGATGGTCATGTATTGGACCTTAACGGATTATTATAACTTGTTAAGACCAATTATGAAATTATATGACACATTGAATTTTTCAAAGAATTAAATTAAATTCTATTATAACTAATAATAGATATTTTTAGTTTTTTTATTCATAATTAAGTATATATATACTTTACGTTTCGACGTAAATTTAATTATAAAACAAGTTGGGTCGAATGTAGTTTATAATTTTTTAAGTCGAGTAAGACGCCGCGTAACACACGGTAGGTATACATCCTAGTTATTTATTAAAATAGTTTAAGAACTAGACTACACAATGGCTTTTTTGAATTATGTTATATTTTACTATACATGTATTGTAATTATTTTGAGTTTATTAAAAACTAATATTCATATCTCCATCTCATCGTATCTGTAACTTCCCTCCATGAAACCGAGATGCCAAAACCGCTCGCAAACCAAGATTTCCCAAATTTCAATTTCCCTCCCTACCAGTATACCTGCTCACCTCCATCTCCATTGCATTACCCAGATGCAGATGTCGGTACGTTATCTTCCTCTTTCTCGCTCGTCACATCTGCATCTCTATCTATCACACACATCTCCTTCGTACTCACAATCGTATTCTTCTCACGAACATTGATATATCAGTGGTGCTTAGCTATGAACAACATCTATATGACCGACCGCTTCAAGTCTTGAAAACTACGTCGAGTATCTTCATAGATTCATAACCAGGGAAAAAGGTACTTTGAAATTTATAAGATTCATTTATTTTATAGGGCTCTATAATATGTATTTTGGGTATACTAGATGATATTCTTGATGCCCCATATCCCAATTGCATGTTCCGATAAACATTTACTCTAATTGTATAGTATTTGACTATTTGTTGATCAAATGTGTAAAACAGTGCTACCTAATTGTTTAAATTTATTTTTTAAACCGACCATTTGTTTTACAAAATCATAGTGATATGAAATTGCAATAGGATATGATTAATAGGTATGAACCCAAATAGTTTCAATCTGAAAACGAACTTGTGACTCTCAAGTTTTCCAAGTTACTTATCATTTTATTACAATTCCTCTACAATAAGTCAATAATGATTGGGGTTTTTTACCGAAGTGATTTTAGAAGATATAGATGTATTAATAAATGCTTTGAACCTTACTTGTGAATGAAACTATCAAGATTATGTGAAAATAGTTTTGAAAGAATTGAGTTATAATGGATTTGTTGCTAAACAGATGAATTAGACCCACAGGAATATCGATAAGAAGTAAATCGTGATGTGTGGTTACAGGAAGGGTCGACAGATCAACTTTCAGAGGTAATTTTCTTTTTGTGTTTTTTAATTTTTCATTCTTTGATCAATGGTGTATTTGCATTGTGGCTCTGTTTCTTAGTTTCTCACAACACGTAATCGACTCCTGCAATTCCATCCATTATTTGAAATCGATTGTATTCTGGTAGTTTGGTTTATGTCGATCACCATCAACCCTGCTACAAGCCTGAAATTCCATCATTCTACATATTCACAAATGTAAAATCTTATAATCAAGTTTGTTATTTCACAATTCACATATTTGTAACTGTTAAATCATGTTTCTTGTTTGACTTATTTCACCTAGTTACAATAAATGATTAAATTAAGTTTGAAATCTTGGGGTTTATAGTTGGAGTTGGATTAATTTTTAATTAGACATACCAGCATACATTAGTTGATTCCTAGGTGGACATTTCGGCATACATTACTACATTAGGTGATTCCAAGTTGGATTTATGGCTTTACTTAGTTTATTTATGCAATTTTAATTAGATTAAAAGTATATCATAGTTCATGTATTGATCAAAAATATATTATAGTTTAATAGAATATAGTTGTTTGAAATGAAAATTGAAAATATAAATTGGGTAGTTCAAAAAGGAAGTGGAAAAATCAAGTAAACATCGGATATGACATATATAATCATAGATTATAATGGCCAAGAAAAAACATCAGGTAGATTTCATCCAAAAGAATTCACATTAGCTTCTGAAGAGCTACACAGTTATCACATAACTTGAATTTGTTAAGCTTTTTAACTTTGATTATTTCACTTATCCTTTTTCTCAATTTTATCATTCAATTCGTCATTATAGAACTTCTACTACTTGATCAAGATTATTCTATGCTATGTTGGATTTAACCACAAATGAAGTTCTACAATGATACTTGGGCAACTAAGTTTTATTTGTTAACATAAGATTATACAATGGCAAAAGAATCTCTAAATTATACTTATGTTCATGCTTTCTCTCTAATAGTTATCCTTAAGCTTTAGTTTTCAGTCAATCTCCTTAACAAAGTCAAATTTTTTTCTTGTTTAGCCTCTATGATTTTATTTGATTTATTTAATGAGTTAAATGAGGTGAGAAGATGGTAATATGTATTTGTTTTGCTCTTGATTTGTCTTTTTTGTTGTTCAATATATATGCTAATATTTTTCATTCATGTTTATGTTATTACAAATATAAAGAAAAGTTAACTCAAACCAATAGTTATATGCTTAAACGTAGTTGTTTGAATGCACTCGTTAGAGGATGAAAGGATGTGAATATGTTAATACATATGATAACATCGCAAGAAAATTTCTAGGTTCTTTCTACCTTTTTTCTTTTCATATTTTTGCATGACGCCTTGAGTATATATGTGTATTATTCGGTTACTTTAGTATAATTTTGTAGTTGCAAATTGAATTCACTATCACTTTGTTACATTCATAAGTTACTTAACAAGTTAAAGGTAAAGCATTAGTTGGGTAATTACTCACATAACTATTCTGTATGGTTTGATTTCCTATTTTGGTTATGGTTTGTTTTTCTCACATAAATAATTATGTATATGTGTGCGTATATATCTGTATATATACATATACAGATTTATATAAATTTGATTTTCTTAATTTTTAACTTCAAAAAACTTGATAATATTTTTTGCATATTGTAACCGGAACAGTTGAATAACTACCAACTTGAAGAGAATGGCAATCTCTATGGTCGATTCGTTTTTGGATGTAATGAACAAAAAGAACTATGGATATCATACATAATTTCGAAGGGGTTTGATGGAATCATTCACGGCAATAGGAATATACAAAGAGATTGAAAAAGATCATGAAAGAAGAATGTTTTTTTAATTATTGTAATTAACACTTTGTGTTGATTATATTGTTAGTTGAGTACAAACAAATATAGTAAGCACCATTTGACTATTAATATATATTGGTTATTATTGTTTCGGTGTTGTTACAAAATGACAACTGAGTTTGTGTTGCAAAGTTGCAAGGTTAGAATTGTTCGAATGATATATTTACGATCGAAAGAAAGGTTGCATTTCTTATATTAAAAAGATAATGATGGTTGCATTAAGTCAAGAAAAAAGTTACATTTACATAACTATGTTATGATAAAGGTTGAATTTAAGTATATAAAAAAGTTGCATGACAAAGTGAAAAAGTTGCATTAGATTATAAAAAAAGTTGCATGACAAAGTGAAAAAGTTGCATTAGATTGTAAAAAAAGTTGCATACATAAAGGTTGCATTCAAATAACAAATGCAACACTTTAAAAAAAAAGGTTGCATTATACCTAGTTGCATTAGATCTAATGCAACTGCTTCTAATGTTGCCTTCAACAAAAGGTTGCATTAGACCTACTGCAACATTTTCTATATATAATGCAACATTTTGTTAGTGTTGCATTAGGTTCATTTTCTTGTACACATAAAAGGATGAAACATATCGAATTGGATTATCATTTCATTTGGGAGCTCGTGTCTTTTGGAGGCTTCATACTATGTTCATACCTTCGAAGCTGCAGGTGGCCGACATTTTTACCAAAAGTCTACCGAGACCTCAATTTGAGGTATTTCGAAGTATTTTACATCTCAGTCCGCTCCCATTCTGCTTGCGGGGGGATTTAATGTTACATCTTAGTTGTCTTGGTTTACTTTTGTAATTCTTGTATTCTTGTTCTCTTTTATGTAAATCTTGTATCTATATAATCATCTCTCCTCTCATTGTGGAAATATGAAGAGTTAAACTTTAATATTCATAAAAGACTATATATGTATTTGTTCATAACTTACATAAACATACATGCATATGCATACAAGTACAATTTATTATCACCTTATAACATGTGGTTATCATTTTCAAGACGTAATATAAATTATAAAATGATTAAAAACTTGTCATTTCAATATATTCAATCGTTTCATTCTTGAGGCCCTATAAGATTCCTTCCTTAAACACACATCGGACCAGATTGTAATGTGACGATGTCCTTTAACTTGGTCCAACTATATACCATCCACACTAGAGGTGTAAATTAATTAAGGCAATTTGTGAGCTAGTTAGGATCAGTTTGCTTAAAACTAGAGCCGATCCCAATTTAATTTCACTTAAACTTAAGAAAACTATTATAGGGGCATTTTTGGTATTTAATAATTTTGATACTTATGACAAAATTTTGTTATTTAAATGAATGACATATTAATCTTATATAACTATTATAATCCAACTTATTTTGCTATTAATGACATATTATTTAATAAATATTATTATTGGTACTATATATAATAGCTTTACTAAACTCGTGTATTACAACTGCTAATTTTTTTAAATAAAAATTTTGTTTTAAAATAAAGTATATAAAATGTTATTTTTAAAACTGTTCTTATTACAACTGCTAATTTTGATTATTTTTTGTTTTAAAAAATTGAATTTTTAAAAATATCAATATTTGAAATAACCTTAACAAATTTAGTTCTTTTTTAATTTATTAAATATTAAAAAGTATTAGTAACTAATGTAATTATTTAATAAGAGAGAGATAAGAAAATTTTGATAAGGATGAATATGGTGGTGAAACATGATACCACGTTTACTCTTTTATTAAAGTATAAAGATGAAGATGAAGATTATTTAAATTCAATTTACAAAAATATGCATTATAAAAGGATATATCACCAAAAATGAATAAACGTTTTATTGTGTTTCGTGTACCCATGGTTTTGTCTTAAAACTGCTCTAAATCGCCTCATGTATAATCTTAAAATCACAAACATATGTGTTGGGTTCCCTCTCGTATTGCATAGGCACCATACTATTATATATTTGATTTACCTAACAATATGTAAAATTTATGGCACGAACCTCTAGACGAAAATGGCAGGTTTGTCAAGGGTATTGGTATGGTGTAATTTGTATAGACTATTAAAATTATTTATTTAACGGTGTAATTTGTATAAAAAATAATATCATACGAAAAAAGTTAATCTGCTCATTTGTTTCTCCAAACCGCAAAAACCTTCTATGGTGATTTATCTTGGTTTTTTAACATTTTTCTAGTAACAACAAAGTGAAGGTAAGAATTAAGAATACTAGTGGAACGAAGGACTCTAATTTTCTATACTTTTTTACTAAATTTATGTTTGAGTTTGAGGTAAGATTCAAAGTTTGAAGTGTTCCACCTTCTTCAACCATTCTAGTAGGCTATTGAGGTATGAAATTGCTTAATTTTTATGATTTTAGTGTTTGTAGAAATGCAAGTGATTAGGGTGTTTTTGAAATCCATTAGAAACTATTAGTTGGATATATTGATTTATGTCTACCCATTATATAATGAAATGACACCATGACAGGATCAGTGATCTCAAGTTTGATGGATTAGAGTGTAACGCAGCGGAATAAGAACAAGAATTAGACAAATTATAGCAAGAATTTGATATTCGTAAGCATTAAGAACAAACACGGTTGTAAAGAGAGAATAGATTTCTGTGAAAAGGAATGTTTCAATAATATCAAATGTTTCTGCTCAATCATTCACCGATTACAATTGGGTTGACACTCCTTATATAGAGTGCAACCACTTTTGATATCACGGGATAGTGACATCTGGCAGATTTGTTACAAAAATAACTAAAACTTAACAAACTACTGAAATGTTCACAACTACTGAGAACATATCAGAGTGCTAAGTATAAAACATAAAACTACTGATACGAAACTACTGAAACTACAACGACTGAAGAACAAGCTCTTCAGTCGTTTTACAAAACTACTGAAAAGAAAAACATAAAACTACTGAAAGGAAACTGTCACAACTTCTGAAGAAGACCTCTTCAGCTGTTATGACACGACTGATACTTGGTCTTCAGCACTTGTCTTCAGACTTTGTCTTCAGCACTTGTGTCTTCAGACTTTGTCTTCAGCACTTGTGTCTTCAGACTTTGTCTTCAGCACTTGTCTTCAGACTTTGTCTTCAGCACTTGTCTTCAGACTTTGTGGACTTCAGCAGTTGTTATGACGTCTGTGGGACTTAAGGTTTTTCTGATCCGGCTCATTGGTTCTTTTGGTCCAACAAACTCCCCCTGAACCAATGCAGCCAAAACCTTAACTTTATTGAGGTCCCACTTATTGTTGGCAATAAGATTGGTCTTTTTCCTTCTTGATCAGCTAAGAAGATGACCCAATTAAGCACTGGCCTGGGAATAGATTTCTGAAATTTGGTTGGCATAGTATGGATAAGAGTCCTGACTTTGGGGAACTGGACATAGGGCTGTGGTCCTGTCCATGAAATCTACTTCCCATGTATAAGCCTATAGGATTCTCTGGTGTATGCTCTGAGAAACATAATTTGTTCTTCCATGGTAAGATTTTCAGCTCCACCATCAAACAATCCTTCACGCCCATACAGCTCTGAAATGTACTTAGCCTGTTTGCCATTTTTGAGCTCAACTGTTGTGATCTGTCTGTATGCAAACTCATCTGGGTGAGTCCTTCAAGTAACAGACTGAGCTTATTTTATTTGAAGTTTTCAAGCCTCTTGTAGACTACCCCTTTTTAATTACTCTATTCTCTAACATCTTTTGGGGTGGCTGTTTAGTTTCATAGGCCTTCTTGAAATCTTTTACAATTTCCCAAGGTGATACTACAAGGACCACTGTGATCTCTTCATCTACGATCCTTTTTACTTGGCCCTTGTATCTCGAAGGAATGTCTTTCTTCACAATTCTGTGAGCCACCCTAGGATCAGGCCATATTCTCACCTTTTCCTTTTGATATTGAAATTTGTTAGCAAGGGTGTACAATCTCAGAGCTTCTTTCTTCATACTGATTATTGATGAAGAAGCAGCATAAGTTTTGTCTATGCTTTTCAGCATCTCATCGTCATGAAGCTTTTGCTGCTGTTCTTCTTCTATCTTTACTCTCACAGCTTCCATCTATGAGGTGGGAGTGATGGGCATAGGTTTGGCTTTAGGCAAAGTTAGGACTGCAGAAAGAGGCAGCCTATCTTCTTCCTCATCATCCTCTTCTTCTTCTTCTTCTAGCCTCAACACCCTTCTCTTCTTCTTCTTGGGTGCATCATCAGCTGTTGGTTTTGAGGGTAAAGGAATTGGTTTAGTGGGTTGTGGTAGTGGTGATTTTGAAGTGGGAGGTTTTGCAGGTTGTTCTAGCATTCTTGTAGTGAGTGAGGCTTTTGAGTATTTTGCTAGTTCCTTTCTGTTCCCAGCACCTGCCTCATTTAGTGCTTCAATCCCCAATCCCTTAGTGTATGCTTCAGACGAACAGATCTTGGTGGTTATTGCCAAGATACTGTCCTTGGTCCATGACTTAATCTCGATCAATGATCTCCCAAGGTACTTTGCAATGAATCTGATCATGATCTCTAGTCTTTCTCTTTCTAATGCATCATAACTTGCCCATCTTGAGTTAATTTCTTCAACTTCAAGTCTCCTAATCTCTGAGTCAAGCTGTGCAGTATCGAACCCCTGTTTATACAGTTGATCAATAATGGAGTCCATTGATTTACTGTGTGTAGCATCCACCATTTTGATCATCTCATCGAGTTCGAGTTCTTTTTCTTTTCCTTCAACCTTCCTCTTCTATATGTGACATGAAAGTCTTTGTGACTTTCACCCACTTGATCAATGTCAGCTCCCTTCACAAACTCTTCTTCCTTCTCAGTCTCCTTTTCTTTCTTCCCCTCTATACTCTTCCTCTTTGCTTTCACTGACTGACTCTCCCCCTTTTTGGTTGCATTGGTTGCAAGAGTTTGAGTAGCAGAAAGCCTTGTGCTCACAATCTCCTCCACCAGGGGTTGTATGATTGAGGGAAGCCTCTCATCCATGGTTTTGATCACAATGTCTGTGATATTGGGGTGATGAGAGGTAGGGATTGCTGAAAGATAGCAGCTGTTTGCTCAGAGGGGTTCTGTCCCTGAGAAGCAGTGCCAGAAATAGAAGCTGGTGGCTCGGAAGTTTTGAGTGGATGAGTGTGTGTGAGACCTTCAGGTGAAGGTGCCATCTGTGGGTTTATGTTGGTGGCAGATGGACTTGCTGTGTGAGAGAATTGGTCAAGTAGTCTTTGTAGTCTACTGACTTCTTCCTCAAGAATTTTGTTCTGGGCCAGAACATCATAAAAGAAGCCCAGGTCATCATCAGCAGATGCTGAATCACCTGACCTCCTGCTTGTAGCAGGATGTACATGTACTGGGTGTAGACCAGTTTTAGCATGTGCCCCTTTTTCTTGGAATTGGGGACTTCCAACCTCAGGACGATGTCCATCATCAGCTGTTGCCTCTGGTGAGGTCTTAGCAATGTTACCAGCCTCAGTCTGATCATGTGCTGATTCAAAAGAGGTGGCAGCCTCACCAGATGTTCTGGTCTCCATATCCACACCAGGAGATAGAACAATTAAACCCTTGTGCTGTGGGTTGTCAGAAGCATGTTGATCCTCTTCCTCAATTGCTGTGGTTTTCCCCTTTGTTGGTGTTTGTTGGGGAGGAGGAGAGGCATGCAGCTGAGTCAGCACGTTTGCAATAATGAGAGTAGGACTTTGTGGGGCGGTTGCAGTGGGAGATGGGGTAAAAGCAGTATGCACCTGGGGAGAATGGTGCTCTTCAATGGCAATCTCCTCAAATGAGGAAGATCCCAGATTAGTGGGTACCCCTTCTTTGGTTGCTGCAGGCTCCTTTTGAGAGGAATCCTGAGCGGCTGTGGTTGGTGAAGTCCTTGTATCCACTAGGGGGTTATAACCAGTGGATATAGCATGCGTTTGTGTTGCAGGGGCATCCTCAGGGGACTCATTTCCCTGAGTAGCCTTTTTTGTCTTCTTTTTAGTGGGTTTGGTGGGGACTTTGGATTTGGAGGTGGTAGCTGTGGGTTCCAGCTGCGTGGGTTTGCGCAGCTTGGCAGCCATTTTTAGTGATTGGTCAGAGTTGTGCCGGGAGTATACTTCAGGCAATACAGCCGTAGCAGGGACTCCCAGGCCAACAAGTCCCTCAGCTTGAAGCTGGTTTTCAATTATGGCCATTATGAACCGAGGATATAATATCCAACGATTAGCAAGTTGTTTTTGGGCCATATCCTTGAGCTCTAAAAATAGTATTTCAGAAAAATTTAAAGGTTGTTGCTCAAGGATGGAGTACATTACCTGTTGCCATCTTGTGGACATTTGATCCCATGATGAAGTCTTGGGGGCAAGGCAGACATTTACCAGGTGAAAGATGAGACGTTCGGCATCCTGGAAATGTTTCTTCAATATGGTAGATGCACTCAGGTTACCCTGGTATCCATGCTGGGCAAATGATTGATCGATTGTGCCCTTTGGATAACCAGCTGGGAAAGTGGCATCATCCAGATTGAGGGTTTGGCGAAGAATATCTGGAGTAATGACCACGTTTTGATGATGGACAAACGATTGAAGAGACTCTGTGTCATTCTCCTCAGAGACAAGAGTGACGTTTGTCCAAAATTGGTTAAGAGATTCGGCATATATGGTGGGATTTAACAGAAAAGCCGTTTTGTAAGGTGACTGAACCATTAAATCAATGGCGTTGTGAAACTTGGTCCAGTATGGCAATTTTGTGAGATGTGCGACACAGTTGTGTCGGGGTTTTAGTTGCATGGTCGCCATGGATGAAGAGAGGTTACAGAGTTTTTTGAACGTTAGGTTTGAGAAGAGAAGAAAGTAAAAACTCTGAAGGTGGGATACGATATTTAAAGGGTAGGGTTAGAAAACAACTGAAGGTTTTGGTGTTAGTCATCAGTTGTTGAAACTACTGATGACGTGGTATTAGCTTTCAGAGGTTTGGAATGACTGACCGTATTGGTGTGATCAGCAGTTGTTATAAAACAACTGAAGACTTGATTTTAACCGTCAGACGTTGAAACAGCTGAAATCTCTGATTCAGTCATCAGTAGTTATAAAACTACTGAAGATTTAGTCATCAGTGGTTATAAAACTACTGAAGATTTAGTCATCAGTAGTTATAAAACTACTGAAGACAGTTTTGACTTCAGGTGATGAAACAACTGAGGACTTGGTATTAGTCATTAGTAGTTGGGAAACTACTGAAGACTTTGGTTTTACCATCAGTTGTTGTAAACAACTGAAGACTTGGTGTTAGTCATCAGTAGTTGAGAAACTACTGAAGACATGGTTTTGCTTCAGTTGTTTAGAAAGAAACAGCAGTGGGAAACTACTGAAGACAAAAGGCTCATCAGTAGTTGTCATCAATTCATTATTGCTTTTTAGCTGTTTCATACTATCCTCAACACGTACTCATCAGACGTTTTCATCTGTTTTCAGATGTTTCATAGGACATCAGTACGTATTTGTATTTCTGACAACAGTAGTTGTAGCTACATCAGCTGTTGTAACTACATCAATTGTTTTAACAAATAAAGTACTTGAGTACTGAGAAGTTAAGCTCTAGTAGTTTAAAGAAAACTTCCAGTGGGAAAATAACTTCAGTACTATATATATGACAATTATAAACTAATGATCATCAGTACTTGTGAGCTGAGATCATCAGTAGTTGTCACTATTCTAGCTGCAGCATACCAAGCCTTAACACTAGGTTTTGGAAAGTTGTGCTATCCAAGGGCTTAGTGAAAATGTCTGCAAGCTCATCAGCACTAGGAACAAATTTTGGATCAATCAGACCTTTTTCAAAACAATCTCTAATAAAATGGTGTCTGATTTCAATATGTTTAGTCCTAGAGTGCTGGACAGGATTCTTGACAATACAAACAGCTAAAGAGCTGTCCATTAACAATGGGGTCTTAGTCTCTTTTATGCCATAATCCAATAATTGGTTTTGAAGCCAGAGTACCTGAGATGTACAGCTTGCAGCAGCAATGTACTCTGCTTCAGCAGTTGATGTAGCAACTGAGGTCTGCTTCTTACTCTGCCAAGAAATCAAGCAGTTGCCTAAGAATTGGCATCCTCCAGAAGTGGACTTTCTTGTCAACTTACACCCTGCATAGTCATTGTCAGAAAAAGCAACTAATTTACCAGAATGTCTAGTAGAATACCATAAACCTAGAGATGGAGTGCCTTGCAAATATCTAAAGATCCTCTTGACTGCAATCAAATGAGACTCCTTAGGTGCAACCTGAAATCTAGCACAAACACATGTAGCAAACATAATATCTGGTCTAGAAGCTGTTAAGTACATCAAGGACCCAATCATACATCTGTAAAGTGTTTCATCAACCACTTTACCTTTCTGATCTGTATCCAGTTGTGTGGTGTTGCACATGGGAGTAGAACAGGGCTTGCACTTTTGTAAATCAAACTTTTCCAAAAGATCTTTTGTGTATTTGGACTGATGAATGAAAATTCCATCAGCCTTTTGTTTGATTTGCAAACCCAGAAAGAACTGTAATTCTCCCATGGCACTCATTTCAAACTTCTGTTTCATCAACTTTGTAAAGGCATCACACAACTGTGGATCAGAGGATGCAAAGATAATATCATCTATATAAATTTGAACAAGTAGATTATGCTGCCCAGCTTTCTTAATGAATAAAGTCTTATCTATGGAGCCTCTAGTGAAATAACTTTCCAGAAGAAAGTTTGATAATGTCTCATACCAGGCTCTAGGAGCTTGTTTCAACCCATAGAGAGCCTTATCAAGCTTATACACCCAATTAGGATGTTTATTGTCCTCAAAACCTGGTGGTTGACATACATAAACCTCTTCTTTAATTTTTCCATACAAAAATGCACTTTTGACATCCATTTGAAAAACTTTAAGGTTGTGATAAGCAGCATAAGCTAAAAACAATCGAATTGCTTCCAGTTTGGCTACAGGGGCAAATGTTTCATTATAATCAATACCTTCCTCTTGTGAAAACCCCTGTACAACCAGTCTGGCCTTGTTCTTAACAATAACCCATTTTCATCAGTTTTGTTCCTAAACACCCATTTAGTGCCTATTGCACACTTACCTGGAGGTAGAGGAACCAGTTCCCACACTTGCTATTTCTTGAACTGAAGAAGCTCAAGCTGCATGGCTTCAACACATCCATTGTCCCTTAAAGCAATGTGATAGTTCTTTGGCTCTTGCTGACTAATGAAGAGAGCATAGAAGCAGAAATTTGACAATTGACTTCTTGTTGAAACGCCAGCATTGATATCACCAATGATTTGAGACATAGGGTGATTCTTCAGATCTTGGTACACAATAAGATCTGTGCAAGTGTTTGTAGCAGGCTCAGCAGCAACAGATGGTGATGGTGAATCATTTCCTTGAAACCAATCAGTAGATGGTAATTCAAAGGAAGTTGAAGTTGTAGAAATCTCATCAGCATTTGTTGTGGATTGTGCTACTGAAGCTACAGGAACATCAGGTCTAGCTGAATCAGGCAGTTGATCACTAAACTTGAAAAGGTGATTACTGATGTCATCATCATCATCAGTAACACTAGATGGATGACTAGCTACAGAAGATGATGGATTCATATGATCTGCAACAACAGGTGGTTGATAAGGAACATATTGCAGAATGTCCAGATCAAACAACTCCACAGGGTTGTGTAGAATTGTATCCTTAGGGGATTCATTGAACTTCACATGCAAGGTTTCTTCAACTATCTTTGTCCGACAGTTGAATACTCTATAAGCCTTGCAAGTGGCTGAATACCCAACAAAATACCCTGCATCCACCTTAGAATCAAACTTTTGGAGTTGATCCTTTGTGTTGAGAATGTAACAGGGACACCCAAATGCTCTAAAGAATGAAATCAAAGGGGCTAAATGATGTAAAACTTCATAAGGAGTTTTCATCAACTTCTGATTTACTAAGGCTCTATTCTATACATAGCAGGCTGTATTGACAGCTTCAGCCCAAAATGTCAGTGGCAGACCAGAATCAGCCAACATGGACCTTGCAGCTTCAATGAGGGTCCTGTTCTTTCTCTCCACTACTCCATTTTGCTCTGGAGTCCTTGGGATGCTATACTGCCTCTTGATTCCCTTTGACAAGTAAAACTCATCAAGAGTGTGGTTTCTGAATTCAGTACCATTGTCACTCCTCACACACTTAACTGGTAGGGAATACTGCTTCTCAACGTGTAACACAAAGTTCATAATGGACTGAGCAGCCTCATCCTTTGAATGCAAGAAGAAGGTCCATACATATCTAGAGTAATCATCCACAATTACCAGACAGTATTTCTTCTTTGCCATACTCATTACCTTCACAGGACCAAAAAGATCCATGTGCAGTAGTTATAAGCAGGCATTAGAGTTGGACTCTTCTATGGTTGGGAATGAAACTTTATGCTGTTTCCCTTTTAAGCATGCAGTGCAGATTTCATCACAATTGAACTCCTTTATTGGAAGACCTCTCACTAAACTCTTGTGGATCAGCTGATTCATGTTTTTGAGATTAACATGACCCAGCCTTCGATGCCACAGTTTAGATTCTTGGAGAGAGGCCTTGGAGAACAAGCATGGATGGCCTCTCAACTCAATTTTCTTTGACAGATCCAAAGCATATACTCTTCCTATCCTGTTAGCCTTCAGGAGAGTATTATCATCTAGTACTTTGTCAATCAGGCTCAGAACCTTGGAAGACAGAATCCTACAGTTCTGGCTTGTGAAAAGAGCAACATGTCCTTTGTCACACATCTGACTGACACTCAACAGATTGTATTTGAGATTCTCCACATGGTTGACATCATCAAATCTAATATCTCCATTAGACACAAATCCTTTTCCAATGATGTAACCTTTAGCATCATTTCCAAATGAGACAAATCCTTCTTTCCTGAGAGTAATCATGAAGAAGAGAGCTGATCCCAGTCATGTGCATGGATCCTCCACTGTCCACATACCAGATGCTTCTTGGCATGCTGAAGAACCCTACACAATCATAAGAAGCTAGTTAGCTTTGGAGACCCAAACCTTTTTGGTTTTGGGACTGACTTTATCAACAGATTTAACCATAGCTGGTTTCTCATGATTAACAGCTGATGAAGATGGAGATGGTGCTAAAATGGATTTGGGCCTGGAATTCCTCTTCAGTGGTTTGATCACAGTGGCTTCAAGTTGGTTAACTCTCCCCAACAGATGCTGAACCATCATAACAAGCTGTGTCTGATTTGACACTCTAGAGCTTGTTTTTGATGAGTTCCTATGACCCACCATTTCCTCCTTCTTAGATTTCACAGACTTAGTTTTATGTTTATCATGAGGAACAATATCAGCTGTCTTCTGATAAACCGTATCCTTCTTAGTGGATTTGGGTAAGGCCTTGGGTTTATCAGGTTGAGATGATTGTGGTACAAACTTGGTTTTAAACTCAGTTTCCATTTTATTTATTTCTAGTTTAACGAGCTCATCCCTTTGGAGCTTTAAACCCTTTTTGTACCAACATTCATCAGATAGATGATTGAATTTACCACAAATTTCACATGGTTTATTCTTCATCTTGGACATCTTTACTGCTGAAGTGGAAACTACTGAAGGTGTGATCTTCAGTACTTTCCTCCTATCAATACTAGGTACTAAAGGATTTGTAACAGCTGAAGACTGGTAATTCAACTGTTTTTCATCCGTCCTAATAGACTGTTTGATGGATTCCTCAGCAGTTGTTAGTCCTTGTATTGCAACTGATTTGAAATGCTTTTCAGATGTTAGGTCTCTTTCAATACTTGGGGTACATTGAGGAACAACATCTGAAGTACTCAGCTTCATATGAGTCTTAGTAGTTAGATCATCAGTCAATTTATTTGTTGAGATCTTAACACTGGTTTCATTCTCTGACTCACACGATAATGTGGTTTGGAGATTGCTTTCACTTTCAGACTTAACTATGGAGTTAGGTGTAAAGTCTGTTGGTGGAGCAGTATGGTTGTAACCAATGCCAAACTTCACATTTGAAGCAGTTTGCTTGCTAAGAAGCATTTCAAATCCCTTGCATGATGAGACCAAGCGTTCACACTCAACTTGGGTCACTGCAAGTTTTTCTTTGAGACTCCTGTGGTCTTCCAGAATAACCTCTAGCTTGGCCTTTTCATCATTTAATTGGCATTTAAGCTTATAAATCTCATCACTTTTACTGTTAAGAGCAGACTCATACTCAGCTTTACTTTTGAAAATGGTTTTCTCAAGCTCAAGTTTTTTATTTATTAATGCTACATTTGCCTCTCTAATAGAGACAAAGGCAGCTATGCATGATTCAGAACATAACTTGGGTTTAGCCTCTGAAGATACCTAAGTTACCTGTGAAGATGATGCATTTGAACAGGAACCCTCAGTAGACTCCAGGGCCATGAGAGCAAGATTTCCAAAAGGGTGTTCACCACCATGTTGACTAGCACCAGTATAGTATTGCTCAGTGTGACCAGAAAAGTTATCAGGTAAGCTACTCCAGTCAACGACTCCAAGTGTGAAGAAGCTGTGATGAGGTTGTGATTGAGATGGAGATGGTTAAGGTTCTGGTAGAGCATGAGATTATGGTACAATAGGAGCTTGAGCTTGATTTGACTGTGGCATATAATAGCAGGGATAAGGATATGGCATTTGACCCTGAGGAACAAAATATGCAGGAGATTGAGGGTGTGATGAATGACTAGAACCAGCAGAGTGTTGCCCTTTGAATTGTGAATTGTTATTTGGAAAAGTCAAAAAGGGTGCAGAAGTGTTAGATCAAGTTGATCTACACTCTCTTGCAAAGTGTCCAAGCCTGTGGCATTTGTGACACTTCAACTTGCTCTTGTCAAAACCGACTTTGGTTTTGTCAGAGAGTCCAGGAAATTTCCTGCCAGTTCTCTTGTAGAATTTCTGAGATCTGATATTGATCAAGGCCATTTGGCTCAAAATATCCATCTCTTCTAAATCATCATCAGCAATGCCCTTCAAATCATCCATGATAAAGCATAGATTGTCACTATTATTACCAGAATGACAATCAACACTCACAAAGGCATGATTAGAATTGTTTGAGGTGAAATCAATATGCTCATCATAGTGGCATTCTGATCCTGCATACTCTGATTCATGACTTACCAAGGCAGTGTTTCCTGGTACAAAATCATCAGTGAGCTTTCCAGATGATGAAAGTTTTCGTTTCTATTCTATCTCTCTCTCAAATGTGAGAAATTTCCCATGGAGTTGGGTGAGAGATAGTTTGTCTAAACTTGCACTGGAGCGTAGGACAAGAAGACTTGAGAACCATAAGTAACGGTTTAAATCTTTGAAGATCATTCGGTTTAGATTCCCAATATCTTTGGATATATTAAGAGTCATACACACGTTGGTCAAGGTATAGAAATAGATACATGAAACGCCCAACGTGTAGCGATGTTTAAATGTAGGAGTTGAAATGTAGAATGGGTTCAATATTAA
Source organism: Flaveria trinervia (assembly GCA_025506515.1). Classification (NCBI taxonomy): domain Eukaryota; kingdom Viridiplantae; phylum Streptophyta; class Magnoliopsida; order Asterales; family Asteraceae; genus Flaveria; species Flaveria trinervia. The sequence continues at coordinate 18,780,027 of CM046444.1, forward strand.
CAGGAACATTACATATGTTAAAAATAAGAAGATATTGAAACTTTGGTGATAAACCAGTTCAAAAAAAAATCAAAGATTTTTAAGATACAAAGAGGATGGTTCCATTTGGTAATGCATTACCATTTGGAATCGTTGACACGTCAAGGTAAATTGACCCATTTGCCTTAGAGATTTGTGTATATTGACCATAGTTTATCACTCATCCCAGAAATCCCCAGGTAAGCATAACTGGTCTCGCAATGAGATTTATACGATATGCTTGCCTTAGCCCGAAGGCCTTTTGCCAGGAAATCTAGAATACAGGTGTCTATGTGTCACACAAATTTCTTTGGTTCATAGAATCAAAACCTTGATGAGATTTTCATAGATTAGACATAGAGTCTAAGGAATTGAACCCAGATGATAAGTGTAGATTCCACATGTCGTTAAGAATAGGTTTAGGAAGTTCATTTGTCGGGGAGAATCAAAGAGTTAAAGTTAAGTTTAGGGAGACAAGTAACTAAGTTTTAAACATTATGCTAAGGCATCAAGTTGCACAAAAGGCATAGCATTATGTAGCATGTAAACAATAAGTAAGCACAAAAGTATAATGATCTTTCTATGAGGTTCATGCAACTATAGTCTACGTCACCATTTCTAATAACCTAAATCCCTATAGTTATGGGCTCTGATACCAATCTGTCACACCCCAACCTTGACGGCGGAATCGTCGAGATGTGAGGGTTACGGTTGTTCACAGCCACATAACGCTATTTATTTATTCCAAATATATTAATTATAAGATTCAATTGTAACATTACAAGCAAAAGTTTCAACAAAGAATACATCATGTACGAATGCTACAAAAAATATGAACATCCATTTTATCTCTAGGTCCAATCCTAGATGTGACAAGCTTCAAAGAGTAGAACACATACTTGAGGTATTCCTGAAACATGTTAAAAATAAAAGGTCAACATAAAAATGTTGGTGAGCATTCCATAGTTTTAATACATAGATTATATAAAAGATGGCAATTCAAGTCATAAGTTAGTGAATAAGTGATTAGGGATGTTATGAACAATGCAACAATCAAACCTCGACAAAGTTTTTACAAGTCTCAAACGTTTACAAGATTATACGATCAGCTAAGTGTACTTGGATCAACCAAAGCAGGCTTGTCTTGCCCATAGATCTATGACTTCGCTGGGCTAGCAAAAGTTAATGATTGTACATATAACGCCATAACATGGTAACACAAAAGTTCAACTAACCATAACTTTTCATGATGAATTGCCATAAAGATTACAAGTCTCAAATAAGTTTACAAGTGCAATGATAATAAGTTAACATGTTTCACCCCAAAGTGTGAAAATAAGCAAAAAGGGGTATGGAAATACTCACAAGATGTAAATAATATGATGATAAGAATGCAGACGAGGCTCCAACGATTTCTTTTACAAGTTGCCTAAACGTATAGATCCCAAGATTATGTTCGATAATAAAATTATCATTTAGACATGATCTAGAGTTTCAATTGGGATTTGGGGGTTAAATAATGAAATAATGAATCGTTTATGTTTTGGTTTAATAAATATAATATAAATCAATTAAGTCCAAGAATGATTAAAAAGGTCTTAATAATTTAAATTATTGATTTAATAGAAATTAAGTTTAATATGTGAAAATAAATAATTAATTACTTGATAAAGGGAATTTATTAAATACTTATTTAAATGACTTTAAAATTATTTAAAATCATTTTATAAAGTTTTGAATTTTTTTTAAATTATTATAAAAATCTTTAATATAAGATTTTAGTAACAAAAATGAAATATAATATATTTTTACAGGTTTCAAGAGTTTAAATAAAAGTTAGATAATATTAATAAATATGATATAACATGATTAGATGGATAATTAATTATAAGTATTTATTTAAATAATCATTTATATGTTACACATTTATAGTATTTGTAATATGCAGGTTTGAAGGTTTTTGAAATAATTCACGTTTAGACTATAATATGTTTGTAATCTATACAAGACTTAATAATATTTTTATAACCTTTTTATTATTTTTTTAAAAAGTTTATTAAATTTATAAGTTATAAGTTTATAAAACCTTTAAAAAAATAATTAATAACTTTTACTTTGATTTAATAATATATAAGTATAATTTTTTGAAGTTAAAGATATATAAATTGGCTTTAAAAAAAAGATGCCGGAGGCTGGGTTCGAACCCAAGACCTCCGGTTCAATAGAGTAGAGTGGTAACCAGTTGGGCTAAAGCCTAGTATTTGTTTTAAATTACAAATCAATTAATAAAAATTATCTTTCAAATAAACCCCAATCCATATGAACCCTAAAATCAATTTGATCAAATTGACGACGAATTCGAAGTTGTTAATGAAATTAAAGTTAGGGCTTTGATTCGCCAAGTAAAACGAGCATATAGATGCTCTTAATTACCTGGATTAGTTTTGTTTGGTTAGCAAACAAGAACAGGAACACGTGCGATCGTGGAGACATCAAACAGAACTGATTCTTGGTAGTTTGATTCGATGGACCACTTTAAAAGCTTCGTATGATGGTAACAACCAAAAGCCCTCCAACAATTTTGATTTAAGATGCCTAGAAGAGGCGTTCGAGTTATGAATTGGTTTCGGTTGTTTCGCGTATAATATGATTATAGTTCTATGATGTTAACAACAATATGTGATATGTATGAATTCGCAATCATCCTCAGAGCGTTTTTGTTCATTTAATTTGGTTAAATGTGTTAGTGATTGAGGCATAACCGTTCGAAAGTTGAATGCGATGTTCGGTTCTTAGTTGAATGTTCTTAATATCAATTAAAATCGAATTAATATAGGAAAACAGGTTCGAATCAAGATAGTTAAGGGTTAGAACGGTCTGATTGCATTCAATTCGATGGTTTGTTGAGGTTTGGTGGTCGCCGGAGCGAAGGCCGGAGGTTGGCGGGAAAGAAGAGGGCCAACGAGGGGTGGGGGATGGTTTGGGTTGTGATTTAGAAATAATTACATTTTTGGTCCCTCTACTTTCATTGGTATTATTTTATGTCAATCTTTTAAAACCAAGTTTCAAAAATTACATTTTGAACCTCAAACTTATAACATTCTTGTTTTTAAATTATTTAAAACTTCACTAAATAAATCACTAGTTTATAAAAATTTTATAGACTTCACATGTATTTGTAGAATATCAATAATATATTTAAGTTTGATAATTTACATTTATAACGAGATAAAACATCATAAATTTATAAAACTTTAAATCAAAAAATTATAATAACTTTTTTAAATGATTTGATAAATAATAAATACTTAGTTTGAAAAATGACGGATGTTACAGTCTCCCCTACTTTAAGAAATTTCGTCCCGAAATTTAATCACAAAGTAGACTAATTTCAAGGATACAAGGAGACTTATGATGAAAGATAAGCGTACTAACGAACTGTGGTTGCCGTTCGATTTGGGTGAGATGTTTTCACTTTATGGAACCTTACAAGTCTCTTGACATAATGAATACCAATTTGAACTCTTCCAGTGAAATACGAGACTCTTTGAAAGTTGGCACATGAAACGTTGGAAGACGATGACGAGTTACCGTGGTATATTAGACAACATCTAGAACGTATTTATGTAATAAAGTGATGACTTGAAATCAATGAAAGACCATCAATTGTATGAAAGGTTAACCGTCGGAATTTAAGAATCCCAAACGTCACCGAAACGATCTTAACACATATCTTGTGAATGTATATTGCTCCTTTGACCAGACCGTCGGTCTAAGAATAATACGATATGCGAAGATTTTGGAATGAGTTCACAATGATGACTAGAAACATTGCTAATAGCAGGAAAATGAATCGATCATTAAAATTAACGATCGATATTTACCGACATACCACGGTATACGACTATTTGAAACCGCTACAAGTCAATTTCTCGACCCGTTATCCCACATAAATCAAATGAATTTTAGTCAATCGGTCTATAATGCACCAATTGTCATCATGACAGGTAAGATAAGAGGCACTTAGTGAATGAAAAGTTAAACAGGAGATTCATAGGATCACGAATGTTAGGTCTTGTCATATGTGAAGGTAAGACACTTGGATACATACCAAGTTACGTCTTTCCTTTATGCCAAACCCATGACTACAAGTTACGAAGGTTTATGAACCTCCACGTCACAATGTAAGTAATAACGAGTCTCGTTAGTCAAAACCAAGATAGAGTTTTAAAGATTTCCAAGGTTAAGGGTTCAAAAGTGATTCAAAGAGTAACGCAAACAATAAGACATGCATTTGTAACATGTTTTGCAAGGTAACAAATTCCAAATATAGATTGCATACGTAGTTCATCAAACCCATAAGTACAGTCGAGAACATTCGTATGACTAGAAAGACATAACCACAAGTTGATAATGTCTTTATTTAGTAGAAAGATGTTTAAGAAGACTACCATCACACAATCATGTGTTGATGATATCTCAAAATGAAAGTTGATAAGTAGGGAATAAATGGTTCGATATAGCTAGATCAAATCAAAACATAAGGATAAAGGGAAAGAAATCATTTTAAGAATTTAAATGCTCCAAGCTTGGAATCAACATCAACCTAGAGCGATCGGGTCTCCTTTCAAGTTCAGAGATCATGCTTTGGCTTGATAGGTCGAAACACTAACATTGTTTCACCTGCTAGTTAGTACATGTTTCTCGTCACTTGATTACAAACTTGGTAAGTTGAAGATCAAGAAATGAGAATAGTCATCAAGGTGTGGTTTTCACTCCTAACTTGATGGTGTCTTCTCAAGGTATGACCTCTAACTTACCAATCAAAAAGCTCGATCCAACTCATTATTGAGGATCCATAGAATAAAACGAGGTAACTCACCATTAAGGTAAGGGACATCACTCCTATCTTAACGGTGAAGTTTTACAAAAACAAAATATAACAAGATGAACTTCTTCATCAAAATCCAGAATTCACTCGTACTTTGATGAAGTCGTCTCATTGAACAAATAATTCATAAAGATGATATTATCATCAAGGTATGGAATTCACGCCTATCTTGATGATTGAATTTCATAATAGCAAGAAAACAATCGAAGATTGACATTTGTCACCAAAGTATGGGTTTCAATCCTATTTTAGTGAGATCATGTCATTTGTGAAATGCCATTCCAAAGAAATAATTGAAGTCAATCCTCAAGATAAGGTAATCACCCCAATCCAGAGGATGAAATTTCATAAACCATGTGATTGGAAACCATTTATCGAAACGAATAGAGAATCATCAAAGTAAGGGAATCACCCCTGTTTTGATGAGTTAGAATCATTTATGAGATACAAATGTTCTTAGTTATAGGTTGACTTACAAACTCTTGCATCTCCCATGGTGCAAACGGTATGAATTTTGACATATCGGCGAAAAGAAAAAGAATATCAATTAGAAATTCAGGAAATTTCAAGTTACATCACTGTAACAAAAGAGAAAATCATGCTTACGAGCTTAGGATCAAAGTTCAAGATAACAGAATTTGTTGTGGTGTTCAGATCTTGGATGGTTTCAATCGGGAAGACGAAATCAAGGGCAGGAATTATTCAACCCTCAATGAGATGTGAACATTCGATTCACAATCGAAAGGAAATACATGGACTTCTCAGGATATGAGGTCAACCATAGCCTTATTGAAGACATGCGTACTTATAAGTGATCACTCATCTCAAGGGTTTCGATTCAAGTAAATGGATTCAGTGATCGAGGTCAAATCACCATTTACACTTTGCCTAGACAAAGTATCCCGAGATGTAGGAATTCCACCTACAACATTTCATGTTCTTAGTTATGGGACACATCCTTAAGAAGACTTGAGAACCATAAGTAACGGTTTAAATCTTTGAAGATCATTCGGTTTAGATTCCCAATATCTTTGGATATATTAAGAGTCATGCACACGTTGGTCAAGGTATAGAAATAGATACATGAAACGCCCAACGTGTAGCGAGTTTAAATGTAGGAGTTGAAATGTAGAATGGGTTCAATATTACAAGAACATTATATATGTTAAAAATAAGAAGATAGTTGAAACTTTGGTGATAAACAGTTCAAAAAGAAAATCAAAGATTTTTAAGATACAAAGAGGATGGTTCCATTTGGTAATGCATTACCATTTGGAATCGTTGACAGTCAAGGTAAATTGACCCATTTGCCTTAGAGATTTGTGTATATTGACCATAGTTATCACTCATCCCAGAAATCCCCAGGTAAGCATACTGGTCTCGCAATGAGATTTATACGATATGCTTGCCTTAGCCCGAAGGCCTTTTGCCAGGAAATCTAGAATACAGGTGTCTATGTTTCACACAAATTTCTTTGGTTCATAGAATCAAAACCTTGATGAGATTTTCATAGATTAGACATAGAGTCTAAGGAATTGAACCCAGATGATAAGTGTAGATTCCACATGTCGTTAAGAATAGGTTTAGGAAGTTCATTTGTCGGGGAGAATCAAAGAGTTAAAGTTAAGTTTAGGGAGACAAGTAACTAAGTTTTAAACATTATGCTAAGGCATCAAGTTGCACAAAAGGCATAGCATTATGTAGCATGTAAACAATAAGTAAGCACAAAAGTATAATGATCTTTCTATGAGGTTCATGCAACTATAGTATAGGTCACCATTCTAATAACCTAAATACCTATAGTTATGGGCTCTGATACCAATCTGTCACACCCCAACCTTGACGGCGGAATCGTCGAGATGTGAGAGGGTTACGGTTGTTCACAGCCACATAACGCTATTTATTTATTCCAAATATATTAATTATAAGATTCAATTGTAACATTACAAGCAAAAGTTTCAACAAAGAATACATCATGTACGAATGCTATAAAAATATGAACATCCATTTTATCTATAGGTCCAATCCTAGATGTGACAAGCTTCAAAGAGTAGAACACATACTGAGGTATTCCTGAAACATGTTAAAAATAAAAGGTCAACATAAAAATGTTGGTGAGCATTCCAGTTTTTAATACATATAGATTATAAAAGATGACAATTCAAGTCATAAGTTAGTGAATAAAGTGATTAGGGATGTTATGAACAATGCAACAATCAAACCTCGACAAAGTTTTTACAAGTCTCAAACGTTTACAAGATTATACGATCAGCTAAGTGTACTTGGATCAACCAAAGCAGGCTTGTCTTGCCCATAGATCTATGACTTCGTGGACTAGCAATAGTTAATGATTGTACATATAACGCCATAACATGGTAATCACAAAAGTTCAACTAACCACAACTTTTCATGATGAATTGCCATAAAGATTACAAGTCTCAAATAAGTTTACAAGTGCAATGATAATAAGTTAACATGTTTCACCCCAAAGTGTGAAAATAAGCAAAAAGGGGTATGGAAATACTCACAAGATGTAAATAATATGATGATAAGAATGCAGACGAGGCTCCAACGATTTCTTTTACAAGTTGCCTAAACGTATAGATAGATCCAAGATTATGTTCGATAATAAAATTATCATTTAGACATGATCTAGAGTTTCAATTGGGATTTGGGGGTTAAATAATGAAATAATGAATCGTTTATGTTTTGGTTTAATAAATATAATATAAATCAATTAAGTCCAAGAATGATAAAAGGTCTTAATAATTTAAATTATTGATTTAATAGAAATTAAGTTAATATGTGAAAATAAATAATTAATTACTTGATAAAGGGAATTTATTAAATACTTATTTAAATGACTTTAAAATTATTTAAAATCATTTTATAAAGTTTTGAATTTTTTTTTAATTATTATAAAAATCTTATAATATAAGATTTTAGTGACAAAAATGAAATATAATATATTTTTTATAGGTTTCAAGAGTTTAAATAAAATTTTAGATAATATTAACTAAATATGATATAACATGATTAGATGGATAATTAATTATTTAAGTATTTATTTAAATAATCATTTATATGTTACACATTTATAGTATTTGTAATATGTAGGTTGAAGTGTTTTTGAAATAATTCACGTTTAGACTATAATATGTTTGTAATCTATACAAGACTTAATAAATTTTATAACCTTTTATTATTTTTAAAAAGTTTATAAATTTATGAGTTATAATTTATAAAACCTTTAAAAAAATAATTTAATAACTTTTACTTTGATTTTAATATTAAGTATAATTTTTTGAAGTTCAAGATATATAATTGGCTTTAAAAAAAAGATGCCGGAGGCTGGGTTCGAACCCAAGACCTCCGGTTCAATAGAGTAGAGTGGTAACCAGTTGGGCTAAAACCTAGTATTTGTTTTAAATTACAAATCAGTTAATAAAAATTATCTTTCAAATAAACCTCAATCCATATGAACCCTAAAATCAATTTGATCAAATTGACGACGAATTCGAAGTTGTTAACGAAATTAAAGTTAGGGCTTTGATTCGCCAAGTAAAACGAGCATATAGATGCTCTTAATTACCTGGATTAGGTTTGTTTTGTTAGCAACAAGAACAGGAACACGTGCGATCGTGGAGACATCAAACAGAACTGATTCTTGGTAGTTTGATTCGATGGACCACTTGAAAAGCTTCGTATGATGGTAACAACCAAAAGCCCTCCAACAATTTTGATTTAAGATGCCTAGAAGAGGCGTTCGAGTTATGAATTGGTTTCGGTTGTTTCGCGTATAATATGATTATAGTTCTACGATGTTAACAAAATAGGTGATATGTATGAATTCGCAATCATCCTCAGAGCGTTTTTGTTCATTTAATTTGGTTAAATGTGTTGGTGATTGAGGCATAACCGTTCGAAAGTTGAATGCGATGTTCGGTTCTTAGTTGAATGTTCTTAATATCAATAAAATCGAATTAATATAGGAAAACAGGTTCGAATCAAGATAGTTAAGGGTTAGAACGGTCTGATTGCATTCAATTCGATGGTTTGTTGAGGTTTTGGTGGCCGCCGGAGCGAAGGCCGGAGGTTGGCCGGGAAAGAAGAGGGCCGACGAGGGGTGGGGGATGGTTTGGTTGTGATTTAGAAATAATTACATTTTTGTCCCTCTACTTTCATTGGTTATTATTTTATGTCAATCTTTTAAAACCAAGTTTCAAAAATTACATTTTGAACCTCAAACTTATAACATTCTTGTTTTTAAATTATTTAAAACTTCACTAAATAAATCACTAGTTTATAAAACTTTTATAGACTTCACATGTATTTGTAGAATATCAATAATATATTTAAGTTTGATAATTTACATTTATAACGAAGATAAAACATCATAAATTTATAAAACTTTAAATCAAAAAATTATAATAACTTGTTTAAATGATTTGATAAATAATAAATACTTAGTTTGAAAAATGACGGATGTTACAGTCTCCCCTACTTTAAGAAATTTCGTCCCGAAATTTAATCACAAAGTAGAATAATTTCAAGGATACAAGGAGACTTATGATGAAAGATAAGCGTACTAACGAACTGTGGTTGGCGTTCGATTATGGGTGAGATGTTTTCACTTTATGGAACCTTACAAGTCTCTTGACATAATGCATACCAATTTGAACTCTTCCAGTGAAATACGAGACTCTTTCAAAATTGGCACATGAAACGTTGGAAGACGATGACGAGTTACCGTGGTATATTAGACAACATCTAGAACGTATTTATGTAATAAAGTGATGACTTGAAATCAATGAAATACCATCAATTGTATGAAAGGTTAACGTCGGAATTTAAGAATCCCAAACGTCACCGAAACGATCTTAACACATATCTTGTGAATGTATATTGCTCCTTTGACCAGACCGTCGGTCTAAGAATTATACGATATGCGAAGATTTTGGAATGAGTTCACAATGATGACTAGAAACATTGCTAATAGCAGGAAAATGAATCGATCATTAAAATTAACGATCGATATTACCGACATACCACGGTATACGACTATTTGAAACCGCTACAAGTCAATTTCTCGACCCGTTATCCACATAAATCAAATTGAATTTTAGTCAATCGGTCTATAATGCACCAATTGTCATCATGACAGGTAAGATAAGAGGCACTTAGTGAATGAAAAGTTAAACAGGAGATTCATAGGATCACGAATGTTAGGTCTTGTCATATGTGAAGGTAAGACACTTGGATACATACCAAGTTACGTCTTTTCCTTTATGCCAAACCCATGACTACAAGTTAAGAAGGTTTATGAACCTCCACGTCACAATGTAAGTAATAACGAGTCTCGTTAGTCAAAACCAAGATAGAGTTTAAAAATTTCCAAGGTAAGGGTTCAAAGGTGATTCAAAGAGTAACGCAAACAATAAGACATGCATTTGTAACCATGTTTTGCAAGGTAACAAATTTCCAAATATAGATTGCATACGTAGTTCATCAAACCCATAAGTACAGTCGAGAACATTCGTAAGACTAGAAAGACATAACCACAAGTTGATAATGTCTTTATTAGTAGAAAGATTGTTTAAGAAGACAACCATCACACAATCATGTGTTGACGATATCTCAAAATGAAAGTGATAAGTAGGGAATAAATGGTTCGATATAGCTAGATCAAATCAAAACATAAGGATAAAGGGAAAGAAATCATTTTAAGAATTTAAATGCTCCAAGCTTGGAATCAACATCAACCTAGAGCGATCGGGTCTCCTTTCAAGTTCAGAGATCATGCTTTGGCTTGATAGGTCGAACACTACATCAACCTTGTTCCCTGCTAGTTAGTACATGTTTCTCGTCACTTGATTACAAACTTGGTAAGTTGAAGATCAAGAAATGAGAATAGTCATCAAGGTGTGGTTTTCACTCCTAACTTGATGGTGTCTTCTCAAGGTATGACCTCTAACTTACCAATCAAAAGCTCGATCCCAACTCATTATTGAGGATCCATAAATAAACGAGGTAACTCACCATTAAGGTAAGGGACATCACTCCTATCTTAACGGTGAAGTTTTACAAAAACAAAATATAACAAGATGAACTTCTTCATCAAAATCCAGAATTCACTCCTACTTTGATGAAGTCGTCTCATTGAACAAATACAATTCATAAAGATGATATTATCATCAAGGTATGGAATTCACGCCTATCTTGATGATTGAATTTCATAATAGCAAGAAAACAATCGAAGATTGACATTTGTCACCAAAGTATGGGTTTCAATCCTATTTTGGTGAGATCATGTCATTTGTGAAATGCCATTCCAAAGAAATAATTGAAGTCAATCCTCAAGATAAGGTAATCACCCCAATCCAGAGGATGAAATTTCATAAACCACGCGATTGGAAACCATTTATCGAAACGAATAGAGAATCATTAAAGTAAGGGAATCACCCCTGTTTTGATGAGTTAGAATCATTTATGAGATACAAATGTTCTTAGTTATAGGTTGACTTACAAACTCTTGCATCTCCCATGGTGAAACGGTATGAATTTTGACATATCGGCGAAAAGAAAAAGAATATCAATTAGAAATTCAGGAAATTTCAAGTTACATCACTGTAACAAAAGAGAAAATCATGCTTACGAGCTTAGGATCAAAGTTAGAGATAACAGAATTTGTTGTGGTGTTCAGATCTTGGATGGTTTCAATCGGAAGACGAAATCAAGGGCAGGAATTATTCAACACCTCAATGAGATATGAACATTCGATTCACAATCGAAAGGAAATACATGGACTTCTCAGGATATGAGGTCAACCATAGCCTTATTGAAGACATGCGTACTTATAAGTGATCACTCATCTCAAGGGTTTCGATTCAAGTAAATGGATTCAGTGATCGAGGCAAATCACCATTTACACTTTGCCTAGACAAAGTATCCCGAGATGTAGGAATTCCACCTACAACATTTCATGTTCTTAGTTATGGGACACATCCTTAAGAAGACTTGAGAACCATAAGTAATGGTTTAAATCTTTGAAGATCATTCGGTTTAGATTCCCAATATCTTTGGATATATTAAGAGTCATGCACACGTTGGTCAAGGTATAGAAATAGATACATGAAACGCCCAACGTGTAGTGATGTTTAATGTAGGAGTTGAAATGTAGAATGGGTTCAATATTAACAGGAACATTATATATGTTAAAAATAAGAAGATATTGAAACTTTGGTGATAAACCAGTTCAAAAAAAATCAAAGATTTTTAAGATACAAAGAGGATGGTTCCATTTGGTAATGCTTACCATTTGGAATCGTTGACACGTCAAGGTAAATTGACCCATTTTCCTTAGAGATTTATGTATATTGACCATAGTTTATCACTCATCCCAGAAATCCCCAGGTAAGCATAACTGGTCTCGCAATGAGATTTATACGATATGCTTGCCTTAGCCCGAAGGCCTTTTGCCAGGAAATCTAGAATACAGGTGTCTATGTTTCACACAAATTTCTTTGGTTCATAGAATCAAAACCTTGATGAGATTTTCATAGATTAGACATAGAGTCTAAGGAATTGAACCCAGATGATAAGTGTAGATTCCACATGTCGTTAAGAATAGGTTTAGGAAGTTCATTTGTCGGGGAGAATCAAAGAGTTAAAGTTAAGTTTAGGGAGACAAGTAACTAAGTTTTAAACATTATGCTAAGGCATCAAGTTGCACAAAAGGCATAGCATTATGTAGCATGTAAACAATAAGTAAGCACAAAAGTATAATGATCTTTCTATGAGGTTCATGCAACTATAGTATAGGTCACCATTTCTAATAACCTAAATACCTATAGTTATGGGCTCTGATACCAATCTGTCACACCCCAACCTTGACGGCGGAATCGTCGAGATGTGAGGGTTACGGTTGTTCACAGCCACATAACGCTATTTATTTATTCCAAATATATTAATTATAAGATTCAATTGTAACATTACAAGCAAAAGTTTCAACAAAGAATACATCATGTACGAATGCTATAAAAAATATGAACATCCATTTTATCTATAGGTCCAATCCTAGATGTGACAAGCTTCAAAGAGTAGAACACATACTTGAGGTATTCCTGAAACATGTTAAAAATAAAAGGTCAACATAAAAATGTTGGTGAGCATTCCATAGTTTTTAATACATAGATTATATAAAAGATGACAATTCAAGTCATAAGTTAGTGAATAAAGTGATTAGGGATGTTATGAACAATGCAACAATCAAACCTCGACAAAGTTTTTACAAGTCTCAAACGTTTACAAGATTATACGATCAGCTAAGTGTACTTGGATCAACCAAAGCAGGCTTGTCTTGCCCATAGATCTATGACTTCGCTGGACTAGCAATAGTTAATAATTGTACATATAACGCCATAACATGGTAATCACAAAAGTTCAACTAACCACAACTTTTCATGATGAATTGCCATAAAGATTACAAGTCTCAAATAAGTTTACAAGTGCAATGATAATAAGTTAACATGTTTCACCCCAAAGTGTGAAAATAAGCAAAAAGGGATATGGAAATACTCACAAGATGTAAATAATATGATGATAAGAATGCAGACGAGGCTCCAACGATTTCTTTTACAAGTTGCCTAAACGTATAGATCACAAGATTATGTTCGATAATAAAATTATCATTTAGACATGATCTAGAGTTTCAATTGGGATTTGGGGGTTAAATAATGAAATAATGAATCGTTTATGTTTTGGTTTAATAAATATAATATAAATCAATTAAGTTCAAGAATGATTAAAAAGGTCTTAATAATTTAAATTATTGATTTAATAGAAATTAAGTTTAATATGTGAAAATAAATAATTAATTACTTGATAAAGGGAATTTATTAAATACTTATTTAAATGACTTTAAAATTATTTAAAATCATTTTATAAAGTTTTGAATTTTTTTAAAATTATTATAAAAATCTTATAATAAGATTTTAGTAACAAAAATGAAATATAATATTTTTTTATAGGTTTCAAGAGTTTAAATAAAAGTTTAGATAATATTAACTAAATATGATATAACATGATTAGATGGATAATTAATTATTTAAGTATTTATTAAATAATCATTTATATGTTACACATTTATAGTATTTGTAATATGTAGGTTTGAAGTGTTTTTGAAATAATTCACGTTTAGACTATAATATGTTTGTAATCTATACAAGACTTAATAATATTTTTATAACCTTTTTATTATTTTTTTAAAAGTTTATTAAATTTATGAGTTATAAGTTTATAAAACCTTTAAAAAAATAATTTAATAATTTCTAAAATATTTTAGTTATTAAAATAACTTTTACTTTGATTTAATAATATATAAGTATAATTTTTTGAAGTTCAAGATATATAAATTGGCTTTAAAAAAAAGATGCCGGAGGCTGGGTTCGAACCCAAGACCTCCGGTTCAATAGAGTAGAGTGGTAACCAGTTGGGCTAAAGCCTATTATTTGTTTTAAATTACAAATCAATTAATAAAAATTATCTTTCAAATAAACCCCAATCCATATGAACCCTAAAATCAATTTGATCAAATTGACGACGAATTCGAAGTTGTTAACGAAATTAAAGTTAGGGCTTTGATTCGCCAAGTAAAACCGAGCATATAGATGCTCTTAATTACCTGGATTAGTTTTGTTTGGTTAGCAAACAAGAACAGGAACACGTGCGATCGTGGAGACATCAAACAGAACTGATTCTTGGTAGTTTGATTCGATGGACCACTTGAAAAGCTTCGTATGATGGTAACAACCAAAAGCCCTCCAACAATTTTGATTTAAGATGTCTAGAAGAGGCGTTCGAGTTATGAATTGGTTTCGGTTGTTTCGCGTATAATATGATTATAGTTCTACGATGTTAACAACAATAGGTTATATGTATGAATTCGCAATCATCCTCAGAGCGTTTTTGTTCATTTAATTTGGTTAAATGTGTTAGTGATTGAGGCATAACCATTCGAAAGTTGAATGCGATGTTCGGTGCTTAGTTGAATGTTCTTAATATCAATTAAAATCGAATTAATATAGGAAAACAGGTTCGAATCAAGATAGTTAAGGGTTAGAACGGTCTGATTGCATTCAATTCGATGGTTTGTTGAGGTTTTGGTGGTCGCCGGAGCGAAGGCCGGAGGTTGGCCGGAAAGAAGAGGGCCGACGAGGGGTGGGGGATGGTTTGGGTTGTGATTTAGAAATAATTACATTTTTGGTCCCTCTACTTTCGTTGGTTATTATTTTATGTCAATCTTTTAAAACCAAGTTTCAAAAATTACATTTTGAACCTCAAACTTATAACATTCTTGTTTTTAAATTATTTAAAACTTCACTAAATAAATCACTAGTTTATAAAACTTTTATAGACTTCACATGTATTTGTAGAATATCAATAATATATTTAAGTTTGATAATTTACATTTATAACGAAGATAAAACATCATAAATTTATAAAACTTTAAATCAAAAAATTATAATAACTTGTTTAAATGGTTTGATAAATAATAAATACTTAGTTTGAAAAATGACGGATGTTATAGTAAGCATTAAGAACAAACACGGTTGTAAAGAGAGAATAGATTTCTATGAAAAGGAATGTTTCAATAATATAAAATGTTTCTGCTCAATCATTCACCGATTACAATTGGGTTGACACTTCTTATATAGAGTGCAATCACTGCTGATATCACGGGATAGTGACATGTGGCAGATTTGTTACAAAAATAACTAAAACTTAACAAACTACTGAAATGTTCACAACTACTGAGAACATATCAGAGTGCTAAGTATAAAACATAAAACTACTGATACGAAACTACTGAAACTACAACGACTGAAGAACAAGCTCTTCAGTCGTTTTACAAAACTACTGAAAAGAAAAACATAAAACTACTGAAAGGAAACCGTCACAACTACTGAAGAAGACCTCTTCAGCTGTTATGACAACGACTGATACTTGGTCTTCAGCACTTGTCTTCAGACTTTGTCTTCAGCACTTGTGTCTTCAGACTTTGTCTTCAGCACTTGTGTCTTCAGACTTTGTCTTCAGCACTTATGTCTTCAGACTTTGTCTTCAGCACTTGTCTTCAGACTTTGTCTTCAGCACTTGTCTTCAGATTTTGTGGACTTCAGCAGTTGTTGTGACGTCTGTGGGACTTAAGGTTTTTCTGATCCGGCTCATTGGTTCTTTTGGTCCAACACACCATATATGTGAAATAAAATCATTAGTTAGATATACTTGTCATTTAGGTATATATATGATTATATGTATGTAATTGTGTATGTACATGCGTGTATCTATGTAATTTTGTGTATACATATGTAATTTTATATGTATATTATGGTTAACATAATTTATGCCTATCAATTGCTTGACGAGTTAACAGCATATATGTCTATGCATGTTTGTAAGTGCGTATATGCTTTTATTTATCTAATTATTTATGTAAATGCTTTTAGGGTTAGATTCTTTTCAAGATTTCTTTTATTTTCAGAATAGTGACTTATCGTTTTTTTCTATGTTTTGGTTACATTTCTAAAAAGAATAATTTATTTATTTTAATTTTATTATTATATTTTGCATCAGGATTCATAGGGTTTAAAAAATTTGTCAATCCAAATATGTTAGCTCCATTAATTTAAAATGTTACATTTTCAAAAGAATGAATTACCACCATTAATTTTTTCTGTTAAATTTCCTATATTTAGTGTAAATTTGTTAAAACAATTACAAAATAAAAAATCAAGGTTACGTGATAAGTTTTATACGTTTAGTCTCATTTGATAATCAACATTGTGATTTAAATCCACCTATTAAAAAAATAAAATATAATGATTACCATCTAACAGTAACTTATTTTTTACTTTTTAAAGTATGCACCGTAAAGTAATAAATAATTAAAAAAATAAGTCAGATAAAACAAACCATTTGAATCATGACCACAATAGACAAACCATCAAAAAAGTATAAAAAAATAATAAAAAAGAACAATAACAATACATAAATAATAATCATAAAATATTATTCATCATAACCATAATTAAACTTTAAATTAAAAAAATTATTATTTAACAAGACAGACAAAAATAACATGACTATTAAAACAAAATACATTAAAAAATAAAAACAACAAAAGACTACCATAAAATCAAATCGTAACAATGAACGCATGAAAATTTTCATGTAGGCCGGGTTTCAAAGTAAAAAAGATTACAAAATAAAAAATCGGAGCACTTGAAAAGTTTTGTGTTAGGGAGGAAATTAAGCAAGTTTAAGAGGATTTTCCAAGGAAAGGAAAGATGATGCCTATGAATGTCGCATCATGGTGGGAAAGCAAGTTATGGGGTTTTCTCCAATAATATAATATGATATCACATTCAAACCGTGCCTACCACGTTCAAAAAGTCACACATGTAGCTCTCACAGGAAATTTCATAGGGAAGTGTGTGTTGGGGAGGGGAAGGGGAGTTACGGTTTGCTAGTTCGTTTTAAAAGTACTTACATTAGATCATTAACGTTGTTATGATAACACATATCCAAATTGAAAAACATGAAGACATCACATTGATGCCTTGATGGTACGTAGCTAAACAAGGAAAAATATACCTATCAAATTTGTTTGTTGAGATGAAAACAAACATTAAATCTATCCAACAAAATATAAAACTACTAGCAAGAAGACCCCTAGCTAGCTCAAGATTTCTTTTTTACCTGTAAATGTGAGATGTTTTGGGAGACATCCTAAGAAGAGCTGGGATTTCTGCTAAAAAAGAAGCCCCTGTGAATTTCCTCACGGACCCTATGGAGGGGAGGTCTACTTTGCGACCAGCGGATCTGCTCATCTTTAGCTGGGCTGGGGGCAAACATGCTTGTGTGGACCTCACAGGGGTTTCCCCTTTGGTTGGTTTACGGCAAAACGGTTTTGTAGCTGGTCAAGCGGCAAGAAAGGCAAAATCAAAGAAAGTGGATAAACATGCTAAAGCTTGCGCAGAGAACCAGCACGCCTTTGTTCCCTTTGCCTTTGATACATTTGGCTCCCTAGCGCCAGAAGCTATCAACTTTTTGACCAGGGTCCAACGGGTTTTAGACAACCATTGCTCAACCCCGGGGAGGCAAGGATTTGTTTTTGGAAGGTTAGGATTTGCTATTCAGAAAGGGGTGGCGGCGCAGCTTGTTGCCCGTCTACCTTCTATTTTGATGTAACTTGACAAAACATTATTAATTGTAATCATATCACTTCGAAGTCAAAAAAAAAATGTGAGAAGAGATACGAAAAGGAGGGAAAAACAAGTATCACAACAGAAGAAAAGATGCTACATGTAACAAAAATATGAAACCAACGAGTGTGAGCAAAGTGGTTGAGCTATTATTAGGGTAAACTTGTATTTTTTGAACATTGATTGTCTTTCGGTTTCCTATATCTACTATCTAGTATCTTGTATTTAATCATATGCATAAATATACTCGCACACACAATTGGTAGTACATAATGTTTACATTATTTGCGCACTGTGTTGAGATTACATTCAGGTAACCATTCATATATGAAAACAATTTGTGAGCCCGATGATTTAAAAATACTACATCATTGTGATACGTCTCATTCCCAGAGACAACTTTGTGTTATGAGTGCAAATGTGTTATGAGTGCAAATGTGTTATAATTTCTAATTTTATGATGAACAAAGATCCCGATGCATAGTAAATATTACTTTGTATACTTGTAATAAATAATATATTAATTTCAAAATACTTTGTATACTTGTAATAAATAATATATTAATTTCAAAATATATAATATACCCCTAATTTTATGGAAAAACATATGTAGACTATATAAGTGCTTATAGAAAATAAGAAAAACCAAAATGTCATACAATTTTATTTTTCAGAAAGTATCGGCCTACTAACCCATCATGCACAAAGATATTTCGAAAGCTTACATAACATTTAGTTTTGATTAAGAAATCGAGTTCGATCTATTACCTACGACAACAGCAAGTAAAATTACCAAAATTTATAATTATCATACTTTAAATTATATTTGACTTTAATACTTTAAATTTCCGGTGTTTTTCTATAGATACATGTATCATACCTCATAGTAACATATTAAAAATAGGGAAATTATCATGCTTAATCTAATTAAAATCAAGAGTTAAAAGTGTTTTTTTCATTCTTGTTGTTTAAAAAAGTTGACAATTGAATCCAACTGTTTAATCAAAATGTGTGAATCCAAAATTTTAATTATATATATCATTTGATTATTCGTGATTAACACTATTAACATTTTTTTTGTTAAATTCTTCCCTGCCACTTGAACGGTGTTATAGTCATAACAATTATAAAATAAAAAACCAACACTATGAAGAGTTTTATGCATTCGATAATCGCAAAAGAAGAATTCACGCCCCCAAATTCAATCTCTTTCGTCTGATGATTTTTTACTGTATTAAACCTCACAAACACAAAGATGTATTGTTTATGTCCTTGTTACTGACCTGTACACATTAAATAAGTCTCTTAGATGCTGATATTTCTTTATCTCATCCTTTGACACGTCTTCTCGAATGTTTGAGATGAAAAAGAAGTAACTTTCTTGCTGAAAATTGGTTATTCTTTACAATATGTATTTATTAAAAATTTAATTTATAAATTAGAGATTAGGGTTCAAGATTTGTTTCCATTAGTGTTTGGGAAACATTTGTTTTAATATTCCTCATGGTAAAATAACTTAGCATATGTTAACAAATATAGATTTTAGGCTTGTTAAAATTAAGAAATTAAAATTTTAAGCTGATTTTTTCAAATACTTTTGGGCCCAACACTCCTTCGGTTGAATCATTCTACTTCAACTGTGGAAAATTCTTCACAAAAATCCAATCCCCTACGTGTGAGTCTTCCACAAAAATCCATTCCCCTAGATGTGACAATTAAACGTCTTAGTAAATAAATAAATAATCACAAAATAAAAAAGTATAATACATGATACGTTGACAATTGAGTAGTCTTCAGTTGGGAATTTCACCAAAGTTGATGTGATCCATTTAAATGATAAATTTCTTAAACAATATGCATTACTTTGAAATATCTATAACCAAAGTATTCTATATTATATCGTATAGTGTGTGCATTAATGCTTAACATTCAAAGGGTTTGTGATTTATATTTTTTTACATTACGTATTCTTGTACTTTTTTTTTCTCATTCTCCTTTTCATTATCGTATTATACAATGACTGTTCCTATTTCTCATACTCATTTGGTTGCTTCTCTTCCGCCTCCTCTTGCTTCTCCTCCCATTCATTCTCCTTCGCCGCAACCTATTTCTCCTCCTATTCGTCTCTTATACCTCCTCTTGCTTCTTCTCCTACTCCCTCTCTTTATTTCCCTCATTCCCTTCTCATCCTCCTCATTCTCTTCTTTTCCTCATAATTCTTCTTCTCCCCCTCATGTTGGCCTCATGATTGGTATTGTGCTTGGTGTTATAGTTTTTCTAGTTTATAAGTTCTATTAACAATTATGTATATACCTAGAGGGAATCTTTATAAATTAATTTTAGAAAATTCTTTATGTAAATGGTTTCTTTTTTGCAGTTTGTGTAGGAATATGTAAATACTTGCGCTATGTAATATCTAAGGCATAGAAGGTCCGGATTAGAGAATGTCAATTCTATACTTGTTTCCCTCCCTATTGGTCTGATTTTAATTCTTAGCTAGTGATATGAAAATAAAAATCTGATTAGGTCCATATCTGATGTAGATGTAGCAGAAAGATAAACAATTGAATCTGTTGATTCAACAAGAATATCAGGAATAATTTTTCTAACTGTCGTTGATTAACAAATAATATCGATAATCAGGAATTCAGACTAACACATACTGTGATAGAGAGAAAAATGATTTTCTAATAAACTTCAATGATCATTCTCCCAATTCTTACAAGCATATAAAAAACCAAACAAAAGTCGAATGAACCGCAAAACATAGATTGGCCAAAAACTGAGCCAATTGTAAAGTCCAATAAAATCTGAAATAAAACAAAAAGTGAAAAAAAACTCATAAAATAAGCCTTTTTGGGCCGAAACAACGACTCAAACCGCCTAAAGCAGTTTTTACAAACATGCTTATCGCTCCAACGGTTGTTTCAACTGGTCGCAGGCCCAAAACGAAGACTCCTAACCCAAGTTATAGCTATTTTATTAAAGTCTTTTTTAACAAGCGATCTTGGACCTCAAAATATGCTATAGTTTGTTCCTTCACACTTAAGCCCACACTAATATCTAAACAACTAAGAATACCCACAGATGACTTCCAGTTGACTTCAATGTTTTATTGGTTCAGGTGGGTTTGGGGTAGTTTACAAGGGAATCGTTAGCAACAACAAACATGTAGCCATGAAAGTACTAAATGGGACCTCGAACCAACGAATTGAGGAACAGTTCATGGCAGAAGTAAGTATTATTGGAAGAACACATCACTATAATCTTGTTAAGCTTTATGGGTTTTGCTTTGAATTAAGTTTAAAAGCTCTTGTATACGAGTTTATGGTTAATGGCTCATTAGATAAAATAATAATAATTAAAATAACATAATTGTGTACTTCTATAATTGTACAATACAATGATATATAAGATACAACATGTTTATATAGTATTTAAAAAACACAGTGATAAAAATAACATATTGTATTATCTTTAAAACTATAGTTTTGAAAAATACATTGGTGAAATAATATAATTGTATACTTATAATTGTAAAACACAATAATAGATAACGACATGTATATATAATCTATAAAAAACAATGACAAAAATAACATAATGTGCTATTTTGAACACTACAAATTAAAAAAAAAATACATTGTTGACAATAAGATTATTGTATACTTTTAATTTTTAACATAATGGTAGATAACAAGCTCATATAATTTATTAAAACAATGACAAAAATAACAAAAAAATAATCTAAAAAACATATATTTACACAATGATAAATACATATAACATACGATGAAAAATATATGACACAATTAACTAATATTTATTACAATAAACGTATTAGACACAATGAGTTATCGTATTTAATAAAATAACCAAAATAACACCCTCCCTCCTCACTAGTACAAAACCCGATTTTTGAGGTGGTGATTTTAATTTTCGAGACGGTTTTGACCCGCCCTAAGAAATAACGCTTCAAAATATCAATCAATTTTTCGAGGTGGTTGATAAACCGTCCTAACAAATGAAGAATGAACACCTTGAAAAAAAGTAATGACATTGGGAGTTTCACTCATCAATTTTGATTCTTCATTATTGGTGCATGTGATATGTTTGGCACTAAAAGATAATTAGATAATTAATGGAGTTCTTTAGGTTCCAAGAAATTATAAACGAGATCCAAACTATTGCATGATACAAGATGAACTCCAAAACACTAATAAATACACAGTCATTTCTAATGAAATTATACACAAATGGATCAACTGAAGGTAATTTGAAAATGATTACAGTGTAGAGGCTCTAGATCCTCCAGCTTTGGAAAAAACGCCTTTTCATCCACCATTGTCTCCTTCGTGAGGCATGCACCACCAACTCATTCGAGTCTTGATCACTCACCAACACAAACACATTCCGGGGTAGGGTTAGGTCAAAACGATGACGTGGGCGCTAATGTTCAGATTAGCAGAGGCAGAGGTCAGCAATAGCTGAATAGGTAGTCAATGATAAAGATAGTTTTGATTTAACCCTAAAATTAACCGTTTGTGTAATCTTTGACTGAAAGGGTTTTTATCTTAAGGAAAATTAACTTTAATGTGGTTTCAAAAAAGGAAAGGAAGTAGACAATATAAAACATTGTAATTTTTTAGTGCGATTGCATAAAAAAGCTTTAAAAAATAAGATTTTTAAGACGGTTTCATATCTTAAAATTTTTTTGTACACTATATTTATAAATATTATTTTAGTTATAACGTTACCCCAAACAAATCCTCCACTCATGCTTCTCCAAAACAATTTAATCTGATATTATCAAATAATTTTGGGACCACCACTCCTTGGGTTGAATCATTCTACGTTAATTGTTGAATATTCTTCACAAAAATCAACTGCCCTACATGTAATTAAGTAAACATGTCTTAGTATAAATAAATAAACACAAAACCAAAAAGTATAATTCACGGTCCTTTGGCAATTGAGTGGCCTTCAATTACCAACCTCACCAAAGCTTTTATGTGATCCATTTAAATGATAAATTTCTTAAACAATATGCACTACTTTGAAATGTCCACAAACAAGTCTATATGTTGTGTGCATGGATGTTTAAAATTAAAGGTTTTGCGATCTAAATTTCTTAACATTATGTCTTCTAACGGACATATTTCTTATCAAAGTTCTAATATTTCTCGTGCTAGTGCTAGTGCTAGTGCTAATTCTCCTCCTCCTTCTTCTCCTCCTCCTCCTCCTTCTCGTGTTCATATTATTTATGTTCCTAATTCTCCTACTCTTCTAGTTCCGCCTCCTCTTGCTTCTCCATCCACTCGTTCTCCTTCGCCTCCCCCTGTTTCTCCTCCTCCTCCTCCTATTCGTTCTTTTTCGCCTCCTCTTGCTTCTCCTCCTGCCCCTTTGCCTTATTCCCCTCCTTCCCCTTCTCATCCTCCTCTTTCTTTTACTTCTTCTCTTCCTCCTAATTCTTCTTCTTTTCCGCCTGTTGGCATGATTATTGGTATTGTGGTTGGTGCTATAGTTTTTCTAGTAGGTAAGTTTTATTAAACCATATATCTTGTAAAAATTCTAGAGGGATACTTTTTAAATTGATTTTTAGCAAATTCTTTATATAAATGTTTTCTTCTTTTTTTTTTCTGCAGTTTGTGTAGGAACATATAAATTCTTACGCTATGCAACATCAAAGGCAAACAAGGTTGGGGGGTTGGAGAATGTCAATTCTAAACTTATTTCCCTCCCCATGGTCCAATTTCTCAGTGATATGGAAAACAAAAATCCGATTAGGTTCACCTCCAAACAACTAAGAACAGCCACAGATAACTTCAAAATCGTATTGGGTTCAGGCGGCTTCGGGGTAGTTTACAAGGGAATCATCAGCAACAACAAGCACGTAGCTGTGAAAGTACTAAACGGGACCTCGAACCAACGAATCGAGGAACAGTTCATGGCAGAAGTAAGTATTATGGGAAGAACACATCACTATAATCTTGTTAAGCTGCATGGGTTTTGCTTTGAATCAAGTTTAAAAGCTCTTGTATACGAGTTCATGGTTAATGGCTCATTAGATAAACTTCTGTTTAAAGAGAACACAGGAAATAAGATAGGGTTTGACAAGCTTCACGAGATTGCAGTAGGAACTGCAAGAGGCATGGCATACTTGCATGAGGAATGTGCTCAGAGAATTATTCACTATGATATTAAGCCTGGTAATATTCTATTGGATTCAAATTTTTGCGCGAAAGTAGCCGATTTTGGTTTGGCCAAACTTTGTAACAGGGATAACACCCATATAACCATGACAGGAGGACGAGGTACACCCGGCTATGCGGCTCCTGAGCTGTGGATGCCTATTCGAGTAACGCACAAATGTGATGTTTATAGCTTTGGGATGTTACTTTTTGAGATCATCGGGAGAAGAAGGAACATGGATATTACTCTTGGTGATAGCCAACAGTGGTTTCCTGTGTGGGCGTGGGGAAAACACGAAAGAAACCAAATTAAAGATGTAATGATAGATTGTGATGTTGAAGAGAAAGATCATCAAGTCGTGGAGAGGATGATAAAGGTGGCTTTTTGTTGTGTTCAGTATAGGCCTGAGACAAGACCAATGATGAGCATCATTGTTAAAATGTTAGAAGGCGTGTTAGAGGTCCCTGAGACTTTAATCCATTTACACATTGTTTTCAGGGGTTGGTGAACCTAATGTTTCTTTGGATCAAATGACGTGGAATGTTGATAGTTTAGATTGTTCTACGTCTATAGGTACGTAGTCATGGGACATCTATCATGGGATAAATAATGAGATTATAGTGGAATCACAAAGTCATGTTTGTTGCAGTGATTTTACTTTGTTGTTAGTTTTGTTGTATTGTTCTATATATTGTTAATCTAGAAGATCAAGTGATGACATGCTTTCCTATATGTTTGATCGATCTGATGTTGTCAAGATGCGAATCTGCTGATCTTATATTGATTCCAGATTAGCAGGCTTCTCAAAACTTATATTATGTTAAGTGTGATTAAATATATCTGTGAAGAGAGTTGGTGCATGTGATGTCATGTCACAGAGAAAGAAATTGATCCTATATTAGAAAGCTTCTCAATACTATAACATATCAATGAAGAGAGTTGGTGTGACATCACAGAAAGGAAATGATACAGAGGTCGTCAACTATATTTCCTTTGTATGTGCATTTTTTTTTAATTTTACCGGTAGACGGCTATCTACAATTGCTCTTATTGCTATATAAAATTGTTAATTTACACATTGTGTTTTCTAAACATAAACTATAACCGTTTGAGTGAGGATGAATATATAGGTGAAGTTAATATTCAAATGTTCCAAGTAAGAGCACTCATAGTGGATTCCTTAAAAGTATGTGAGTATGTTTGGTATATTATATGGAATGATTTTGGGTGGTTGTGAGTGAAGGAGAGAGAAAATGTTATTGTGGATTGGTATATTTGAAGAATCACTGTTCAAATTCTTATAAATTTTTTAATATTTTTTAAGTGGTTGTGAGTGAAGGAGAGAGAAAAAAGTAATGATAATGGTATAAAAAGTATTATTTAATTGAAAAGAAGAGAGAAAATATAGTGATTTTTAATATAATTATATGGATAAAGATAAAGAAGCCACTGTAAATGCTCTAAGATGTATGTTTTTATGTTGTTACTAGGCTATAACCCTATATGTTATACGAATTGAATAAATGTTAGAAACTCCAAAACTTAAAATATAAAATATCGACTTAATTACACGGATGGTTCTTGTGGTTAGGTTGGAATTCACTTTTGGTCTTTAGCTTTCAGAAACTACAAGATCGATCTAATACTTTGTACAAACATAACATTTTGAGTCCTCGAGTGGGATGGCCGTTATTAATTACCGTTAAATATTCTAAAATGACTAAGTGACCAAACAATATAATACAGAAGACTTGTTTGTGTAAATTTTGGATCAACCGTGTAATTTTTAAAAACTAAAGACTAAAATTGAAGTTCGATCTAATCACAGGGACTATCCGTGTAACTAAATCTAAAATATGATTGAAATTGCTATGGGGAAAGTACTTTGATCAGCTAGCTGATAAGATATTTGTATTATTTTTAAAATATTTTAAAAAATATTGCTTTGAAAAAAATTTATTTTTTATCAATATCTCGTTTTTATAAACTCTAGGTTTATTTTGTAAAATATGTTATATATAAAACTTTTATTTATTTTTTTAAATTATTGATTTTAAAATATTTCATAATTTAAAAAAGTTTTGTTGTTTTAGAAAAAAATCATAGTTTTAATTTGAAAAAAATTATATTTTCTAATTAAAATACGTTTTTATTTAATAAAAATTTTCTTTTAAAATTTATTTATTAAAAAAAACATGGATTTATACTATAGAGAGAAAGAGAAAATAAATAGAAATTAATTATATAACCTTTTAAAATCAAATAAATAGTTTAGATGACAAAATAAATGAGAGAGGTGAAAATGTCATATGTTGAAAATTATATAGATTATTAGAATATATGTGTTTTTTTATACTCCATTACATTGATTTGTAATGAAAGTTACTATTACTGTTTTCGCGACCGGATCGGACCTGCCGGTCCAGCCACCGGACCGATCCCCGGTCGAACCGATTCTTCCCGAACCGGTGGTCGGACCGGGAAACCGGATCGGTTCGGGCCGGATTTTAATTATTATTTTTTATTTTAATGGGTAAAAACGTGGTGTTAAACCATAAATTAGTGTGTTTGATATACAAATATAGTTAAATTTTATATATAAGTATAATATATATATATATATGTGTATATATATATATGTATGTATATATATATATATATAAATCATATATAAATTACTTATATTTAACTACATATATAAATATAATTAAAATATAGTTAAACCCGGTCCAACCGGTCCGACCGCCAAACCAGTAAGACGTCCAGTTTGACGTCCAGTTCGACTTCCGATCCGTTCTAAAAACATTAATCACTACATTATCGAGGGGCTGTAAATGTCTGTTCATAATCCTTCATGAATTAAATTAAAAGACACTGGACTACTGCATAGAACGTTGAGTACTGACTCAATGATTATCAATGGTTAATTCTGTGATTTACATTGTTATTGCTTCTTCTATGTAAGTAATCATTAAATTTTCCTTAGATTGTTTGATGTTCTTCTGCGTAGGTAATGATCGTTTAATCATGAAAGTTTGATTTATGTATATAACAAGAAAACTTTTTAAAGTTGATTGACATGTGATTGCTCGTTAACGCAATTCCCATTTCATTTCTGAGTTTATAAATTATGAAATGAAACAAAACAATGCTTTTATTTTCGGCTAAAATTCAGTTCCCAATGGTGGTGTTCACAGTGGCGGAGCTTGAACATCTCCGTATGGGGGGCGGGGGCGAAATTAAATTAATTTAGGAGGGGCGAACTCGATATTTATATAAAAATTTACACTAGCATGCCAAAAATTTACACTAACGAGCTAAAAATTAACACTACCGGCGAAAAAAAGAGAGGGGCGTCACCACCTCCCCCCTCTTGACCCTCACTATCCTTCGCCCCTGGGTGTTCAGTTGGCTATGACGGCTATGATATAGGTCCCTGCTTGGCGTGATGTAAGCGAGGATGGCAAGTGGGATGTTTTCCATTTGCAAGTTGCAACCTATATTGCAACCATAGCGGTCCAACAACTAGATCTGAGCAAGCTTTTATTCTTTTAGGTTTGTTAATTTCCAAAATTATTTATTACACTTATTGGCTACAAACCTATGTTGGCTAGGGTTTGACTAGCTTGTTACACTTGTTTAATGTTTTCAGACTCGGATCAGACCAGCCGGTCCGACCGGTCCAACTGGGATTCGGTGTGGCTGGCGGTCCGATCTACCCTGGTTCATTTTGTGTATATCAAACCAGGCGGTTGAAAGCCATTTGACAGTTGAACCGGGATTCGACGAACTAGTTGGATCGAATCTAACCATAAAAGGTCGAAATCTCGGAGATCTAAATGGAAAATGTAAGGCCCCGTTCCTAGGTAGCTCACAGCTGGTCAATCATCACACATAAAACATAAAATTTACCTTTAACATTATTAAAATATTACAGCGGAATTAATTTAAACCATTTCATATCATATAAATAATTGCTTTTATAAAATAATACAACATTTATAATCATTACAAAATGTTGTTAGTTCGCATTACAATGCAAAAACATTATCGCAACATAAAATTGACGCCATCCAAAATAAGTCAAGTAGCCGACCCGTGCCATCCTGAGCAACCTTTACCAGCAAATTGTGAACACATAAAAGTTAGCGTTGCTGAGTGAGTTCTAATTTTAGAATAAAATATACTTTACTTTCGTTCAAAACAGTTCATTATTTCCGTACGCGATCATACATCATATATACACATAGATAATATCCTTAATATCTTCCTTCACCGTTCATTAACTTTCATTTAATGTACGTCATCATTTCATTCGTTAACTTTCACATCGTACATTTCATTCATTAATAATCCTTCATTCATTTATTCTTTGCGGATCAGTGTCATCAGTTATACCCCAAACGTATGCACGAAGCAGGTACTGGGCCGAAGATCATAAAATCCTTCCATAACGCACATAGTCTGGCACCAGCACCGAGGTAAGCGACAAAGATCCCACCTATATGTTATACCCCAAACGTATGCACGAAGCGGGTAGTGAGCCGAAGATCATAAATGACTTTCATAACTCACGTAGCCTGGCACCAGCACCGGGGTAAGCATCCAATTTCATCCATGTAAACTATACATTTGGCCAGTTACAAAGACTAGACCCCTGTGTGTATCCTTACGGTTAGCTAAACCACACACAGTTGAGCTACCGACATTTTAGAGTCGTGCACCTCCTTACATTTGCTTGCAAACATTCCATTTCATCATTATTAATGCATGCATTCATTCATATTTTACATTTCTTTTTTCATTATCTTTCGCTTTACGTTACATAACACTTTCCATTTACATTCATAAACATACCACGGAAAAATAAACACACATAACAAGGAACAAAACATATATAACATCACTATACACAATGCATACAACATCATCCATCATCATACATTACCCTTGGGAACATCCCAAGTCAAAGCCTACACTTTACATTTTCCCTAAAATTCAGAAAATAATTCTAAGTTTTAGGCGCATGGCACTATGCAGGCGCATGGAGAACACTTAGGCGCATGGACACTATACGGGCACATGACCAACATTTAGTCATTCTAGGCAAGATCCTAGGCATGGGCACTATGCAGGCGCATGAGTTCCTAGGCACATGGGCAGTTTTGGGCACATGAACACTTAGCCAAATTCAACATATTCTTTGGCGCATGGGTACTATTTGGGCGCATGAGCTTTAGGCGCATGGGACCACACTTAGGCAGTTATGATTTAGTCTTAATCATCAATCTAACATGTTCTAAGCTTAGTTCTAACATTCTAAGCATCATAATAAGAACAAGGCATCATCAAAACATCATAAACATCGGTAATCATAACCCACCCACATTCAAACATACACATACACATGGGTATACAACCCACATTCATAAAAACATTCACACATGCGCTTCCAGCCCCAAAATAGGTTATAACATGTAAAAAGGAGGTTTCAGAACTCACCTTAGCAACATTTGGGTATGACTTCCTTCAAACCCGTTTGCAATGAGCTCAAACACCTAAACCCACCAAATCACACACACAAACGAACACACAACACACATAAGCATATAATCAAGGCATAGGCTGACCAAGAACAACTTAAAATGATGAATTCTTACCTTGAATTCGACTTCCCTTCTTCTCTCTTAAAAATCTGAATGCTCTGCTCTTCTCTCTCTTTAAAACCAGTTGCAAAAAGGTGATGTGCAAGAAGTGGGCGGCCATGCCCACTTTTGTACAAATATATTATAATTTTGTATTTTTTGCACATTTAACCCCTCAACTTGGTTTAAATTACATATTTTTTCTTTTTTTCACTTTTATTCTTTCTTTCATCTCTTTAAAAATATCTGGGAGTTACAAGTCCACCCCCTTATATAGGTTTCGTCCCTGAAACCTGTTATTCCTCAAATAAATATGGGTAATGCTGTCTCATCTTTTATTTAGTCTGCCACGTAGACTCGAATCCATTCCTGTGCTTCCACTGTACAAGCACAAGGGGAACTACTTTATTCCTTAACCTCTTCTCCTTACAATCATCGATCGCCACTGAATGTTCCACATAATTGAGCCGTTCATGAATTTCGATATCTTCTAATGGTACAACCATATCCTTGTCATCTAAACACTTTCTCAGATGAGATACATGGAATATCGGGTGAATTCTACTTAACTCATTAGGTAACTCCAACCTATAGGCCACCTCTCCTACTCGAGCAATGATTCGAAAAAGCCCTATGTATCTCGGGCTCAACTTGCCTCGCCCTGTGAACCGAATGATACATTTCCAAGGTGAGACTTTCAACATAACTCTATCACCCACCTGGAACTAATCGGTTTACGTCTCTTATCGACATACGACTTCTGCCTATCTTTAGCTGTCTTTATGAAGGCTTTGATCTTTTCTAGCTTCTTAGCCGTAGCCTTGATCACCTCAGTACTTCCAACTCTTTCTGACCAATATCACCCTAACAAACGGGTTGTAAGGTTTCATATAAGGTTGGTGCAACCCAAAACATCTAAAGTCTCTTCTGCATGCATGCATAAGAGTACTGAAGTAGAATGCTTCGGAAGTTTCACACTCTTCCTTAGAAAACATTCTAAGTGTGAAATCTTCCGAAGCCAAGACCAATATCATCCGAAGCTAAAGACGAAGTCTTCCGAAGCTTCAAAGACAAAGTATTCTAAAGCCAATTATTGAAGAAAAACTTCTTCCGAACACTTTTAAACACATGTTATTATCTGATGTACCTTTAGCATAAAGTTGGACCACCTTTCCGCTACAACTTTGATTAGGAACCAACTTTACATAAGTTGGTGAAAGGTCCATGCTTTTGGTAACCGTACACTGAGGTCTTGAGTCTGTACTTTCTACTTTATATGCCTTTATCCTTTTTGTAATATATTAGGATGTGAGCTATAACATGTCATAGTCAAAAGACAATGCATTGATTTAGTTGTTGTCTAGATCATGTATCCAGCTGGCCTTCAAAGTATGGCCGGTTGTAGGTTGTAGTATAAGTATCTTTGGTCCTTGTATCTTATCATCATCGTTTTGTAAACACTTGTAAGGAACTAGAGAGAAATATACATCATACTTGAAAACCAATTACTTGTGTTCTAGTTCTATCTCTTTATTGCTTGTGTTTCTTAGCTTTCATACAAACTGGTTTTTCTAGTTCCCCATTTGATCTGTTAAGTGTTCTAAAGAACTCTCCTTATTTGTGTTGGATGATTTGAAGTAAGGTACTTAAACAAGAGGCTTTAGTGATTTTTGATTAATTTTAGGATTCTATATGTACAACGTTTGATGCGGGTTGTTCGTGAATTGAAACTTGACAATGTGGGCTTATCTTATCTTACTGATGGGGACAATGATCGTGCAGGTTATTTAAGTGAAAAATCAAGATTGTTTTTGTATTCTTACTCTGAAAATATGAGCTTATTACATCTTACTTATGGGGGAGAGTACTTTATATGATCTTGTTCGTAATCACATTATCTTGTAATTGGATTGAAGAATCAAGTTCTTAAGTAATCCAAAATAAAAGTTGGACCTCTCTTTCATATGCCTAATACATCTTAAGTTGTAAGTAATCAAGATAAAATAGTTTAATCTTGATTAAAAATGATATCCTTTATGAAGTTTTACATTAGGAGGAGGTTAAAGCTGAGGGGTATACTAAAGTGAAACATACTCGATGAATAGATAATTCTTGAAGATGAGTAACTAAAATCAAACATAGCATGATATCATAATCCATAGGGGGAAATTGTAAAGAAGTAGCCATTATGGATTACAATATCAAGTGAAAAGCAAACATTCAAATCATACAAGAAATACAAGGATGTGAGAACTCCAAGATGATGGATAAAGATCTTATCGTGTGAAAACTTGGAGTTTCCGCATGAGAACACATTTGGATAGTATATATAGATGCTTTTGCTTTGTATTTCATGATAGGTTTTTCATATGTAAAGGTGCTCTAAGAGTGAGAAAGTAGAGAGATGTGTGATAGGCCACTAGAGGGGAGCTCACCTTTGGTGGATCGAGCTTTAACGATGTAAACTTCTTTGGTATTGTAATCATTTCATTAATAATATTTCATTGAGTTTGTTTAAAGTTCTTTTATATTACACATTCACACATCCGTCTTATTTGATTAGCAAGCACAACAATTTGTGGAATCGATCGTGATGAGAAATTTACAAGAACATATGATTGTAGTCTTCTCTTGATCATTAGGTGCAATTAGGATTTAAAAGTAACCTGAAAAAATATCACAAAAGCAATAAAACATATTCCCAGATATCTTTCTAATATTTGATATGGCACACGCACACATTCGTCTTAATTTGATTATCAAGCGCAACAATATGTGCAATCGATCGTGGTTAGGACTTTACAAGGACATGTGAATCTAATCTTCTCTTGATCACCATGTGCCATTGGGATTTAAACCTAACCTAAAAAACCATCAAGAAAGCAATAAAAATATTCCTAGATAACCTTTCTAATATTTGATCAATAAAAGGAACAAGAAAATGATCCTTTCTTGTTGCATAGTTAAGTTTGCTATAATCAATGTAAACCCTCCAACCTATGATGGTTCTTGTAGGTATCAATTCATTATTTTTATTGGTCACCACTGTCATACCTCATTTGTTTGGTACCACTTGTACCATGCTAACTCATACAGATTTGAGATTGGGTAAATCAAACCTGCATCAAGTAGCTTGATTGCTTACTTTTGAACCACTTCTTGCATATTTGGGTTGAGGCAACATTGATGTATGGAATATCATTTTAAATAAAATTTTATGGGTATAAAAGTATATCATTTTATACTTTTGAAAGCCATTCCCTGGAAGATTATGGATGTAAAAGGGAATATCATATTCAATCATTTCCTGCACACAATGATCCATATGGAAATCAATAATATCAACAAAATAAAGTGTATCATCATGGATTTGAGAATATTGCATCGAATCCTTTATCTTAAAAACTACCTCTTATCTATCCACTGAAGGGTCAATTAACCTTCAAACACATCTACTAAGGATCTAGATGTAACTAAAAAAAGGCAGCCAAGAATGAGAGGTACGTTGTTGTCTTCATCCCTGTGGTGGATTACAAAATTCATAGGAAACACAAACTTACCAATTGTCACCAAGATATCTCAACTATACCTCTTGGATATTTCATCAAGCGATCGACAAGTTGAATGCTCATATGTATTGGTTGTGGTTCTCCTAGGTCTAGCCTTTCAAACATGGATTATGCATCAATTTGTTGCTAGCACCTAGGTCAGCTAGTGCGTTATTCACAGTCAAACTACCAATCAAGCATGGAAGTGTGAAACACCTCGGGTCTTTCATTTTCCGTGGTAGCTTATTCTAAAGTACCACCGAAAATTCTTCATATAAAACCATATGTGAAAACTCCTTAGGCTTTTATTTGTTTGTTAGAATATCTTTAATAGAACTCCATATTGATTCACATTGTAAAAAACTCCTAACAACTTATTCACTCACATTGTACACAACTCCATGTTGATAATCTGAGCTCATATGCGCACCGCCACATAAGTGTTAGCTCGTTTGCACTTGGTTCAATTTCATTTGATCAATTCTTTTAGCCATTGTTTCCATTTGTGTAGCTAAAGACGTGCAGTCATATACATGTGAATCCCTTATCTTGATGGTCTACTTCAGAAGGCCCTTGATAAGTGTTCATTGCCAGTTGTCAAGTATGGCATGCCCCTTTGTAGGGGTTTTCATGGCAAAAGAGCCTTAAGCTTTAGCATCGACTATTTTACAATCTTATGGATACAACCTGTTGTAAAAGTTAGTAACTTGCATCCACTCATCCAACCCGTGATGTGGACATTTCCTTATCATCTCCTTGTATCGTTCCCAAACTTCATAAAGTTTTTTCCATTCATCCTGCATAAAAGAAGCGATATTATTCCTCAATCTTGCAGTTTTAGATGGTGGAAAACATCTAAATAAATATTTTTAGCAAGATTATCCTAAGTGGTTATAGAACCAGAAGAAAGTGAGTTTCACTAAGCTTTTGCTCGGTCTCGAAGGGAGAATGGTAAAAGCTTAAACTTGCTAGCATCATCGGACAACCCATTCGTCTTGAACATATGACAAATTTTCAAGAAATTTGCTATATGGTCATTCACATCTTCATCCGATAAACATAGAACTGAACATTGCTTTGAATCATTTGAATCATTTGCGATCGAATTCAAAGTTATTGGCTTCAACCACTGGTCTAACAATGCTCGATGCCAAACTACCCAATTATGGTCTTGCATAATCAGAGATGGTCCTCTATTCATTATTTTGGTTCCCCATATCTTCAAAGTTTGTGTCCATGGAATTATCTTCTTCTTTGGTGTCGGTTTGCATGGTAAATTGTAAACGAGTAGCTTCGCTATCAATTTCCCTAACTATTTGTAGAGATTTTTCCCTTAAGTTTCTTTTTCTAAGTAATTTCTCCGGATTTGAATAGGGTTCAATAAGGTCCTCAACAGGTAAGATGTGGACATAAGCTTCCTGAAAAAACACAACAAAATACCAACCAGGGACTAAAGGAAAAAAACTAGTTATAATATGCAAAAATATTTTAAAAATAAAATATGCATAATGGTTAAAGTACCAACTTGAATCTTTCTTGAAAGCACCGTATCCATTACAACAGCCAAAAAATTGATGTGTGTAAAGTTATATATATATATATATATATATATATATATATATATATATTTAGTAAGGATTTTTTCATACAATTGAGTTTTAATTTAAGAAACGATTATCACTTTTGAACCAACTACACATAATAGGCAAGTGCACCTATCACATAGTAGTATAATCTTAGGCAATAATCGATTATTTATCTGTGGACACAATGGCTCCCAATACTAAATTATCATCACTATTTAACCGATTAATTGAGTTTGGGTTTGTGAATATTAAAATTAAGTAATGTAATGAGCAAATTAAACTTACGAAGCAACAAAATGAAGATGAAGATACACAATCAATAAAAGATACCACTTGGATTTTGATTCCACTTAGCATAGAAATAACAACTAGCACAAACTCAAGGTGAGATCATTCTTAAGCATAATACATAGAAGTAGCCTAAACTCCAATCTAGGATATCTAAACATATAACCATTTGGAAATCTATAAAGATAAACACATAATGGCCACCTTAACTTGCCATAAGAAACTAATGATACAATTATGTCAATGTTAAGGATGAATTAGACTCCTGTTAGAGTTACCTAATTCAACAAATGTTTTGATAGTTAACACAATAAACACATAATAACCATCTCAACTTACGTAAAATAGACAAAAGTATAAATACCATGATTACAAAATAGTTCATAACAATGATAAGAGATATTCATGACATACATCATGATTTTCTCAAACATAAGCTTAAGGATGCACATTTGACCAATTTTACTAAACCTTCAATATTCATTCACCATTCCTAGTCAAATGTCACAATATTACATACAAAAGATTCAATTATATGCATAAGTCTTGTAAGAACATGAGGTTTTCCAACATAATATGCTTACAACACCCACAAGATTGAACATTTCATCAAACTAGAACAAACACACACAATCATTAAAGAATAATCAAGCTTTATCATAGCATTAACATAAACAACACCAATAATCATGTACAAGTTGTTAAATCATGCTAGTTTTATCTAATCCAAATGATAGTAAATGTTTAGCCCATGAGGCATACAAAAAACACACCCAAACTCAAGAACATCGTAGAACTCATAGTTAATCTAGAGGAATTCAAACTAATTTTCAGCGGAAATGGGGTGAATGATTTAGATCCTCTTTGAAAGTATGAAATATTCAATCTTCTCCTTCAAATCTCTCAAGAATTCTTAAAGTAGACCCAAAATCACCTAAAGGGGTGAGAGAGGATAGGTTTTGATATAATTTGAAAGTTATGTTAAAATGGGGGTGAAATTAGGTTAAAAACCCGATTCCACTCCACACATGGGCATGTGGGATAAGTGAGTAGGTCATCTAGGTTGTAGTTTTTCATAAAATCATGCTTCACAACGGACATGGCCATATAGGGGTGCCTACACGGCCTTGTCAGGAGCATTTCTTCACACTTAAGTTTTTTTCAACTTTCTAGTAAAAATCATCAAATAACCATAGGGGACTAAAACATTTAAATATAACATAAATAGTGTATAAATAAATGCATTTGTAACAAAAATGCTTCAAATGCGAAATAATGTGTATTGTTAAAATGTATATTTATTCACATATTAGATGACAATTTGGATCTTTGAGAGGAAATATTTTAATCTTACTCCTCATATATGTTCTTGAATTGTAAGGCCCCGTTCCCGGGACGCTAACAGCTGGTCGATTGTCGCGCATAAAACATACAAATACATTTAATTTTCATAAAATCTCGCAGCGGAATTATCAAAATAGACATCTCATTTCATTATAAAAGCTTTTTGCAAAACAATACATCGTTATCAAGTTACAAAATACATGTTGCATTACATCACAAAAGCATTATAAATATGGATGCCATCCAAAAGAGCTGAGTAGCCGCCTCATGCCATCCTCAACAACCATTACCTGCCAACTGGAAACACATAAAATTCAGCGTTGTTGAGTGAGTTCTAGTTTTATAATAAAACATACTTAATCTTTCATTTAAAACCGATCTTTACTTTCATGCGATCAAACATCATACGTATACATAGAAAATATCATTATTATATTCATTGTTCATTCGTTAACTTTCATTCATTCATTCTTTCATTCGTTTGTTCATCATTACATCATTTCTTTTTGTCAAACCATGAACTTTACCCTTCCATCATGCATAAAGCTGGTACTGGACCGAAGTCTATCATAGACCTTCCATCATGGTGTACAACACCCTGTCCGCAGTACCGAAGGTAAAATTCAGGTGTACCATTGTCATGCGCTATACCCTTACGTCATGCATAAAGCTGGTACTCGGCCGAAGCCTATAATAGACCTTCCATCATGGTGTACAACACCCTGGCTGCAATACCAAAGGTAAGCAACAAGGGTTCCATACAAATGGTCAATCACAAAGAAAGACCCCAATGTGCATCCTTCTGGGGTAGCGAACCCACACACCGTTGGGCTAACACCCTACATAGGGTGTGTCTCGACATACAAGGCTTGCAAGACTTTCATTACTTCCATCATTCATTAATGCATGCATTCATTCATTATGTTCCTCTTTTCATTATCTTTCACTTTACGTTACATAATACTTTCATTTCATTTATTAACATAACATGTAAAGTCATGGAAAAGATAAACATACATCCTAATAAGGAACATCAACATACACAGTCAACATCATCATGCATATTCATACAACATCATACATCATCATCATCATCTATGCCCAACATAATCTCTAAGGCCTCAAAAGTCATCTTACATGAACTTACGGGAACCTTCCACGTCAAAACTTACTTCTGCACTTTCCCCCGAAAGTCAGTAAATACACTACGTTTTCCTCGGGTACACCAGCCCTACTTGGGCGTATGGGCACCCTTCAGTCGCATGGCCTCCCAGGTGACTGAACATCATGCGAATGGATAATATGCGAATGAACACCCATGCGAGTGGACCTAATGCAGATGGACACTTGTACGAATGGACCTAATGCAGATAGAACTAGGCATATGGACCTCAGTCGCATGACTCTCCATGCGAATGTCCCTCAGTCGCAATACTGGCATGCGTATGGGCTCCAGTCGCACGACTCACATGCGAATGAACCTCAATCGCACGACTGACATGCGTATGGACCTCAGTCGCATTCCTTTCGGCCGTATGACCTCCAGACGCATGCTATTCGGTCGTATAGCCCTAACTGATGTAGAATGCAGTTCATCCCGAACCCAATCTGCCATTTTTGACCTCCAAGCTCTTCCAAACCTCTTCTATGTCCAATCAACCATCCTAAACCTCAGGAATGCATACCACAACCCCATCCAAGCACACAAAAGCTCAAATCTAAACACCACTTGCATCACACACAAACACATACACACTGGTCAAACACACACATTTCAAAAACGGGTTTCACTATGTGTTCCAACCCCAAATTAATTGAAAACATGTAAAAGAGGGGTCCTAGAACTCACACAAACAACACCGTCAAGTAGAGCTTCGATTCAACCCGCTACACTTCAACTTTCACACTCAAATCCACGAGAACCAAGCTTTTCACCCTTTTCTCCCTCTCTTCTCCTGTTTGCTGAATTTTTACAAGTGTGGGGAGGGTGTGGGCTGCCCTCCCCTCTTATTCCCCTACTCTTCCGAACTTTCCCTCATTTTGGCAAGTTTGGTCCCTCAGCTTTGGACTTTATTTCTTTTTCTTCTTTTGTCGGTTCAAAGAAAATATCCGGGTGTTACAAGTCTACCCCCTTATATAGGTTTCGTCCCCGAAACGTGTTATTCCTCGAACAAACATGGGTAATGATGCCTTATTTCTTCTTCAGTCTCCTACGTTGACTCGGATCCTTTCCTGTGCTTTCACTGTACACACACAAAAGGAACCACTTTATTCCTCAGCCTCTTCTCTTTTCGATCGATGATTGCCATTGGTTGCTCCACATAATTGGGCCGTTCGTCTACTTCGATATCCTCTAGTGGAACAATCATATCTTCATCTGCCAGGCACTTTCTCAGATGAGATACATGAAATTTTTAGTGAATTCCACTCAACTCATCTGGTAACTCAAGTCTATAGGCCCCCTTTCCTACTCAAGCAATGATTCGGAAAGGCCCTATATACCTTAGGCTCAACTTGCCCCACTTTCTGAATCGGATGATCCCCTTCCAATGTGAGACCTTCAACATAACGCGGTCACCCACCTTAAACTCAATCGGTCTGCGTCGTTTATCAGCATACGACTTCTGTCTATCTTTGGTTGCCTTCATGAAGGCCTTGATCTTTTCAAGCTTCTTAGTCGTAGCCTCGATCACCTCGACGCTCCCTAACTCTTTATGACCAATATCACCCCAACAGACGGGTGTTCTACATCTCCTACCATATAACATCTCATAATATGGCATACCAATGCTGGCATGATAACTGTTGTTGTATGAGAATTCAGCTAACGGTAAGTGGTCATCCCAACTTCCTCCAAAATCAATAACACAAGCACGAAGCATATCCTTCAACGTCTGAATGGTCTTTTCACTGACCATCAGTCAGAGGATGATAAGCCGTGCTAATATGTAACCTCGTCCCTATAGCCTCATGGAATTTCTTCCAGAATTTGGATGTAAACTAGGTGTCACGATCAGACACAATAGAAACCGGTACACCATGACGGGTTACAATTTCCTTGATGAATAGATCAGCCAACCTCTCAGATGAATATGTCTCGCAGATCGGTAGGAAGTGAGCACTCTTCGTCAAGCGATCAACAATCACCCATATAGCATCATAACCTTACGGGTACGTGACAACTTTGTAATGAAATCCATGGTGATGTGCTCCACTTCCATTCCGATATATCCAAAGGTTGAATCTTTCCATACGGCTTTTGATGCTCGGCCTTCACTTGTAAGCAAGTAAGGCACTTACTCAAATACTCCACCACATTGCGCTTCATACCCGGCCACCAATAGTCTTTCTTCATATCTTGGTACATTTTCGTTGCACCGGGATGAATAGAGTATCAAGTTTTGTGAGCTTCGTCCATGATCTTCATACGTAGATCCCCAAAACAAGGAATCCACATTCGTCCAAACCGGGTTCTAACACCAAGTGTGTTTTCACCCAACTCTGTGATCAGACCTCTCATTCTTTCAGAGTTAAGATGATCTTCTTTCAATGCCTCATCTTGAAACTCTTTGACTTGCTTGATCACATCAGAGGTCATGATTAGCTGGTACGCTTTCACCCGAATCGGTTCGGGTCTTTCTTTCCGACTAAGGGCATCCGCTACCACGTTGGCTTTGCCCGGATGGTAATGGGTCTTGCAGTCATAATCCTTTATAAGATCCAATTATCGTTTCTACCTCATGTTCAAATCCTTCTGCTCAAAGAAGTAATTCAAGATCTTGTGATCAGTGAAGATGGTGCACTTTGTCTCGTAAATATAGTGCCTCTAAATCTTTAACGCAAAGACCACGGCTGCTAGCTCCAAGTCATGAGTAGGATAATTGACCTCATGGACCTTCAACTGTCGGGATGCATAGGCTATAACCTTCCCTCTCTGCATTAACACACACCCCAACCCCGAGTAGGAAGTATCAGAATAAACCACCAGATCCTCACTTCCATCGGGTAATGACAGAACATGAGTTTAAATCAACCTCGCCTTCAGTTCCTCAAAAGCTTTCTCTTGAGCCTGACCCCATACAAACTTCACATCTTTTCGAGTCAACTTAGTCAGTGGAGAAGCAATCTCAGAGAAGTCTTGGATAAATCTTCTGCAGTAGCCCGCCAAACCAAGAAACTACGAATCTCGGATGGCGTATTTGGGGACTTCCATTGCATCACCACTTCCACCTTTGCCGGGTCCACCATAATTCTATTAGGATTCATCACATGACCCAAGAATTGAACCTCACACAACCAGAATGCGCACTTGTAGAATTTGGTGTACAACTTCTCCTTTCTCAACGTCTCCAAAACCTCCCGAATATGACTGGCATGCTCAATCTTGCTCTTCGAATAAATTAGAATATCATCAATAAACACAATCATTGATTTATCCAACATTGGCTGACACACTTGGTTCATTAGATCTATAAAAGCAGCTGGCGCATTGGTCAAACCAAATGACATAACAAGGAACTCGTAGTGACCATAACCCGTGCGAAAAGCTGTTTTAGGGACATCCTGCTCTTTCACCTTTAACTGATGGTATCCTGATCGAAGGGCTATCCTTGAAAACCAACTGGCACCTTGAAGTTGATCGAACAAATCATCTATTCTCGGTAAGGGGTATCGGTTCTTTATCGTCAACTTATTCAGCTCGCGGTAGTCTATACACATCTTCATACTGCCGTCTTTCTTCTTCATGAACAGGACCGGAGCACCCCAAGGAGAGATACTCGGTCTAATGAACCCCTTATCAAGCAGCTCTTGCAACTACTCCATCAACTCTTTCATCTCCGTCGGAGCCAATCGATACGGTGCCTTTGCGACAGGTTGGGCACCTGGTATCAGATTGATCTGGAACTCGATCTCTTTGTCGGGTGGTACTCCTGGTAAGTCTTCGGGAAACACATCTGGAAAGTCACACACAATGGTACATCGGATAGTTGTGGTGTTGGCGTATCCATGACCTTTACATAGGCCAAGTAGGCACTACATCCACGCCTCATGAACTTTCCCGCCATCACCATTGAAATTACTTTCGGGATCGTCGTGACCCGATCCCCATGAATCGTTACCGAATTCCCGTCGGGCGCTGGCAACCGAATCATCTTCTTGTGACACACAATGTTCGCCTTAATTTCCGCTAATCAATCCATCCCAAGAACCAAATCGAAACCACCTAAGGTCATCACGAAGGGTCTAACCGGAAATTTATGACCTTTTAGTTCCACATCATAGTCTTCTATCATCTTAGAAATCCTGGTAGACTTACCTATGGCAGTTTCTACCTCACATCGACACGTCTACTACTAACAGGCAGCTTAGCACAGAAAGCAACAGAAATAAAACTTTTACCGGCACCCGAATCAAATACCACAAAAGCTAAAGTTTGGTTTACTAGAAACATACCAAACACAACATCAGGGTCCGTCCTAGCTTCTCCTATGTCATAGTGAATTGTGACATCCGTCACCTTAAGATCCGTCAATTAACATAATTAACCATCAAATTATTCTTAATTATTCTTCCTCTTCTTCATGAACTCCTGTTATGGAAATCATGTTTGCTTTATTACCCTTGTGCTTGTACTTCCTTCGTGAACGTGTGTTTAGCCTAAACCTTTTATAAATTTCACCACTATTATCACCAATATATCATTTTTATTTATAACCATTGATATTAATAAAACCATTTTAAGTCATCAATTACCACCTAAACACACTTTTAACATTATTATCACAAGCACTTTTAAGGTCGTAATCAACCGAAACAAACTTTGGGAACTCGGGGGCTAAGTGCAGGGACAAAAATTGACATTTTGCAAACCTGGGATGGGTATAAAAACCCCATTCCCAGCCATTTTCTTCATCTTCATTCTTCTTCTTCACTTTCTTCTTCATCACCTATCTTCTTCACTTTTGCACCAAAACGCCCCATTTGGTCTCGTTTTCTTCGTCTAGACTTCATCTACAACCTAGTATACTCC
The DNA here is from genome assembly GCA_025506515.1 of Flaveria trinervia. Taxonomy (NCBI): domain Eukaryota; kingdom Viridiplantae; phylum Streptophyta; class Magnoliopsida; order Asterales; family Asteraceae; genus Flaveria; species Flaveria trinervia. The sequence goes on from CM046444.1 coordinate 18,822,835, forward strand.
ATCCTTACAGGTAGACGACCTTGGTTGTCCCTTTCTTGCTCGTTTTTCTGCTGTCCATTTCAGGGTTTCGGGTGTTCGGGTTAACCCGAACATAAGAGGTCGTGTGGGTGTGTGTGATGACTTTCTGCGTGTGCTTCTTGTTTGTGTGTGTTTGTTGTGTGTTTCTAGAAGTCCTTGTTGTGTAAAACTCGTGCTCGGAGCAGCCGAAGGCTACTCTGCACTTCAGCAGTCGCGAACCTGCAGTTCAGGCGACTGGGTCTGTCATGCGACTGAGCTGTGCGACTGGTTGAGTCGTGCGACTGAGTCATGCGACTGTGTCATTCGGGCGACTGAGTTGTGCGACTGGGGATGTCATGCGACTGAGTCGTGCGATCGAATGTTGTGTTCGATTGAGTCAATACAGATGAATGTTGTGTGCGATTGAGTCAATGCGGATGAATGTTGTGTGCGATTGAGTCAATGCGGATGAATGTTGTGTGGGATTGAGCTCTGCGACCGAATGAATGTATGCGACTGCGCGTGTATCGCACGACAGAAGGCGAATCGCACGAATGGAGGTTCAGTCATGCAAATGAAGCTGATTCGTATGAATGAAGGTTGATTCGTGCGTATGGAGGTTAAGTCGTGCGATTGGGTGTTGTGTGGTACGACTGAATGCCAGTCGTAAGAATGAAGGTTCAATCGTGCCAATGAAGATGATTCGTACGATTGAAGGTTGGTTCGTACGAATGGAATGTTGAGTCGAGCGTCTGGTCCTGTTGTGTGACTGATGATGCTGTGTGTGTGAATTCCCCTCTTGAACGTCTGATGATGATTAGGTACATCAGTAAAAATGTCATTGCCTGACCACAAAGATTAAAATCAACACCATCAACATGCACATACTATCTCAATTTAAGTCAACCTAACATTTTACAGATTATCAACAACCCATTTGAGACTACAAATATTTAACAAGTACTATCTTTTGTAACAATGGGATCTTTATACGAATGTCATTAGCAATGACGACTACTCTTAGTACTTGGATCTACATAAGATCTGATAAGTGTGTCTGCTTGTGTGTGTGCTACCCACGACCAGACCGATACAACCCGAACCGACCAAACATTTCTGTATGCTTTATACATGTCATTACGCTTAACAATAACCGTCAATAGATGTTTGACCATTCATTACATAGAACTGTTGGGAACTTTGATCATTCATACTCACCACTTAACAAGTGAGTTTCTTGGCCCCTTTTTATGCTTATACAACTTTACAGACATTTACAAACATGGGGGAAAGGTATGCTCACCCACTTTTCATGCTGTACAACATACATACAATTTACATACTTGGAATCAACGTGTTACTGTTTTGTGAGTACTTATCTGATACATGCTTGACTCAGCTTTGTGGTTCTTTCTTACAACCATTTAATTCCAGTGTGGGAACCGACGGATAGGTATTGGTAGTACTACTTGGGTGTGTGACAACCGGCAATTTCAGGTCAATACCCGACCTTGACTTGGTTATAATTACATCTATAATACTTGATTTTCAATTAAATTCCAATTATTGAAGTCGTTTCATGCATTGAAAAATTTCATATATTGTAAAATTTCAAGCATTACATTTCATGCATCGGTGATTCGGCGTAATTACCATTTATACATACGATACAACCGGCACACACGAACATTGGTGATAATTAATATATGTGTGCTAATAAATACTTTAAATTGTTTCAAAGTATTTTAGATTCCAAATTAAATACACTGGAAAATCTTAAATTTATAAATAAACCTAATCGCGTAAATTAATATTTTACCCGGAACGAATCTTTTTAACGGACCTACTAACTACATGATGCATCATTAACATACCATAATATTTATATATAACTATATATATATATGATATTATACAAGTTGTTACTATATCCTAATGCATTTTAAAAAGTAAAAAGTAAAAATATAAAAATATGTAAAAATACCTATAGTGCAACAAATACCACCTAAATACCCAATACTACACAAAATATGAAAACCAAAACCCCCCTTTCCCATGCATGTGGTCATCCGAGCCACCACCACATTACTCTTCCACCTCCTTCCCAATAAAGCTCACAAAACTTACAAGATTTGACAAAACACAACTTGCCATTTCATGAAGCCTCTCTTTTGATGTGTTAAAGCAATATATCTACCTTACCACTCTTGGAACACCATTTCCCCATCCTTTGACCATGAATAGGAGCCCATGCTCCAAGAACTTTACACTTAAAGAGGATTGAGTGTTATAAAAGACATGCACCCTTCACTTCAACTACACCAACACATCACACTCATCTTCTCTCTTTCTCCCTCTCTAAAATTCGGCCAAGACACTCCTACCACCACTCCATTTGATTTTCAACTTATTTCCTTCAAATCTTGGGTGATTCAAGTGCCTTTGGTTGAAGATCAAGTGATTTTTGAAGCTTTCAAGCATCCTACAACATCTTCCCCACCTATTTCTTGTTTGGTTCTTAGTTCAAAGGATCAAATATTCTTTTTCTTGCATTTCAAGACTACCATCTCTTTCTCCTTGCTTGTTTAAGGTTAGCACTTTGTTTCTAATCTTCGATACACCATCATGACGTGTTCATATTCACTAACTCATCCAAAAGTGCTCTAGCAAAGTTTAAAAAGTAACAAAACATGTAAGACATTTTCTGGCAGATTCATGTTCTATGTTTTCGACACCATAACTTGACCTAAACATGGTCAAATGAACAGTTTCTTGAGCCTAACATTAACCTTAGTATGTCTAGTTTATAACCCATCCAACCTTGAAATTTTTAGATGACTATAATCTATCCAAAACGTGCAAACATGATTAAGGTGTTGAACCTCAATTTTTGGCAGAATAGATAGGGCTGAAATATTGAGGCATAAGTTATGCTTAAAGTAACCAAATGGAGATTTTACTTCTGTGGTAACTTAGCTTAAAGTGTTAGGTTTAAAAGTACTATAGTCTCTATTTGTGAATGTAAGGTTTGACCCCTTAAAAAGGTGAAATCCCTGGACATGTACAGAAAAATGCTGCACTGACATCTGTTGCTTCATGACCCATTTCGAGGGACTTAAACCTAGCTAAATATTGCAAGATATACCTTTTTGGAATCCTAAGACATAGATCTAAATATGGTAAAAATATCAGATTTTATTAAAATTCTTTGTATCATGAAAAGAGGATGACAACCAAACCCAAAAATCCCTTTGATTCTGTCAAATGCCCATATTTATATAAAGTAAACTTTTGAAGATATTTGATAAAAAAGGGAAACTCATACACATGGAAAGTATAATACCATTATACTTCATATAAAACACATTTAATACATTATGTACTTTTAGGAAGATAGATATGACGACAAGAATCTAAATAAAACATTTACGACTTGACGTGTCTAATTAGTCAAGTGACATTTTCAAAACTAACTTTGTGGATGAGTTATGCATGCCCATATGGGGTTAGTAATCATGAACTCATGAATATATTGTGAATTTGTTTAGGAGATTCCTAGACCAATCATACGTACAGACTATTGCTAGAATTCACGCGTGCATTACATGTGAGTTTCACGGCCCCATTTTACTTATTTTTCTTTTGGGGGAGATTAAATGCAAATTACTATTTTCCTAGGCACATTTACTTGTTAATGATTTCACATGTTATATAAGTTGTTTACTTACCGTATAAAGTCTCCTGTTATCGGACCGTTAGTTTATTTCCCAAAGCGAGGTAATCGTGGATAGTACTATTGGGTTTGACTACCCCCACCCGGATTAATTACCCTAATCTTGACTGGAGGTCTAAACGGTGCATTATTAGCCTGTTCACACTCATGCTTACGGTAGGCATGGGTAGGGGCAATTTGTTACAGTTACAGTCTAGCTTCGGTTGCGGTGCTTATATAATATTGTAGTATTGTATGATCAACAATCAAATCATGGAAAGACTTGTGGTCCATTACACTGTTGACATTTTTCATGCATGTTTTCTCAGGTAATTGATAGATCCACCAAGTTAAGCTAGCATGGAACATCTCATGTTTAGGGCCATTCATGCTGTTTGGGACATTCATTTTCGTAATGTCATGTTTTGAAACAATTTACCTTATTACTATTGCTTCCGCAAATTTAACTCTGAACAATGATGTATTTTAAACTTATTTGAGATGTATGTTTTACAAAACCATGTAGTGGTCGATCAGTGACTATGAAATCATGATGTTCGCACCCGCGGGAAACCGCTGTGGTTTGGGGGTGTGACAGGTTGACACCCCCACCCTCGTATTGGTATACTAGTTAGTACCAACAATCGCCAGGAACGGGGCTTGGGTGAATATATTCCGACAAGATTCTTTGTGTACGTCGTTAGGTTTGGTTGTAAAGCTCAGGTCATGTGATTTTGCTTACTTATAACTGTATTCACGTATTCCGCAATAACATTTATACAACATCAATTACTTATTTACTGTTAAACCTGCGAGCTCACCAATAATTTTGTTGACCATTTTGAGCATATCTTTTCAGGTGATCATGTTAATTGAAGATCTAGGTGTGCTGCCTTAGTGGAGACCCTAGGATGCATTTTTGAGACTACACAATTTCACATCATACATTTTGGAAAATCATTGTTGTAGTCTGTTTTAAGCAATATTAATCTTTTAATACTTGTTCCAGGGTTGTGGGAAATACACACAATGTGATCATCTTTGTTTATGTGAATCATGTATCTTGTTTATGCTTATGGCTATGTTGTCGTGAATATTGACTTAACACGACACAAGTCCCCTTGTTGTCGGGTGTCGTCATGACACGCTTGTCATCATTTATTATATTGCATCTCTACTTGCTTACCATGTGTTATGACGATCCCATCTCGCTACATCCCCGTGTTTCCGCTCTTAGCGGGGGTGTGACATGAATGCCCTAGCGCTCGCCCTCGGTCCTCCACTTCCCATCTTCTTTACCACAGAACCCTCATCCCTCGGTTTCTTACAGTCCCTACTCATGTGGCCCTCCTCTCCACAGTTAACACATCGGACCGTACATACGACAATCCTTTGTTATGGGCTCCACCTTCCCATATTTGAAGCACAAGTTCGACCCCAGCCTGCACTCACCACTATGCTCTTTTCCACACCTACCACACTTCTTCAAACCCGCACCAGGTGAGAACACATGGCGGTCGTCCACCCGTGCCTTCTTGTTACCCGTCAAGGCATCATCCCGACCAAACCTCTTCCTGTTCTAGTTCCGATCACCACCACCCTTCTTGCTACCTTCAGCCACTACGACCAAGGCTCTCTCATCATACAATCTTCCTGCCAAATCCATCGCCGACCTAAACGTACTCGGTCGGGCAGTGATCATGTGCCTGCGAATATCTGCTGGCAAGCCCTGAATGTATCTTTTAATCTTTCATGACAAAGGCATCACTTGATCAAGCACCAGACGTACCATCTCGTTAAACTTGGTGGTGTACTACTGATGTGTCATCGTTCCCGCCTCCAGCTACAAGAACTCTCTATCAACCTTATCCATCTCCCTATGAAGACAAAACTCCTCGATCACCAGCTTCTTCAGCTCTGACCATCGCATCCTCCTAATTGCCCGACTACCCTCGGCTTGGACTATATTGTCCCACTAACACAGAGCCGAGTCCACAAAAGAGTGGGCAGCAAAATTTACCTTCTGATCCTCCCAGTACTCATTGATATTTAAAATAGCTTCCATTTCCCTCACCCACCAGTAAGCAGCAAGAGCAGTGCCGTTACGATCAAAAGTAGGGGGCTTGCATCGTTGAAACGCCCCATAGTTACAGCCTCGTACCGCCTTCGGCGCAGGCTCTTCTTCTTCCTCTTCTTCATCATTAGAGAGAACTGTTTCACGCTCCAGTTGCTCCCGTCCTCCCGAGGACCTATTCCTCTCTTTCCTTTCCCCTTACCGTACAACCTTGATAACTTCGGTCACTACAGACAGTAAGATCGTCTGCATGACCTGATGGATTCTTCAACAACAACCTCCTTTCGAGGCTCTCAGATTGGTGCTCTCATCGCCACCCTCCGGATAAGAAGTCTCGAGTTCTTCATGAACCACCTTTTCGACTCTGGGTTTTCCCCTTTTGGGTTGTGGTTCAGTACCACGACCTCCACCACGTGAAGCTTTAGAAGATCTACCACCGGCCATTCACACGCACACTGAAAGATTCAAACACCAACCGGTCATTCAAGAAAACAGCTCAGTTTATGTCAAGTATAGTAAGTCCCTAATTACAGTGGCTAGTTGTGATTAGCCACTTACTTTACTCTTCATACCACAAGCATTACCTGTCCTGACTACATTAGTATTTAAATCTACAAACAACATATAAACCACATAATATGCGCACGTAATACCAGTTAATATTAAGAAAATATCTGATGGCACGCAACTACTCAGACTGGCATCCCTTTTCTTTCCATCCCATTCTCAGTTTAAGTTAAGGTTTATTTTTTTGAAAATTTACCCATTTCACTTAAACTTTGGCTCTGATACCAACTTGAAAGGCCCCGTTCCCGGGACGCTTATAGCTGGTCGATCGTCGCACATAAAACATACAAATACATTTAATTTTCATAAAACCTCGCAGCGGAATTATCAAAATAGACATCTCATTTCATTATAAAAGCTTTTGCAAAACAATACATCGTTATCAAGTTACAAAATACATGTTGCATTACATCACAAAAGCATTATAAATACGGATGTCATCCGAAAGAGCTAAGTAGCCGCCTCGTGCCATCCTCAGCAACCATTACCTGCCAACTGGAAACACATAAAAGTCAGCGTTGCTGAGTGAGTTCTAGTTTTATAATAAAACATACTTTATCTTTCATTTAAAACCGATCTCTAATTTCATGCAATCATACATCATACGTACACATAGATAATATCATTATTATCTTCATCGTTCATTCGTTAACCTTCATTCATTCTTTCTTTCTTTCTTTCATTCGTTCGTTCATCATTACATCATTTCTTTCCGTCAAACCATGAACTTTACCCTTCCGTCATGCATAAAGTTGGTACTAGACCGAAGTCTATCATAGACCTTCCATCATGGTGTACAACACCTTGGCCACAGTACTGAAGGTAAAATTCAGGTGTACCATTGTCATGCGCTATACCCTTCCATCATACATAAACCTGGTACTCGGCCGAATCCTATAGTAGACCTTCCATCATGGTGTACAACACCCTGGCCACAGTACCGAAGGTAAGTAACAATGGTTCCATAAAAATGGTCAATCACAATGAAAGACCCCGATGTGCATCTTTCTGGGGTAGCGAACCCACACACCGTTAGGCTAACACCCTACATGGGGCGTGTCCCGACATATAAGCTTGCAAAAATTTCATTACTTCCATCGTTCATTAATGCATGCATTCATTGATCATGATCCTCTTTTCATTATCTTCCATTTTACATTACATAATACTTTCATTTCATTTATTAACATAACACGTAAAACCACAGAAAAGATAAGCATACATCATAATAAGGAACATCAACATACACAGTCAACATCATCATGCATATTCATACAACATCATACATCATCATCATCATCTATGCCCAACATAACCCCTAAGGCCTCAAAAGTCATCTTACATGAACTTAGGGGAACCTTCCACGTCAAAACTTACTTCTGCACTTTCCCCCAAAAGTCAGTATATACACTACGTTTTCCTCGGGTACACTAGCCCTACTTGGGCGTATGGGCACCCTTCAGTCGCATGGCCTCCCACGCGACTGAACATCATGTGAATGGATAATATGCGAATGAACACCCATGCGAGTGGACCTAATGCGATGGACACTTGTGTTAATGGACCTAATGCGGATGGAACTAGGCGTATGGACCTCAGTCGTATGACTCCCCATGCGAATGACCCTTAGTCGCACGATTAGCATGCGTATGGGCTCCAGTCGCGCACGACTCACATGTGAATGAACCTCAATCGCACGACTGGCGTGTGTATTTGTTTCGGGCGTATGACATCCGGTCGCATGCCATTCGGTCGCATAGCCCTAACTGATGCAGATGCAGTTCACATCCCAAACCCAATCTGCCTTTCATATGACCTAAGCTCTTCCAAACCTCTTCAAGCCCAAATCAACCCCACCTCGATAACTAAAACCATCACCATCACCCACAGCACACACACCAAAGATCCGCCACACAACATCACTACACAACATACACACGGGTCAAACACACTCACACACATGGTCAAACACACACATTTCAAAAACGGGTTTCACTATGTGTTCTAGCCCCAAATCAGTTGAAAATATGTAAAAGAAGGGTCCTAGAACTCACACAAACAACACCGTCGAGTAGAGCTTCGATTCAACCCACTACACTTCAACTTTCACGCTCGAATCCACGAGAACCAAGCTTTTCTCCTTTTCTCCCTCTCTTCTTCTCTTTGCTGAATTTTTACAAGTGTAGGGAGGGTGTGGGCTGCCCTCCCCTCTTATTCTCCTACTCTTCCGAACTTTCCCCTGTTTTGGCAAGTTTGGCCTATCAGCTTTGGACTTTATTTCTTTTTCTTCTTTCGTTGGCTTCAAAGAAAATATCCGGGTGTTACATGAATTTATTGGATTGCTTTAAGGGTTTTCTTGGTTATACAGCTTTTGATTTGAAGATGAAATAACAAAGAATTATTGAGGTTTTGTAAACATAGATTCTTAATTGATGATTATGGAACTTTGTACACAAAATTATAGGTTTATTCTCGGCATTGATTTGTAGCTAATAGATTGTGGGTTTTGTAGAAGATTGTTAGGGAAGAAATGCTAAATTAGGTTTCACCATGACTGGGGTTTATCTGATGCAACAACACGTAAACGCCATAGATACGTTAGGGATTTTTTAGTTAATGAATTTATTTTCGTTTTTTGTTTAAGCTGTAGTTACCTTTCTCTATCTATGAAATTCTCTGGCTGAATTTTGTAATCGAGAGCTTAGTTGTATATTTTTTTACATCTTCTATTTTATATTTAAATTGATTAGTTTCATTTGCCCAGTGACTAATATTCTGCCTCTTCCTTACACACGTCTCCTAGGTTGCAATTCATTGGGATAGGATATGGAGGAACATGCAATGTGGTACTCATATTCAATTTGTAGCTTGAAGAGGTTTTCCATTAAATTACTGAATCAAGGATTGTTTGATTATATATACTAGAATTGTAACACACTACACATATCTCACATCGATCGTGTACAGAATAGATTTTAGTTCATAAGAAATGTCTGGCCTATAACATCAATAACATGTTTTGGGCATATTGGCTTTAGATGAGAGGAGAACCCCGCAGTTAAGCGTGCTTAGGTGGGAGCAATCCAGGGATGGGTGACTTTCCTGGAAAGTTTCTCCCGGGCAACCAAAAGCAAATTCGTGAACTCCTTATGCACAAAGCGAACAATATTATTGATGTGAGGGTCCAGGTGTTACAAGAATCCATAAGAAGGTATTATGTCAATCCAAGGCACGCTATTGAGAAAATAAGATATTTGGCTCCCTAATTGTATTTGCAAGTAGAATTAAAATAATATTTTAAGATATGATATGACTGAAATTACGTATCAGAAATGACTATAAATAATAAAATAGTAATATCAGCTTTTTAAAATTTGTTAAAAAATAAACATTTTATTCTAAAATAAACCATATAAAAATAACATTTTAAAAAAATTTCTTATTACAACTCCTAAATTTGATTATTTTTTGTATTAAAAAAATGACTTATTAAAAAATATCAATTTATTTAGAAATAAACTTAATAAACAGATTTCTTTCTTAATTTATTATATATTAAAATGTATTAAAATAAATTTATTAGTAATTAAGGTAATTATTTAATTGGAGAGGGAGGCGGGAAAAAATTGATGAGAATAATTGTGGTGCTGACACGAGACATCCTTATTTACACTTTTATTAGAATAGTAAGATAAGATAAAATAAGATTTCAACCTATGTTTTATATGGTTATGGTAGTTTAAATTCATTCTTATGCTTCCGATATGTTTTTGGTTTTGAATATTATGCTTTAAATTTAGTTGCTAATAGATACTATATGAATGAAAAGGCATTCATGATTCTCTCATCAAAGAGGTAAAAATATAAATAGCAAGTTCTTCCGTCTACCTTTTAAGGAGAAACTCAAGATCAAACTATCTACTTAAACTGGAAACTCATTTTCCCTAATTGTATTACTTCACCTTATTATAGTTACAGAATTAAATTACATTTTATAATCATCTGGTATGAGGCTATTGATATAAGCTTTATATTGTTGCCTTAAACTTCATATTTTATAAGTGCTCATTTACAGCATAAAGTATTTGAAATTCTATCTTAGGTGATCTTCTACATACAATCATATTTCAGTCTTATACATATGGCATGAGGAACTTGTGTAATGAAAACAAAATATGCACAACCTTATCGAAGTTGCAACTCTATGTAGTTCATGAAGCAAATTACATCAACTTAACAGTGCCTATAGATAACATCAATAAGATGACCTTGATTTACATGGATTACTCCTAACTTGATATAAATGTAATTCATGGTTTTATAAGTGTAAGCATGCTTATATGACATACGCCCACCATATGTAAACTTTGTTTCCTATCATCTTATAAGCATGCTTGTGTAGTCACCCATATGACATACGCCCACTAGATTAAGGACTAGTCCATTTCACAATCAAATCAAATCTCTACAAGAAATTCAGGTCTTCACCTACACATAGTATGTGTGGCTAAAAGTATATTATATGTAGGTGATTGTCTTTATCTACACATAAGATAAATGTCATGATGTGTGGCCTGGCGCTTATGGATATAGATTATTACCTACACTTCAGTTATGTGTAGGCATATAGCTTACTACACCTACACACACACACACACACACATATATATATATGTATATATATATATATGTGTATATATATATATATATATATGTGTATATATATGTCTAAAACTAATTCATATATGTGGGTAGAAGTAAGGCAATTTGTTTGGTTGGCAGCTTACGTTGTAGCTGACGTGGCGCTGATATGGCGTTGATGGGGCGCTGATATGGCGTTGATGTAGCGCTGACATGAAGGATGACGTGGCGAATGACATGGACTATAATGATGATGGCATATCATATCCTTTCAAAGTGTTGTTGACACATGTCATAAATAATATGTGGGTATATAGTAACATTATATATAGGTAAAAATGCTACATATGTAGGTATTGATTTTAGTATGTGTAGAAAAAAAATGATTATATGTTCATAAAAATATATTTATGTGTGGACATAAACTACCATATATGTAGGTATTAATCATCAATTATATTTAAAAAAATTAGAAAATATGTAGGTGTAAATATAAACACATATGACCAAAATTACTCTTCTTAATTGAATATGTTCAAACATCATTATTCAAACCACAAAAGAAAATACCAATTATAAAAATTCAAATACATAAACATAAATATCACTATGAGTTTTTAGAAAAAATAAAACTACTTCACTCATTGATATCTTCACCGCACTTAGATTTATCACCTTGAGATGCATCCGATTTGCTTGTTGGAGGAGGCATAATATTACTCTCAATTAATATATTTTTTTTCACAATTTCATATTTACCTTTTAGTATTTGAGGTGTATCTACTAGTTCATCATAACAACCTCTAATTAACAAGATGATCATAATTGACCCTAATTAACCTTCAAAGATTGTATCTAACCTTATTTAAGCATCAATAACCCTAATTAACCATCAATGATTATAATTGAATGCAATAAAATTTTCAGTGACTATAATTTACCTTACTTGAACATGAACAACTTTAATTAACCATCAATAACTATAATTGGCCACATTTGAGCATAAATAACCCTAAATCACCATATGACCCGAATTGACCATTACTTATTGTAATTGGCCTAAAACTATCATTACTATCTCTAACTAACCATATATGACCCTAATTGACCATTAGTTACTCTAATTCACAAAAAATAAGCTTAAATAACCACTAATACCATAACTAGTTAAGAATAACCCTAAATAAACATTAATAACCCTAATTCTTTATGAATTACTTAAATTAATTATTATTAATAACCCCAATTGTTTATGGATGATTTAAATTAATCATTATTGACTATCAAAGACCATAAGTGACCCTAATTAACCTTAATTACCCTATTTAACCATTTATTACTTTAGTTTTGTTTTGATTTTTGTTTTAAATGTTTATTATCTTGTTATTCTATGTTTTCTACAAATTTTTAATTAACATATTTTAGTTAAGTAACATGAATTTAATTTCTACACATATTAAATTTTTTTGAATAAATGTAGTTATTATTTTTTCATGTCATTTTCACAAAAAAAATCACAGATTAGAAGTTTACTTAATTTAGCAACATATAAATATGTAGATATTATATGTTGGTAAAACATAATCAATTATCCATACATATTATAGCTTTTATCGTAAGTGCAGGTATTTGTTTTGTCATGTAATTTTTTATAATAAAATAAAAAATTTATGTATTTAGTTTATCTACATTTCTATTAAAAATACCATGTGTTGGTAAAATATTATTAATTACCCACACATATATTAGCTTTTAACATATGTGTAGATAACTATTTTGCTATGTCATTTTGAAAATATTAAATTAATATTTATTTACTTAATTTATCTATCTATTAATTTACAAATATTATGTGTTCGTAAAACATAGTCAATTACCCACACATATATTAGTTTTCACAATGTGTAGATATTTAATTTTCCATGTCATAATAATAAAATTTTATTTACTTAATTTAGATACATATTTGCTTACAAATACTATGTGTTGGTATAACATAGTCATTACTTGCACGTATATTAGTTTTCAACATATATGTAGATAATTTACCTATACATAACAAAAATTATTCACATACGTAGGTAATGTTACATTTAATTAATCATCAATTTTGGTGGAAAATTTTCCCCCCAATATCAAATGTGATTAAAACGTATTAACAACGTATATTAAATGTTACTTATCATGAAAATATATTATCAACCATTTACCCACACAAATATAAATATGTGTAGTTATGTACTCATACATTTAGATGTGTAGATAAATTATGCGTAGGTAAACACCTTAATTTTTTGTACAGTGTGTTTCAATTTGAATCATTGTACTTATCTATAATGATTGCAAGTATTGTCGAAGAAAGTAATAAGACACGTGAGCTTTTTAAGAGGTGTATATTTCCTTCTTTCTTCATATCTTTTCTTATGTTTTGATTCTTAAAATCAGTTTGTTGGATCCATTTTGCACATCGCACGGAATTTAGGTTCATATTCCCTAAAGTTTTTTAACATACCCTTCCTATGTACTTAAATTTATCAACGTTTAGAGGTTAATATTTTTAGAGTATTCGTTACATGTTGAGCTTGCTACGAAATAAGGGTTAAAATGACTTACATACATAATATTTTGCAATGCTATTTGTATGCCATGTCACGGTAGGGGCTAACTTGAATTTAAGGTAGATGATGAAATAGTATTGCTGCAAGGTTCTTTGTTTGTAAGACATATAATGTTAAATTTTTAGTTTCAAGAATATCAACCAAAGAAAATTATTACCCTCGATTCAATGAGTCAAGTGTTTAATAATATTTTAATTGTATGATTAGTGTTATTAGGTTAAACTAGATATTCACATTTGAAAAAGTAACTTTTAACTGTTATCGGATTGTATACTCTAACGGGTCTAGATTGAACTTCTATTTTATGACAAATGAATTTGAATGCACATATTAGTACTGTAACGGTTCAGATTGTAAGACTTGCAACACTGAGAAGATTTAATTAGTTGCTGCATTATCAAAGGTCCAAAATAGAGGGGATACGATGAAGCATTTATCCTGCGGCTTAGGGAGTTCCCCGAATTTATTTGAAGATAGGAGATTTGGATAAAGTGTTGGATAAGTTGAAGTAACTGTGTTTTTTTGTTGACCTAGCATAAATTTGTTCTTTATATTTAGAATTAATGTAAGCCTTTCTCTCTCTTGAAACATGCAAAAAATGTTATGTAACTAAGGTAATGACAATATCAGCGCTCATGTTTTAAACCGTCGCAACGACGAGATTAATTACTAGTTGAATACAAATAAAAGATTTATTTCTTTGAATTAAAATATAAAATTTAAACCCTTGAAATTAATAACCACAATATAAACAAAACATCTATACTCTAAAAGCAATGTCTTGCTATATTATATAAGCTACTAAATATACCCGTGCGTTGTAGCGGCGCAAAGTGATAAAATACATACAACAATCGTGACGACTCATTTCCATACTACGAAACGCTAGAGTTTCCTTATTTATATCATCAAATGGGCACATATTGTACTTGACCCAGCTCGTATCCAAAAAAATTTACGTTAAAACATAGATGAACTCAACTTACATCGACACATATATAAAAATGAGGACGTAAGAAATTAGTTTTTCAAGTAAAAATATACAAATGTAAACCAGAGGCCTTAAAACTTGAGGGGCGTAAAAATATCTTTTCTTAAAGTTTAATAAAAAGTTTAGGGGTTAAAATTGTCAGTTCAATAAACGTGAGAGGAGGCAAGTTATAGATCAAATGAGAACTCTTTTTTTAATGAAAACTCTAGAAACCAATGTAACTCATTAGTTTTAATGGCTAAATGGTAAATAACAAAAATATAATAAAAATTATAAAATGAAAAATAACATAAAAATAAAACACTAAATACACAAAAATTCTTCTCTCATTTTCCTTTTGCATAAAAAATTAATAAGAATCTTTTACGAAATCCATTTTACACATGTGTAAAACTGGATTTACACATTTGTAAATAACAGGTAGATGACTTTTTTAGAATAAAAAATATATCAATATGGTAGGCATTGAAAAGATAAAAAAATATTGATTTATGGTGAATATTTTTCGAAAAATTAATGTCGTAAAAAAGTTACTAACATTTAAAAAAATAAATATGGTATGTGACTTAGATGTAACTTAAATGTGTGATTAATTTTGATTTCTAAAAATTTCACAAAAAATTAATGTTCTCAAATAAACCTACTATATATATAAGAGTATATAAAGAAGAAATTTGATTTAAAATAGGTAACTTAGTTGAGAAAGGTTTAAATAGAAAGTGTTCTAAAACTTAAAACTCTAACAAGTATCTCAACCATTCATGTTAATCAATAGTTGAAATCAAATTATAGAGAAAAGTTTATTAAAGTGATATTTTAATAATATCCACTTTTGTTGACGTTTTATATGATTCTTTATTTTTTAAAATGCTTATAACTTTTATATACGACATTATTTATTTATAAAAATTACACCATAAAACAAGCGTATTTTATTTTTAAAAAAGAGTACAATATTGATATATAAAAAGATAAAAAAAGTTTGACGTTTTTATGTTCATATCTTTTTATTGTGTCTTTTAGTGTAGTTTATTGTTTTTTTGTTGGTTATTTGTGTTAATTTAGAATACTATTCTATTTTTTTCTAAAATGATTAATTTGAAAATATAATCATGGAATAACATTATTGTGTATCTCTAATATTTTAAATACAATAATAAATTAACAATTAATACATTTAATACATTAAAAACAATGACAAAATAACATAATTTTTCATTGTGTATTTAGATCGTTATTGTGTATCTTGAATAATATGAGATTTAAAATAATACATTGTTAAAATAAAACATTGTGTACATCTAATGGTAAAACATAATGAATAATAACAAGTTTATATAATCTATTAAAAATAATAACAAAAATTAAACACTGTATTATCTTCAACATTAATAGATTTGAAAACTAGATTGGTGAAAATATATCATTGTGTCTTCTAATTATAAAACACAATGATATATAACTAGTTTATAATCTATAAAACCAATGATAAAAATAATATAAAATGATATAAAATGTAAAACAAATGATTAATACACAAAACAAATGATATAAAATATATGACATAATTAACTGATATTTGATACAATTAACTATGATCTTCCATGTGAATTAAATACATCCATGTGGATACCATTCAAACATGATCTTCCATGAATTTCCTCTTTTGAAAACTACTCATGTGTCTCTTCAAAAACTACTCATGTGCCTTGTATTCTTTAGGACTCTTTAACATGCAGGTGAGGTTATTTTAAAAATATAAAAAAACCAAAAAGAATAATAAATATTATTATACATTGTATATATATTTAAATAGAAAGGTCAATGGGGTTTTTCATCGGTCTTTCTTCCCTTCAACTTTCATTCTTTACACTTTCAGCCCCTAATACTTTTTAAAAACTTTGTATGATGTCACTTTAACCCCCCTTAAGTTTTCAAACTTTCAAGTTTACCCGTGTGAAATATAAACTTAGTCCGTCTATGTTTAGATGTGATTAGAAATGATTTGGGCCAAATATAAAATGCTTTCAAGTTTAACTCCATACACATTAAGACTGTCTACATTTCGGAATACGTTTATGTTTTGATGTTAACTTTGTTTAGAAATGGGTTGGGTCATTTATAAAACATTTTAATGCTTATTTTTATATATGATTTAAGTTGACTTACGTTTAAATATGGTTTGTGTGGAAACACGTTGGGTCAATATAATATTTTTTTCAATTACAATACGTTGGACGTAAATTTAGTTCGAAAAAGGTCGAAGCGATTGTAAGTTTATTGTAAGGCCCCATTCCCGGAGACCTCACAGTTGGTCAATCACAACAGTTAAAACATTAAACATTATAATTATACAAACTTAAGCAGCGGAAATAATTTATCAAAAACCATTCATTTCATTTAAAACACTGTTGTTGAGCAACACATCATCGTTTAACTGATTACAAAAGAATTGTTTTACTGCATTACAAAACAACAACAACATAAAATACGAATGGATGTCAGTCTTTCCCTGTCGAGTGGCTTCACCCTCATGCCATCCTCAGCAATAATTACCCGTCAATTGAAAATGTATAAAAGTCAGTGTTGCTAAGTGAGTTCTAGCTTTAAAAGCAATAAAATACTTTATGTATGTTGTATATGAAAATACTCTTTCTATCAAATACAACTCTTTACTTTGTATGCAAGCACGCATTAACTATATGAAGAGATACTGTTTATTCTCTTTAGTGTATGCCTTGTATATTTTGTAATCTTTTATCTTTATATTTCACTTTTTGTATGGACCAATGAGCAATACCCTAAACTGTATGCGCGATGAAAACTGGTGAAGGGCCATCTATATCCCTCAAGAGGGTTCTGTTTACTGTATACAAGGCCGACCCAACCACCTAGGGTACGCTACAGAGGTCCTGCCAATCTTAATTGACTAGCCCTGTGTGCATAATAGGGTAGCTAACCCGCAGCACAGTTGAGCTAACGACAATACGGTCGTGTACCTCCTGTAAGCTTGCAAGACTTGTTAACATTTTATTAATTTTCCTCTTCTCTTCTTTATTGCTCTTTCTCTTTATTATTACAATATACTTTACGTTACGATAATAAACATACCACGTAAAGTCACACAATATAAGTAATAATAATAATAACAATAATAATAATAAGGAACAATCATAAGGCAATCATAATCATGCATGAAACCCATTGTTAATAAGCCATAGTCAAACCTCGGTCAAAACCCTAAGAGCACAAACTCCCATGAATTCTGTAATAAATTCTAAGTGTTGGGCGCTTAGACACTATTTGGGCGCATGAGCCCTGTTTTGGCGTTTCATCACTATATAGGCACAACAGCCAACACTTAGCTGTTTTTTAACATTTAGGCGCATGGACACTATTCGGGCGTATGACACATTCGGACGCATGGACACTTAGCGCATGGGTTTATTTGGGCATATGAAACTTAGGCGCATGGCCACTTGGGCGCATGGGCACTATTGGGGCGCATGGCCCTACACTTAGTCGTCCGACTAATATTTCTAGGCGCATGGACCACTTTTCAGGCGCATGGGCTATACTTAAACATTTCTAAGGCATTTTCAGGCGCATGAGCCTTATCTAGGCGCATGAACCTTCTATTCAACATGTTTCTAGTATGTTTTCGAACCCAATCATCAACCCATCTGTTCTAAGCTTAACATGGCTATTTTAAACATGAACAACCTATAAGCATCTAAGAACCAACATCCAACATGCATAATACATACGGGTAAACATACATAAACATTGTAAAAACCGTTTTAAACACATTTTCAGCCCCAAAGATGTTTAAAACAAGTAGAAACCGGGGTCTAGAAACTCACCTGGTGCAACTTGGTGTATCTTGTAACATCTCGTTTTTTTAACTAAAAGTTAACTTTGTTTATTCTTGTAAGGGTCATATGGTCTATTATGAAACTTATGTGTTGTTTATGCTTATTCATTATTGTCATTAAATTTCTATGTATGAAAGTTAAAATATAAATATTAAATAAAATCATGTTAATATTAATAATGTAATAATAATAATAATAATAGTAATAATAAGATTACTTATAATAAAGTTACTTATAACAATAACTTGTAAGAGTTATTAAACTTAATAATGTTCAAAACATAAACTTAAATTAAGTTTAGGGGGTAGTTATGTAGTTTTCAAAACTTGAATTTAAAGTTCTATCTTAACATGACAAACCCTAAACTATAGGGGGTGTTAGTGTAATTATTAAAACCCAAACCCCTCCCCTTTTCACCGCGATTTTCCGGCCAAATGTCCGGCCACCCTCAGCCGAGCTCCGACGAGGGCAAAACGTCCAATAAACGCTTGGTTCGACCGAATTAAGACTAATACTTCGAACGTGGGCACTAATCGAATACGTAACCGGTGTTAACTCAATCGAAATAATGGTTTCATTAAGGAACCACACGAAACCGAAAGCCACCATATAATTACACTTGAAATCCGTTGAATTGAGCCGTTGAGTGATTAGAAACGCACGAATAATCACTGAAAAGCTAAGTGTGAAGTTTAATTCGGGTTTAATAACCAGTTAATCATCCAATCGTAACCGAAACAAACGAATCAAAGGTGAAACCCGTTCGGGACTAAATCGCTCAAATCAAATCTATATAATAGGGGGCAAATACTCCTTTCGACCCCTTAAACTCTCTGTAAAAGCAATTCGTGAATCAATTACTCAAACGATCAATTACTGATCATCTGTTCATCGCGAAAGAACCGAAGTCAAACCGAAGCAAATCGTACCGATTGGCTCATAATAAAGTAAGTTAATTACATGTTAGTGATCGGTTAAGCATGGGGAACAAAAGCCCCATGGTTATTTGATTATCAACCTCGAATCGGTGTTCAATTTTAATCAACCCATTCTAGGGTTCTTACTGATTTGGGGCTTTCTTGAAATTGTGTTTATAAAATATAAAAACCATCCATTAACGCGGCTGGATGCCTTGGTTCACTGGTTAAACGCTCCCATCTCCACTTAGAGGTCCCGGGTTCGAACCCGGGCACCCTCTTATTCTTTTTAAAAGCCTTTTTAGGCCTTAATTCTTACTAGAAAATTCCTAAAAAATTACAAAAAATAATTTTCATTAACTTTTAACCTTAAATTAACAAAATGATTTTTTCTGTAAATTTATTTTTATAAAAATACCGTAATATTTAATTATTAAATTTAATTATTGTTATAAGAATGAGTTTATGTAAAAATTAAATTGTTACTTGAATCAATAATAAATCGTTCTTTTCTTCGATTAAAGTTATATGATACTCAAACTAAATGCAATTTTATAATTTTGTAAGAATATTTCCTTAATTTTGTAAAATATATATATATATATAATATATAATATATATATATATGTATGATGTATAAATATATTATTAATAACTAAATTGGCTACAAAACTCTCTTAAATTCTAAGGAACCTAGTTCATGTTTAATTGTTAAATCTTGATCTAAATCTTGTAATATTTATATATTTAGGTGTCTTGTGACGTTTTACCTTGGAACGGCAAATATTATTCTTATTGATCCTTATTATATACTTATTGATCATGTGAGTTTTCCTTGCCCTATTTTATTTTATTTCACACTACTTTGGGGTGAAACATGATTCTATACATTGTACACTTATTAACGTTTAGACTTGTAAGCACATGCAATTCATCTTATTATTATGTCATGGTTATTTGTGTATTGTAAGTGTTTATATGAGATACATAGTTTTGTTTACAATCATTAACTATTGCTAGCCTGGCGACGTCTTAGATCTTTGGGCCTGACAAGCCTATTTGGTGCTAAAGTCGATGTATTGCCGACTCCTAGGAGCCGTATGCTTGTGCACTAGGGAACCAAATACACTTAGCCAATCTTTTATACTTGTAATCAAGTCGAGGTTTGATTGTAACGTTAGGTGTTCTATAACCTTACTAGCTTATAACCTATGACATGAATTGCTACTTGTAACCTTTTTCTTATTATGTATGAAAACCTTGGAAACTCACCACTATTTTAGTTGACTTTTATTTTTATCATGTTTCAGGTCAACCTCAAGTTTAAAGTGACCTTTTGAAGCATGCTAAATCTAGGACTTGGACCTAGAAATGAAATAAAAAGTTACATTATATTGTTATGTTGAACTTATTTCTTGTATAAGACTTACGATTGTAATTTTCCATTTCATGACTTATAATAATAATATTTACAATTTAATATAGCGTTATGTGGCTGTGAACAATCTTAACCCTCACATCTCGACGTTTCCGCCGTCAAGGTTGGGGTGTGACAGATTGGTATCAGAGCCCATAACTATAGGGATTAGGTTACTAGTAATGGTGACCTAGACTATAGCTTATGCATGAACCTCATAGGATAATATTTATATTCTTAGAAATATATATATGTTACATGCTACATAATGCTATACTTTACTTATGTGCAACTTGATGCCTTAGCATAGGTTGCCTTGTAATTTCTAAACTTTGTTACTTGTCTCCCTAAACTTAACTTTGACTCATTGACTCTCCCCGACAAATGAAACTTCTTAATCTTATTCTCGTCAACACGTGGATTCGTATACTTATGCTTAAGAATTAAATCTTTAGACTTATGTCTAATCTATGTAAATCTCATCATGGTTTTGATTTCATAAACCTAAGAAATTTGTGTGACACATGGACACCTGTATTCTGGATTTCCTGGCAAAAGGCCCTCGGGCTAAGGCAAGCATATCGCATAAATCCTACGGGACTAGTTATGCTTACCTGGGGATTTCTGGGATGAGTGATAAACCATGGTCAACATACACAATTTCTAAGGCGAGTGGGTCAACTTACCTTGACGTGTCAACGTTTCCAAATGGTAATGCGTTACCAAATGGAACCATTCCATGTGCCTTACAACTTTTTGCCTTATCCTTGTTGAACATTAATCCTTGTTATTCCATTCTCATATCTAACTCATTTGTATATTCCAGCATGTCTCGTCATCATGGAAAGCGTGGAAGTTCCGATCGTAAGTTAGCCGCCATGATTGCTCGACAAATGGCTGCTGTCATTCCGACCATGGTTGCTGAACTTAATAGCACCTTAATGACCAACGCTAGCAATAATGGAAATGGTCATGGAGAGAACAACAACAATCAAAACGGAAACAATCAACATGGGAATAATCAAACTTGCACCTTCAAACACTTCAGCTCTTGCAAGCCCACTAGCTTTAGTGGCAAGGAAGGAGCCACTGGTCTTCTTGAGTGGTTTGAAAGCATGGGAATACCTTTATCAATTGTGAGTGTCCGATGCACTCAAGGTTCGTTATGCCACTAGTATGTTCCAACAAAGGGCTCTTACCTGGTGGAATAGCGAGAAGAGGAATCGTGGACCCGATGCTATTCTAGCACTTACATGGGAAGAGTTCAAGAACATCGCCATCGCGAAGTTCTGCCCAAGAAGTGAATTGCAAAAGTTGGAAGAAGAGTTTTGGAATTTGAAACAAAATGATGGTGATCATTTGCCTACTCAACTAGGCATCATGAGTTGAGTATACTGCTGCCCCATATGGTCGACACTGTTCCCCGCAACATCGAGAAGTTCATTAAGGGTGTACCACCCCAAATTCAAGATGCTGTGGTGGGTAGTCGACCCACAACCTTGGAAGAAGCCATTACAATCACCGCTCAACTCACCGAGAACCATATAGAGCGGGCACCATGTCTGTGAAGGGTGCAAAGAAGGTGGAGAAGACGGCTACCGAGGCGGTTAAGGAGACCAAAGTTGAACCGTCTAACAGCCATAACAACAACAAGAAGCGCAAGTTCACACCGGCGCGTAACTATGCCGTGACTGCACCCAAACAACCCCAAAGACAACCTGTACCTACGGCTACATCTGTGGCACAAGTGCCTGGGGCTAGGGCTTATGCTGGTCCGCAACCGATGTGCAACACGTGTAGGTATCATCATCCGGGGAATCAACCCTGCCGCATTTGCACCTTGTGCGGTAAATATGGTCATTTGGTGGCGACTTGCCACCGTGCACCTAACAATGCCGCTGTGGTCACAAACCGTGTTTGCTACAACTGTGGGGAACCTGGCCATTTTCGCCCACAATGCCCTCGTCTTGTGGGTAATGTTCCACAAGCCCGAGGACGTGCTTTCAACATCAACGCTAACCAAGCACAAGCAAACAACGATGTGGTGAATGGTACGTTAACTCACCCTTAAATTTTGTGATCAAATTCATTTCATATTTTTCCTGTATTGTTAAATACCTTAAAAATTGAACAGGTATGTTCCTTATTAACAAAACTTATGCCTATGTCCTATTTGATTCTGGAGCCGATAAAAGTTTTGTTTCATTAGAGTTTGAACCCATACTTGCTAATCCACATACGAAACTAGAAAGACCTCTTACTGTTGAAGTTGCCGATGGAGAACCAATTACCGTTGACGTTATCATTCGTGATTGCATCTTAAGTCTTGACACGCATGATTTTCTTATCGATCTTATCCCTATGAAACTTGGAAGCTTTGACGTCATCATTGGTATGGATTGGTTAGCCAAACACCATGCCGAGATCATTTGTTTCGAGAAGTGCATTCGTATACCATTACCCTCTAGAGATACGTTGAAGGTGTTCGGTGAAAAGTCTTCCAAAGGGCTTAAACTCATGTCTTGCACTCAAGCCCGAAAGTGCTTAAACAAGAATATATGGCTTTCATGGCTTATGTGGTCGACACGAAAGTCAAAGGGAAAGAACTTAAGGATGTCCCTATCGTACGAGACTTTCCTGAAGTATTTCCCGATGACCTTAGTGGTTTACCTCCCGTGCGTGAAGTCGAGTTTAAAATTGACTTGATACCGGGAGCAAACCCCGTGGCCAAGTCACCATATCGGCTTGCACCATCGGAATGCAAGAACTCTCTTGTCAACTGCAAGAGCTGTCCGAGAAAGGCTTCATCCGTCCTAGTTCTTCGCCTTGGGGTGCACCTGTTCTTTTCATGAAGATGAAAGATGGATCGTTTCGTATGTGCATCGATTATCGCGAGCTTAACAAACTTACCATCAAGAATCGTTATCCTCTTCCTCGCATTGATGACTTGTTTGATCAACTTCAAGGAGCTGCCATATTCTCGAAAATTGATCTACGTTCTGGATATCATCAATTACGAGTTCACGAGGATGACATCCCAAAGACCGCTTTTCGTACTCGTTATGGACACTATGAGTTTATGGTGATGCCTTTTGGTTTAACCAATGCTCCTGCTGTCTTCATGGATCTCATGAACCGAGTATGCAAGCCTTATCTAGACAAGTTTGTGATCGTCTTTATTGATGACATACTTATCTATTCCAAGTCCAACACCGATCATGAGCTGCATTTGAGATTGGTTCTTGAGTTTTTAAGGAAAGAGCAATTGTACGCAAAGTTCTCGAAGTGTGATTTCTGGCTCGAAGAAGTTCAATTTCTAGGACACGTGGTGAATAGCCAAGGAATTCACGTTGATCCTGCAAAGGTGGAAGCTGTGAAGAATTGGTGTGTTCCTACAACTCCTACCGAAGTTCGTTCTTTTCTTGGTCTTGCTGGTTATTATCGGCGATTCATTGCCAATTTCTCGAGGATCGCGAAACCGCTCACCACTTTGACACAAAAGAATAAACCCTTCGAGTGGGGTTCCAAGCAAGAAGAAACTTTTGAAGCGTTAAAGCATAAGTTATGGAATGCCCCTATCTTGACCCTACCTGATGGAAACGATGATTTCACTGTATATTGTGACGCATCTAAACAAGGCCTTGGTTGTGTTCTTATGCAACGAGGGAAAGTCATAGCTTACGCATCGAGGCAATTGAAGGTTCACGAGGTGAATTACACAACTCATGATCTCGAGCTTGGTGCTGTTGTATTTGCTTTGAAGATTTGGAGGCACTACCTGTATGGTACGCAATGTATAGTCTACACCGATCACAAAAGCCTTCAACACGTTTTCAATCAAAAAGATCTCAATATGAGACAACGTCGTTGGGTGGAGTTGATTAGTGACTATGATTGTGACATTCGTTACCATCTTGGTAAAGCAAACGTTGTGGCCGATGCACTGAGCCGAAAGATTCACAACAAGATGATTTCATTCCAAGAAATTCGTGATCGACGTCAATGGTTTGACACCTTGGGTGAGTTCGATACTGAAATCCGATTAGATGTCAACGAGACCATCGTACTACTACAAAACCTGAGAATAGATAGTGACATCGAGTCTAGCATCCTGGAGGCTCAACAAATGGTACAACGCGAAGGAAGAATGAAGGATGAGTTGGAGCATAATCTTCTAACTCAATTGGAAACAAAACCCATGGGTTGATGTACTTCGCCAATCGTATTTGGGTTCCAAATGTGACAACATTCGTACCTTTATTATGAACGAAGCTCATCAAACTCGTTATTCTATTCATCCTGGTTCCGATAAGATGTACATGGACCTACGTGGTCAATATTGGTGGCCTGGAATGAAGAAGACATAGCGACTTATGTAGCTAAGTGCCTCACATGTACAAAGTTAAAGCCGAACATCAACGTCCAAGTGGATTACTTGAGCAACCCGAGATTCCTATGTGGAAATGGGAACACATATCCATGGACTTCATAACAAGCTACCCCGAACCTCCCGAGGACATGATAGCATATGGGTGATTGTTGACCGATTGACCAAGTCGGCACATTTTATACCCATACGTGACACTTACAAGACATCAAAGTTAGCTCGTATATACGTTGATGAGATTGTAAGTCGTCATGGGGTACCTCTGCACATCATATCTGACCGAGATGCTCGTTTCACTTCACACTTTTGGTCGTCTATGCAAGAACTTTTGGGTACATAATTGGATCTAAGCACGGCTTACCATCCTCAAACTGATGGTCAAACCGAGCGAACGATCCAAACTTTGGAGGATTTGCTACATCTCTGTGTTCTTGACTTTGGTGGCGATTGGGATACGCATCTACCGCTCGCGGAATTTTCGTATAACAATAGTTACCACTCGAGTATCAAGATGGCACCGTTTGAAGCACTTTATGGTCGTAAGTGTCGTTCACCGATCTGTTGGACCGACATTGGTGAAAACTTCATCACTGGTCCTGAACTTATACAAGAGACGACCGATAAGGTTTCTATCATTCGCAAGAACCTTGAAGTGGCGAGAAGTCATCAAAAGAGTTATGCTGACAAGCAACGTAAGCCATTAGAATTCCAAGATGGGGAGATGGTTCTTCTCAAGGTTTCACCGTGGAAAGGTGTGGTTCGCTTTGGAAAGAAGGGCAAACTGGCTCCAAGATTTATAGGACCTTTCAAAATCCTGAAAAGGATTGGGAAAGTGGCTTATAAACTAGAGTTACCTTCCGACCTTAGTGGAATTCATCCTGTGTTCCATGTCTCAAATTTGAGAAAGTGTTTGGCCGACGAGAGCCTGTATGTTCCGCTGGAAGACATTCAGATTGACGAGTCATTACATTTTGTCGAGAAACCTGTAGAGATCATGGATCGTATAATGAAGAAGACTAGAACCACAACAACCCCAATCGTCAAGGTTCGTTGGGAAAATAAACGTGGCGCTGAATTTACTTGGGAACGTGAGGAGCACATGAAGAAGAGATACCCATTCTTATTTGTATAGTTTCATTTCTTTTAATTTCGGGACAAAATTCTTTTAAGTTAGGGAGACTGTAACATCTCGTTTTTTTAACTAAAAGTTAACTTTGTTTATTCTTGTAAGGGTCATTATGGTCTATTATGAAACTTAGTGTTGTTTATGCTTATTCATTATTGTCATTAATTTCTATGTATAAAGTTAAAATATAATATTAATAATAATCATGTAATATTAATATATAATAATATTAATAATAATATTACTTATAATAAAGTTACTTATAACATAACTTGTAAGAGTTATTAAACTTAATAATGTTCAAAACATAAACTTAAATTAAGTTTAGGGGGTAGTTATGTAGTTTTCAAAACTAATTTAAAGTTCTATCTTAACATGACAAACCCTAAACTATAGGGGGTGTTAGTGTAAATTATTAAAACCAAACCCTCCCCTTTTCACCGCGATTTTCCGGCAAATGTCCGGCCACCCTCAGCCGAGCTCCGACGAGGGCAAAACGTCCAATAAACGCTTGGTTCGACCAAATTAAGACTAATACTTCGAGCGTGGGCACTAATCGAATACGTAACCGGTGTTAACTCAATCGAAATAATGGTTTCATTAAGGAACCACACGAAACCGAAAGCCACCATATAATTACACTTGAAATCCGTTGAATTGAGCCGTTGAGTGATTAGAAACGCACGAATAATCACTGAAAAGCTAAGTGTGAAGTTTAATTCGGGTTTAATAACCAGTTAATCATCCAATCGTAACCGAAACAAACGAATCAAAGGTGAAACCCGTTCGGGACTAAATCGCTCAAATCAAATCTATATAATAGGGGGCAAATACTCCTTTCGACCCCTTTAAACTCTCTGTAAAAGCAATTCGTGAATCAATTACTCAAACGATCAATTACTGATCATCTGTTCATCGCGAAAGAACCGAAGTCAAACCGAAGCAAATCGTACCGATTGGCTCATAATAAAGTAAGTTAATTACATGTAAGCAAGTAAGGCACTTACTCACATACTCCACCACATCACGCTTCATACCCGGCCACCAAAAATCTTTCTTCATATCTTGATACATTTTTGTGGCACCAGGATGAATGGAGTATCGAGTCTTGTGAGCTTCATCCATAATCCTCACACGTAGATCCCCGAAACGAGGAATCCAAACTCGTCCAAATCGAGTTTTAACACCAAGTGTGTTTTCACCTAATTCCCCAACCAGACCTCTCATCCTTTCAGAGTTAAGATGATCTTCTTTCAGTGCCTCATCTTGAAACTCTTTAACTAGCTTCATCACATCGGAAGTCATGATTAGTTCGTATGCTTTCACCCGAATGGCTCGGGTCTCTCCTTTCTGCTAAGGGCATCAGCCACCACGTTGGCTTTGCCCGAATGACAGTGGATCTCGCAGTCATAATCTTTTATGAGCTCCAACCATCTTCTCTGCCTCATGTTAAGATCTTTTCGCTCGAAGAAGTACTTCAAGCTCTTGTGTTTGGTGAATATGGTGCACTCTATCCCGTAAAGATAGTGCCTCCAAATTTTTAGTGCAAAAACCACGGCTGCTAGCTCCAAGTCATGAGTAGGATAATTGACCTCATGAACTTTCAACTGTCGGATGCATAGGCTATAACCTTCCCTCTCTGCACTATCACACACCCCAACCCTTGCTTCCTTCGGGTAATGACAGAACAGGAGCTTGAGTCAACCTCGCCTTTAACTCCTTGAATGCTTTCTTTTAAGCTTGACCCCATATAAACTTTACATCCTTTCGGGTCAACTTGGTTAGTGGAGAAGCGATCTTGGAAAAGTCTTGAATGAACCTTCGATAATATTCCGCCAACCCCAAGAAACTACGAATCTCGGATGGCGCTTTCAGAGACTTCCATTGCATCGCTGCCTCCACCTTTGCGGGGTCTACCATAATCCCCTTGGGATTTATCACGTGACCTAAAAATAGAACTTCGCGCAACCAGAATGCGCACTTGGAGAATTTGGCATACAACTTCTCCCTTCTTAATGTCTCCAACACATCCTGAATATGACTGGCATGCTCTTCTTCGCTTTTCGAGTAGATCAAAATATCATTAACGAACACAATCAATGATCTATCCAACATTGGCCGGCACACCCGATTCATCAAATCCATAATGGCAGCTGGCGTGTTAGTTAGACCAAAGGACATAACAAGAAACTCGTAGTGTCCATAACACGTACGGAAAGCTGTCTTAGGAATGTCTTGTTCCTTCACCTTCAGTTGATGGTAGCCAGATCCTAGATCTATCCTCGAGAACCAACTGGCACCTTGGAGCTGGTCAAACAAGTCATCAATCCTTGGTAACGGGTACCGATTCTTCACCGTCAACTTGTTTAGCTCGCGGTAGTCGATGCACATTCGCATACTTCCGTCCTTTTTCTTTACAAACAATACCGGAGCACCCCACGGAGAGATACTCGGTCGAATGAATCCCTTATCCATCAACTCCTGCAATTGGCTCATGAGTTCCTTCATCTCAGTCGGAGCTAATCAATATGGTTCTTTGGCAACGGGTTGAGCACCGGGTATCAAATCAATTTGGAACTCAATCTCACGATCCGGTGGCACGCCGGGTAAGTCTTCCGGGAATACGTCCGGAAAGTCGCACACCACTGGCACCTCAGATAATTGCGGTACCGACGCATCCACATCTTTTACGTAGGCCAAGTAGGCACTACATCCACGTCTCATGCACTTCCCCGCCACCGCCATCGAAATCATCTTCGGGATCGTAGTAACGCGATCTCCATAAATCGTAACCAAACTCCCATCGGGCGCAACTAATCGAATCATCTTCTTGCGACATACGATGTTTGCTTCATAGGCTGCTAACCAATCCATCCCCAGTACTATATCAAATCCACGTAGGGGCATCACGTGTAACCTAGCAGCAAACCTATGACCTTCTAGTTCTATAGCACAGTCCTCTATCACATCATTAATTCTCGTGGACTTGCTAATAGCGGTTTCTACATTGAATGGTTCACAGAAATTTCTACTACTAATAGGCAACTTAGCACAGAAAGTAGTGGAAATAAAACTCCTACTAGCACCAGAATCAAACAATACAGAGGCACAAGTTTGGTTTACTAGAAACATACTTGACACAACATCGGGATCAGCTATGGCTTCCTCCCGGGTCATGGTGTAAGCTCTAGTGCCTGCCCTCTGCCCTCCTTCCTCCGACTTCTTCTTCTCCGCTCCAGAGCTCTCTGCCCTTGGCTTCTTACAGTCTCTAGCGATGTGGCCAGGCTTGCCACACCTGAAGCATACATTCATTCCCATATTGCACTCATGAGTATGCTCCTTCCACATTTACCACACTTCTTCAACCCCGCACCAGATGTGACCACACGTCGGTCACCCACCTTCGCCACCTTATTGTTTGGAGCGACTCCACCACGTCCAAACCGTTTCCCATTCCAGTTCCGGTCACCACCACCCTTCTTGTTCACCTCAACCACCACAACCTTGCGCTCATCATATAATCTGCCAGCCAAATCAACTGCTGACCTAAAAGTTCTCGGCCGGGCAGCGATCATATGCCTACGGATATCCGCCGGCAGCCCCTGGATGTATCTCTTAATCTTTCGTGACAGTGGTGTCACTTGATCGGGCACCAGCCTCGCCATCTCATTGAATTTAGTGGTGTACTGCTGGTGGGTCATGGTTCCCACTTCAAGTTGCAAGAACTCCCTCTCAACCTTGTCCATCTCCTGGTGAGGACAAAACTCCTCAATAACCAACTTCTTAAACTCCTCCCATCGCATCTTCTTGATGGCTCTGGCACCCTCAACTTGGACAATATTGTCCCACCAACACAGCGTTGAATCAACGAAAGAGTGAGTTTCGAACTTCACCTTCTGGTCTTCGCGACACTCACTGATTTCCAAGACGGCTTCCATCTCCCTCACCCAGTGGTGAGCGGCAGCCGCATTGCCATTGCCATCGAAGGTCGGGGTGTAAGGCCCCGTTCCCGGAAACCTCACAACTGGTGGTTCATCACACATAAAACATTAGAAAACATATATTAATTTTGCAGCGGAATTTAAAACATTCATTAATAACTAAAAACATGTCATTTACAACATCTGTTTTCATCTCAAAATACAAGACATGTCAAAATACGGATGCCAGCCTCAAAATGCACCCAGTAGCTTATGCATCCATGCTTGCAACTTCTCAGCATCAACATATACTGCCAACTATCATGCATTCTAGTTTTATAATAAAACATAATTTTCTCTAATAAAAACCGTTCTTTAATTTCTTTCAAAACATACTATACTTTACATCATTCATGATCATGCATCATACGTACATACAGATAATATCATTATTATCTACATCATTACGTTCATTAACTTTGTTCATTCAACGTATTACATTATCGTTCATTTTTCTATCTAGATCCGGTCAGACTTTACTCTCTTCGTGGCACTCAGCCACGATTACTGAGGTCGAATGACAAGGATCCAATTCTGTACTTTATTACGATAATTCATTTACGTTTATTCATATGTTCGTTCTTTCATACATTATCTTTCGTTCATTACTCTTTATTACTTGAATCTTGTCTCTTGCAATATCTCATGTCCGAAGACTGATGCTATGTTGGGGTCTGCTCACAAACCTCCGACTCATGTCCGAAGACTGACACAACACCGTGATACGCGACAAAGATCCCATATGAGTCAATCACAGCGATTGAACTCCATCCGAGTCTGTTGCAACACAAAGTCGCTCACCTCATTATCTCGTCTCATGCAATATCCCCGACTCATGTCCGAAGACTGATACTGTGCCGGGGCCTGACAAACAAAACCCGACTTTTGTCCGAAGACTGACACAGTACCGGGATACGCGACACAGATCTCATCATCCCTCACTTTCGTCATATGCAATACTCCCGACTCATGTCCGAAGACTGATACTGTGCCGGAGTACGCAATCTGTATCCTATCCCATGCAATACCCCCGACTCATGTCCGAAGACTGATACTGTGTCGGGGCCTGACAAACAAACCCCCGACTCATGTCCGAAGACTGACACAGTACCGGGATACGCGACAAGGACCTCTTTCGAGTCTATTGCGACACAGAGTCGCTCACCACATAACTATGCTTGGCTTTATGCCACACCCCCGAAGTTATACATAACTCGGGTAACATCACCCCTACCGAAGTAGGTAACATCACCCCTACTGAAGTAGGTAAGAACACCCCTACCGAAGTAGGTAACATCACCCCTACCGAAGTAGGTAACAACACCCCTACCGAAGTAGGTAACATCACCCCTACTGAAGTAGGTAACAACACCCCTACCGAAGTAGGTAACATCACCCCTACCGAAGTAGGTAACAACTCTGAAGGTTAGTGACAAAGAATGGAACCCTTGCGTGCACACTTTAGGATTTGCTGAACCTCACGCGGTAGAGCTTTAGGCATTTAGAGTCGTGCGCCTCTGTACATATTGCTTTCAAGCCACTCTGTACTTCTCTCTTTAGTTCATTAATTCATGCATGCATTCATTATGTTCCTATTTTCATTATCTTCCACTTTACGTTACATAATACTTTTCATTACATTTATTAACGTTCAACGCAAAGCCAAGGGAAGACATACATATATACATAAGGAACATATACATAAACATAAACATACACCAATACAGGCACATACATGCATAACACATGTCAAACATAATCCCTCACATCATAACCAGGCCTATCTCTCCATTATACCCCTTTAAAATCCACTTAGAAAACCTTAAGTCCAAAGTGGGCGCATGGGTCCTTCCAGGCGCATGAGCATAAAATTCTAAGTATAAAATTGATTTGGGCGCATGGACACTATTTTGGCGCTTCTGCCCTATTTAGGCGCATCAACACTTAGCCATTTTAACACTTTGGGTGCATTGCCCTGTTTAGGCGCATGGCCCTGTTTAGGCGTATCAACACTTAATTATAACACTTTGGACGCATGGCATAACTTAGGCGCATGGGCCATATGTTGGGCGCATGGCGAGCAAATTGGACGTGTGGCCAACTGCTGGGCACATGGACCATCTGCTTTGGGCGCATGGGCAACACTTGGTGTCTGGTCTCTCATGCTGGACGCATGGACACTATTTGGACGCATGAACCACTGTTCATGTTCATCGAAACATTTTGAAATCCTTTCCCACGCTACCATTTTCACTTAATAATCATTCTAATCCTACCCAAGCATAAATCTAACATACTAAGGCCGTCTATACATGCTAAACCTTAGCTCTAACCCATAATCATCACTATAACATGCATACATTCATACAACATTCGAACAATAAGCTGTAAATCCATGGTTTTACTTGAAAACATCACTTGGTATGCATAATAGCCCTAAATCAGTTGAAAATCCGTAAAAGAAGGGTTCTAGAAACTCACCTTTAGCAGCTTTTGAGCAACACTCTTCCGGTTCAAGACCCACTTCGATTCAGCTCTTTGAATCCCGAAAGTAAACTCTAAACAACCGGAGCTTCAGTCAAGAACCCAATACCCAACTGAAACCAAGCATATAGAAGAGAAGACTTACCTTTTTCAGCTTCTTCTTCCACTTTCTCTCTCTAGAACCGAGAGTCTCTCTCTCTCTTTTTCTTTTCAGCCGCTTGAAGAAGAATGAAGAATGAAGAATGGGCAACCATGCCCTTAAATCCTTAAAATAATAAAATTTGCACTTTGTACACTTTATCCCCTTCCATTTGTGCACAAACCATTTTTTCTATTTACTTTTCTTTTCCTGTCTGTGTTTAAGTAGAAATTTCGGGGTGTTACAAGTCTACCCCCCAAAGAGGTTTCGTCCCCGAAACCTGTCGCTTCTCGAACAGTTATGGGTAACACTTTCTTACCTCTTCTTTGATCTCGCATTTAAGCTTAGATCCCTTTAGGCTTCTGCACCCGCACAAGTGAAACCATCATTCTCCTTGGTCTATTCTCTTATTCTTATTAGTAATGGTCACCAGTTGCTTCTCGTGGTTGGATACTCTGTCCACCTCAGTATTCTCTAGTAGCATGATCATATCCTCATCCGTTGAGCTCTTTCATAGACGAGATGTATGGAACATCAGATGAATTCCACTTAACTCATCAGGTAGCTCCAGTCGATGCGCACTTCTCCTACCTAAGCAACAACTGGGAATGACCCTCTCCATTTTAGTATCAGCTTTACTCGACTCCAAACCAAGCAATCCGCTCTCCTGGTCGAAGCCTTTCTCATACTTCATTGTCGTAGGTCGTCACCGAACTCTGGTTGTGCATGGTTGAGCAATCCATCTTTTTTCAACACTTGGGGTTTAAGTCATAGACTACTGATCCACTCACCCGGAGATGCCTGTCTACCTACCTATGTCAGTCTTGAACAACCTAGCAGGAACAAGCGCTCTCTCTTCATTCTATCACGCAATCCTCTAGGGCATTAGGTAACCTGGTAGACTTACTAATGGCAATTCTTACATCGAAGGGCTCATCGATCTTCCTACCCCTAACGTGCAACATCACAAAAAATAGCGGCAACAAAACAACTGCTAGCGTCACAATTAAAGCATAGAGGCATAAATCTAAACTTGCAAGAACGTACTTGACGTTACCTCGGAGTCGGACCTAGCGTCCTCCCGGTCATAGCGAAGGCTCTAGCCCTCACCCCCTAATCTCTTTCCTCGTACTAGAGCTTCCTCCGATCTTCTTCGTTCCCGAACCTTCCGCTCTTGGCTTCTTGCAATCCCTGCTCACGTGACCTTCCTCACCACAGGAATAACACCTCCCCATACCGCAGTTCTTCGCCACATTTCCGGTCCTTCCACAACGGAAACAGACATTGCCCCCCAGCCTGCATTCCCCGGGGTGCTTGTGTCCACACTTGTCACACCTTTTTGACCCCGCACCAGTTATGATCACACGCTGATCATCCACTCATGCACCTTTGTCACCTGGAGCGTTTCCGCCACGTTCCAATCGCTTCCCGTTCTATCCTTGATCACCGTCTCCTTTCTTGCTACTTTCAGTCGCCATCACTGATCTTTCATCATACAATCTCCCCACCAAATCGACCACCGAACTAAACGTGCTCGGTCGGGCAACGATCATGTGCCTACGAATGTCCGCCGACAAGCCTTGAATGTACCTCTTGATCTTTCGTGAAAGAGGCGTCACCTGATCTGGCACCAGACGTGCCATCTTGTTGAATTTAGTGGTGTATTGTTGATGTGTTAGGGTTCCCGCCTCCAGCTGTAAGAACTCTCTTTCAACTTTGTCCATCTCACGATGAGGACAGAATTCCTCAATCACCAGCCTTTTCAACCTTGGCCATCGCATCCTCCCGATAGCCGTGCTTCCCTCAACCTGGACGATATTGTCCCACCAACACAAGGCTGCGTCCACAAAAGAATTGGCCGCGAACTTTACTTTCTGATCCTCCCGGCACTCGCTGATATTCAATACCGCTTCCATCTCTCTCACCCATCGGTGAGCAGCGGCAGTAGTGCCATTTCCATCAAAAGTTGGGGGCTTGCATCGTTGAAACACCCCATAATTACAGCCTCGTGCCGCCTCCGGCGCAGGCTCTTCCTCTTCGTCCTCTTTGCCATCAAAGAGAACCGTTTCAGTCTCAGGTCGTCTCCTTTTGCCCGAAGGCCTACCCCCTTCCTGTCTCTCCTTGTCTCTAACAGCCTTCATAACTTCGGTCACCACAGATGGTAGGGTTGTCTGCATAACCTGACGCACTTCCTCCCTGACCGCCTCTCTCACCGAGGCTCTCTGATTAGCGTCCTCATCACCGCCCTCTTGATGTGGGGCCTTGGGTTTCTCACGGGCCGTTCCTTCAGCCCTAGACCTTCCTCTTGTGACCAGTGGTTCAGCACCACGTCCACCACCACCTCCACCTCGTGAAGCTTTCGAAGATCTGCCGCCAACCATCTTCTAACACACTATAAGATTCAAACACTAACGCGGTCATTCAAGGTAATAACTCAGTTTATATCAAGTATAATAAGTCCCTAATTACAATGGCCAGTTGTGATTAGCCACTTACTTTACTCTTCATACCCCAAGCATTTCCTATCCTGACATAATTAGTATCTAAATCTACACATTAGCACACAAGCCACATACATGCACACATAATGCCGGTTACATTAACTTACTTAAAACGTTTACATAAAACCTTTACCTGCAGGCACGTAGCTACTAGGACTGGCATCCCTTTTCCTTTTAATCCCATTCTCAGTTTCAGTTTAGGTTTTTCAAAATATTTACCGAATTCACTTAAACTTTTGCTCTGATACCAACTTGTAAGGCCCCATTCCCGGGCACGTCACAGCTGGTGGTTCATCACACATAAAACATTAAGAAACATATATTAATTTTGCAGCGGAATTTAAAACATTCATTAATAACTAAAAACATGTCATTTACAACATCTGTTTTCATCTCAAAATACAAGACATGTCAAAATACGGATGCCAGCCTCAAAATGCTCCCAGTTACTTATGCATCCATGCCTGCAACTTCTCAGCATCAACATATACCTGCCAACTATCATGCATACAAAAGTCAGTGACGCTGAGTGAGTTCTAGTTTTATAATAAAACATACTTTTCTCTGTTAAAAACCGTTCTTTACTTTATTTCAAAACATACTATACTTTACATCATTCGTGATCATGCATCATACGTACATACAGATAATATCATTATTATCTTCGTCATTACGTTCATTAACTTTGTTCATTCAACGTATTACATTATCATTCACTTTTCTATCTAGATCCGGTCATACTTTACCCTCTTCGTGGCACTCAGCCACGATTACTGAGGTTGAATGACAAGGATCCAATTCTGTACTTTATTACGATAATTCATTTACGTTCATTCATATGTTCGCTCTTTCATACATTATCTTTTGTTCATTACTCTTTATTACTCGAATCTTGTCTCTTGCAATATCTCATGTCCGAAGACTGATGCTATGCCGGGGTCTGCTCACAAACCCCCGACTCATGTCCGAAGACTGACACAGCACCGTGATACGCGACAAAGATCCCATATGAGTCAATCATAGCGATTGAACTCCATCCAAGTCTGTTGCAACACAAAGTCGCTCACCTCATTATCTCGTCTCATGCAATATCCCCGACTCATGTCCGAAGACTGATACTGTGACGGGGCCTGACAAACAAACCCCCGACTCATGTCCGAAGACTGACACAGTACCGGGATACGCGACACGGATCTCATCATCCATCACTTTCATCATATGCAATACTCCCGACTCATGTCCGAAGACTGATACTGTGCCGGAGTACGCAATCTGTATCCTGTCCCATGCAATACCCCCGACTCATGTCCGAAGACTGATACTGTGCTGGGGCCTGACAAACAAACCCCTGACTCATGTCTGAAGACTAACACAGTACCGGGATACGCGATAAGAACCTCTTTCGAGTCTGTTGCGACATAGAGTCGCTCACCTCATAACTATGCTTGGCTTTATGCCACACCCCCGAAGTTATACATAACTCGGGTAACATCACCCCTACCGAAGTAGGTAACAATACCCCTACCGAAGTAGGTAACAACACCCCTACCGAAGTAGGTAACATCACCCTTACCGAAGTAGGTAACAACACCCCTACTGAAGTAGGTAACATCACCCTTACCGAAGTTGGTAACAACACCCCTACAGAAGTAGGTAACATCACCCCTACCGAAGTAGGTAACAACACCCCTACCGAAGTAGGTAACATCACCCCTACTGAAGTAGGTAACAACTCTGAAGGTCAGTCACAAAGACTAGAACCCTTGCGTGCACACTTTAGGATTTGTTGAACCTCACGCGGTAGAGCTTTAGGCATTTAGAGCCGTGCACCTCTGTACATATTGCTTTCAAGCCGCTCTGTACTTCTCTCTTTAGTTCATTAATTCATGCATGCATTCATTATGTTCCTCTTTTCATTATCTTCACTTTACGTTACATAATACTTTTATTACATTTATTAACGTTCAACGCAAAGCCAAGGGAAGACATACATATATACATAAGGAACATATTCATAAACATAAACATACACCAATACAGGCACATACATGCATAACACATGTCAAACATAAGCCCTCACATCATAACCAGGCCTATCTCCCCATTATACCCCTTTAAAATCCACTTAGAAAACCTTAAGTCCAAGTGGGCGCATGGGTCCTTCCAGGCGCATGAGCATAAAATTCTAAGTATAAAATTGAACTGGGCGCATGGGCACTATTTGGGCGCTTCTGCCCTATTTAGGCGCATCAACACTTAGCCATTTTAACACTTTGGGCGCATGGCCCTGTTTAGGCGCATCAACACTTAACTATAACAGTTTGGGCGCATGGCATAACTTAGGCGCATGGGCCATATGTTGGGCGCATGGCCAGCAAATGGATGTATGGCCAACTGCTGGGCACATGGACCATCTGCTTTGGGCGCATGGGCAACACTTGGTGTCTGGTCTCTCATGCCGGACGCATGGACACTATTTGGGCGCATGAACCACTGTTCATGTTCATCAAAACATTCTGAAATCCTTTCCCAGGCTACCATTTTCACCCGATAATCATTCTAATCCTACCCAAGCATAAATCTAACATACTAAGGCCATCTATACATGCTAAACCTCATCTCTAACCCATAATCATCACTATAACATGAATACATACATACAACATTCGAACAATAAGATGTAATCCACGGTTTTACTTGAAAACATCACTTGGTATGCATAATAGCCCCAAATCAGTTGAAAATCTGTAAAAGAGGGGTTCTAGAAACTCACCTTTAGCAGCTTTTGAGCAACACTCTTCCGGTTCGAGACCCACTTCAATTCAGTTTTTGAATCCTTAAAGTAAACTCTAAACAACCGGAACTTCGGTCAAGAACCCAATACCCAACTGAAACAATCTCATAGAAGAGAAGACTTACCTTTTTTAGCTTCTTCTTCCACTTTCTCCCTCTAGAACCGAGAGTCTCTCTCTCTTCTTCTTTTCAGCCGCTTGAAGAAGAATAAAGAATGAAGAATGGGCAACCATGTCCTTAAATCCTTAAAATAATAAAATTTGCACTTTGTACACTTTATCCCCTTCCATTTGTGCACAATTTCCATTCTTACACCTTTGGAACGCCCCATAACTGCATCCTCTAGTTGCTGCCCCACTACATCATCCTCCTCTTCATCAGACAACATAACCTCAAGCTCTGATTGTTCCTCCTCCCTTCTGCTTCCCTTGCCCGTTGATCCCCTTTCAGTCTCCTTCTCCTTCCTCTCCTCACTTATGACAGCTCCGATGACCTCAGTCACCACAGATGGCAAGACTGTCTGCATGACCTGTTGTACTTTATCAGCAATTGCGTCCCTAGCTGAGGCATTCATACTAGCATTCTCATTCTCTTCACTCCTGCCATGAACCTTAGGATTTTCATGGGTCGTCTCAGGAGCCTTAGCACTACTCCTAGTCACCCGTGGACGGCCTCTGCCTCTAGGATTTTTGCGTCCAGCCATCCTCAAACACGCTATAAGATTCAAACACTAACACAGTCATTCAAGGTAACAATCAGTTTATATCATATATAGTAAGTCCCTAATTACAGTGGCCAGTTGTGATCAGCCACTTACTTTACTCTTCATACCCCAAGCATTTTCTATCCTGACTTAATCAGTATCTAAATCTACTAAGAGCACATAAATCAAATAGCATGCGCACATAATACCGGTTAACATTAAGAAAAGACATACATGATGCCACGTAGCTACTTGGGCTGACATCCCTCCATCTGTCCCATTTTCAGTTTAAGTTTAGGTTTTAAAAAGTTTATTTAACCCAATTCTCTTAAACTTTGGCTCTGATACCAACTTGTAAGGCCCCGTTCCCGGAGACCTCACAGTTGGTCAATCACAGCACATTATAATTATTCAAACTTAAGCAGCATAAATAATTTATGAAAAACCATTCATTTCATTTAAAACACTGTTGTTGAGCAACACATCATCGTTTAACTAGATTACAAAAGATTTGTTTTACTACATTACAAAACAATAGCAACATAAAATACGAATGGATGTCAGTCTTTCCTTGCCGAGTGGCTTCACCCTCATGCCTCCTCAGCAATAATTACCTGCCAACTGAAAATGTATAAAAATCAGCGTTGCTGAGTGAGTTCTAGTTTTAAAAGTAATAAAATACTTTCTGTATGTTGTATATGAAAATACTCATTCTATGAAATACAAATCTTTACTTTGTAAGCGAGCACGCATTAACTATATGAACGGATACTGTTTGTTCTCTTTACTGTATGCCTTGTATGTTCTGTAATCTTTTATCTTTATCTTTCACTTTATGTAAGTACTAATGAGCAATACTCTAAACTGTATGCGCGATGAAAACTGGTAATGGGCCATCTATATCCCTCAAGAGGGTTCTGTTTACTATATACAAGGCCCACCCAATCACCTAGGG
The DNA here is from genome assembly GCA_025506515.1 of Flaveria trinervia. Taxonomy (NCBI): domain Eukaryota; kingdom Viridiplantae; phylum Streptophyta; class Magnoliopsida; order Asterales; family Asteraceae; genus Flaveria; species Flaveria trinervia. The sequence continues at coordinate 18,862,712 of CM046444.1, forward strand.
TACGCTACAGAGGTCTTGCCAATCTTAATTGACTGGCCTTGTGTGCATAATAGGGTAGCTAACCCGCAACACAGTTGAGCTAACAACGACACGCTCGTGTACCTCCTGTAAGCTTGCAAGACTTGTTAACATTTTATTAATGTTCCTCTTTTCTTCTTTATTGCTCTTTCTTTTTATTATTACAATATACTTTACGTTACGATAATAAACATACCACGTAAAGTCACACACTATAAGTAATAATAATAATAACAATAATAATAATAAGGAACAATCATAAGGCAATCATAATCATGCATGAAACCCATCGTTAATAAGCCCTAGTCAAACCTCGATCAAAACCCTAAGAGCACAAACTCCCAATAATTCTGTAATAAATTCTAAGTGTTGGGCGCTTAGACACTATTTGGGCGCATGAGCCCTGTTTGGGCGTTTCATCACTATATAGGCGCATAGCCAACACTTAGCTGTTTTTAACATTTAGGCGCATGAGCCATTCAGGTGCATGGACACTTAGGCGCATGGGTTTATTCGGGCGTATGGAAACTTAGGCGCATCGGCCACTTGGACGCATGGGCACTATTAGGGCGCATGGGCCTACACTTAGTCGTCCGACTAATATTTCTAGGTGCATGGACCACTGTTCAGGCGCATCGGCTATACTTAAACATTTCTAAGGCATTTTCAGGCGCATGAGCCTTATCTAGGCGCATGAACCTTCTGTTCAACATGTTTCTAGTATGTTTTTGAACCCAATCATCAAACCCATCTGTTCTAAGCTTAACATGGCTATTCTAAACATGAACAACCTATAAACATCTAAGAACCAACATCCAACATGCATAATACATATGGGTAAACATACATAAACATTGTAAAACCGTTTTAAATACATTTTCAGCCCCAAAGATGTATAAAACAAGTAGAAACCGGGGTCTAGAAACTCACCTTGTGCAACTTGGGTGTATCTTCCTTCTAACCCTTTTGCAACTGAGTTCAAACACCTAAAAACACACCAAAACACACACACACGGACACACACATCATATAAGCACATAAGCATGTAACCGAGGCAAAAACCCAATATGAACACTTAGAAATCTTGAATTCTTACCTTGAATTCAATTTCTCTTCTTCTTCTTTTCTTCAACCGAGAGTTCTGCTCTCTCTCTCTCTCTAAATCCGATTTGCAAAAAGGTGAAAAGTAGCATGGTGTGGGCGGCCATGTTGCTTTTGTACCAACTTTTATCCTTTTTACCCTTTTGACACTTTTAACCCCTCATCTTGGGTTAATTGATGTTTTCTTTCTTTTTATTTTCTTTATTAGAATAACCGGGTGTTTCATTTATATTTTGATATTAATTTTGTTTAAAAACAAGTCAGGTCAAATATTAAATGTTTTTGTTCAACGGTATAAATTCGAGTTACTTTACATATTGATGTAAAATTAGTTCGTAAACAAGTCAGGTTGATTGTAATATTTTCTTTATCACGTCACGTAAAATGCGCGACAACACATGACGGGCAATAAACCTAGATCCTCATTACTAATGGAATCAAAATAATCTTTGAATTGATAAATATAATTTTAAATGGATAAATTAATTGACACATTTGAAGAAATCAATGTTTAAAAACTTTATAAAATATCACTTTTAACCCCCTTAAGTTTCTAAATTTTCGAGTTTAGCCCATGCTATATAAATTCAGGTTTGTTTACTTTTAGACGTAATTAGAAACGGCTCGGGACAAGTATAAAATGTTTCCAAGCTTTACTCTATACACTTTAAGACTACATACATTTTGACATATATCTATGTTTTGACGTAATATTTGTTCAGAAATAAGTTGGGTTAAATATAAAACGTCTTCGTACTTAATTTTATCGACGCTTTCATTTACTATAAATTTGAACGTAAATTTAGTTCGGAAATGGTCGGAGTGATTGTAAGTTTATATTTCGAAAATAATTTTGTTTGGAAAATAGTTAGGTCAAATATTAACGTTTTTGTTCAATTGTATAAATTCCGGTTACTCTACATATTGATGTAAAGTTAGTTCAAAAACGAGTCGGGTCGACTGTCATCTATATTTTATCACATCACGTACAATACCGCAGCAACACATGACACTGGCCAAAAACCCCCTCCACTTTCTTTGTTTGACATTTTTACCCTAAACTTTTTGTAAACTTTGAGAAATGTCACTTTCACTCCCCTAAGATTTTAAAGTTCGGGATTTACTCCTGTAAAATATAAATTCGAGTCCATCATCATTAGGATCAAATCAGATGTGACTCGACTTAACTATTTTTCAATAAACGCTTACGTTTTGATGTAAATTTTGTTTAGATTTTTGTTGACTCAAATTTAAACGTTTCGACATAAGTTTTGTTTGAGAACGCATCGGATCAAATATAATATATTTTTGTTTACTCTACGTTTCGACGTAAACATAATCTGGTCACCAGTCAAATATAAATGTTTCAACATATGTTTTGTTTGGAAAAAAATCGGGTCTAATATAATACGTTTTCATTCAATGGTATAAATTCGAGTGACTCTATATATTGGCGTAAATTTAGTTCGAAAATAAATCAGGTCGATTGTAATTTAAAAATTATCACGCAACGTACGGTGTCGTGGTAACACACGACGGGTAAAAATGCTAGTTAGATCTTAAAGGTAAAGGATAAGAAAATCCAGTTTCATCTATAAATGATATGCCAATATTATTTTAGTTTTAACCACACCTTCAACTTCCATCATTTTATAAACGCTCGTAACTTTTACATGTCGCATTAGTTTTTTTAAATAACATCATAAAAACAAACATTCTTTAATTTTTAAAATTTTTATAATTTTGATACACAAAAATAAAGTTTTTTTCAAGTTATTTAAGCTCATTATGTAGCATTTATCAGCTCATTATGTAATATTTTATCATTATTAATATTCAACGTAACATTGTGGCTAATTTTGACCATTTTGTTATGCATTGTGTTTTTCAAAAATGATGTTTTAAAATAAAACAATGCCGAAAATGTATTTTTTTGTGTTTCAGTTTATTGTGTAATTCTGATCAGTTAATTGTGTAATACTCATCAAGCAGCTCATTGTGTTTATTGTTAATCATCGAGTGTAGTGCTAGTCATTGTGTTGCCTATTATGTATAATGTTAATCATTGTGTTTTTTGAAATGATGGTTTTCAAATAACACAATGTTGAAATTTATATATCTTTTAGGTCATTGTTTAATCCTAATTAGGTTATTGTGTAATTCTCGTCAAGCAACTAATTGTGTCTATTGCTAGTTATCGAGTCTACTATTGAACATTGTGTTATGTATTGTGTTTAATGTTGACTATTGTGTTATGCATTGTATTTTTAAAATGATGATTTCAAGTAACACAATGCTAAAAATGTATTTTTTATGCTTTTCAGTTTATTATGTAATCTTGATGATGTTATTGTATAATCATTATCAAGTAACTTATTGTATCTATTGCTAATCATCGAATGTAATGTTATCATTGTGTCTAATGATGACCATTGTTTTATGCATTTTTTAAAATGATAATTTTTTAACAACACAATAATAGGAAATGTAAACTTTTTATGTTTCAAGTTCATTGTGTATTATTCATCAGGGAATTATGTAATCCTTATCAATTCAAAAGATTACACCATGATTTGATGAAATTATACATTGAGTTAAAAAAATCTTTCTTTTTATTAAATCATGTTATATGCGTTTTAAAGATTAAAAAATGCTTATTTTTAATGTGTTATTTTTTAAAATAATATCATATGTAAAAGTTATGAATGTTAAAGGAAAACGAGGAACTTGGATAGAGAGAACATTATCAAATTTATGTGTAAAATATCAGAGTAAATTAAAATAAATACATTTTTATGTGTCAAAATTAGGCAATATTACACATGGAATAGTTAGATTGGTTTGTGTTTGATTCTAACTAGGACTCTATATAGATCTTTCGTCTATACTTACTTCATTCAAATGAAAAGAGATTGACCTACAAAATCTGTATCCTGAAAAAAAAGAGTTAATATATCTAAGGTTATAACTTGTATCTTACATGAGATCACGCTTATAATATTTCATATATATTTACTATATCTTCTACTTTATCATTATTTTTTGATTTATTTAAAATATCTAATTAAAGTTGTTGACATCACATCTCTAACTACTCGTTTAACTTTTTTCACTATATGAATCACGCCTAAAGTATTTACTCTAATAACAGAATGAAAAATAAAATCATGAGCAAACTCAAGGATAAAGTAACTAATATTACTTGATCTTTAAAATTAAGAATTTCAAAATGTATAACTACAAAGTATTATTTGTTTTAAATAAAATATCTTAATTTACCATACTGAAATGTCATGCTATATGATAAACGTTTGGCATAAACCAATATTTTGGTTCTAACAAAGTATAATTCATTAAAATATAATTACCTATTTTACCAAAGTGAAACTTCTGACATCTGTATGATTGAATTAAATGCGCATTCTCATAAATGAATAAAAACAAAACCATAAAGTACATTTCATTGGAGTAAATTATTATTTTCGTTAATGAGATTTGATGAATTTTGTTATTTTTATTTAAAAAAAAATTCTGTGCATCCCTGATATTTAGAAAACTTACAATTTTCATCCATTTTTATTAATTTAGTTTATTTACCCATTAAGTATCCATCACGTGATAACTATTATTATGCATTAGATCTTAAATGTAAAGGATAAGAAAATCTCATTGCACAATAATAAATAATTGACATTGTAAATGATATGCCAATGATATTTTAGTTTTAACTATATTTTCAAGTTTCACATTTTTAAACGCTTGTAACTTATACATGCAACATTAGTTTTTTTCAATAATACCATAAAAACAAACATTCTTCAATTTTTAAAATGTGTATAATTTTAATACATTATAATAAAGTTATTTTCATGTTATTTTAGCTCATTATGTAGTATTTATCAGCTCATTTGTGTAATATCAGTTTATTATTTATATTCATCAATGTTGACCATTTGATTATGCATTATGTTTTTTAAAAATGATATTAAAAATAACACAATGCTAAATATTTTTTTTGTGTTTTAGTTTATTGTGTAATACTTATCTGGTAATTGTATAATCCTTATCAAACAGCTTATTCTGTTTATTGCTAATAATGAAGTCTAGTGTTAATCATTGTATTACCTCTCTTGTATAATGTTAGCCATTGTGTATTTTAAAATGGTGATTTTCAAATAACATAATATTGAAAACTATGTATTTTCTAGTTCATTTTCTAATCCTAATTAATTTATTATGTAATTCTCCTCAAGCATCTAATTGTGTCTATTGCTAGTTATCGAGTCTACTGTTCTTCATTGTATTATGCATTATGTCTAATGTTGATTATTCTATTATGCATTTTTCTTTTACAATGATGATTTTCAAATAATACAATGCCAAAAATGTAATTTTTTTATGTTTTTCAGTTTATTATGCAATTTTGATCATGTTATTGTGTAATACTTATAAAACAACTTATTGTGTCTATTGCTAATATCAAATGTAGTGCTGATCATTGTGTTATTGATTGTGTATAATGTTGGCCATTGTATTATGCATTTTCTCAAAATGATAATTTTTAAATAACACAATGTAAGGCCTCGTCCCCGGGACGTTTACAGCTAGTAAATCATTACACAAAAACATACATTTTCATTTCTCTTACATAAATATTGCAGCAGAAACACTTAAAAATGACATCACATTTCATTATAAAAAGTTTTGCCAAATAATACATCGTCAGTCAATTACAAAATACATGGTTGCATTATATCACAAAAGCATTAAATAAATGGATGCCATCCCAAAAGAGTCGAGTAGCCATTCGTGCCATCCTCAGCAATCATTACCTGCCAACTGGAAACACATCAAAGTCAGCGTTGCTGAGTGAGTTCTAGTTTTATAAATAAAATATACTTTTCTTTTATTTAAAACCGTTCTTTACTTCCATGCGATCATACATCATACGTATATGTAGATAATATCATGGTTATCTTCATCATCTATACATTAACTTTCATTCTTTCATACATTCTTACTTTCATTCGTTCATTCATTACTTCCAGTGACATGTACATTACCCCGAACATTGTGCACGAAGCGGGTAACTGGGCCTGAGGTCTTTCATAGACCTCGAACATTGGGCACAGAGCTAACTCCATTTCCTAGGGCAAGTACATTCACCATTTATCTTTTCTCTTTCGTTCCGGATCAATCCATATGCTATACCCCGAACATTGTGCACGAAGCGGATAACTGAGCCTGAGGTCTTTCATAGACCTCGAACATTGTGCACAAAGTTAACTCTAGCACCTAAGGCAAGCGGGAAGGATCTCATTCCTATGGTCAATCATAAAGATTGGACCCCAGTGTGCATCATTCGGGGTAGCTAACCCGCACACCGTTGAGCTAACACTTTCATCGGATGTGCACCTCCATACATTTGCTTGCAAGTCTTCTTACATTCACTTATTCATTAATGCATGGATTCATTCATCATGTTCCTCTTTCATTATCTTTCGCTTTAAGTCACATAATACTTTTGGTTCATTCATTAACATCACACGTAAAGCCACAGGAAAGATAAACATACATCGCAATAAGGAACATATCATACACAGACATCAACATCATACAGGGTAACATCATACATACATATCATGCATAAACATGCAACATCATCATCATCGTGCCCTACGTGCACTCTAAGGCCACAATCATCATCTTATGTGCTCGTATAGGAACCTTTACATCAAAACTTACATCTACGCTTTCCCCCGAAATTTAGAAGTCAAACTACACTTTCCTCAGGTGCAACAGCCCTATTCAGACGTATGGACACCCTTCAGTCCCGTGGCCTCCATGCGACTGAATATCATGCGAATGAACCAATGCGGATGAACGCTCATGCGAATGAACACCCAATCATGCGAATGGACTAATACGGATGGACCTCATGTGAATGGGACTAATGCGGATGAGCACTTATGCGACTGGACCTTCAATCGCATGACCTCCATGCGACTGGCCCTTCAATCGTATGACCTACATGAGATTGGGCCTTCAATCGTGCGAATGGACCTCAATCGTGCGAATGGACCCCAATCGCACCCTATTCGGTCATATGGCCACCATTCGGTCTCCAGTCGGTCGCCTAGCCCTAGCTGATGCAGAGTGCAGTTCCAGCCGAACGCAAACTGCCCCTTTCGACTTCCAAACTCATCTAAACCTATTCTAAATCCAAATCGACCATCCTAAACCTTAGGGATGCATACCACAACACCATTCAAGCACACACAAGCTCACAATCAAGCCTCAAACGCATTATACATACACATACACATACACAAACGGGTCAAACATGCACACACTCAAAAACCCGATTTTCAGATGTGTTCCAGCCCCAAATCATTCAAAAACATTTAAAAGAGTGGTCCTAGAACTCACACAAACAACCACGACGAGAAGAGCTTCTATTTGACTCGCTTCTCAACGATTTTGGCTACTCGAACCAACCCGAACCAACACTTTTTCCTTTTTTCTCTTCTTTCTCTCTTCTCCTCTCTTTACTTGGCTAAAATATGGGTGTGGGGAGAGGGTATAGGCTGCTCTCTCCCTTTATATAGTCCCACTCACCGTCTTCCTTTCGTTGGCGAGTTTGGTCCCTCGACTTTGGACTTTATTTCTTTTTCTCCTTTCGTCGGCTTCAAAAAGATAAATAACCGGGTGTTACACACAATAATAGAAAATGTAAACTTTTTATCATTCAAGTTCATTGTGTATTATTTATTTGTTAATTTTTTAATTCTTATCATCCGAAAGATTACATAATGATCTGACAAAATTACACAATAAGTTAAAAAACTTTGTTTTTTTAAATCAACACTATACGCATTTTAAAGATTATAAAACACTTGTTTTTGTGGTGTCATTTCTTTAAAATAATAACGTATGTACAGTTATAAATGTTTAATGAAAACGAGAAATTTTCAGAGGAAAAACGTTACCAATTTTACGCCTAAACTAGTTTTGATCAAAAGTAAAAGTTTCCCTAAAGTTTTGAATAGTTAGCTTGGCTTGTGTTTGATTGTAACTAGGACTCTATATAGCTCTTTTTTCTACACTTCCATGATTCAAATGAAAAGAGATAAACCTACAAAATATGAATCCTGAAAAAAAGAGTTAAATACATCTAAGGTTATAAGTTGTATCTTACAAGAGATCACGCTTATAATATTATGATAAAAATAACTTAAACTAATCACACTCGTCTTAAACATATATTCATTTTATCTATTTACTCTATCATTATATTTTCTTGATTTATTTAAAATATCTAACTTAAGTTGTTGACATCACATTTCTAACTACGTGTTAGCGTTTTTCACTATATGAATCGCTTCTAGAGTATTCACTCAAGTAACGAAATGAAAAATAAAATCATGAGCTAACTCATGGGTAAAACAAATAATATTACTTGATATTTAAAATTTAGAATTTCAAAATGTAGAACTACAAAGTATTATTTCTTTTAAATAAAATATCTTAATTTACCATACTGAAATGTTATGCTATATGATAAACGTTTGGCATAAACCCAATATTTTGGTTCTAACAAAGTATAATTATCATTAAAATATAATTACCTATTTCACCAAAGTGAAACTTCTGACATTGTATGATTGAATTAAACGCGCTTTCATAAATGAATAAAAACAAGACCAAAAAGTACATTTCATTATTATTGGAGTAAATTATTATTTTCGTTAATGAGATTTGATGGATTTTGTAATTTTTATTTAAAAAAAAATTCTATGCATCCCTGATATTTAGAAAACTTATAATTTTCATTTATTTTTGTTAATTTAGTTTATTTACTCGTTAAGTATCCATCACGTGATAACTATTATTATGCATTAGATCTTAAATGTAAAGGATAAGAAAATCTCATTGTCACAATAGTAAATAATTGACATTGTAAATGATATGCTAATGATATTTTAGTTTTAACTATATTTTCAAGTTTCACATTTTTAAACGTTCGTAAGTTTTACATGCAACACTAGTTTTTTTCAATAATACCATAAAAACAAACATTCTTCCAATTTTAAAATGTGTATAATTTTAATACATTAAAATAAACTTTTTTCATGTTATTTCAACTCATTATGTAGTATTTATCAGCTCATTTGTGTAATATCAGTTATTATTTATATTCATCAATGTTGACCATTTGGTTATGTATTATGTTTTAAAAAATAATATTTAAAAATAACACAATGCTAAAATTGTATTTTTTTGTGTTTCAGTTTATTGTGTAATACTTATGAGGTAATTGTGTAATCCTTAGCAAACAATTTATTCTATTTATTGCTAATAATGAAGTCTAGTGTTAATCATTGTATTACCTATCTTGAATAATGTTAATCATTGTGTATTTTACAATGGTGATTTTTAAATAACATAATATTGAAAACTATGTATTTTCTAGTTCATTTTTAATCCTAATTAATTTATTGTGTAATTCTCCTCAAGCATCTAATTGTGTCTATTGCTAGTTATCGAGTCTATTGTTCGTCATTGTATTATGCATTATGTCTAATGTTGACTATTATGTTATGCATTTTTCTTTTACAATGATGATTTTCAAATAATCCGTACAATGCCCAAAATGTAACTTTTTTATGTTTTTCAGTTTATTATGTAAATTTGATCATGTTATTATGTAGTACTTATAAAGCAACTTATTGTGTCTATTGCTAATATCAAATGTAATGCTGATCATTGTGTTATTGATTGTGTATAATGTTGACAATTGTATTATGCATTTTCTCAAAATGATAATTTTTAAATAACACAATAATAGGAAATGTAAACTGTTTATCTTTCAAGTTCATTGTGTATTATTTATCTGTTAATTGTGTAATTCTTATCAATCCGAAAGATTACATAATGATCTGACAAAATTACACAATGAGTTAAAAAAAACTTTGTTTTTTTTAAATCAACACTATACGCATTTTAAAGATTATAAAATACTTGTTTTTATGGTGTCATTTTCTTAAAATAATAACTTATGTAAATTTATAAATGTTTAATGAAAACGAGAAATTTTCAGATGAAGAACGTTACCAATATTACGCCTAAACTAGTTTTTGATCAAAAGTAAAAATTTCCCTAAAGTTATGAATAGTTAGCTTGGCTTGTGTTTGATTGTAACTAGGACTCTATATAGCTCTTTTGTCTACACTTACATGATTCAAATGAAAAGAGATAAACCTACAAAATATGTATCCTGAAAAAAAAAAGTTAAATACATCTAAGGTTATAAGTTGTATCTTACAAGAGATCACGCTTATAATATTATGATAAAAATAACTTAAACTAATCACACTCGTCTTAAACATATAATCATTTTATCTATTTACTCTATCATTATATTTTCTTGATTTATTTAAAATATCTAACTTAAGTTGTTGACATCACATTTCTAACTACGTGGCTAACGTTTTTCACTATATGAATCGCTCCTAGAGTATTCACTGAAGTAACGGAACGAAAAATAAAATCATGAGCTAACTCATGGGTAAAGGAAATAATATTACTTGATTGTTAAAATTTTGAATTTCAAAATGTATAACTACAAAGTATTATTTCTTTTAAATAAAATATCTTAATTTACCATACTGAAATGTTATGCTATACGATAAACGTTTGGCATAAACCCAATATTTTGGTTCTAACAAAGTATAATTATCATTAAAATATAATTACCTATTTTACCAAAGTGAAACTTCTGACATCTGTATGATTGAATTAAACGCATTTCCATAAATGAATATGCGAAGTCACTGGATCGGTAAACATCCGAGCATGTTCTTGACAAAAGGATAAACAACAGCAAACACCAAGAGACAAATCAATAACACGAACTATCAAATATTGGTTTCATTGATAAAACGTAACGATGACAAGCTCGTAACAACATAAGAATCAAGACTCTTGGCAAGGGGAGATCGAGCATGATCTCCCCTCTCATCCGGCAACCCTAAACTCCGGGCAGACTCTCTCTCAAATCCCTTAATCTCTCTACATATTGAAACTGGTATATATAAGCCTCGGCTCATATTAGATGCGAATGGGCCCATTCGTGCAATTGGACCATGCGTATGCTTCAATCGTACGACTGGACCATACGTATGGTTCAATCGTATGACTGGACCATACTTATGGTTCAGTCTTACGAATGTCCCAATCACATCTCTCAGTCGCACGGCTGGTCCATTAGCATGGTTCAGTCGTACGACTGAGTCTCATTCGCATACGCTCCTACGAACGACCCAGTTTCATGTGTTACAACATATCATGTGTATTACATTAAGCCTAGACTATTCGACAAGTGACGGACACATTATATATGACTATATATGCTCCAACAAATTCCCCCTTGGACGTTGCTTGCGAATAGTAGATAACACCTCTTACAATCTTCAGTCAATCTTTGCTCTGGTTACCAATAGAATCAAACGAAAACCATATTAGCAACGTTGCCAATCCGTCAGGTTACACACATCCCTGAAAATGAATTTAGGCACAACAGCTTTCGTTTACTTTGTAGAACACTATCATAACAGCAAGATTCCTCAAATGACTGATTTTTCCAGACAATGACATGAACAGTTTTCCATTGCTTCAATCTTCACACAGGCTAACTTGATTAACATTAACACCTGCAGAAATTCCCCCTCACGTTCAACATATCCAAATATATAACGTTGTGCTCTCTTGGCGTCTTCATACGGTGTATTGGGCAAAAGGTTGAAGGTTCCAATCCCAGCTGACAATATCAAACAAATCAGCATGCATGTAGATTCATCATCACTTTCTGATTGCGTCTTCAATTTCTCTATACATGGATTCCCCCTAAGAAGCAGAATCCTCTTTGTGCGGATAAATATAACTTGATTGGCCCATAAATAGTCGGATGCTCCTGACTATCCCACACAATCAACATTGACTGCTGACATCTTCTCTTCTCTCTTTCGTGTTCCAAATACATTCACCTATTCTGGAAGTCCGACGAATAATGGGCTATACATCAAACTTATTTGACAAAAGAACCTCAGGGTGAATATGCTTTGCTCATCCTCAAATCTGTGCAAGAAGCAGTTCCAGACTCTTTTTTTTGTCTGGAACAAATGCGGATGAGTCAATGGCGATGGCTCATTCATGCGATTGAACATACGACTGTTCCAGTCGCACGACTGAACATACGACTGGTCCAGTCGCAAGAATGGTCCATTAGCATGGTCCAGTCGTACGAATGGTCCATTAGCATGGTCCAATCGTACGAATGGTCCATTCCCATGGCCTAGTCGCATGAACGGGTCTGCACATAGATTTTCAGATCTGCAGCCGCCAGGGCTACCCAAAACCCTAATCTGACGAATTTTACATGAATCGGAATGAAATAGGCATCATCAGATTCGAAAGGGTGATCAAAACATGGTTTCAAGTTCAATTTTAACATAGAAACACATGTAACAAGATCTGTGCAAAACACGAAGAACACGAAGTGGGTTTAACGTCAAGATCTGAAATTTGATCCAGAAGTCAAGAGCTCGGGTTGCTAGAATGATTGTTAGATCATTCCAGTAGTAACCGGCTCTGATACCAAATGTGAAGTCGCTGGATCGGTAAACATCCGAGCTTGTTCTTGACGGAAGGATAAATAACAGCAAACATCAAGAGACAAATCAATAACACGAACTATCAAATATTAGTTTCAGTGATAAAACCTAACGATTACAAGCTCGTTACAACAAGACTCTTGGCAAGGGGAGATCAACTCTCATCCGGCATCCCTAGGCTCCTGGGCAAACTCTCTCTCAAATCCCTTAATCTCTTTACACATTGAAACTGGTATATATAGGCCTCGACCCATATTAGATGCGACTGGGCCCATTCGTGCGATTGGACCATACGTATGGTTCAATCGTACGACTGGACCATGCGTATGGTTCAATCGTACGACTGGACCATGCGTATGGTTCAATCGTACGACTGGACCATACTTATGGTTCAGTCTTACGAATGTCCCAATCGCATCTCTCAGTCGCACGACTGGTCCATTAGCATGGCTCAGTCGTATGACTGAGTCTCATTCGCATATGCTCCTAAGAATGACCTAGTTTTATGTGTTTACAACATATCAGGTGTATTACATGAAGCCTAGACTATTGACAAGTGTCGGACACACTATATATGACTATATATGCTCCAACAGAATAAAACAAGAACACAATTTAAATTTCATAGATTGTGATTTTCGTCTATGAGATTTGGTATATTTTGTTATTTTCATTTAAAACTAATTTTTTTTGTGTGTGTCTTTAAAATTTTAAAAGTTGCAATTTTCATCCATTTTTGTTAACCCTATTTATTTACTCGTTAAGTAGCCATCACGTGCATATCATGTAAGGGGTATTTAGGTATTTTTGTACCACACCAGGAAAAAATAAAATCTTAATAAACATTGTTCAATTTTCCCTAAAATTCAAACATTATTAGATTTCTTTTAATATTCAAAGTTGATGTCCGCTCAACGGGTAAAACAGTGATGAAAATATCTAGTTTTTAAAACTTTAGGGACACCGAGGAAAAAAATAATTTTTTTAGATGAAAATAACAAAAAACGTCAAAACTCAGAAACAAAAATGGCAATTAACTCTTATTATCAAAATGGAATTTTCAAGGTTTTTTCCACTAAATCCAATCAATAGCAACATTCAACTATTTAAACACATAGTATTGTCTTTCAATTGCATGTAGACTCTAGCTTGAAATCTGTTAAAGAAGAAGATCGATAAACCCTCTATATATCTACTGCTATATGCACTCTTGAATCCTTGAAAGGTTTTCAATTCGAATTTGTCATTCAAACATTATGTCAACTATTAATGATTTTGGCGAACGTGCCCTTTTTTCCGGTGCTGTTGTTGGTAAGTTCTTCAATTTATATGTTAGCAATAGTGTCTTGATTATTTTTATCTAATCCTTTTGCACACACCAGATGCCATTATGTTTCAAGCAATTTTGTATACTAGAAGATCTTGATGTTAAAGTTTTTTTTTTTTTTTTTGTTTTAGTTCTTGTAATGATATGCATCGTCGTATGTGCATGCCAACACTTGCCGAAAGAAGATCTCGCGTGAAAAAGCAGTCATTCAAGGACGACTCACGCTTTATCCCCCTTGCAATGGCCAAATTCCTCGATGACATAGAAAGAGAAAAACCCATTCGGTTCACAGCTCAACAACTAAGGATAGCCACAGATAATTTCACCATTAAATTGGGTTCAGGCGGGTTCGGGACTGTTTACAAGGGAATCTTTAGCAACGGGATAATTGCTGCTATTAAACTACTTCATGGCACCTCAGACAAAAGGATTGAAGAACAGTTTATGGCTGAAATGAGCACCATGGGACGAACCCACCACTTTAACCTCGTTAAGCTTTATGGGTTTTGCTTTGAGTCAAGTTTAAGAGCTTTGGTCTATGAGTTTATGACCAATGGCTCGTTGGACAATCACTTGTTTCAAGCCAATAAAAGGGATGCTATAGCGTTTGAAAAGCTCCACGAGATCGCCTTAGGGACGGGAAGAGGCATCGCGTACTTGCATGAAGAATGCCCACAAAGAATAGTTCACTATGATATTAAACCAGGAAACGTACTTTTGGATTCAAATTTTTGTGCAAAAGTAGGGGATTTTGGTTTAGCAAAACTTTGCAACAGGGATAACAGTCATATAACCATGACAGGGGCCCGAGGGACCCCGGGCTATGCTGCTCCAGAGCTCTGGATGCCTCTTCTAGTCACATATAAATGTGATGTTTATAGCTTTGGGATGTTGCTTTTTGAGATCATCGGGAGGAGGAGGAATATGGATGTGACACTTGGCGATAGCCAACAATGGTTCCCAATTTGGGCGTGGGGCAAATACGAGAAAAAACAAATGAATGATTTGATGATAGTTTGTGGGATTGAAGAGAAGGATCAAGAAGCGGTGGAGAGGATGGTTAAGGTAGCGTTTTGTTGCGTTCAATATAGGCCGAGACTAGACCGGATATGGGCATTGTTGTGAAAATGTTGGAAGGTTCTCAGAGGTTCCTGATCCTTTAAACCCTTTTGCCCATTTGTTTTCCTGGGCTAGTGAGGCTGGTGATTCTTTGGCTCGAATCACGTGGAATGACGTTGGTAGTTCTGATTGGTCCTCATCTCAAGTCGTCCCTAAATCTACCGTCGTAAAAGGGACACCGATCATGAACAAACATGGGATCACGATGGCCTCAGTTTAAATCACGTCCAAGTTGTATTTTGAACTAGTGGGACATGTCAGTTTATAAGGTTACATTATCTACTTGTTTAAATATAATTTTGAAAATGTAATGTACCTTTTTTGTATTTAAAGTTTCAATTCAATAATACTTGTGTGCTTACTAATTTGTATTGATAAATTTTGGGAGAATTTCGAATATTTACTTACAAATGATGGACTTTTAGCCTAAAGATCGGTGGAAACAACTAATAGAGATGATGAATGTTTTATATCAAATTGTAGGACATAGCTTCCTTTTATTAAGAACATATACGATAATAATAATGAAAATCATGTTATTGTTATTGATGGGAAAACTAAAGTTTAATATAGTATACGATCTAAATGTAAGTAATAACATAAGTTGATCACCAATTCAAACCTTAGTCTTTCGACAAAACCAGAAGTAAGTCTTGTTTAGTTAAATCTTGGAACTGCAAAGATTTTTTACAACTTCTCTATGTCTGCACAATCAATGAATCAAAAGTTGAGTAGTGGTTCAGGAGTTCTGTTCAATATAAATCCCTTAAAACATTTTTTTTACAAACATGTTTATCCTCAGGGTACAACAACTAAATAGTAGATGTATTGTCGGAGATTTCTTCGCATTCAAGATCACACTGCATAAGAAGTTATCTAAAAAGTGGAACCGAAACAAAAAGAACATGATCTTAGAATATGAAAGTATGAGTATTCAGCTTTCTTTATGAACTACTATAGTTTTGCTAACTACAAAATATTTTCTCAACTCCAACAAGAAACATGTACGTGTGTGGGTATTGTATTGACCATTTAACAATTTCAAGATAATACATGGGTTAATCGAATCGGGTCGAGCCCGAGCTCGCTAAGGCTCAACTCGAATCGTTTCAATTTTAGAAAGCTCGAGCTATCCTTTATAGTTTTGATTTTAAAACTCGAGCTCGGCTTGACAAGATTATTTTCAAGCTCCAGCTAGGCTCGGGCTTGACTTGTTTATAACTAAAATAGTAAATTTAATTTTGTATTTACTTGCAATCATATTTATTTATTATCATATTTATTATAGACCAATAAATATTTTTTTATCTTAATCATAATTTTATAAAATATAATATGTATGTATGCATGTAGTATGTATCTATGTATGTATCTATGTAGTATGTATGCATGTATTTATGTATCTATGTATGTTGATGTATGTATGTATGTATGTATGTATGTATGTATGTATGTATGTATGTATGTATGTATGTATGTATGTATCTATGTATGTATGTATGTACGTATGTATGTACGTATGTATGTACGTATGTATGTACGTATGTGTGTACGTATGTGTGTACGTATGTGTGTACGTATGTGTGTACGTATGTGTGTACGTATGTGTGTACGTATGTGTGTACGTATGTGTGTACGTATGTGGTACGTATGTGTGTACGTATGTGTGTACGTATGTGTAGTATGTGTGTACGTATGTGTGTACGTATGTGTGTACGTATGTGTGTACGTATGTGTGTACGTATGTGTGTACGTATGTGTGTACGTATGTGTGTACGTATGTGTGTACGTATGTGTGTACGTATGTGTGTACGTATGTGTGTACGTATGTGTGTACGTATGTGTGTACGTATGTGTGTACGTATGTGTGTACGTATGTGTGTACGTATGTGTGTACGTATGTGTGTACGTATGTGTGTACGTAGGTGTGTACGTATGTGTGTACGTATGTGTGTACGTATGTGTGTACGTATGTGTGTACGTATGTGTGTACGTATGTGTGTACGTATGTGGTAGTATGTGTGTAGTGTGTGTACGTATGTGTGTACGTATGTGTGTACGTAGTGTGTACGTATGTGTGTACGTATGTGTGTACGTATGTGTGTACGTATGTGTGTACGTAGGTGTGTACGTATGTGTGTACGTATGTGTGTACGTATGTGTGTACGTATGTGTG
Organism: Flaveria trinervia; assembly: GCA_025506515.1. Lineage (NCBI taxonomy): Eukaryota > Viridiplantae > Streptophyta > Magnoliopsida > Asterales > Asteraceae > Flaveria > Flaveria trinervia. The sequence goes on from CM046444.1 coordinate 18,880,125, forward strand.
TACGTATGTGTGTACGTATGTGTGTACGTATGTGTGTACGTATGTGTGTACGTATGTGTGTACGTATGTGTGTACGTATGTGTGTACGTATGTGTGTAGTATGTGTGTACGTATGTGTGTACGTATGTGTGTACGTATGTGTGTACGTATGTGTGTACGTATGTGTGTACGTATGTGTGTACGTATGTGTGTACGTATGTGTGTACGTATGTGTGTACGTATGTGTGTACGTATGTGTGTTCGTATGTGTGTACGTATGTGTGTACGTATGTGTGTACGTATGTGTGTACGTATGTGTGTACGTATGTGTGTACGTATGTGTGTACGTATGTGTGTACGTATGTGTGTACGTATGTGTGTACGTATGTGTGTACGTATGTGTGTACGTATGTGTGTACGTATGTGTGTACGTATGTGTGTACGTATGTGTGTACGTATGGTGTACGTATGTGTGTACGTATGTGTGTACGTATGTGTGTACGTATGTGTGTACGTATGTGTGTACGTATGTGTGTACGTATGTGTGTACGTATGTGTGTACGTATGTGTGTACGTATGTGTTGTACGTATGTGTGTACGTATGTGTGTACGTATGTGTGTACGTATGTGTGTACGTATGTGTGTACGTATGTGTGTACGTATGTGTGTACGTATTGTGTACGTATGTGTGTACGTATGTGTGTACGTATGTGTGTACGTATGTGTGTACGTATGTGTGTACGATGTGGTGTTACGTAGTGTGTACGTATGTGTGTACGTATGTGTGTACGTATGTGTGTACGTATTTGGTTACGTATTGTGTACGTTGTGTGTACGTATGTGTGTACGTATGTGTGTACGTATGTGTGTACGTATGTGTGTACGTATGTGTGTACGTATGTGTGTACGTATGTGTGTACGTATGTGTGTACGTATGTGTGTACGTATGTGTGTACGTATGTGTGTACGTACGTGTGTACGTACGTGTGTACGTACGTGTGTACGTACGTGTGTACGTACGTGTGTACGTACGTGTGTACGTACGTGTGTACGTACGTGTGTACGTACGTGTGTACGTAGTATGTACGTACTATGGACGTACGTATGTATGTACGTATGTATGTACGTATGTAGTATGTTGTATGTAGGATGTATGTATGGATGATGTATTATGTATGTATGTATGTATGTATGTATGTATGTATTTTGTATGTATGTATGTATGTATGTATGTAGTATGTATGTATGTATGTATGTAGTATGTATGTATGTATGTATGTATGTATGTATGTATGTATGTATGTATGTATGTATGTATGTATTACGTATGTATGTAAGTATGTACGTATGTACGTATGTACGTACGTAGTATGTACGTATGTATGTACGTATGTATGTACGTATGTATGTACGTAGGTATGTACGTATGTATGTATGTAGTATGTACGTATGTATGTATGTATGTATGTACGTATGTATGTATGTAAGTATGTACGTACGTAAGTATTACGTATGTATGTACGTATGTATGTACGTATGTATGTACGTATGTATGTACGTATGTATGTACGTATGTACGTACGTATATATGTACGTATGTAGTACGTATGTATGTTAGGATCTCAGCCTCTTGGTTTAATCGATGAACAGATATAGCAGCGGAATAGCTCAGATTAGACAAATTCAAGCAAGAACATTCGATATAAAACGATAAAAGAATTTTGTTATAGAGAGAGAAATATCCGACAAAAGGAATATTGCATTAAGATTGTCGGCCTCAAAGGCACGATTACAGGTGAGTCATCCTTCCTTATAAAGGAAAAGTGACGTAGGCTGATGTCACTTGAAAGGACATGTAACCGTTTTATAACTACTGATGTTCAACTACTGAAGATGTCAACAACTGACATCTTCTTACAAATGTTCCTAAGTGTTAAACATCTTATTTACAACTACTGAAAAACATAAAACTACTGATACTACAACAACTGAAGAACAACCTCTTCAGTTGTTTACAAGTACTGAAAAGAAAAGTAAACAAACTACTGAAAGGAAAAGAAAACTACTGATGAAGAAAAACCATCACAACAACTGAAGAAGCCCTCTTCAGCTGTTGTCATCAGCTGTTAGCAACAGCTGATGTCTTCAGTACTTGAACATCAGACTTTGTCTTTCAGCTGTTGATCTTCAGTCTTTGTCTTCAGTACTTGTTGAAGTCTTCAGACTTTAGATCTTCAGCTGTTGTCTCAGTCTTTGTCCCAGTACTTCAGACGTACTTCAGCAGTTGTATTCTTCAGACTTTGTAGAACAGCTGATCAGGTCTTCTTCAGCTGTTGTGATGTCCTGTGGGACTTAGAGGTTTCTCTGATCAGGCTCATTGGTTCTTTTGATCCAACAAACTCCCCCTGAACCAATGCAGCCAAAACCTCTAAGTTATTGACGAGTCCCACTTATTTTGGCAGATAGATTGGTCTTTTTTATCCTCTTGATCAGATGAGAAGTGACCCTTTTTCAGCACCGCCTGGGAAGAAGTCTCTAATGATCTGTTTTGCATGGTATGGTTGGGAGCTCTGTATTGGGGACTTGGACACTGAGCTGTTACCCCAACCATGAGATCTACTTCCCGTGTATCAGCCTATATGATTCCCTGGTGTAAGCCCTTAGAAACATGATCTGCTCATCCATTGTCAGCACCTCGGGCACACCATCAAATAGTCCTTCTCGGCCATACACTTCAGAGATGTACTTTGCCTGTTTTCCATTCTTGAGCTCAACCGTGGTTATTTGTCTATAAGCAAACTCATCTGGATGAGTCCCTTCTAAGAGCAGGTTGAGCTCTTCTGTTTGAAGTTTTCAAGTCTTTTGTAAACCAATCCCTTCTTTATGATTTTGTTCTCCAACATCTTTTGAGGTGGTTTTTTGGCTTCATAGGCTTTCTTGAACTCTTCTACGATTTCCCAAGGGGACACTACAAGAACCACAGTGATGTCTTCGTCGACAACCCTCTTCACTTGGCCCTTGTATTTTGAAGGAATTTCTTTCTTGACAATCCGGTGTGCCACCCTAGGATCAGGCCATATCCTTACTTTTTCCCTTTGGTATTGAAAGGTATTAGCAAGGGTGTACAATCTTAATACTTCTTTCTTCATGCTAATCATTGAAGAGGATGTGGCATATGCTTTGTCAATGCTTTTCAGCATTTCCTCATCATGTCTTTGCATCTGTTCCTCTTCAATATTTATCATCACATCATGCATTTGAGAAGAAGGAGTGATGGACATTGGTTTAGCCTTAGGCAAAGTGATAACTGCAGAGAGTGGCAGTCTGTCTTCATCCTCCTCTTCTTCTTCATCAGGCCTCAGTACCTTTCTTTTCTTTTGTCTAGGTACATCACTGGCAGTGGGTTTTGAGGGTAAAGGATTTGGTTTTGTGGGTTGGATGTTGGTTAGAGGGTAAAGGGGTTGTTTTAGTGGGTTGTGGAGGTAGTGATTTTGAGGATAGAGGCTTTTCAGATTTTTTAGCATTTTGGCTGTAAGGGAGGCTTTAGTAAATTTGTCAGTTCTTTTCGGTTCCCAACCCCAGCTTCATTCAATGCCTCAATCACTAAACCTTTGGAGTATGCTTCAGACGAACAAATCTTGGTGGTTATTGCCAAGATGTTGTCCCTGGTCCAGGCCCTTATTTCTATCAGAGATCCTCCCAAGTATTTGGCTATAAATCTAATCATTATCTCCAGCCTTTCTCTTTCTAAGGCATCATAGCTAGCCCATCTTGAGTTGATCTCCTCTGTCTCCAACCTTCTGATCTCGGAGTCTAGTTGTTGGATGTCAAAACCTGCCTATATAACTGTTCAATGATTTTATCCATTGAACGGTTATGGTTGGCATCAGCTTCTTTCACCATATCATTCAGCTCCTTCTCCTTCTCAGACTCTCCTTCCTCTTTTGATATGTGACATGAAAGTCTTTTTGACTTTCATTCACTTCAGCTCTCTTCTCACTCTCCTTCTCCTTCTCATTTACCTTCTCTGATTCTTTCTCCTTCTCCCCATCTGTCCTCTTCCTTTTTCCTTTAACTGACTGACTCTCCCCCTTTTTGGTTGCATTGGGTGCAAGGGTTTGAGCAGTAGATAGGGATTTGGTCACCAACTCCTCCACCAGGGGTTGTATTATTGTAGGAGCCTCTCATCAATGGCTTTGATCATTATATCTGTGATCATGGGAGTGATGAGAGGTAGGGATTTTTGAAGGTGAGCAACTGATTGATCAGGATGGTTCTGTTCCTGAGAATCAGTGCCAAAAGCAGAGGCTGGTGGCTTGGAAGTATGTATTGGCTCAGTGTGTAGGGGACCTTCAGAAAGGTGCCATCTGTGGGTGTATTGTGGTGGCAGATGGACTTTCATCCTGAGACATCTTGGCAACAGCTCTTTGAGTCTGCTAACCTCATCCTCTAGGATGGTGTTTTGAGCAACTACATCATAGAAGAAGCTCAGGTCATCATCAGTTGATACTGAATCACCTGACCTCCTGACAGAGTCAGGATTAACATGCCTTGAGTGTAGATCAATTATAGCATGTGCCCCTGTTTCTGGTTCTGGGACTTCCAGCCTCAGGACTATGTCCTTCATCAGCTGTTGCCACTGGTGAGGTCTTAGAGACGTTACCAACTGCATCCTGGTCATTTGCTGAGTCAGGGGCAGTGGCAGCCTCACCAGAAGGTCGCACCTCCTTGTCTACACCAGAGATGAAACATGATAACCCCTGTACTGTGGGTTGACAGAAGCATTGTGATCCTCCCCCTCAGGTGTTGAGGTTATCCCAGTAGTAATTGGTGTCTGGGTGGGGGGTGAGGAATGCAACTGCGTCAGCACTTTTGCAACAATTATTGTAGGGCTTTGAGGCGGTTGCATCAGGAGAGGGTGTAGAAGCAGTGTGCACCCGGACGAGTGGTGCTCTTCAATGGTAATCCCCTCAAGTGAGGAGGATCCCAGCAGTGTGGCTTCCCTTTGAGTGGTTGCATCAGGTTCCTTTTGAGAGGAAACCTGAGCGGCTTCGGTTGGTGGAGTCATAGTCTCTACTGGGGGGTTATTTCCAGTAGAGATAACCTGCGTTGGTGCAGCAGGAGCATCCTCAGGGGACTCAACTCCCTGAGTAGCCTTCTTAGGCTTCTTCTTTGTAGGTTTGGAGGGGACTTTGGATGTGGAAGTGGAGGCTGTGGGTTCCAGCTGCGTGGGTTTGCGCAGCTGGCAGCCTGTTTAAGAGTTTGGTCAGTGTTGTGTCGGGAGTATACCTCCGGCAATACAGCCAAAGCAGGGACTCCCAGACCAACTAGTCCCTCAGCAGAAAGCTGATTCTCTATTATGGCCATTATAAACCGAGGATATAGTATCCAACGGTTAGAAAGTGGTTTTGTGGCCATATCCTTGATTTCAAGAAAAATTATTTCAGAAAAGTTTAGTGGTTCTTGGTCAAGGATAGAGAACAGTACCTGTTGCCATCTGGAAGACAGTTGATCCAAGAAGAGGTCTTCGGGCCAGGCAAACTTTACCATATGAAATATCAAGCGTTCAGCATCTGGAAAATGTTTCTTCAGGATGGTCGAAGCACTAAGATCGCCTTGATATCCATGTTGTCCAAATGAAAGATCAAGTTGGCGCTTAGGATATCCAACAGGGTAGGCAGCATCATCTAATAGTAATATCTGACGGATGGTAGCAATAGAGATGACCACCGTATGAGAGTTGATGGACGAATGGATAGATTCTCCATTAACAGTTGCATTCGTCCAAAACTGATGTAGCGAATCGGCATAAATGATTGGATTTAGGAGGAAAGCCGTTTTCAGTGGTGATTGGACCATAAGATCTATAGCATTATCGAATTTGGTCCAGAAGGGCGATTTAGTGAGGTACGCGCACAGTTGTGTCGAGGCTTGAGTTGCATGGTCGCCATTAATGAAGGTGAAAGGTTTTCAGAGCTTTTGAAATTTTAGGTCGTGAAAGAATGAAAAACTCTGAAAGAGGGATCAGATATATATAGGGTACGGGTTATGAAACGACTGAAGGTTTTGGTGTTAATCATCAGTATTTGAAACAACTGATGACGTGGTATTAACTTTCAGAGGTTTGAAACGACTGATGGTATTGGTGTGGTCAGCAGTTATAAAACAACTGAAGACATGGTGTTTACAATCAGACGTTGAAACAACTGAAGTCTCTGATTTAGGCATCAGTAGTTTTAAAAACTACTGAAGACAAGTTGGACTTCAGATGTTGAAACAACTGAGGACATGGTATTAGTCATCAGTAGTTGTGAAACTACTGAAGACCCTGGTTGTGCCATCAGTTGTTGTAAACAACTGAAGACTTGGTGTTAGTCATCAGTAGTTGTGAAACTACTGAAGACGTGGTATTGCTTCAGGTGTTTATGAAGAAACAGCAGTTTGTGAACTACTGAAGAGAGAGTACTCATCAGTAGTTGTCGTCAATTCATAGCCTTTCAGCTGTTTCATACTGTCCTCAACACTTACTCATCAGCCTTTTTGCTATTTTCAGTTGTTTCATAGGACATCAGTACTTATCTGTTTCTACTGATTTCAGTAGTTGTAACTACATCAGTAGTTTAGAACAGATAAAGTACAGTACTTAAAGCATTTAGCCTTCAGTAGTTATAAAAACTACTGAGGGTAAAATAACTCATCAGTACTTATATGTGACATGGTTACCAATGATCATCAATAATTACTGAGATCATCAGTAGTTGTCACTTATTCTAGCTGCAGCATACCAAGCCTTAACACCAGGTTGTGGAAAGTTGAACTATCCAAAGGCTTAGTAAAAATGTCTGCAAGCTCATCAGCACTAGGCACAACATAGGATTAATTAGACCCTTTTCAAAACTCTTATAAAATGATGTCTAATTTCTATATGTTTGGTCCTAGAGTGCTGGACTGGATTTTTGACAATGCAAAGAGCTGAAGCACTATCCATTAATAATGGAGTCTTAGTCTCTGTAATGCCATAATCCAAAAGTTGATTCTGAAGCCAGAGTATTTGGGATGTACAACTTGCAGCAGCAATGTACTCGGCTTCAGCAGTGGATGTAGCAACAGATGTTTGTTTTCTTACTCTGCCAAGAAATCAAACAGTTGCCTAGGAATTGACATCCACCAGAAGTTGATTTCCTGGTCAACTTACACCCTGCATAGTCACTATCAGAGAAAGCAACTAATTTGCAAGAATGTCCAGTGGAATACCATAAGCCTAGAGATTGTGTACCTTGCAGATATCTAAAGATCCTCTTGACTGCAATCAGATGAGACTCCTTAGGTGCAGCCTGAAATCTAGCACAAACACATGTAGCAAACATAATATCTGGTCTAGAAGCTGTTAAATACATCAAGGAACCAATCATACATCTGTAAAGGGTTTCATCAACACCTTTACCTTTCTGATCAACATCCAATTGTGTGGTGTTGCACATGGGAGGAACAGGGTTTACAGTTTTGTAAATCAAACTTATTCAAAAGATCTTTTGTGTATTTAGACTGATGAATGAAAATTCCATCAGCTTTTTGTTTGATTTGCAAACCTAGAAAGAACTGTAATTCTCCCATTGCACTCATTTCAAACTTCTGTTGCATTAAGTTTTGGAAATCCTCACACAATTGGGGATCAGAGGATGCAAATATAATATCATCAACATAAATTTGAACAAGTAGCTTATGCTGATCCACCTTCTTAATAAATAAAGTTTTATCTATGGAGCCTCTAGTGAAATTATTCTGTAGAAGAAAGTTTGATAAGGTCTCATACCAGGCTCTAGGAGCTTGTTTCAACCCATAAAGAGCTTTATCAAGCTTATATACCCATTCTGGGTGCTTATTGTCCTCAAAGCCTGGTGGTTGACACACATAAACTTCTTCTTTTATGTTACCATATAGAAAAGCACTTTTGACATCCATTTGAAAAACTTTAAGATTGTGGAGTGCAGCATAGGCTAAAAACAATCTAATTGCCTCCAGTCTGGCTACAGGGGCAAAGGTTTCATCATAATCAATACCTTCTTCTTGTGCAAACCCCTGCACAACCAGTCTGGCCTTGTTCTTAACAATTAGCCCATTTTCATCAGTTTTTCCTAACACCCATTTAGTGCCTATTGCACACTTACCTGGGGGTAGAGGAACAAGCTCCCACACTTGCTGTTTCTTGAACTGAAGAAGCTCAAGCTGCATGGCTTCAACCCATCCATTGTCTCTCAAAGCTACATGATAGTTCTTTGGCTCTAGCTGACTAATGAAGAGAGCATAGAAGCAGAAATTGGACAACTGGCTTCTGGTTGAAACACCAGCATTGATATCACCAAGGATTTGAGACATTGGGTGATTTCAGCTCTTGGTAAACAATCAAATCTGTGCAAGTGTTTGTAGGACCTTCAGCAGCAGCTGATGTTGATGCAGATTCTTGAAACCATGAAGATGGTGGCAACTCAAATGAAGTTGAGGATGCAGAAATCTCATCAGCATTTGTTGTGGATGGTGCTGCTGGAGCTACAGGAGCATCAGGTTTAGAGGACTCAGGCAGTTGGTCACTAAACCTGAAGAGGTGATTACTACTATCATCATCATCTTTAGCAGTAACACCAGGTGGTGAACTGTTGACAGGAGCAACAGCAGGAGATTGATGAGGAACATATTGCAGTATGTCCAAATCAAAGAGCTCCACAGGGCTTTGTGGAATCTTGTCCTTTGGAGATTCATTGAACTTGACATGTAGAGTCTCTTCAACCATCTTTGTTCTGCAGTTGAAGACTCTGTATGCCTTGCAAGTTGATGAATAACCAACAAAGTACCCTGCATCCACCTTAGGATCAAATTTCTGGAGCTGATCCTTTGTGTTGAGAATGAAACAGGGACACCCAAATGCTCTAAAGAATGAAATGAGAGGGGCCAATGATGTAGAACTTCATATGGAGTCTTCATCAACCTCTGATTTATTAGCACTCTATTCTGCACATAGCATGCTGTGTTGGCAGCTTCAGCCCAAAAGGTCAATGGCAGTCCAGAATCAGCCAACATAGACCTTGCAGCTTCAATGAGGGTCCTGTTCTTTCTCTCCACAACTCCATTCTGTTCAGGAGTTCTTGGAATACTAAACTGCCTCTTTATTCCCTTGGAAAGGTAAAACTCATCAAGTGTATTGTTCCTGAATTCTGTTCCATTGTCACTTCTAATACACTTGACTGAGAGGGAATACTGCTTCTCAGCATACAACACAAAGTTTATGATCTTCTGTGCAGCTTTATCCTTTGAATGTAGAAAGAAAGTCCATACAAATCTGGAGTAATCATCCACAATTACCAGACAGTATTTCTTCGTGCCATGCTCATCACTCTCACAGGACCAAAGAGATCCATGTGAAGAAGTTGTAAGCAGGCAGTGGACTTTGGTTCTTCAATAGGTGGGAATGAAACCTTGTGCTGTTTTCCTTTCAAACAAGCAGTGCAGTTGTTTTCACACTTGAACTCCTTCATAGGCATTCCCCTTACTAAACTATGGTGTATCAGCTGATTCATGTTCTTGAAGTTAACATGTCCCAGCCTTCTATGCCATAGATTAGATTCTTGAGGAGAGGCCTTGGAAAATAGGCAAGGATGGCCTTTGAGATCTATTTTCTTGGAAAGATCTAAGGCATACACTCTTCCTGTCCTGTTGGCCTTCAGGAGAGTGTGAGTATCCAATACCTTGTCAATCAACTCAGAACTTTGGATGACAGAATCCTGCAGTTCTGGCTTGTAAAAAGGGCAACATGGCCTTTGTCACACAATTGACTGACACTCAAGAGGTTATACTTGAGATTTTCCACATGGTTGACATTATCAACCTTATTTCCCCATTGGAAACAAAGCCCTTCCCGATGATGTAACCTCTTGCATCATTGCCAAAGGAAACAAAACCCTTCTTCCTGGAGAGTAGTCATTAAGAAGTGAGTTGTTCCCAGTCATATGCATAGATCCCCCACTGTCTACATACCAGATGCTACTTTGGCATGTTGAAGAGACCTGCATAAATAAACAATCAGTTAGTTTTGGAGACCCAAACCTTTTTGGTTTTGGGCCTGGTCTCATCAATAGATGGTAAACTAACAGGTTTATTGGGCACAATAGCTTGAGGTGAAGGAGATGGTGTAGAAGAGGAATCCTTTGGCTTGGATCTCCTTTTCTGGGGTTTCAACACAGGGCCATCAAGTTGGTTAACTCTTCCCAACAGATGTTGAACCATCATTACCAGCTGTGTCTGATTCTGGGAAAGAGCTTCAGCTCTTCAGACACATTGGTATTGGTGTTTGATGATGAGTTCTTGTGTTGCACCATCTTCTTTTGAGCAACCTCAGCTATTGCCTGTTGCACTCCTTCCTTTTAGATTTCTTTTTGGACATAGGAGTAACAGGATTTGATGCTGCTGGTACAAACTTGGACTCAAACTCAGTTTTCATTTTAGCCAAGTTTTCTTTAATTTTCTCCTTTTGTTTGAGTTTGGATCCCTTTTTGTACCAACAATCATCTGTGAGATGATTGAATAGACCACATATTTCACATGGTTTCTTCTTCATCTTCTGTTGATCATCAACTGAAGAAGATGAAACTACTGAAGACTTGCTCTTCAGCAGTTTAGAAGCACTTTTTGCCTTCTTGTCAACTTCCTTAGTAGGCTTCAAATCCTTCCTACTGACAGTTTTCTTCTCTTCAGTGCTGTCAGTCATTGGGATTTGAACTCCAGATGTTATCCCCTGCTCTCCAGTACCTCTCAGTACTTCTAGGGATAACACTTGGGTTGATCAACTCATTGATCATGTGAATGTCAGCAGTTGAACCATCAATATCAGCTGATAGGTTCACAGAGGGATTACTACTGACTTCAACTACTGATGGTGCTTTATCAAGTAGTGAATCACATGATGAGGTGGATTGGTCATTACTTTCTCCATCAGATTCTACTCCTGCTCTTGAAGCAAAATCTGTAGGAGGAGCAGTGTGATTATAACCAATTCCAAACTTCACATTGGAAGCTGTTTGCTTACTAAGAAGCATTTCAAAGCCCTTGCAAGATTGTACCCGATCACACTCTACCTGGGTGACAGCAAGAGTATCTTTGAGGTCTTTGTACTTCTCTAAGAGTACATCCTCCCTAGCCTTATCATCAGATTTGGCATTTTAATTTGTAAATCTCATCAGTTTTCTCTTTCAGCACAGACTCAAACTCAGCTTTATTTTGGAAATTGTTTGTTCTAGCTCTACATTTTTATTGATTAAAGCCACATTTGCTTCTCTAATAGAGGCAAATGCTGCTATGCAAGTTTCAGAACATAATTTGGCTTTAGCCTCAGAGGATACCTGTGATACCTTGTTGAAGAGGTACTTGAAGATGATCCATCAGAGGATTCCAAAGTCATGAGAGCTAGATTTCCAAAAGGATGTTCACCACCATGTTGACCAGCACCTGAGAACAGTTGTTCATTACCAGACACATCATCTGGTAAACTGCTCCAGTCAATAACTCCTGGTGTGAAGAAGCTGTGTTGTTGAGTTGATTAGGTTGATGAGATTGGGATGGTTGAGGCTCAGGGAGTGCATGTGGTTGCTGAGCAGTGGGTGCTTGAACCTAGCCTGGTTGTGGCATGTAATAGCAGGGGTATGGATATGGCATTGGCCCCTGTGGAACAAAATATGCAGGAGATTGTGGTTGATGATGATAACCAGAATTGACAGGTTGTGCCCTCTGTTTTGTTGACTATTGCCAGGGAAAGTCACAAAAGGTGCAGGAGAGTTAGATCCAGATGATCTACATTCTCTTGCAAAGTGTCCAAGCCTGTGGCATTTATGGCACTTCAACTTACTCTTGTCAAAACCAACTTTGGTTTTGCCAGAGAGTCCTGGGAATTTTCTTCCAGTTCTTTTGTAGAACTTCTGAGATCTGATATTTATCAAGGCCATTTGGCTCAAAATATCCATCTCTTCTAAGTCATCATCAGCAATCCCCTTGAGATCATCCATGATGAAACATAGATTGTCACTATTACTACCAGCAGAATAACTATCAACAC